>JALIZH010030874.1:632500-1317500 GCA_030522465.1 Rhipicephalus appendiculatus | reverse complement strand
ATGACACGGGCAACATGTGCTTTTGATGGAGGCGAAAACGCCAGAGGCCCGTGTTTCTAGATTTAGGTACAGGTTTATAAACCTCGTGTGGTCGAGATTTCCGGAGCTCTCTACTACGGCATCCCTCGAAATCATATTGTAGTTTTGGCGCCCCCCCCCCCCTAATCACCTAAGGGGGGGCGCAAAGTCTACCCCATACTGCAAACTTTGCCCCCCCCCCCCCCCCCCCCGCCTCCTAGAGAGCAAGCCTGCGCACGCCTACGGCCTGGCAACATCATCATCCCAACGCAACGCCTGTACTCAGTATTAACTTTTCGGCTTCGAAATCACGCAACCGCCTCGCCAGGTAGACTTTTCTGCCGCACAAACTTCCGTAGTTCCTGGTTGCGGAAGAAAAGGAACACGAAAAAAAAAAAAGAGAGAAACATAAACAATGTGTACGGGCGGTTACGCAGTTGTCGCCACGCGCGGCCAGTTTTCGAGTTGTTCCGCCTCAAGAACTTCCCCGTGCGCGCGGTGGGGGCATTCTTTCCTTTCTTCGAGAGGCACGCGAGCGTGTTTGCGGTAGGTGAACGCAAGCATCGTTGGTTGTCGCGTCGCCTGCGCGCGCGAACGCCGTCGCTTTGTTTTCGTGCGCGCTCGCGCGGCTTTCTCTCTTATGCGCGTTCGCCGCGGAAAAACTTTTCCGCGGCATATACAGCTTTGACGAAGCGCGCTGCGCGAGCGAGTCGTGCTAACTAGCCGTGTGCCTCCTCTGCGTTCTTGTGTACACAGAGCCGTCGACGCGCGCTAATTTTTCCCGCGCTTTTCCTCAAGTGTGAAAGTCCTCGAGAGCGCGGGAAACAGTGACACACACAAAAAAAAAGCGCGCGAAAAGCGACGACGACGACGACGTCGACTACTACGAAAAAAGTTCGTTCGCAGCCGAGTTCGTTTCGCTGCGTGCGCATGTTTTGTGTCCGGTTACGGAAGTTAAGCTCGAAGTACTGTGCGCGTGCTTGGATGCGCCGCTCCGACGCTGCTTCTCAGTTGCTACGAATTCTCTTGCTGCACGTGCCCCGTATGCTTGTCTTACCGCGAAATAAAAAATAAGAAAGACAAGCAGTTTTATCGCGGCAAACTTTTCGTTTGGCTACTGCTTCGTCGCCTTCGTGTTTTTCGGCGTCGACGAATGCCGCCATCCATGGTTAATTCGCCAACCAGAGACCATGGTTAATTCGCCGGAAGCGGAATCGCTGAGTTGTGACGTTTGTATACTCTTAATGCGGCCTTGTTCTATTGTGATGTGATGCGATGCGGAAGATGTCAGCGTGCCATCGTAAGATCGCCTAAAGTTCTTTCGTTCGGAGGCGTTGGTTTTGCTGTCTTGTAGTGTGAAACCTTTGGGTTAACCTGCGCCGGGGCTCCGCTTTCGCTACGCAGCCAATTTTCACGTTCATCTGTAAAGTATTACCGATCTTGACCCGACCTTGATCGCTAAATTCACGGACCGTTCCACCGCTCGCTGTTGGACTTCATACATGAAGCAAATTTGCATGTGTATTATGGACACCTTGTGCTATCTATGCCTAAGGGCAGGCTTTCGAAATTAAAAAAAATGCATTCTCTGGGCAGTCTTTATCGCCTCTTCTATCTGATAACAGAGCATGGGAACAGAGCTGGAGGCCAAAGGCTACAAAGAACCGCCACAAACAGAGAGAGAGAGAGAGATGAGCTTTATTTTCGACCAGGCTCTTTGTACTTCAGCCCTAAGGTGGATGGCCTCCTCAGTCCAGGTAGCCATGGCTCGCTGCCGCCGCCCGAGCTCTGTTCACCAATCGTAGCTGGTTGTCAGGGTCTTGGGTCACCAGCAGAGCCTCCCACTGGTCTTGGAAGCTTTCCTCTGTATCCGCTTCTTTCTCTTCGTTTTCGCTTGGGTGTGATGATAGTGAGTGAGAATTTATTAGAAGGTAGAGAGGTCTGTCTGAGCTAATGCGCTCTAGCCTGCTACTCTACACGGGGGATAACTGAAGGGGGAAAAAGAAGGATGACGGGTGATGATGGGGACAGAAAGAGGTGGTGCGTATGTACAGAACTACACTGCAGCTCAGGGAAGCGCTGTCGTGGCATAGTTCTTTGGCGTCTTTCTGCTCACCACGGGGATAGTTTGATTCCCACCCGCGGTAGCCGCTTTCCGATGAAAGCGCGATGCGAAAACGTACGTGCGTCGTGCTTTGCGTGAACGTTAAAGATGGTTAAAGACATGCCCAGCTAGTTATCCGCAGCTCTGCACTACAGTTCGAAATGGTTTGAAACGTTAAACCGCGCTTTTCGATCACACTTGCATTCGGTGCTATGCGTTGCTGGTATAATGGAGGTATTTGCCAGGCTCGCTACTGATTTACTTGAATAGTCGTTATCCCGTGCTCAATTAGTACTTTTTTCAAGAGCGTACTCTTGACTGCTCCCTCCGTTGCTGCTTTTAGCGTTACCTCGGTTGTGCCTCAGTCATGCGAATAGCTATATCCCTCAGTCCGCCTCGGTGGATCAGTGGCTAGGGTGCTCGGCTGCTGACCCGAAGGTCGCGGGTTCGATCCCGGCCGCGGCGGTCGCATTTCGATGGAGGCGAAATGGTAGAGGCCCGTGTACTGTGCGATGTCAGTGCACGTTAAAGAACACCAGATGATCAAAATGTCCGGAGCCCTCCACTACGGCGTCTCTCATAATCATATCGTGGTTTTGGGACGTAAAACCCCACATATTATTTTTATTATTAGCTATATCTCTCAGCGCTTTGTCCTTTTCGTTTATTCACCTAACTATTCCTTCGTTCGCGCTGTTTTGCCATAATCTACCTAAACCAACTAGCCCAGCTAAGAACCCTTGTGCGTTTCTAGATTTTTGTTCTAATGCCTTGATACGTGCTTACAGAATTTAGAGATTTTGGGCGACTTCTAGAGAATCCTCACTGTTTACCGACTGCATTGGGACTCTTACGGGCAGTCTTGCCTGCTGTCTCTATTGTGGAACTGAAAATTTTTTTCTATGGTATAAAACTTGTAAGACATTGACAGACATTTTGCAAACTCCCCACAGAGTAGCACTGCATAGCTTCACGTAGCCCACACAGTGATGTGTCTAAGTGTATGAATATCAAAACAATCGTGCAGTGAGGAAATACGGGACCTATATTTAAATCCATTCGGTTTTGCCCTCGTGGACTCGAATTCCATCCTCGTCGCCAGTTTACTAATTGGAGCGTGACCACGAACAGTCAGAAACATGTACTCGAATCCCATTTATTACAAAGCACACATACGCCTACACGACATAGAGACATGCACAAAGCCTCCCCCCCCCCCCCCCCCAGGAAAAAAAAAGAACACAATGAAACCGAAACTGAATGACATTCAACAATGTTCATAGAGCAAAATTTTTTAGCGTTGAATGTAACAGTGATGCCTGTGTGCGCGTTTAAAAGACCAGAAGCCGAGCGACAACTACGTCAGAAGCTTGATGGACACTCACTGGTTCACTGCAAAACGTGCATTCTGATAGTATGGCATCCATTCGAATATGTACAAGAGCATCCATTCGGTAGTGTACTCATGAAGTGTCAACAGCACGTGAGGTTGCACTGATGTTTCACTAAGTTATGAACCTGCCGAGTAACGATAACTTGAACTGCAGGTGTGCCCAGCATGCCAGCAAAAAAAAAGCTTCTGTCTTTCCGAACGATTATTGACAATATGGAGGCGGGAATATTCGTTTATAGCTACAATGATGATTTATTAGCCTTTCTTCTCGGGTGACGAGGTGAATGAAAATGGAAAGAAGTGAGGGAACGTAATGTTCGCAGGAGTTTCAAGAAAGTTTCGGGGATTGCGGAGAGCACGAGAGAACACCGTGCTATCAAAGTAGCGTTGTAACTTCGGCACCACATACAACTGTCATCGGAACGAACGGATTGATCGCGACAGTTGCCTGAAACACTGTCCGTTTGAATCTCAACGCAATATTCATTTGTGCTGGGCGGTGAATCCGTTGTTTCATAACGCTCGTCAGTGTCCCAGCTGCCGAGAACTTTTGACAGGTTGCGAATCCGCTAACGCGGGACGTTCTTCCTTTCTCGTCGCAACTCTCAACAAGCCGCTTCTCTCCGTCTCTCACTCTCTATAACTCTCCCATTCGCTCACGGAACAAACACTCTTTTCATTTTCTTGTGATGTGGTTTATACCTCTTACCTCTCCTTGGAAACCGCGCGTACAGAACTCCCACTGCCGGCTTTCTCCGCTTTAACTTAATTCCCGGGGACACAAATCAATCTCGCTTCCCACTCTTCTCCTTCATTTGCTTCCGCCCGGTTCAGCCTCTTGCTCGCTCGACTTTCCTATTTTTTTCTGTCCTTTTATTAGTTTTTTTTTCTTTCGTTTCCAGGGCGCAATTATCGAATTGCGAGAAACCTGATGACGTTTCTCCCGCCGTCGCTGGTGGAGAACTTTTCGTTTCTTTTTTTTTTTCGACATGCCAGCACGTGGCTTTCCTCACCGCTGTTCTCCTTCCCACTCTATTACCGTCGCTGAAAGCTGTCATCGTCAGCAAGGGGGAACGCTCACCCCCCCCCCCCCCCCCTTGTTTTACCCGTTTCGTGCAGATTTCGTCCTGTATCTCACTCTTTCAGAGATAGATAGATAGATAGATAGATAGATAGATAGATAGATAGATAGATAGATAGATAGATAGATAGATAGATAGATAGATAGATAGATAGATAGATAGATAGATAGATAGATAGATAGATAGATAGATAGATAGATAGATAGATAGATAGATAGATAGATAGATAGATAGATAGATAGATAGATAGGTAGGTAGGTAGATAGATAGATAGATAGATAGATAGATAGATAGATAGATAGATAGATAGATAGATAGATAGATAGATAGATAGATAGATAGATAGATAGATAGATAGATAGATAGATAGATAGATAGATAGATAGATAGATAGATAGATAGATAGATAGATAGATAGAACTATCTATCTATCTATCTATCTATCTATCTATCTATCTATCTATCTATCTATCTATCTATCTATCTATCTATCTATCTATCTATCTATCTAATCTTATCTATAATCGTACTCTTGCATTGGAGGTGGACGTACTACAGCGAAAAGAAGGAAACGCCTAAAGTAGGTTTCTCCACTCAAGTTGTCTATTTGTGGAGAAACCAGCTTTCGTAAGCGCTTGTCGATTCGGATGCATATGCGCCTAGGCATGGCATTTAGAGAATGTACCATTCCCATGCCTTCAGCTTCCAAGGAATTGGGACATTGTGACATGGCAGGCTGTCTTCCTCACAGCTATTTTCTGTAACATTCTGGGGTGTTTGCGTGGTAGAACCATGATATGCTAATGAAGTACGCCTTAGTTTGGGGACTCTGGATTTACATATTTTTGACCACCTGGGGTACTCGTACCGAAATGTAAGCACACGTGTGTCCTTGCATTTCATCCCCACCGAAATTCGGTCCTGCACCCGGAAATCGAGCTCGCTTAACAGCGCGATGCTTTACCTGCTAATCTACCATGGCTGATTTCCGGGATATCTGAGCGTTTGTCACGTAGAGTCGTCAGCAAGCTTAACACGAACGCTCCGACGCGTGACCTGGACTACTTTGACCGATGCCAGCCACGAAGCGCTTGGGCGCTGTTGCCGAGATAACACCTCGATATGCTTGGATAGTGTGTCGGCATGCATGGGTAACATCTCGGCAACAGAACCAAAAGCTACCGCGGCGCTAGCGTCAATCTAACTGTTTCAGGACACGCTGCGGAGCGTTCGTGTTAAGCTTTGCTGACGACTGTACCCCGATATTACTTTCTTCCCTCTTTTCTTTCTGTTAATCCCTCATACCCTCCCCAGACTTTAGGGTAGCAAACCGGACGCGCGCCACATTGCCCGCCCTGCATTTCCTTTACTCTTCCCCCTCCTCCTAGACGTGCGTCAGGTTCAGAGAGAGGCGATATAATTAAAAATGGAAAGGAATTTGTCTGCACGCTTGGAGTATAACTTTATGTGAATGCGGTGTCATGCAGTTATGCTCTCAGTGTACTTGTGGTAACATAATTAATAAATTGTCAATGTAGCAGAACACTGGCTCCATGAGCATCGTCAGCTGGACGAGATAACGTAATACTCGTTTTTTTTTTTTTTTCTAAGCTGCCGCCGTATAACAAGGTGGACTTGCAGTTTTAGTTCACACTAAAACTTGAACGAATAACAATGCTCTGCTTCAGAGTGCCTTGTGCTTCGCGTCACCGACAACGTGAACATTGGGTGAAAACCGCAGGGATCTGGGAATACGAAAGCACGCGCAGTAAAAAAAGGAAAATTGGCGATCCAGCACGTTTTTCGAGGTATGCAATTGCCACCTCCGCATTTACTTCAGCGGCGAAGCCGCCGACCAAAATCACGCTGACTTCGCAAAAAGCCCGAACGGCGCACACGTGGCGTGGCGTTGTGTGCATTCATTTTTTTTCGCTGGCGTGCTTGCGATTTAAGCCCGTCGTGTCGTGCGGGAAAGCCAGCTGCCTGCGGCGGCAGCGGCTTTTCCTCCCCTCCAGGAAAGTGTTGAGGAATTTACGTGAACTTCATTACCAACCAAACCCCAGCGTCTCCTCCCCCCCCCCCTTCTTTCTGGGCCGCACACACGCAACCCTTTTCTAGTCCCCCCCTCCCCCCCCCCCCCCCAACTCCTCGCCCACCACACAAACCCGCAGCCACCACCCACCCCTGGTCTTTGCTGCACATTTACATAGGCTACGTTTTGTTTCGGAATGCATTCTGCGAAGCAAAGCACTTTCAAAGCAGAAAGAGGGGTAAGGAATTGGAAGGTGGGGGGGGGGGGGGAGCTTTTGGAGTAGGGAAGGGACGGGGCGGGGGGAGGGGGGGGAGGTCGCTTGCCGCCACCGCTGACGCCACCACCGTTGCTGGCGGTGTAATCCTTCAAATTCGGCCTTTTGTTTACCCCGGCGAAAATTTGTTTGCGGGGAAGAAAGGCGAGAGACGCTCGGGTGTTTTGCTGCAAACTGGCTAATTAAGGAGCGCGCACGTATCCCGCCGTGCGGGCGCACGAGCCGGGACTGTAACGGCACGCGGCTGGGGTTTTAGAAGGCAAGAAAGGCGGGACCGCATTTCTCGCCGCGACTGACGCTTCGCGTGGGGTCAGCATTTTTCTTGCTCCGCGCTAACTGCCGTTCGACTCCTTGGCATAGTTGGTTGTTGGGAGGAAGAGGGGGGAGGATATGAGGTACACGACACAAACTTTCCGTCGTTTGTTGCTGGCATCTTGGAAGACAACAGCAAGAACCCCTGATGCGCCTTTCTGAATTAGTTATGCGGGAAACTTTTCTTGAGGGATCCCTCCTAAAGTTAGATGCAAAGCGCGCTGTCGTCTGGGGAACACGTTTGAATGTGTGCGCTACAGTTGTAGGATTTCAGAGACAACAGTCTGTCGACATAGCGTGCAGACTGTTACGTTAAGCGGGCTTGCTTGTCACGACTGCACTCTGTAAAGATCGGTGGCTCTCCGATACCTCTGGTTTGGTGACTCATTTATTTGTTTCGTTGTTTTTTAACATGGCATTGTGTCGTTTTCTCGGCACAACTAGCGACGGGGACAGTCCGTTTGCAATTAATAACATTTCAACTACTTATCGGGAAATACTTGCTGTGACACGTGCACACCACTGAGTGATGCACGCGACGTATATGCGTTCTGTAGTGTACACATGTCGCCACCGGCGTCATGTTTGGACTCCCACTTCCGATTGAACTATGGGATGCCGCTCACAGTTAAGCCACAATACGGCTGTGGTTCTCAACGCTTGCACATGCATCTCATCTTATGAAATGGTACTGGTCCAATCACAGTGTGTGTTTGCGTGCGTGTGTGTGTGTGTTTGCGTGCGTGCGTGCGTGTGTGTGTGTGTTTGTGTGTGTGTGTGTGTGTGTGTGTGTGTGTGTGTGTGTCTGTGTGTGTGTGTGTGTGTGTGTGTGTGTGTGTGTGTGTGTGTGTGTGTGTGTGTGTGTGTGTGTGTGTGTGTGTGTGTGTGTGTGTGTGTGTGTGTGTGTGTGTGTGTGTGTGTGTGTGTGTGTGTGTGTGTGTGTGTGTGTGTGTGTGTGTGTGTGTGTGTGTGTGTGTGTGTGTGTGTTGACAGCACTGCAAACGTCAGTTGCAGAATGATGTATTTTGATGTCTTTTCCTCATAGTGCAAATGTGGTTTCCTATTTTGTAGAGTTAGTTAGTCAGTCAGTCAGCACTTCAGTTAGTTAGTTAGTTAGTATGTTTGTTAGTAAGTATCTTAGTTAGTTAGTTAGTTAGTTAGTTAGTTAGTTAGTTAGTTAGTTAGTTAGTTAGTTAGTTAGTTAGTTAGTTAGTTAGTTAGTTAGTTAGTTAGTTAGTTAGTTAGTTAGTTAGTTAGTTAGTTAGTTAGTTAGTTAGTTAGTTAGCCCCATTAAGCAGGAACTGATTGATTAGTGCACTACTTTTTACAAAGATAAACACCCGCGTTGAATGAGTTTCACGTATTCTCAGTTTTCCCAGCGATCCGCAACAATTCCCATGCACCGTTGGCGACGCACTCTTGCACCTTCCTGCGCAAGAAATACGCTCATACAACTAAACTGACCGCATACCGCTTCACTGCCTGCGATGCGAAAACTCTGAGAAAGTAATAAAAGCACAACTGGTTTGGCTGAAAGCACCTTTAGGCTGCGCAACGTCTTGACGCAACGTCGATGACAAATTAGAACGCGGGCGAGATTCTTGCGAAAGCTATCCGCTCAGCGTGCGCAGAACGGGACGGCTAGGGAGGCGACGAAGGAGCGGCGCGCTTCCGCCTAAGAGGGCCGAAAGCAAGCTGAAACACGCAAAAGCACGAAAGTAACGAAGCAACAGGAAAAACAAAGAGCTCCCCTAACTGGCGGCGCTTGGGCCGCGTATACTATTACAGGCCTCCTTAACGACCCTCGCGTGTTTTGCGGAGAAAAGTTTGAGGAAGACCTTAAACCTTCGGCCGTGTGGCGACACGCATTTTTGGCTTCCTCCTCTTCTTTTTTCGGCGTCCGCTGGAATAACGGTTGTTGTTACATAGGCGAGGCGCTGGACGCGGACTGGAGACACACAAAAATAATATCAGCGTTTGCACGGTCGTGCGCTTTCCTCGCCGTTGCAGACGTTGGTTGGGTGCCCTGGAAGAGCGCGAACACAAAACGCCCCCCCCCCCCCCCCCCACCCCCCACCCATCTCCTATTTATGCTTTGCGGGTCTTACGCCTACCGTTTTCTGAAACGCCCTTACCTTCCTTTCTAAAGAGGGAGAGAGGAAGCGAGATGCGGTAGGTTTTCTCTTACTCATTTCCCTACGCTTTCGCGGTGGCCTGCAGCCAACGGTAAACATCTGAATTTAATCACCTTCGCTCCGAGACGGCTATTAGGGCTGGAAGGCTCGCCTCTTACGGTGCGCCTGCACTCCCTCTTCCTTACCCTTCCTTATTCGCCACCGTAAAAGCGTACACGTTCGCTTAGTTTTGGAAATGGGGAGGTTTCCCCTCGGAAACCGGGAGCCCTAGAGCTTCGTCTGATAGTAAAGGGGGAAAAAATAACAAGAATTGCGGGGTTCCGAAACAACGGCAGCATAGGGCGCGCGAAGTTGGCCGCATATCGCTGGCGCGGGCTAGCTCTCTCGCAGTTGCATCGCGTTGAACGCTGGCGCGGGAAGGGACGCCGTCGCTTGGCGAGTTCATCGTTAAATATAACTAACGATATGCGAGCTCGCGTTCTATACGCAGTCACGCTTACTTCGTGCCGTGCTTTAACCGGGGCACGCCTTGCGGCATCCCCCGCTCGGCTGGCTTCGTTTTGCAGTCTTTAAGGGAGCGAAGGTATGGTTACTACGGTGGAGCTGTTTTGTTAGAGAAGGTGGTGGAGGGGGGGGGGGGGGGCTGGGCTGAGATGCGCGGAGAGATGATGGAGGATCTTGTATGTGCGTGCGTTAGGCTCGACTCACGGCTTGGCTTGAAAACCTTCCACCCCGGCCTATCTACTTGTTTCTTTAGCTTACCGTGCACAACATAGCGTGGTTAAGGCATGGTCTCGCCTTCTTTTTCTGTTGCTCGACGAAGGTAGGGGAAATTCTCGTGGGCGAAAATTAAGTCTCGCATATTCTCGCCAGCTGACGTGGGACTTCTTCGTTTCCCCTATAGCCTACCGCGCCTCAACGTTTTCTTGTTACTTTACCTCTTCAGCATTCTCTTCTTAGTTAGAAACTGTAAGCGTGTCATGCGGGGCTTTCGTTTTTTTTTTTTTTTTTCTTTCCTGTGGACATCCCTGGTCTATGCGTTTCGGAGCTGCTTAACAAGGACGTGCGGTCGTCTTCTTTCGCCGCCTTATTTATGGAAAACGAAAAGCAAGGCATGCGGAAGTTTAAGCGTCCTCGTTTACGTTTTCTTTCTTTGTTTCGCTACTAACAACGTTGTAGGCACGAACCTGTCAGCTAACACTCTGGTGAAAAATTGCCACGCTTCCTCGGGACAACCGCTTTGTCGTGGCATCGTTGAGGCCATCCGCGAATGTCTGAGGCTGCACGATATATCGTTTTCTGACTTGCGCCGTAAAACACTTTCGAGTCACCTTTGAGGCCGCCGATGGCGTTGTATGCGCATTGCTGAGGTGCGGCTCAAGATACCTGGGGAGTTCGTCAGCCAACATGTAGCAAATAACCGACGTCGCTCTTCTCGTTATTGCCGAAAATAAGCAAGGAGTGTCGTATAGTGCTGCTGTAGTGAGACTCGTGTTTTCTCTTACTATGTTTAAACGTGCGAATGTTTATTACGTGCAATGCTTGTACGTGATCGAACGCGTGCACAATAATGTGTTAAAAAATTCGGAGCGATTCCACTACCCTGAAGATGGATGCCAGTGAAGTGGCTAGAGGGCGATGCGCGAGGGACGCCAGAAAATTGTGGTTCTGCGCGCCTTTTGTCTATAGACGTGTTTTGTCTATAGAACCCTAGCCGTGTACAGCCTCGCTGTAAAAGAAAAATACGAATTTAGAGTACTTTGTTGTCCAGTGTGATATAGCAGGTTAGGTGTCCCTAGGTTCTAGAAGACTTAGAGGTGTGTTTTGAGCAAAAGTTAAGGATTTTGCTAAATACTCTACTACAGGAGAAATATATGCAGCTGTCTCTAAAGAGCTATGGCATTGACATTGATCTGTGTGGGTGTGAAAAAAATAGGGGGGGGGGGTGGGGAGATTTACTCTACTTTGAACTGCACACTATGAGAAAAACGGTAAGCTGTTCGTAAGGCTTAAGACCGGCGAAAAATTATATGTAAGGGGAATATTTAGAACAAAGGCATCAACTACTTGGAGTACCACATACTCCATTATGGGAGAACCGTAGCTATCCCAGAAAGATTTGAGAAAGACTGCGACAAGAGCGCGTAGGGAAAGTCCTCGACGTCGATACCACCTACTTACAGCCAGGACAACGGCGACGCACTGGGGCTGGTGCACCAAGAACAGATACCGTAATACGCCAATAAACTAGACCATCGCCTACGTCACTGCGGCCCAGCTCAGAAAAAGGAAGAGTAGACAAAATGGGGATGTTAAAATGCTGGACTGAGGGAATACACAGCGCAGCTATCGCTCTTCCTTACGTCCCACCGACGCCTGCCTCAGTTTCTCCCTTTCTTCACACCCTTGCTGGTCCCGCATCCCTAATTTCTCCTCGTCTCCTCGCTTCGAAAACTAACGACTCAAGCGCTCATTCTCTCGGGCGCGTGGCGCCAGTGTTTTGCCACACGCGCCGAAATTCTTTTCCCCGTATAATATAATGCGCTTCGCGTCTCACCGACAAGAAGAGTTTATACACCGACGCGGCCTGGCCGCCATAGCTGGCGCGCAGGCACGCATGTTGCATCGAGCGCGAAAAAGAAGCGTCGTGCGGGGGGAACAGCGTCCGAAAAGTGCTTTTGCATATTCCGCTCGCTACGAGAGCACCCCCCCCCCCCCCCTCTTCGCCCACTTGCAGAAGAGAGCTCTGCCGGCTCATTAGACATGCAAATTATGCAAATCAAATTACCTTCATCAACTGCAACGACCACGCGACGCCCCGCCGCACAGCCTCCCCCCCCCCCCTTTTTGCAACGCTCCAATTCTGCTCGACGCCATCTTTTTTCCTTCCCCTTACGCACTTGATGTTGTTCCCTCTTCAGTGCGAGCGCATTTTCTCTCCGCTATAGCGCGCCCGCTTCGCTGTGTATAACGCGTGTGGCGACCGCACAGCCCGCTCGTCGCGCGTTGCGCTGTAGCTCTAGATATATGTACCACTCCCCACCTTCCCCCTTCTGGAAAAGCGCGCGAAAATAACTTCTTTTCGCGCGCAAAACTGCCCTTCTCTGCGTCATTCTCTCACTCTTCCTCTCTCACGCTCCCGCTGCGGCTCTTCATCATTTTTCCGGCAGGATCGCCAGCCTCCTGAATCCGCGCAGCTCCCTTAACCCGTCTCCCCGTTTCCCTTGCCGATTCCCCAGCGTGAAATACCGAGCTTGCGTAGGACTTGAGTAAGCGCAGGGGACAAAATTCGGGATAGGGTGGTCGAGAACACAGAGGGACAGCGTTTGTTGTTTTATCTCCGGTCTTGTCTCTGAAACTTCGAGCACCCTCGCCTTCTCTCGCCGATGTCCATGTTTCCCCACGCGCGGCGAAAACTATTAGCGAGAGTTTTGAAACATTAACATTTTCGCGCGTACAGAGATGAACAAGTGGGCGCTTGTGCGCATGCACGCACGTACACGTTGAAGCGTGGTGAGGAATGACGGCCATGTGGATCGAAAACTAGTTTGACACTTTTTGTTCTATTTTTCGACTCTACTGCACGTCTGGCTTCGTTCGAGGCCGACCCTGTTTCGCATGCCTTCACCGTCGGTGGCGCTCGCTGCTGGGATGAGCTCCTTTCACACGTTAAAGCGAACAATTTACTGTTTTCATTTGCTGCTATGTTATCGCGACATTGATCGCACGACAGCGTTCGGTCGCGTTGGAACGATGCGATGTCGCATGGCGCTATCTAATGATATTTCACCAGTCATTATTGAACGAAGGAGAGGCCCTCTGTTTTAAGGAGGTGGATTCCCTAATCTGTTCAGTTTTTCTACCAGGTTAACCTCCCTGTCTTTTCCTTTATCTATTTCTCTCTCTCTCTCTTCTTATCGGTAAGCGTTAATCAACGGGAATTGATTACGGACCTTTTGATGCTACGGCATGTACGAAAACACGTGACGCTTCTGTTTACAAATTGGTTCTAAATGAAGCTGTAGTTGCGGGACTGCGGCAAATTACGTGGTATGGTGAAATTGCGCGATTTTCAGGCATAAGAAGGGCTTGGCGAGGGTGGACTTCTTGTCTTGCTGGTTCTACGTATTCTTGAATCGTTTAGCGCAAAACTTTTCAAATGTTCGGGGTTTTACGTCCCAAAACCATATGATTATGAGGGACACCGTGGTGGAGGTCTCCGGAAACTTCGACCACCTGGGGTTCTTTAACGTGCAGCTAAATCTAACTATACGAGCCTCTAGCAATTCGCCTCCATAAAAATGGGGCCGCCGCGGCCGGGATTCGATCCCGCGACCTAAGCAGTCGAGCACCATAACCACTAGACCACCGCGGCAGGTAGAAACTATTTACAAAAGGAGACAGGAAAGGCACGTGTATGTGTCCCTTCAGGCCAGAGTCGGAAGAAATTAAGGGACCGAAACTGACAACCGTCACTGAATTTAAGACCGGCAGTGCGTAACTGGAAGCCACTTGGGCGGCTGCAAGTGGCGTAATGGAAGTGAGGTAAGACCCGGCCATCTTTATGACTAGGCTAGGTCCCGCGGCAGTATGACCTATTCGAAAAGGGAGCAACAGCAACATGCATGGTCAGGAAAAGACGAGGCTTCGCCAAGCTACGCTTGAAACGTTCCTGCGCTTAACACGCTAAGCATAGAATGGGGTCAGCTGACAGATTATTTATAATATGAGGAGTTTTACCGCCAAAACCACAATATGATTATGAGGCAGGCCGTAGTAGAAGGCTCCGGAAATTTTGACCATCTGGTTTTCTTTAACGTGCACTGACATCGCACAGTACACGGTCCTCTAGCACTTCGCCTCCATCGAAATGCGACCGCCGCGGCCGGAATTCGAACTCGCAACCTTCGGGTCAGCAGCTGAGCACCGCAACCAGTGTACCACCGAGGCGGACCTCAGTTGACAGGTTGATGAAGAGACCTTCGTCGATAGCCCGTGTACTTAGATTAAGGTGCACGTCAAAAAAACCCCAGGTGGTCGGAATTTCTGGAGCTCTCCACTACGGCGTCTCTCATAATCATAGGTTTGGTTTTGAGACGTTAAATCCCCAAGAATTATTATTATTATTAAGCCTTTGTCAGTAGGCGTGAAGTATGATCACGATGATTATGCGAAGCGAGAGCCCCATGTAACTCTTCAGCGTTATCTTCTTTCACTTTCTTCTTAGCGTTATGGCCTGTCTAGTTTGTCACTCACGATCTCGCTGGAGGCAGTTCGTTCAAATCCTCCCTGCGGCACTTTTCGCGGCGTCGCCCACTCTTCGCGCCATGCGGCTGGCGCTGCAAAGTCAACGCTACGCAGCTGCTGCTTGTTTGTCCCCGCGTTGCCTCGCGAAAACAACGCGCAGGCTCGGAATAACCTACTAAACTCGCCGGCCTGTTGATAAGATGAAGCGTGGTACATCGGCGCCGGCTTGGTGCGCGTGAACGGTGAAAAAGCTAAAGAGTAAATACAGTATCTGCATATCGACTATGCCGAACCGACAGGAGTGCGACGAAAAAAAAAAAAAACTAAAGTGTAAAAGAGGTGGCGGTAGTAATGGTACGGTGGTTGGGAGGCGGAACGGACTTTCGCCGCAGGTCCAATTAACATTTTCTTTACTGGTTCCCGTTCGTTTAGCTCATTAATTATTCGAATTATGCAAATTGAAATACCGCGCCACCGGCGCGTTCCCATACGTGTTCGCTTCGGGAAACTTTTTTTCTCTTTCCCACTCTCTCTCTCTCACACGCCCTCCCTGTGTTTCTGTGAACCGGGGCTGAAGTCCCCTGGGACTGACGCCTAGCTCGCCTAGGGCGGAGGCGAGCTCGGTGTAGTCGCGTTACGGATGGTGCGAAAAACCCCGGTGCTACTCTTTCGGGCGCTACGTTCCGGGGAGCAGCCCTATAGATAAGTAAAAAAAAAAACATTTCAGCCCCTTCAGCCCAGCCCCCTCTTTCCTATAGCCCCTCTCCCACCAGTCCTACTTTTCCGGCTTTACACCTCCGCTTGTTAAGTGGAAGATGCCAAACTAACGCGCACCTTAGAGTTACGCAGAGTTATAGTGGACCGCTGAAAAAAGAGGCCAGAAACATAACGCTGTTGCTTATTTCTGTCTTTCTTTATCTTTCGTGTTTTTTTTTTATCAACTGAAAGGCATTTTTATTGACTCTATTTCATTGGTGTGCATTCGTTTATTATTTTATGCTTACGCAAATCGATCGGGAGGGCCATATTTTTGCCTAGATAATTGGCAGCGAAACAAGAATGCCGCGGCGTGAGTTTTATTAATATATCTTTCGTTCTGGGTGTTCAGGTAAGGTTTGTTCATCCTATCTGTGTGTGTCTTTCGCGAGGTTCAGTGTCAGTAGCAGACCAGTGACTTCGCGTGGCTTGAGGTCGAACGTGAGCTGATCGAACCCCATAAACCATCCAAATCAAACAAACATGACGCAAAGGCAACAGCTGAAGCAGTCCTGGGGTCGTTGCTATGACGTAGTCTGCCAGCGTAAAGCCTCTTGAATATTTCGCGAAGCACACCAGTTCCAGTGCTTTTCTAAACAATCTCAATGATGGCTGCGAGAACTATGGTGCTGTCCTCATAGATATTGGTGTTCATGGTGTGAACAAAGAGACAGTTGAATGGGAAATGAGGGTAGGGGAGATTGCAGTATTGGTTACGGTAAATATGGAAGTTGTATTGCAGCTGCGCTTTTGCACTCTTTGTTATCGTTTCATTATTTGCGTTCTTTTCTCGTCGTTCAGTACTCACGAACTAAGTTAGGTACGAAGTTGAGCTCGGAGTAACGCATACCCAAACGAAAGTCGCCTTTCGGAATGCGAACGCTCCTAGCTGACCGACGATTTAGTGCGCATTCCGGCAAATGCAAGCGCGTGTATATATCTTCGGTGCTGCGCGCGGACTCCCAGAAACGAACTCTAGCTTGTTATAGAGTTCTGTCACTGCGATTTCTCCCCTCCTCTATATTCTATTGTTTCTCGCGCAGAGGAGCCAGCTTACAACGCTTTCTCCTACTTTTTTTTTCCGCTGTCCCCTTCATCCAACCGTTCCGTGCACGAATAGCCGCACGAAGTTGCTCTAGTCGCATAGCGCCAAAGAGGCGCGGCGAGTTTGGAGAAAAATGCACGTCGATGGTGTCGCTGCATAACTGAGACTGGGCCGAACGTCCGACATGCCTGAAAGTACCCGTTGGTTGTGGATGTCCAGCTAAGAAGGGAGGGACGGGAGGTTGTCACGCTGTAGAAAAAGCTTTGCGTAGTTGGTCGTCAAAAAGGCGAGCCACTTCCCATCGCACTCTTTCCCCTCCGCCTCGCTGTTATGTCCATCTATTGGTTTGTATGTTTCACCTCTCTAGGTGCTCGCGTATCTCTCTTTCTTTCGATCCCTCCCTCTACCTCACAATCCCGACTAGGTCTTATTTGCCACTCTCTACACTGCTCTTACAACGGGCATCGTGAGTGCGCCGGTCACACGGTTCGCCCGTAAAAAAAGCACTCGCAGCTCAAGCGACAGTTGGTGTAACGGTCGCAAGAGAGGATTTGTTTGCGATTCTACTGAGGACCGGAATGTCCATCCAAGCGCGAGCGCTCTGGCTTTACCGGCAACTTTGTTCGCGGAGTTCGCGGCGCACGCATGTTTAGTGGATCGACGACTGTTAGGCCGTACACCCCAATGGAATGCTCGCCGGGTTAGTTTTGAGTGCTGTCGGTTCCGCGTTTCGCTTCTATAGCAGCTATATCGTTTTTGCGCACTCTTTCTTCCCCACCAAATCCCAGCCGCGTTCATTTCTCGGTAACCGCGACATTCTTTCATCCGTGGTAAAAACCTTCCGTAAGTTCGGGCGTTCGAGTATGCGTGCCTTTTGGTTGCGGCTACGAGTAAGCAAAAAAGAACAGTTGGAGTAGAAAAAGTGGGGTGCTGAAAGTACCTGTCTCTAAGTAATTATTTCTTGGTAGACTGCAGCTTGACTTTTTGGCGAATGAGCAACCGCCTCATTCAGCAACTACCAGCAGCTGCTAGACTGCTGGTAGTTGTTCAACGGTGTTCAACGGTGTTCAACGGTGTTCAACGGTGTTCAACGTTGTTCAGAGGTGTTCAACGTTTTGCTTTTAGCGACACCAATACGGGTCCGTGACGTAGAAAAATATGGTGTCCCAAGGATGAATTCGTAGAAAATGTTCGAAATATCTTTTTTTTAATTATAATTGCTGTAAGCTTGTAATGAAGGTCATCCCCAAATAACGTGACACCCGAAACAATGCTCATATATTTTATTCCCTGTTCACTTCGGAAACTTGTGTAAAATATAAATAAAACTTATGGTTTCTTGTACTTACTCAAAACCGAACGTTTCACTTTGTAAGACCGGGCCCGCTAGCATACTATCTCTTCCTAGCTGGGAAAAAATTGCGTCAGCGTCCCGGCCGCCTCATCCCCAGTCTCATATTGCTATGGCTGTGGGGTAAGTACCGAAATTAGTCTCACTGAATACTCGTCTGATGGCACGGACGTGAGCTTAACTTTAAAAAAGCATGAATATGTATTGTCGTGTGCGTTACGTGCGTTTGGTCATGTTCCTCACTTACGACCCCGATTTGTCGAGGGATGGGGAAGCTTATGATCCCAACTTTTAAGTTTCTTGTGTAGACGTCTCTCTCTCTCTCTCTCTCAACTTTCAAGAATACATATTCGTGCTGATTACTTTCATTTCCTGACTAAACTTCTTCGGCACGCGCTGATAGCCTAATCTGCTTTTGTTCCATACGACCGGATTTAATTATTATTTCATTACTCTTAACCTGTTTCTTTGTTTCTTATAACCATTGTTATCATTTTATCAGTGATAATTTTTTCAACGTTATAACGTCTACCTCTTGTTGCCATATTGTAAGAAAACCAAGGTCACCCGTTCATGTGAAGTCTCACTTGCATGTGAAGAATATTGCCCATTTCTTGCGAGTGCGCGCGCGCGTGTTTGTGTGTGTGTGTGAGGGGGGGGGGGGGGGTCATGATACTGTAGCATGGTTTCGCTGATGACATTGTTCGCATGAGTGACAATCGGAAGTTTGTTCACAAATTAACATGTGTGTCGTAACAACTTACTACCTTCTTAATTAGTTTTCTTTTCCGTCTTTTCTTGTTTTCTTTATGTTCTATTAAGTGTTGTTCAATGTTGCGCAAAGTGAGGTATTGGGCTAATTGGTTTTGCATGATCGAAACACTGGGCTACAGTTACTGGGACAAAAGAAGTTAGGGAGGACACGCGGTACGAAGTGGACACGACAAGCGCAAACTATCAACTGAACTTATTGAAAAAAACATGAAGCAAAACATGAATAACACCATTGCACTTGCCGTGTCCACTTACGTAACGTGTGTCCTCCCAAACTTCTTTTGTCCCAGTAACTGTAGTTAAGTATTTCAATCCTAATTAATGCTGCGCCTCATCCTTCTTTCTTTGCATTCTGTTTAACTTATATTTACTGTTTTCTGTTTAACTTCAACCAACTCGCCCAACTGTCCCTGCTAATTCATTATATTTACTGTTTTCTTGCTTGTTAGTTTTCTGTTTAACTTGCATTAATTACTATATGATGTTGTAGTGTTCTTTTCTTTAAACTGCATTGTATGCAATTTTAAACTCACTGAGGCGTATAAAGCGGATAAAATTTTTAATTTATACCTTGTATCCCAATCCTTGTATATACCAGTCCATTTATTCTTGTGTACACTATAAATCTGGGAATAGATAATATGCAAAAAAATCTAGTATTCATGGTAACGATTTCACTTAAGCTAAAATGTCGCTAGTTTTACTTGTAGCCTTTAGGTGCTTTAACAGATTCGCTTGTGCAGAAATGTACGGCTGCTTTTCATGCGAAGCTAGGACATGTAATATGTTTCGTACCGCTTTTTTTCAATTGCACATTTTTGGCAATATATTATAATTTAATGACCAGTATGAACATTCCGGTTCCTGTAACGAGCCATGATGGCAATGGGCAATCTAAACGAAGAAAAAATGACAAAAAGAAATCAAAGTGAGACCAATAGATGTAGCGCTCTTTTTCAATCACGTTTCCAATCACGAATGAATTGTTAAACTAGTCCACATCCCTACCTTGTAAGGCGTCAACGAGCTTCGATTGTCCGCGAAGTACTTGTAACTTGGCAGCACAGTCTCATAACTTTTGTTTTCTTTTATTAACTGATCCTCGCGTTCACGCGCGCTTTACGAACCTTCGCAGACGTCACATCACGTGGTTTAGAGTGTAGTGTATTCCTTTGCTCACCACCAGACCTCCGAATAACAGGTTTTCAAGGGTCGCTAAGTTATTCCTTTTTTGGTCATTTCGCAGATCCGCTCATCAAACTGTGGACATCGAACTCAATTGACGACACCGGACCTCATCCGTCGAGGTGAGTAATTTTATGCGTACTCTAAGCTTGAGAACGCGGGCTCGACTCCCGGCGGCCGCATTTCGATAGGGGCGCAATGTCAAAACGCCCATGTACTTTGATTTAGGTGCACGTTATAGAACTCTAGGTGGTCGAGATTAATGCGGAGCCGCCTACTAAGTTGTGCCTCGTAACTTGGTTCTGGCACGTGAAACCTCAGCAATTGTTTATTATTGTAATTATACGCACATTAAAAAGCCTTAACGAATCAGTTATTAATGCAGTTCTTTCTAACGATGTTTTCATTAATGTGCCGAACAAGAAAAATAGAATTGCAAAGCTTGCACTGAGTCGCGCAAGGCTTGAAACAGCGAAACTGGACACTGAAGACCAATCTGGTTGCTTCTAGGTTGTTTCTAGGACCTTAGCTATAGGTGATGAGGCTTGTTTCTAGGTTGCTTCTAGGTCGTTGCTAGGCTTCAGCTAGGTGATGCTAGGTCGTTTCTACGTTGATTCTCAGCTCAGAGAGGTTCGAGTTAAAGCACAGACAGTCACAGACACGACACGGATGTACAAACTTCAGAGACAGAAACTCGCGCTGAAACCAAGCGTTCGCTAGCTCTCATAGACCTGTGGGCAGGTCGTCGCTGGCGTAGGCCTTCCATCGCTTCGGGGAGTGTTCTCGCAGCCGCCGTTGGCCTTTCCCGTTTCCTAGTCGATGGAGGGCTTGAAAAAAGTCAAGCCCTCCATCGAAATGTTGCAGCCTTGGCCGGGAACCGAACCCGCCGCCTCGGCACCTCACTTGTTAAATGCCACGGCGAGTCGTCGATGCACACTTAACTACATATCAGTGCAGTTAACAACGGCTGCACCGATTTCAATTCACTTTCTTATTAAATACTGCTCACTTACTAGAAAAACAGTGGCAAAAAACGTTTACGTAACCGCCGTTTCGGAGCAGTCTTTAACTTCCTTTTTTAGGGGCGAAGCTCCTTAGGGTGTGGGTCTGTCCCTCCTCTGTAGTATGTAGTAGTAGGTAGCCACCGTAGGTAGGTCATATGTGGTGATGTCACATATGGCCCCACTACCGTGCCATATGTGACATCACCACTTTCCCTGCATTTCACCGATCACAAAGCGGTGATAATGAAAGGGACCACGTAAACCAACAGTACAATAAAAGTTTTAATATATACACGGTGTTTCACACTCTTTATATGATGTACTGGGCGAATTTCATGGAAGAGTTTCACGGTTTACCGATGATTCCCTCCGGAGCTTCGCCCGACTCATCATCATTCACCCCGTGGATATGCTGTGATTTTTTTTTTCTGTCAGGTGATAACACGCAGCTTTCATCTGAGCTTTTTTTTGAAGTGCTCCATATATTCTATAACGTTTAAAAGGTGCAAACGGCCGGCACCTCGAAGCCCCTCACTGAAAATTAATTTTGGAAGCAGCGATGTCCTTAAAAGTGGCAGGCGCGCGATTCATGGGAGAGCATCTGCAAGCCGCAGTCCCCTAGCGCCATCTCTCGGCTATAGTATCTACTCGCAGCGGCGTCTCCCTCTTGAAGCGGCTATATTGAGGTTCGAATGCCGGCATAGTGCGAACATTTTAATTATGCGAACCGTACTTGAGTTTGTTAATGAGGCCTTATTGCGGAAAACAGCGTAGAAGAAAGAAACAAGACAGAACAAACTGAGCAGGCGATTTCAAGCGCCAGTCTAGTAGTAATAGTAGCAGTGGTGTGAGAATAGAAAGGGCACTCACATAGGCGTGCGCACGAGGGGGGGGGGGCAGAGGGGGCGCCCCCCCCCCCCAGTCACCTTAGGGAGGGGGGGCGCAAAGTTGCACAATACATTGACTCAATAGGGAGGGGGGGGGGCTGCGACGAACCTTCCCCCCCCCCCCCCCGCCCCCCAGAAGGGGAACCCTGCGCTCACCTATGGGCATAGCTCGGCACACTCACTCATGAGTGCACTCAACTCACACTCACTCACACTCATTTGAACGTGGTGAGTTGAGTATGAGTGAGTACTCATGCGTGTGAGTGGACGTGAGTGTGAACGTGAGTGAGTACTCATGAGTGTGAGTGGACGTGAGTGTGAACGTGAGTGAGTGCGAAGGCTGAAAAAATTGTGGTGAGTGAGTTTGAGTGAGTACTCCCTTAAAGTGCCGACCTATGCCTATGGACGCTTATTTCTGCAACCCAAAAGGACGCACGACGCAGCGTCGTTGTGGGAGGGTAGTCAAAGAAGTGAGCGCAAAGGAGATGCCACCCTCTCGAATAAGGAGGAGGAAAAGAGAAGCGGAAAGACAGGGAGGCTCTCGAATAAGGAGTGCCCACAGCACCGAGCGCCAGGCTGGGGAACCTCTCTCCCGCATTAGAAAAGCCGTTGAGTCCCGGGCGGCATTGGCAATCGAACTATGTGCCTCGCGCATAGCAAGCATACGCTTTAGCGAGTTGGCCACCAATCTATTGTTCCCTTCATCCGTTAGCCATTTAAAAAAATAATAATAATAAATAGCCTTTTTTTTTGTTGGCTTCTCCTCAAGCTGACTATTTGTGCCGTGAAAGCCGCTTTCCGGGCAGGCTAGAGGCAACGTTTCGCTAAAGGCTGAACATGGGCTAAAGGACGTTCTGGTGCCCGAAAGGTGTAACGGGACATAAATATTAATGACTCAAGGAAATGGCGGGCTGTCTACCGAAACGCATTTTCATTTTGAATTGTTGGAACTTTGCTATATTTATCATGTAGTTCGTTTTCTGCGTGTCGCACGCCTTTGGCCGCTGGGCCCAACGTCTTGGAAGCGTGCACTTCTCCCCGGTTATTTTCGGCGATTACCTAATGTGTTAAAAGGTAGTTACACACGTTGCCTGCGCTTACTGCATTCTTTTTTACAAACCCATGAAAGATGAAGATATCTAAGCCATTCCACTTCCGGAGAAAATTCACGGCGAATTCAGGTTCTTATCCTTGCTCCTGGCTAACCAGCTTCCTATCGAGCCCAACAAGCACCTGTCACCACTAGAAACTAGGCTAACATGACATGCCGAACTATATTTCTGACATTGTAGTACGCCAGAACAGATACGTGTTTGAGGCTTCTTTCTCCCTTAGAGAAAGAGATAAAAAAAAAACTTGATTGGAACAGCAGCCAATGGACGCCAGGAGAAAGTCCACCTCCCCCGTCGCCCCTAGTCGTAGGCCGGAATCCCTTGAGACGCAGCAGCAGCAAGGGCTTGACTGATGATGACCTGCTGGACGTTGAGGTCTGGAGCAGAGCCTCCCAAGGATTCTAGGTTTGTGCGAGCTATCGTATTAAGAGTCTGTTTCATTCTGTTAATTGTTCTAAGGAACAAGTCCGCATGTTGTGCACTTGCTCCTTAGAACAATTAACATAATGAAACAGACTTAAACACGCACCAAATAGTCACACTAAGTAACCTGTCTGAGATGTTACATGTGTTCATCGTTCGACCTGCCCTTTCTGACTCCGTCTTGGGGCTGTAGTTAGTGTTTTAATAATTAATTAATTATCTATATAACTAATTTGGTAATAAATACGAATCAAAAGCATAACGAGTAAAGAGAAAAGGTTACATGAATTCTGCCTAAGTGCTCTTTTTTGTTTTTTTTATTTTTCTTTTCATTGCTGTGATTTTCGCGCATCCTGTTATCTGTGAAAATGAGTAGCCGGCGCTATACAAAAGAGGGAACATTTCCTGAACATCGCATTATAAAAAAAAAAGACACGTCTACAAATTTTTGTGATTTCCTCTCCAAAATTTTTCTTGACAGTGCTCTCGTTCCATGGCCATTTACAATGTTTGGGCGTTTATCTGCGTACAATGTACATGTTTTCACCATAAGCCATACGCTACATTGAGCCGGATAGTTTAGCTGCGGTGCCCTATTGGAGGCAAAGCTCCTGCCAGTGCGATCTTCCAATCTTGTTTGTTTGGTTGCTTATTTGTTTGTTTGCTTGTTTGAGCATGTAGTCCGACACGTGCTAGTATTCCCTGGAATCCAATATCCAGTTTGCCGTCATCAATCGTGTTTCAATTGCAGCTGTGTGCTAATTGGCTAAAATAATTTTCTTACGTTCTGGTTTTGATGTTCACCAGATGCTGCATGCTTTAAATGATGGGAAATTGCTTAACAGGGAATGTCGATGGAGCGAACGTTTCAGTGAGAGGAGTTGCCCGAAAACAAGTTCTTTTGTCAAAGCGTCGACCCTAGCGACAATCGCTGTTAACAATCTAACATCCTTACGCATTCGTTCGCTATTCCTCTTTCACGACTATTCGCTAATACAAAAAAAAAAACAATTGCTCTGTTTCACATTAAAAGTTGAAATTTCTTCGATAATTATCGTCGGTTTAATAATGCTTCAGTCGCGATGGCATCGGTCCGTGTTCGCTCTTTTTTTTTTAGTTAATCTTAGTTAGCGGACCATTGCTCGTTTCTTTTAGGCAGGACCACGAGACGACAAGTCACTAATTAGTACCATCTAACAAAGACTTATTAATGCTATATCCGACAAGTGAGCGTTGATTCAGTTTCCATTTAAGGCAGTGTCAACAAAGGCGTCTATACTTGTGATACTTCTGAAATACTGTCCTTATGCCGATTAATTATAAGTTCTGGCTTAAAAATAAAAAATAGAGCAATGACCAACCAATGAAAAACGTTTACAGAAAGAAAAAGAAATGACGTTTCGGCTTCCGCTCGAGAACCCTATTTACAAGTGGGGTGGGTGTGCGCGAAAGAACAGGGGGTTTACGAAGGCTTAAGTAAGTTCTGTTCTTTTTAGAGCTAGCGTGAAGTTCAGGCATATCCCAGCCACGCTTCTGCTTCTTTCCTTCCTTCCTTTCTTCCTTATTTTTTTTTCTTTCTGGTATTTTCAGCGAGATTTAGCCTTCACGTATAGGAACTTTCACATTTGTACTGACTTGCGAAATGTTTTATTCGAGTTCGATTAGTGCAATATTAATCAAACCAAACCAGAGTATTACACAATTACGAAATCTAAACATTCATTCTAATGTCGAACGCTTATCAGCTTCTCAAGTAGACGTGAGATGTGTAAAAAAATTCTGTTTAGAAAAAAAAAGGGGAGGGGGGGGGGGGTCCATTTCTGACAATGCAACGTCCAAGCCGCTGAAACTGGAGGAAGAGTTTTGAGCAAACTTTCAACATGCTTGACTATTCACATAGCCAGGGTCTAGTCATCGTCAAAAACGCTCATGTATGTGCGCGTAGTTGATTTTCCGAATAATTCTATCGTTAATTTCTCCGGATCGCATGATTCCGCTCGAAGAGATTAATGATAATCGTTGGGGTTTTAAAATGAAACAAAAGCCTACTCTCTTCGTACTCTCCTTTTCGAGCAGTCGCACTCCTTTCCGACACATTCACTTCACGATCGAGCCAGCTGCCCGCGGCAGCTACGCGGAGTTGCCTCCGCATTCCATAATAAAGCAGAGAGAACCGAGTTCGGCCACGCAGTGTGCGGTAGCTTTATTACCTAATCTCGCAGTGTCTCTAATTTCCTCGACCGTACACCTCCCCTTTTAAGTGGCTCGGGCGGCGGCAATTTTGATAGAGCGCGCACCAGAGAGAGAGAGCTGCAGGCGTCGATTATGCCTATAAAAACGTTTTCCTCTTAGGCAGCCAGCTCGCTGATTTAGTCGGCACCCGAGGAGTTACTTTTCCTCGACTCCAAAAGAGCGCCGTGTGGGGCCCACCGAAGCGAGCCTAAGTGTTCTTCGCCCTCCGATGCGGCAACGACTTTTTCGTGGAGAATGTGCGCGACTTCGCGTTCGTTCGTACGTCTGTTCGGTTGGCGGCGGCGTTCTTTTCCGCAGTGCGCGCATTGCCTAATTTCGGCTCGACAATTAAGAGAGAGCAGCCCGAGCGCTCGAATTTCGCTCCGCGCGCGTGCGAATACACACAAACATACACAGAGTTAGAGCTAGGCGCAGACGCAAGCGCTCTTTTCGCGTCCGCCGGCTAAATTAGCCAGTCGTCGCCGCCGCGCCGGTGTGCAAACGCCGTATAAGGAACGAAAGAGTGGTCGAAAAACCGTAAAGACCCCCCAAACAGACTAACTTTTTCGCATTCCCAGGGCTTTCAACGTTACTCGCGATGCCAACCTGCCTCACCCCCCCCCCCCCCTACTTTCAGCCCAACTCCGGAGTACGCTTCCACGCGTTTTTTCCCTGACTGCGCACCGAATCCGACCCCCCCTTCCCCCTGGCCCACCC
The DNA here is from genome assembly GCA_030522465.1 of Rhipicephalus appendiculatus. NCBI lineage: Eukaryota > Metazoa > Arthropoda > Arachnida > Ixodida > Ixodidae > Rhipicephalus > Rhipicephalus appendiculatus. The sequence continues at coordinate 1,291,417 of JALIZH010030874.1, read as the reverse complement.
TTACGTCTCTGGCACCCGTTGTACTTTACCGAAACTTCTTTCCGTCCTCGCAGTCGTGGGTGCGAGAGAGCAGACCCCACGGCGCCGTTCCACTGTATATCATAAACGCTCATTACGGAGTGTAAGCGCGGCAAAAATGTTTCCCCGGTAGTTTTGGCGATGCCGCTCTCTATACACCTCTCCCGCTCCTTCTCCTCCTCCAGCACGCCTTCTAAACACCTCCGTCTTTTTCCTGCCCTCCTTTCGCAATCCAGAGGCTCTAAACCCGTTCCCCCATCTCCCCATCCTCTCCCTTGCGATCCCCCCCTTTCCGCGCTCCCCTTTTTTCGGCGTGCCCGCGCTGAAACTGGCGATATACCTGCGCTGTATACTTTCTGGCTGCTTTAGTTCTCAAGCGTCCGCGTCTCCTCGCAAACCTTCCATCTCTCGCGCATGTGTGTAAACCGAGATGTACGCCTCTGCGCACTGCGGCACGATCTTACGCACGCACATCTTCCCTGTTCCCTGGCCACTACAGTCCAACCCCCCTTCCCTACCGGCTCTCTTTCCCACACGCGGCCCTAACGGCCCCGTCTCTTCAACGCCCCCCTTGAGACGTGGAGTCGTTTTGAGTTCAGCATCTGATCACCAGCCTGCCCTCCTCTACCCCCCCTCTCCACCTCACAGTCGTCATCCCGTTTTTTTCGCGCGTGCCTTCGTTCAGTTCTTCTTTATTTTATTTTCGTGTATGGATTTGTTCTCCCCTTCACAGCCGTAACACCACACAATGCAGGAGACGGGCGCGCGTCTCCATCGCCAGCGCGGCTCCCCTCCAAACGTTGCCGCCGTTTTGCGAAATTTTCATCCCCGCGACTTTTGGCCGCGTTCGGGTGTCCGCGCTCGCCTCTCCCCATCCGCAGGACTCCATCCCTTTCTCCCCTCTTCTCGCTTTCATTCTCTCTTTCGTTCTTTCCTAGATTTTTATATTATTTTTTCCCCCACTGGTTCCTGGCCTTCCATGTTTTTCGTTTGATTCTTCGTGCTCTCTCTCTCTCTCTCTCTTTCTCTCTCTTATGTCTACGCTGTCTCAAGCGGTTCCCTTATTTGTTTTTTATATTAATGACGAACGCTTTGGCGGGGTCTCGGACAGGCAGCCCTGTTGTCTGAATGCCTTCTGGGTGTAGTCAGACGAGAAAGCTAAGCTATAGTCTTACTGAAGGCGTATGCAGGGTTCGCCATTGGGGAGGGGGGGGGGGGGGGGGGGGTATGCTGCGCTCCCCCACGCGCACACACATCACTCGAGTTCGAAAGATAACAAGCTTCGGATTGGATGTAGAAATTGAAATCAAGCGATGACATTTTGGCCCCCCGTCATCGAGGGAGTAAAGGCGGTAATTAGGCTGTTAGAATGCAACATATAAGAGTCACCATTGTCGTCAAAAACCTGCATGGCCCTCTACTGTAAACAATGACGAGACAAGTCCGACTGAGTAAAGGTGTGGGGCATACTTGGCGCCCCCCCCCCCCTAAGGTGATCAGGGGGGCGAGCGCACCCCCGACCCCCCTGTGTGCGCGTCTATGGTCCGACCTAACCGACAACTACGACAAAAGTATTTAGGCTCTACAGACATGGACAACGCTGGAAAGAATGCGCAGCGCGAATGTAGGGAGCTATCTGATCTATTATTCGCAAAACCTCTGCTATAACAGCTCGAACTGCGAGGAGGTAAAGAAGGAAACATAAAGGGATAAAGCAGGGAGGTTAACTAGAAAAACTTCCGGTTGCCTACCCTGCACTGGGGAATTGAGGAGGTGGAATAGGCAGATGAAATAGAGGGAAAGGAGAGGAGTCTAGGGCCGTTTTTTGTGTACATAGGGGGGACGTGAAAAATCAATGAACGCCAATCAAACAACAAAAGAAAATAAAACATGAAAAAGAAACACGAAGTGTCTTGTGCTAGCTTGGTGCTTCGGTTTCGCGATGGTTAGCTTGCTTGAGTCTGGGTTGGAATGTCGACGTTGATTCGTTAGATGACTTGCAAATCCTGTGACCACTGCAACAATATATTTTTAACAGCGGAGCTTTTTAACAGTGGTAGCCGCACAATAAAAACTTGGAAGGGTGGCTCGAGCCTGAATAGAACCTAAAGCGACTGTAGCAGGGGCGCGTGTGGCAGGTGCTGCTACACGTCTTTTACCGCGCGTCTCTATTCCATCATTAACGTAATCACAGACACCCACGCAAAATCGCAAAACGTCACAGGAAATCCCATTGGAAACTCGGGAGAACCGCAGCTCCGCTGTTTCTGTAGATTTCACAGTGCACCATCTCCCCTCTTCTTTCTTTCTTTTAATCTCTTCACCCCCTTATCTCCAGGTAGATTTCACAGTGCACCATCTCCCCTCTTCTTTCTTTCTTTTAATCTCTTCACCCCTTATCTCCAGGTAGATTTCACACTGCACCATCTCCCCTCTTCTTTCTTTCTTTTAATCTCTTCACCCCTTATCTCCAGGTAGATTTCACACTGCACCATCTCCCCTCTTCTTTCTTTCTTTTAATCTCTTCACTACTTATCTCCAGGTAGATTTCACACTGCACCATCTCCCCTCTTCTTTCTTTCTTTTAATCTCTTCACCCCTTATCTCCAGGTAGATTTCACACTGCACCATCTCCCCTCTTCTTTCTTTCTTTTAATCTCTTCACCCCTTATCTCCAGGTAGATTTCACACTGCACCATCTCCCCTCTTCTTTCTTTCTTTTAATCTCTTCACCCCTTATCTCCAGTCTAGAGTGGCAAACCGGACGCGCGTATGGTTGACCTCTCCTTCCTTTCCTCTTCCTTCCCACTGGGTGGAACTGGGGTAATTCTTTCCCTGCAAGCTAACCCAATACTAGTCTGTCTGCGCACGATGTGTGAATAGCTGCAGAATCGCTTGAAATTATTCAGTCGCTTGATATTCTTAAAAAGTTCCCCAATGCAGGTTTCACGTGTGTGTGTGTTTGTGTGTGTGTGTGTGTGTGTGTGTGTGTGTGTGTGTGTGTGTGTGTGTGCGTGCGTGCGTGCGTGCGTGCGTGCGTGTGTGTGTGTGTGTGTGTGTGTGTGTGTGTGTGTGTGTGTGTGTGTGTGTGTGTGTGTGTGTGTGTGTGTGTGTGTGTGTGTGTGTGTGTGTGTGTGTGTGTGTGTGTGTGTGTGTGTGTGTGTGTTTTCCTGCTCATTTATACTGGTTAGTTTATCAGCAATTTCTCGACCTTTCAGTTGTTCCATATGATTCAGTTTCCCTAAATGTCTTTTTTTTTTTAATTTTTTTTTCCAGTGAACACCGTCTTCAAGGCATCGTGTCTGAGAGAGCGCAGAAAAACAGCAGCATCGAACAGGTAAGGCGTTGGTGCGCAGCCTTGGCTGTAAATAAGCAAACTTATGAGCAACGACGCAGTGGCACTTCATTTTTGTGTGCGAATATTTCGAAAATCTCTAATGTCGGATCGGATAGTGTCCTATTCAGTTCGGTCTTGGAATCAATTGGCCGTCATTCGTAATTATGCATACAGCTTTCGACTATTCCTACAAATATTTTAAAATATCATCTGTGTGCTCTAATAAGCACAGAATCTGCGCAAAAGCATGATAACTTTCTTCCCGATGGATATGGAGTATAAGCATAAAATGTGAGTACCCACCGTGGTGCGTAGTTCATTTCTTCATGGGGCTCTCTTTCTGCTTTTAGTGCTAAAATAATAGTAAGAGCGGTTGTTAAACAGATGAGAACTATTTGAAAAGTACTCCTCATTCGATTCGATTCCGTTCCAATTTGGCACTAAATGATTCGTATTCGATTCGGTTCGTAAGCCTTTAGGACTTCACGGAGTTCGATCACTGTTAGCGCTGCTAGTGGATGAAACTGATCTTAGTGGTTATGTTAAGTCCCTGTTATCGCAAGGAGTTTAACACCGTCAATCGAGTGATCAAGGCACATGCCCTTTAGTGGCGGTAGTCACAGGAAGCTGCTCGAATGACGCATGTATAATCCCCGAACAAGGGAGAAGTTCGGGGGAAGATGCAAGCTTGAAGAGATTAAAACAAAATTATGGCTCCGATCCACGCTGTGAAGGTGGTTTGACAGCGAAGTCACTCCACCGAAGTTGTAAACGACACCCAGAACGATTACCCATTGCGACGTGAATTGAATAGTCTTCCGCATTAGAATCGTACAAGAGTGAGATTGGCGTCTGATTTACCGGGAGCGATGGCCAAGAAGTGCGTCTTATTTTGCAGACCGGCCATGCACGTTTCATCGTACACGACCGGGATCAGACCAGCGGCAGCCATGCGCACGCTTGGCATGACCAGGGTCGTTTTCGCCCCACAGTTGTTGCTACTCTGTCTTGTGAACCTCATGCGCAGGAGGTAGTTATGTGGTTTTAGCTTTTTGTTATCATTTTTAACTTGGAGGTGAAAGCTGTTCTTCGGTTGTTAGATTGTGGTATCACGCATGCGTTCCTCTGTTTTTTGTTGCCTTTGGTGTATGATAAAACTCGGCCATCTTCTGTGAATAAACTTTAGTTTGAAGTAAAAGAGCGCTCGTCCTGTTCAGTCCTTCTCGTGTATCTTGTCTGTTTTCGCGCTCCAAAATGCCATCACGGGTACACAACCGTCCGAATCGACGCTTAATAGCCATGAAGCATTGCTTTGGGTCATCCAAGTCGTGGACGTCCATCAGCCTCTCGACCTCGTTTCCGTCTGTCTCCCCTTCGTCCGGGAGTCGTTCGAAAGTCTGTGGGTTGAAGCGAATGTTGTTGCACTTGCAGAGCGGACTCTGGAGAAGAACGTCTACTAAATTTGGAATCAGCTTCCTTCAAACGGTTGATAACATTGTACCTTCGTCGCTTACGCTGAGCGTCTTGGACACGACGTTCATCCGTAGCACAAGCACGACGCCGTTTTTCACATTGTCGTCTCTGTTCTCAACGCCGCTCCTCGTATGCACGTTGTTCTTCAGGAGTCCTCGCTATACGCGGCCTTCCCACAGCCCCAACACAACAGAAAGGCAATGCCTTACTAGGCGAGCCCTTCTATGTATATGTGACGTCACGTCCGGTGTTACAAATTGTATAGTCGCAAACCTGCGCTTTAGTTTGCGTTAAATGAGGGTATTGACGTCACGCTGCCTGTTACGGGCTTCTTATCATCCATCATGCGTTTTTGATGCTTGTCTTGTGGTTTTATTTATTGAAAGGAATACTGAGCTGTATGCTGTAGGACACGTGATTTTTGTCCACGCGTTTTTCTGCCCACGGAGGCGAAACCGTTGGGGGGTAGAGGCATACAGCTTCGCCGTGAAATCCTTTGAACAGGGGGCGTCGCTGGAAGCCGACGTTTCGGCGAGTGGTCTTGCTTTTTTTCAAGGCAGTTGCTACCTCGAAGAAGACATGACCTGCTGCATTCGAGAAACTTCGAAGAAACATTCATCCTGTTATTGAAACCGCTGCGAATGCTTCTCGGCGAAGGTAGCTCTTACTCTGTGAACTAACCAAGTGCACTAACCATTGTGCATGTGTGTTCTGAATCGTCTGCACACATGCTTTCTTTCGCTTTTTATCTGCCACGTGTAAAGTAACAAACCGGACGAAGTCTCATTAACCTCCATGCCATGCCTGCATTATCTCTTTTTCTCTCCTCTCTCTTTATGGCTACTTTTGGGCGTACGGCAATTTTCCATATTGGGAAAGACGGATGGAAGATGCACTAAGGTTGTGAAGGCGAAATTCTGTATTTGCAGCGTGGTCCTAAGGCACACGCAATAAACGACACAGGTAGAAGGACGAGTGTACAGAACAAGCACTAATGGCAGAACAAGCACCTGAAGTGTTACTCGCCCATGTGTGATAGTTGTTTTCCCCTTTGTGCACATATTCGTCATGATTTCGTAAAAATAAACAGTTCCTAGTATGCGCTTGTTCCGTCCACTTGTGCTCCTTCTTGTGTTGCGAGTGTGTGTGTGTGTGTGTGTGTGTGTGTGTGTGTGTGTGTGTGTGTGTGTGTGTGTGTGTGTGTGTGTGTGTTAGTGTTAGCAGTGCGCTGCAAATCTCGACTATGCACAACCAACTAGCCCCGCGCTGGCCTTTCTTAACTGTCACTTCAATTATAACTAAGAAATATAGATTATGCAAGAACACATTTGCGGCTTCATAACAGTATATGTCTACTCTCTGCCGCGCCTTTCCCCACGCAGGAGTACCGCGACATCTCAAGCATGTGCACTGCGGCCCAGATGGAGATCCTGGAGCTGGAGCTCCGAGCGCGCGCCATCCGCTCGCTCATGTCCGCCAAGGCGCGAGACACGACCGCTAAGACGACTACAGCGCCCTCTTCGAATTTCAGTGGCGGATATGGGCAGCAATGAGCTTGCGCCATTGAAACATGCCGGGGCCGTTTTCCTCGACAGTTTGAGATTATTGCACCAGAATCTTCTAAACTCACATCACGATTGGCTGCCGCCTCTTCCTAGCCAGACCTTAGGCAGGCACACTAAACTCCGTATTCTAGAATACTCCTCCACTCAACACTTCACTCTGACTCGACAAAGTCGATGGCAGCGCCGCCTATTGACGGAGCTGGTCACTACGCTTCACAGGCGCACCACAGTAATTCATGAGAAGCGTATAGATTGTAGTAGGTCTGAAAGGTGGTCGAGTTAGAACCTATCCATTGTTGGGTATCGCACAAACGGACGAAACACGAAGGAATAAGACCAGTGCTTGTCCCATATTCTTCCTTCAAGTATTTTTCGTTTGTGCGAACCCAACAGTGGAGTGCCTAGATTGCACTGACGTGATCTTAGTGGTCATGCTGGAGGACCAGAATTGCCGGAAACTTGCAGCTGTTGCGGTCAGGCGCAGTGTTTGTGCTGTAAGTTCGCACACACACACACACACGCCAGAAGCGTCCCTATTGCGTCTCGGTGACATTAGCACGTTGGTTGGGGCATTCAATATGATACACTGACATAATCTTGTAGCCACCAGTATGGTGGGACACTTTATGTCTGACGTCACGTGCAAGGCATCTATAGCATCTTTCTTTAGCCAAGAAGCAGCGCTGTGCTCCACTAGTTGAAGTAAAGAAAGGAATTGAGTTTAGGATTGTTTGAGAATACGGGGGTAATAAAGCTGTTTCAACATTCCTTCAAGTTCCAGCATCGGGCATGTCAGTTTGACGTCGCGGATTTTGGACCATTTTTGATCCCAATGTGTTTCTTGGCCTCGTTCACCCGTTTTCGATAAGTGGGCGCGGTGTCTCACTTGTGACAAAAAATATGTGTCAACCCTGAAGGCAGTGCAGTCTAAACAGAGCATCTTACTAAGTCACGTGACTTAAACTACCGTATCTGCTTGCCCATTACGAACACACGTTCGCGCTGCTCTATTATGACTAGTTCTGACTAAATGATGATTGATGCTTGATTAAGATGGTTAAATTATTGCGAGTGTTGGCTAAAGCTGGCCTTCTGCCATTACAACGCCAATGCTGTCTTAATTCCATCTCAATCCAATAATCAGGTTATCCGCCTTTTTTTTTTTTTCTGAATGGACCGCTAACTTGAGTCTCGGTTCTTTGAAAGGCACACTGTGTGTGCGCGTGGTTCTGTCTGCTTATCTCTTCTGTCTTTGTTATCGCCCGTTTTGCCCTCTCCCCCAGTGCAGAGCAGCAAACCGGACTTGTGCCTGGTTGACCCCCTTGCCTTTGCCTTGCTTTTCAATCTATCTATCTATCTATCTATCTATCTATCTATCTATCTATCTATCTATCTATCTATCTATCTATCTATCTATCTATCTATCTATCTATCTATCTATCTATCTATTACTGCTATCCGCCTTCAGCGATAAAAACTGGTGCAGGCTATAGATTATGTGGTCAAAACCCTTTACCTCACGACATGCCGGTGCCGGAGCTTTGTACTCTCAAGAGCGATCATCCCTGCTGGACTTTCTTCACGAAATAAACTTTATGTTCTTACAAGTGTGGCGCCTCTTGCATTGTGTCTTAAAGGGTCCCTGCAACACTTTTTGAACATGGTCAGAAAACGCAGCCGATCGGTAGTCGAGGCTCCCAAGAACACGCGAGCCACATATTAGCGCAGCACGCGGCCTGGAATTCGCAATAAATTCTCAAAGTCAGCCAAAAATTGCTTTCTTCTCTCGACAAATGACGCTACAAGCTCAAAAATTACTCGTCACAGCCATTGTATCAGCCATTGGCTGATTTGAGCATGGCGCGTTCGGTCGTTACTGGGGCCGCCGCGGGAGGCCGTGACTTGTCCACACGTGCGCGCGATCGCACTGAAAAACCCGCGTATTCGAAGAAAAAAAAGAGAAAAAGTGCTCAAGGTCACCAGGCGCGTGACGTATTTTCCTCCCTGCCATCCCTCCCTCCTTAGCTTCCAGCGCTTTCGTCGGGACGAGAGAAGAGAGAATGCAATTGCAGCGTGCGACAAATCTTTGTAACTCCACTCGTACTGGACGGATTCTAAAAATTTGTGCAGTGGCTGTGAATTCGTGAGGCAATAAGCTCCTTTAGTGAATCCATTCCATGGCTACTTGTAAAAGTGTTGCAGGGCCCCGTTTAAACTGTATTCTGTGAGGACAACCTTCCGAATAAAAAGCACACATACACGACTCTGCTCTCAATCATTCTCGTAATGCTACTGTCTTACGTAATATTACGGGAACCGCGTCAACAAGCTGCGAGAGTGTGCCTAACGAAATGCGCTTGAATTGCGAATTTAATCTATTCTAGACGTTTAATACACTGTCGTTACTAGCGCTCGTTTGTCCCCCCTTCTTTGTGTTCGTGTCTACTGTGTGCGCTACAAATTTTCACCATGAACGTTGGAATAAACCTTAGCTCCCACCCCACCCCCCTTTCTCAATCATTCACACCTTCCCTCCCCTCCGAAAGAAATGGTTGAGGTAGCTACACCTCTGCGTCCAGCCCATACCTTAAATAATGAAACATCTTACTATCACTCCTATGGTGAACTACCTTTGTATACAAAAACTTCTGTATTTTTCTCCAACTTTCGATTTCGCAAATAGTACTCTTGTGGGACTCCGTTCCCTCCTCCTCCTCTCTCAGCAACGGGAAGACTCCTCTCCACAGCTCGCAGGGATGCGTCGTTCTACCCGAAGCGATGATTTGACATACCAGTGAAGCGCAAGCGACCGGCCGCGTGATGTCGAATCAGCCGCGTAGAACCACCGCCCGCCATCACTCTGGTAGCTCCCCTGCCTTTGTGATCGGTGATCGACTTACCATCCTAAGGCCGGGAGCTCTGAGCCAGGCGAGTGGAGTTTGAACAATTGAGTCTCTCGTCGTACACTTTCCCTGTCTTCATGATTTTTATCAGCGGATCTGTTTCATCTTTTTCGTCTTGTGCGAGATGCGCTACACCAATAAGCTGCTGTCGGCAAAAAAAGAGACAAAGAACAGAACAGCCCTTTTCGCATTTGTTTATGTACAAAACAGCTCATTTAATACGCTTTCTGATGTAGTTGCCCTTCCAGTATTACATCACTTCACAATCACCCGTGTTGGGAAAATGTGTTCCAGTGTACTAGGCACTCAAGTGGAGTCAAACCCTTCTGCTCATCTGTAATAGAGCCGTAATTTTTCTCATGCAACTAAAGAGGTTATAAATGGTGATTCATGATGACGACAAAAAACACACAATATGCAACAGTGAATCTGCACTTTAGGGTGTATGCTATAAATAACACTCGACATCATTCGCATACAGACATTCAATCAAATGAAGTATACTTCGTGCACTTCTATGGCTGTGAAGTTGCATACAGGTATGTAATGTGCATCACCCGGATAACCAACGTACGCATTAAATCGCGTGTACTTCAACACACGACACTTTTTTTTTTAATCTTTTGACAGTAACACGCGTATCCTCTCCTCGTACCTTCGCTTGAACTCTGCCCACACTTAAAAACGGGAGGCATTGTTTCCACATACAAAATGCTCCGGCAATATACCAGACCTGAGGCACAGCTAGATTTCTTTCAGTTCCGCAAACAGAAAATGGCGCTGAGGTGTTGTTTGCACGATAATTCCGCGTAGACGGTGTGTAAGTCTAGAGAAAGAGAGTGTCTTGAAGACGTGTCATATAATGATCAATATTGCGTTGCTCAGATGGATCGCTGCGAAATGAGCATCCAAAATACAGACTTCGTATTGTGTGTAATTGTTGTTTTAACGAGTTCTCTCGATCGCGTTCATATTCGCCCTAAACGTGAGCTGTGCCATCTTCGGAAAGCTGAATAGTCAGCCAAAGACGAAGTCACGATCAGTGTGCGTCGGTTTCAAATTTCAGTCATGGGTTGTCGTCTGTTTTTCTTTGTTTTGTTGTTGTTGTTTTGCTTTTTGTTTCCGCAATAAGCGAGCAGCTGGCAAAATAATGCTAGTGGATTCACCAAATCTGAATGAAGGTCAACTTGTCCTAAAGATGCTTCGCTGCAGCGCAGCAGCGACGACGAGTCTGGTGAAACCACGTTAAATCGCACGCCGAACCCTTCACGCACGTCCTGGTATTCGCATGTCACAACTGACCGTTAGTAAATTCGCGCGTGCAATCCCAGAGGAAAAAGTTTCATTTCCAGCTGGACTGTTGAACCGTAAATCTTTTCAGTTGGAAAGATTTCCGGTTCAATAATTCAGCTCGAATAGGATTAATATCTAGCTGTAACTTTGTCATGTGTCGGCTGGGATTCGGCCACATTCCAGCTGGATGTTCCTCGCCTTTGAGCTGAATTATAGTGTTATACAGCTGAATAAGCGAACCGAAAATCTTTCCAGTTTTAAAGGTTCAATAATCCAGGTGGAAATTGAACTTTTTTTTTCATGTGGGATGGCGCCATATTTCTATCGCGGTAATATTGAAAGAAACTGTTTGTTTCATTCCTCGAGCTCGCGCAAGCCCTTTGACAGTTGAACTGCGCATGGCACTGATAGGACTCATTAGAACCGTCGCCTTCGTCAGTAGAGTTGCAGAACGGCCTCTGTAGCCATACTGTTGAGCGAGCGTAGCTGCAGATTCACCGTGACTGTCAGACTCTGCAAAGATAGAGGAAATTTTTTGCACCCAAAAATCAATCATTCAGTCATTCAATCTATCTATCTATCTATCTATCTATCTATCTATCTATCTATCTATCTATCTATCTATCTATCTATCTATCTATCTATCTGTCTGTCTGTCTGTCTGTCTGTCTGTCTGTCTGTCTGTCTGTCTGTCTGTCTGTCTGTCTGTCTGTCTATCTATCTATCTATCTATCTATCTATCTATCTATCTATCTATCTAACCTAATTTTATTGCGCGTGTAATACAAGAAATAATCTTTTGGAAGGTTAGCAAAAGTCACTCTCGCTTACCTTCGTGGTAGAGTTGTGGATGACCGAGTTCTGCGCGACGCCGTTCTTGTTCATCGTCACCCTCGACGGTGCAGTGTCGACGTCGAAGAACACGATGTTCCTGACCGTCGCGTTTTGTCTCGTCCCGTTCCCGAAATGACTGATGGACACGCGCAGGAGGTTCTGAAAGTAAAGTGCACGATACGTATTAACGATAGCAGCCTTCGTGTATAGCCGAATTGTTCAGAAATACACTGGACGATCGCAACCCCCCCCCCCCCCCCCCAAAAAAAAAAAAAAACAGAGGAAGGAAAACGAACTGCCACTTCACCTGGGCGAGGATGAAGCTGAAGAGGTCATACTGGTTTGATTCAACGGTGCCTGCATGAACGCATAAAAGGCAAAAAAAAAAATGTTTTAGTACAACTTGCACAGAAACAAGAAAATTTGTCATCTGCATTTGCTGGGATCGCGGGGTAGGTTGAGGAAGTTAGTAAATAGATCTCGGTTTAGTACCCTTTATTTCTTTAACATTTTAACAAAATAGAATCCCAAAGAATTGCACCTGCCGAAACAGTTTTTTTTTTCTTTTTCTTACGACACGGTGCTCTCGTATTTGCGTAATGGCGCCCCCCAGGGGCCTGCCAAACAAGAATATGTTACGAAATCAAGTGCAGGACCGAATACCAAAGCTACAGGTGTATTAAAAAAGAGAGAGAGAAAAAAAACTTCTCGACGTATATCAAGAGTACAGTCCTTGAAAGCTAGTGATAAAAATTGTGATGCCAGTGCGTTATGATTGGAAATATGCGAGTTTAGGCTAGGTTTGGTAAGTGCAAAACAGGCTTTCGTGTCAATAACGGATTTACAAACGGAAGGTTGCGATCGAGTGGGTTATTCCGTTCTTTTTTGTTTATTACTTAATTTTTCGTGAGCGGTTTGAATAATGCTTGCAGAAAAGTTCAGCTTGATGATACAATTTCATATATGCCTAGCCTTCTCAAAGTTCAACCTATGTGTTTGGGTTTGTACGTAACCTTTTTTTTTTTCTTATTACCGTCTGTGTCAATCTTCAGCCATTTAAGTTTCGACTTACCTTGAGATATGCCGTCATCAACAAAAAGTTCGCCGCTGGCGAATCCGTCTTTTGGGTAAACATAGAGGTCATACGGAACTTTTGTTCTGAAAGAGAATTATGCACAAAACACAATAAAAAATGGTTTTCGGGACACTGACCATTCCGCCGCGCCCACTAATGAATCCGAATTGCTTGGTGGCGCTACATTATTATGACTTCTGCTATTTCACTGTTTCACTCTCACTGTTTACAAACGCAGGCCCTCGACGGCATCCGGTTTCGTCCACCGATGTGCCTATAATAGCACCGGCGGGCAAGAAGAGCCTTAGCGAGTAGCCGTCTGATTTTCTACACTTTCCTTCCCTATTTAGCAAAATATTTTCAAATAAAGCTTCTTTTGAGCCACACAAAGGTTATAACAGAATTTCTTTGAACTTTATGCACCTTCCTTTTATGTGAAAACTAAAGAAAAACTTTCCTTTCCCTGAAACAACTTGAAAACGCGCTTTCGGTTTCGGTGTTAGGGGCTGATAAATCAGGTGACCGGAAGTTTCTTGGGGTACAACGCTTGCTGCTGTTATCGCAATCTTGAAACCTGTCTATGAGCAAACGCAATCGCAGCGCTACCCGACTTCAGTTTCGATATTGTAATATATATATCCGGAAAATTTCTGCTCTGTCATAAGTGAATCAGCAGAAGGTGATGTGATGGCGATAGTCGGAGACGATTTTCTGACTACTTTCGAACAACAACGAAAATAACAATAGAACGAAAGAATCTGGTGATATATATGAAGTGTTTTGCGTGATGTGCCGGTGCTTATATTACGTACATTATGCGGTATCTTGCAGGCGTGTTCTAAGACCAGTTGTCCATAAGCAGCGCAACGACGCGTTCAACGCTTTTTGTGCTTAGAGACGCGACTACCATGTTTTCAAGCACAATCGTATTTTCTTTTTCATTTTTTGTCTTTTTCTTTCTTTTCTTTCTTTGTTTTTCGGTTTGTCTTCTATCTCTATTATTCCCCTGGCCAGATACAATCTCCTGTCGGGATTATTGGTCAGCTGCAAGTTCGTTAAACGATCACGTGCTACGTGACGACAGCAGGCAAAAAAATGGCTGCAGATCCACGAAGTGAATGCTAATGATGGGGCGAAGCAGTGTGCATCGGATCATGAATCGTGGCCTTCTATTTTGCCCTGGTTAACAGCCTTTCATTTTGATCTTGTTAACCTTTTGTTCTGTCATATGCTTTGATTGATGGGTGGTTAAATATCCGTGTTTTTACGGTGTTGTGGCCTTTTATTTTGTTTTTTTTTAACCATATGCGTGCTATGTACGCTCTGTAGACGGTATTGCGCACAGATGCTTCGCACCTGCGCTTCGACTAGGGACTACGGCGAGCCTCGGCGACAACGGTTTTCGTGAGGGCCTAAGGAGCTTCGCCCCTAAAGGAAAGTGTTCCACACTCGCCGTCATGGCTACGAGCGGCGCCGACTAACACTCCCACCTTTAAATGCACATGGATAACCGATAAAGTGGACGGGAGGAACGACCGCCGCTCTATTGGTAGAGCATCGGACGCGTTATTCGGAAGGTTGCTGGTTCGGTCCCTGCCGCCGGCAAGTTGTCTTTCCGTCCACTTTAATTTCTTCACCATTTATATCGTACTACAAATAACGTCCCCTATACTTCACTTAGCTTGATTGTCTGTTGGTTGTCATTAAGGTGTGTCTATAACAAAGTAAACGAGCCCTTAAAATTCACCTTCTTTCGTTCTATTCTATTTAACTCCTTTCCCCAGCACAATGTAGGCGGCCGTTTTAAGGACTGGCTAACCTCCCTGTCTTTTCGTCTGTTTCTTGCTTCCACCTCCGCCTTTTATTTAGCCGGGCCTTCTTGTGGAGAAAATTGTCCTCAAAGCAATATTAACGCCAGCAGGCCCGTAGACAGGAATTTTTTTTTGGGGGGGGGGGGGGGGGGGGTGGGGAGGGAGCGGGGGGGGCACTTGTTAAAACCTTGAAAACCACCCATTTTCATTATTTATTCTCGGTAAAACACCCCCTCAATCCGAATTTCGGGGGGGGCCACCCCCCCCCCCCCCCCCGGCTACGGGCCTGAACGCCAGAACTAAACGTATACGGTTAACACTTGGATGCATCTCGTAGAATACACGGTCCATGCACGTACCATTGCCCTAAAAAGTTTTCGGAGCGCGAAATTTCCGATAAAGCCGTATTCGCGCTTTGCCTGAGAACATAGCCCCTAAATAGATCTTCATGCCTGTAGTAGTTGTTGTGACCTATACAGCTACCCGCTTGGTTAGAAGCGCCGTGCTCTAAATGAGCGGAAATTCGCATTTTCAGTGGAGCCCACGTTCCGTAAAGTTTTGTGGGCGGGTGTACTTACCTGTCCATTGTGTTCTTCAGCGTGGGCTGAACAGGGAGGACCTGCCCTCCCCGCACGTGGACAAGTAGCGTCGAGTTCTCCGTCACGCTGCGGCTCATCATTTCTATGGATCCGTCTTTTCGTAATCCCTGTGAAGGCAAATAGAAGGAAAATATGTTTCTGCTACGCGTCTGATCTCAAGCTATAGAAGCATTGGACTTCGTCAAATGAAGGCATTGGTCAAAACAGGCACTGCAGACCGGACTGTGCGTCTGACATAGCATTACGACCGTGAAAGTATGATGCTGTTTCGGGGAAACGTATTGGTGGTATACCTTAAATGGTAGCTGCCTGTATAACCGAAAAAACGTTTCGGTGACTATGTACGATAATAAGACTATAGTAAACCTGATAGAGGAAGCGTGAAGCAAAAGGCTGCGTTACAACCAGCGGTTCGGAAATAAGTTGAAACCTGGGGGAAATTTTGAAAACGCATTACAGTTAAAACTCGATTTAACGAAATTGAGGGGACCCGCGATTCATTTCGTTAAATCGGGAACTTCGTTAAATTGGGAAGCAAAATAGCCTATGGGCAACTGCGGGGGGGAATCTGAATTTGTTCGTTCAATCGGGGTATTCGTAAAATCGGGTGTCATTAAATCGAGTTTCAACTGTATATTAAAACGGTCGTAATTAAGCACGCCGAATCGTGCATGTGAAGCGACGACTCAGATTTGATATTCCGAGCCACAAAGTCCCTCATCTCAGTGAATTTTATGCACCTTAATGACAAGTTTCGGTGACATTTTCGGTGACGTGTTTTAGTGGTGTGTGACCAGTAAAAATGCCCGGGCAAAATTACTCATGGCAATTTGCGTTGAATACTTCGACAAAATTTCATGTTAAACGAGCTATGTGCGACTCAATTTGATGCTGCCTCTAAAGACATATAATGAATATCGAACTAGTGATCCACATTAGTGAAACATTAACCGATTAGGACGGCCAGGAGGATGGCTTTTCTACGTGCAAGACACCACATTGAGGTCTTATATCGCTCCAGAAGATTGGGGGGTTGTTCTTTCATTTCTGAACACCCCGACCATTGACTCGCCACCGCTGGAGGTAATTTAAAGTTGTAGTTTAAAGCTTGATGTGTTATGCGCCTAGGAATAATTAAACAGAAGAAACCACGTTTCCCGAGCAAGTTGTGTAACAATTACCACTCAGCGATTCTTCAATTAAAAAAGGAAAAAGGTGTTTCGGGTGTCGATGAGCCAACATTGTTTTAAAAGAAAGCTCCCATTTTGATACAAGTGTGAAACGGACACGTCAAGGTTGCGAACTGGGCAGCCGAAGTTAAAAATGTGAACGTGTCACCAAACGATGTGCCAGAAAATCCAGCGACCAGTAGATATGAGTTCAATATTGTCAAAAGTGCTATGAACAAAAAAAAAGAAATTGTGAGCGTGAAAGAAAAAAATACTCAGCCTAAATCCCTCTGCCTACAAGCATGTCGTTTTCATCGCTTTAAACTGCAAAATACCGTAAGCTAAAGAAAAAATAAATTTTACGTGTTCTAATTCCTGCAATACGGAGAGCATTCATTGTTCGAAGTACTCACCGACGTGAAGTCAAACCAGACGTCAGGCGGGAGGTAGTAGGAATGAGTAGTAAGACCCTGCGAAAAGAGCAACGCGTGAATGGGTGGC
The DNA here is from genome assembly GCA_030522465.1 of Rhipicephalus appendiculatus. Lineage (NCBI taxonomy): Eukaryota > Metazoa > Arthropoda > Arachnida > Ixodida > Ixodidae > Rhipicephalus > Rhipicephalus appendiculatus. Next base: position 1,274,839 of record JALIZH010030874.1, on the reverse strand, counting down.
TATGCCAACTAAAGCACAAAAATGATTCCCTGCTGGCAATCATCATCTCGTTTCCTTTTTAAATATTTTCGTTTTACTTCCATTTCGTTCTGTCGAAGCATTCATATAGCTAGTTGGTACATAGCATAGAGCACTAAAAATACATGGTTCGCTTAAAAGAAAAATAAACTAATAGCGCACTTGGGTGGACGTTTGACAACGCTCTGACTGTTTTTGAAAGCGGTGCATTCAGCAGTTTTAAAGCTCTAAAACTAGAACAAGCAGCTATGCAAGTCATGTTCCCACTTTCCTCATTATGTATTAGGCCCGATTATTTAGGCACCTATGCTTAGTTCCTATTTTTGCATCTATTTTTTCGGAGCCTCCGGAGTGCTCGAACACGACCAGTCGAATGTAGCGTGAGTATTTTTTCAGCTACCAGATAGTCTATCTTTATGATATCCAGCTGCACTCTCTGAAAACTATGGATTCGCACCATCTTATCTGTCGCACCGCGGAAAACGGTGAACGCGTTGAAATTCTTGTTGGTTTTTACAAGTCTTTACGTGACAAGGTTAACAAGACTGCAATATTATTTTGAGCGACCAGTACGAATGGGCTGCTTTTAACCAATAGTTCGCTAACAATACTCATTATCGGTCGACAGCGTCCATGTATTGGGGATGATATTTGGTTCTATTACAGCACTCGCGTGGTTGGAAGGAAAGCGCTGTAGTCTTACCTCGTCTAAAATGGGAGAAAATAGTATGGAGGAGCCCCACATGAACTGTTCGTCCAGGGTGTAGGTAGCTTTGTCCAGTGGAAACCTTGAAAAGAGAAAAAGAAAGACAAAGTAGCTCGCGGAGGCTTTTGTGTTCAATTAGTGTCCTACAAGGCACTTTGAAATGCTTCCGCGATGCCCGTCTTGGTTTACAACAATGAAAATACGTTAAACTACTGCAATTCGAGTCACAGCTGCACGTGTGAGTGAACGGTGCGCGTTATCGAAGCCGTTATATCACCTTCGCGCGTTATTATCGTAGCTGTGGTTCTGGCTGTGACTCTGGCTGCAGGCTTTGGTAATGCCGGCCATGCCTCAGCGTCCATGGGCTGTGGTGCTGTCTTGTCCTCGGAAATCGACTTGGGCGCGTCTGGTCTCGGAAGCAGAGGAGGAGGTGTCTTTCCTACACTTACCTAGAGGGAAAACTGGCGCTGCGAACTGTTGGACGCATGGGAATGATGGGATATGTGAGCTTCGAACTTGACTCGGATGTGTATCGTTCACGTAGAGCCCGGACACCTCGAAGGCGCGTCTGGCTTCAACGCTTCCTTGCGTCGAATTGGTTGATTTCTTACTGAAGGAGCGCGTAACAGCTTTCTATCATTGCACAGAAACAAGTTTTATTTAACTTTGAAAACTTCTGCGTCGATGTACAGTTTTACGAAGCGTAAAAGGTAACGAACGGCCGCTAAACTTGGCCGGCAGACGACAAAGCCAGCGTTCACTCTGCCACATTTTTGTCGTCTGTTTCTTTCTTTCGCCGTTTGGTTATGCTGTAAAGGTGAGTGGACTTTTATTCAGAATATAATACGCGTGAACGAGATCCGCTTATAAAGATGTTCTTTTAGAGAAGCTTTATTTGCACAGTCGTATCCGCTTTTGAGCCGAAGCCTCGCAGACACATATACCGTCATTCCCATCGCTCCGACAGGGCCCCTTAAGAAATTCGCATAGACGGTGGCGCCAGATTTCCCTCTAGGTAATATTGTGAGAAACTCTATGGTGTCACCTGTGAACTGCGCTTCCCAGAGTTCCTTGAACAGCTACGGAGTTTTTAAGCGTCGCTTTCTGGCGACAGCAACAGCCACAGCCAAAGCTACAGGACAATCAACAGCGACTCCAATGGTCGCAGCAGACACTGACCTAGTCAACGACAGTGCCGGTGCCCCACGACTCGCCCGACGAAGACCAGGACATCGATGCGATACTTCGATCTCTTTTGGAAGCCATGCACGCACATGCTTTTGAATAATCTAAATACTCCGACAGCTCGAACTGCCCTGCAACTGTTGGAGGTTCTTAATCCAGTGTTTCCAGCGCTTCAGTAATCACCATGGCTCGCCTACGGTCCCCATAAAGGCCGCGATTCCCCAATCGAATGTCAGAGCGCTGAAGTCGTGTAGGTCAGAGACGCTCCGCCCTCAGTGATCGATTGCACCCCTTTGTACGTGAAGCGCTCTGCTTATCTCTCTCTTTCTCTTTCTGATCTCCATTTCTTTATCCCCACTGTGTAGGGTAGCAAACCGGACGCTCGTCTGGTTAACCTCCCTGCCTTTCCTCTTCTTGCGTTCTCTCTCTCTCTCTTTCTATCTTATCATCGTAATCATTGCAGCCTCCATTACGTCCACAGCACGACGAAGGCGTCAGCTGATTCCATCGTGTGTCTCTAAACGCAGATTTTGCGAACTTTTTACTTTCATAACGCTGCCTAACTATCTGTTGTCCTCGTCTGTGCTTCCCTTCCTTGGCCCCCTATTCTGAAGACTGTAACGTCGCTCGACTTTCTCGCATTCCCTGGTGTTGTTTAAGCCGCCTGGCTCACACGCCAAGCGGTCCCCTCAAATTCTGATAAACAATCGGTTATCGGCCCTATCCATTACGTGACCTGTCCAACTCCATTTTTTTCTCTCTTATTATCTCATCTAGAATACCTGCTGCCCTCGTGTGTTCTCTAATGCACGCTGCTCTCTTTCTAGAAAGAAAATTCTTTTCATCGCTCCTTGCGTAGTTCTTAATTTTCCCCAAGCTTCCTTGTTAATCTCCTGGCTTCCGCTGTATGTTTTGGTGCTGCACGTATACAAGGATTACATACTTTTTCAAGTCCATAGGTAATTGTTACGGGCAATGGTACGCGTGAAGAACTAATTGTGTCCACATTTTGCTACGTATCGTCAGTCATGTGCACCAAACTGTCGAGCTCATTTTCCACAGCAACTAGTTGAACACTCGAACATATCTGGTGGGCTGATCACTGGGCGTGAAAGTAATTCGAGTGGGAACTACCCAGTTGACATCGAAAGGTTCGAAACCATACTCAGCACCAATACTAACTTGATTTGTCGCAAACTTCGTCTTTTGATGAGCGTTCGTGGCTAATGTTGGAACCGTTCAAAAAAATGTTCTGTGACATTCAAACGTGATGTGTGACGTGGCACATCGTGCAAAAAGAGAGCACGTGCTTGAAACTCACTCGAAGAACAGCGGTCTCACGACCGTTCCGCCGCTGAGGCTGACCCTCTGAAGAAAAGCGTGTACAAAACAGGCAGCAGACTGTATCTCATAGAGACCGCTTCAAGGGCTGTCGGTGTCATGGGAAGCGTGTCTGCCTGCGCCAAATAGAACAGCAAAATACAATCGATCAGACATAGATCAAACTCGGATCTTTAGTAATCTCGGATCATTCCAACAACTTTAATGTTTTGTGTTCTTTTTTTTCTCGTCTTGCCCATTGATCGCTCAGCACTTCTCTCATGATAAACCCCTCTCTCTCTTCTTATCAACACTACGAAAAAAAAAAAACGCTGAACGGGAATGGTGGCAATCTCCCACCAGCGTACGACAGGTCCCTCGGCCACGTACTAAAACGGACTTGTTCACATAAAAGTGACATCGCCATGTCACTTTTATGAGAACAAGGTTTTCGTACGGAAGCCGAAACATCATTTTACTGTTTTAAACCTTTCATTTTGGTCGGCGTTTCTTGTTTTCATTTTCTCATCTTGCCCCAGCGCATCATAGCCATTGCTGCTTTTCCGACATAAAGCCCAACATCATCTGCCCCCACTGTTACGCAGTTTCAATAAAACTATAGGCTCTAGGAGTGATACGGCTCTAGGAGTGATATGTCTTGTGCTTTTCAGATATGTGGCATGGTGTTATCGTTTTTCAAAATTAAATTTGTTCAATTTGTGAGCCGTACAGCAGTACTCACGCTTGATCGTTTCATCCTGAAGTCGAGGCCAAGAGGGAAGAAGGCGCCCATTTCAATCCATCGCTGGCACAATAGTGTCGAGCTAGTGCCCGAGCAGAGGGGGGACTCCAACCTGCACGGAAGTCCTAGTGTTATCTCAACGATATTGCGAGCGTTTATAAATAAAAACTTGTACACATAAAGCGTGACAAGCAGTGGGAGGGGCGGATTATCTACTTACATAGGGGATGCCGAACATGTTGAACTCCAGGACAGCTACGAGAAAACACAAAAATAAGTGAAATAGCAGGGATTCACTTACGTGGACGATAGCAAATGCCAACGGTTACCCACCCACAATGGCTCTCCTCAGGCCCGACCACTCTCCGAAGTCTGGCAGTTCAACGAGATGACCGGCATACCGGCCAGTAGATGGGTATGTCGATTCTGAAATCACGAGGGTCCTGTCGCCGATCAGATCGGTCAGAGCCCTGAAAGCGTAGAAGACGATATAAGCCATAGGTTTGGGCCATCATTTATGCACCAGCTTGAAATGGATCTAAACACTCAGTCAGCGGCGTAAATCATGGAAGAAGCGGGGGGGGGGGTGGGAGGGGGGGGGGGGGGGAGTGTTCAGGAGAGTCCCTTTGTGTTCAGGCCGGGTAGACACCCCTTGCAAGTGTCCATCCCAAGGAATATATCTTTGAAGCGTCATATTTGAACTTTTTTACAGTTGAGGTTAGCGCACTCTCTGTAAAACCAACTCTGAAATCAGAAGCCCTTCCAATGAGCAGAAACGAAGTACAAAAGTGAAAGCTGCTTTTACTTTCAATGAGCATTGTAGAGCACAAGTTTTCTGAAACGCTACGGGTCACTTGCGATACAGTGGCTACGTCATACGTGCCACAAATATTTATTATGCTCGTGCTGGGCTTTGAAATGCAAAGTAAATAATGGGGAAGGCATTTTATTGGTGGTGTTTAACAAATACGTGCATCGGTAAAGGTTTATGGCATTATGGCAAACTTCAAAGTGGAGGCCGTGCTATTTACCATCTGCAGTTTGAGTTGATATTTTGTTTAGATCCAAGTATTCGCCGATATCTCCTTATACATCATATCAATAAAAGAAAGTTCACAGCTTATTATGAGTTTTTAGTGCGTTAGCATTAAGAAGTACGCTCTTGCAAAAAAAAATGTATATTTTGTGTATGCTACAAGCGCCAGTTAACGCTGGCTACTCAAGTGCCACTCAAAGTAACTCAAAGTAACTGAAAGTAATCAGAGGTAATTAAAGGTAATTCTCACGCTTTTCTTAAGAATTTATCGTTATAAACTGTCGTGGATCTCGTTTCTGCAGCAACTTATTAGGGCTGCCTCCCTGCAGCAACATATTACCATTGCGTTGCCATGCTGTGGCTCCAACCGTAGATGTTGTGCACGTCGTAGTGCCTGTACCGCAGCCGTTCGCCGAACGCTGCGTTCATGCAGAGGGTGCCATTGTGAAGCTGCGTTGCGTTGCCTTCTTCGGTCCTGTAGGTGACTTAATTTGAAAAGACAGCCTAATTACGCACGTTTAGCACAAAAGAACGAGGAAATACAGAGGTAGAGAGAAAGAGAGAGAAAAGGCATTGTGCTTTGTTAAGACTAGAACATTTGAACTCACCTAATGCTGAACTTGTATTAAGTGTGTATTGTAGGCATCTATTATCCATCTCGTATGCTATTATTACATATTGTTTTTCCTAAATTTTATTTTATCCTGAACAACTAAGTAAAAAGGGGGTGACCGTCGCCAAGAAATGGCGACAACAACTACTTCGTTTATTTTTTATTTAAATAAAAAAGGCATTTTAATATTTCCTAGGGGTGCCAGCGTAGACTTAAATACTGCGTTGAGAATAAAGTTGAAACTCGATTTGTGATGACGCTCGAATTATTTCGTTAAACCGGGAATTTCGTGAAATCAAGAAAAGGATTTTGCAGTCCTTCGAAATCTAAAATTTAACGGAGCGATACCCAAAGGTATGCCACGACATTGTTCTTGTCGGTTATCCACAACTGCGCACCTGAAAAGTCCGCGAGGGCAGTGCAAGGGCTGCCAGGTCATAGGTGGCACCATATCCTGGCGATGCAGGCCAAGTCACGTAAAACTATGGTAGTCTCAGATCGATATGTGATGGCGCGGAGAGCGAACAGGGTGATTGTGCGAGCAGGCCGAGCGAGAAAGTTGCGAAGATATGATCAATGCTCTGTGTCACATAAACTAAGAAATAATGATAGCACCCACCGTCGCCTCCAGCACCATCCGGTGCGTGTGAGCGCTACCGACCGTGTAGACCGTTGTTCTGTGCATGGGTGCAGCGTGCAGCCTGGCCAAAAGCTAGCGCCGTAAATAGGGCGTCTAGATTTTGAATGCGATATCGTTAGAGCGCTAGCTTAAAGAAATTCTAAAAAAGAAAAAAGGCCCGTCTATGTTGAAGTTATCACCGCCTTTTACTCGGTTATTTCAAGAAAAACTTCGTTAAATCGGGTTTGGTGGCCACATTTGTTCGTTTATTCGGGTTGATGACAATACTGAACCCTATATGTGTTCTCCGGGCAATAGAAATTTCTTCGATAGATCGGGAACTTCGTAAAATCGAGTTTCGTTGTATCGAGTTTTAGCAGTATAAAGGCAAAATGTTAGTAAAATTCATGTACAAAAGAGACATTGATGACATTCTTGACATCACGTGGTCATGTGTTCAAACGTCCATAATAGGCGTCCCGAGTATGACACCTGAGGTACACGTTTATACTTAATACTTAATATTATACTTAATATCCTGCGGGACTAAACTACGGGAAATCACTGATCAGTGTATTTTTTGTGGTGGATTTCTGTTCTGTTCTGTTCTAACTGGCTTGTTGTGGATAGGTTGAGGTTGATATCACCTCGGCTACTCCGTTTATATAAGTGCAGCAGCGAAAAGATAGGTGGCGGATTTCGGAGAATAACATATCAAAAGATATGTCACCTTTAGGATTACTACCTGATTTGATATGCTTTGACATGTACTGTTAATTGACTATCAAATGATAATCTAACAAGTCACCGTTGTATGGAGTTGTAGGGCACAGTTTTGTGATTATTGCTACATCAAGATATCAGCTTATCTTTACAAGAAAGAAGAGGACGTTGTACTAGATCTACGGGAAGAGTTTCAAACGTCTACGTCATATAAGATGAGTAAGAAATTGATAAATAAAGGCTAATATCAAAAAAATACTGCAAAACAATTCATCGTCTTCCCACCAACATAGCTAATTAACTAACTAATTAAGCTAAACTAACTCCTCACCTGGCACATACGGCGGGTATTCCCATCGACTCTGAGGACACACTTGGCACGACACGTCGTTTTGTTGGCAGGAAGCAGATCCGGTGAATTCGGCCGGTTCATTCATTCTCTTGAACGAGACGGGCACAGAAACACACAGTATGTAAAGGCCTTGAGTGAAACTTAGGATGTCAGAATCGCGACTTAGGCGCGAAGTGTTCAGGCTACGGCGGTGCATACGCCGTGTGTCCTTTTAGAACAATTTTTATTTTCTTTATTAAAAGGGTATGAACATAGTGAACGCGACAATTTTGGAGATATTTTTAGTATCTTGAAGCTGACGTTAGTAAATACAAACTTAAACAAGTGTTGCTTTTTTTTCTTGCAGCCTTCATGTCAGTTTTTCATATTGCAACTTGAGAGGCAAATATGCTATTTATTTTCACCTCCACTTTGTAAATAACAAACTTGAAAAACCCACTTGATACGAGATATTCATCATTTAATTTCAAAGTTGAAATGAGGCAATAGTTATACGTACAAAACAACGGTCTAAATTTGAAAATACCTGATAGATGTAAGCGCTTTTGTTTCTTTTGAATTCAACGGGACTTCAATTAAATGATGTCATAACTCAGTTAATGTCGGACAATATGATCTCTCCTCTGTACCTCCTTTGGGCTTCTGCCTGATTCATGCAGACAGAAGCCCATCGCGTAAAGTGTCTTATTATGCTCAACGTATAATACTACTTCAAAAAAGATAGTAAAGAGACGCCAAACGCCCAGCAAACTTACGAGGAACATCGCGTCAAAGTCAACCGTGGATTCCTGGTAGTCCAGGATGGATGTTCCTCCACCACTGCCTGGTGGAGTTTTTCAGGAAATCCGGGAATGCCGAAGGTCCCGATGGAAGCCCCTGCCCAGATGATCACCGTATGATTACAAACACGTGTGCAAAACCCAAAACTATAAGCAGTAAGCGCTTCCAAGCAAACATGTGACGTACCTTCGCGTAAAGCACAGCGTTAGGGTCAGAACCGCTTGTTCCTGACCCTTTCTTAACGAACACGTCATCTTCAAGACCCGTTGTGTAGGGGGCGTACCGAGTTACGTTATCGGCAGGGATGGCTGGATTCTGAAAAAAAAAAAAAAGGCAAAAACTCACGCTAAAGAATACAGGGTAGGCGCACATGTATGTTCAAACTAGACGATTAAATGTTGATTACATACGCCTGTTTACTTTCTTTCTTTTATTTGGTTCCGTTCGCGAAAACTTCGACGCAGCGGAAATGACTACAGGGAAATTATCCGTTGCGATGATACTTCGTATTATCTCATATGTACAACTGACTGAGAGTTGACAATTTTGCGTTATGGCAGAAATTTCGCTTTAACGACGTTCGTTGTGGCAAGGTTCGACTGTATAATTTTGCAAGCTTTGGCGATTGTGATAAGAGAATGAAAAAGTCTACACTACACTCGATCACGGCGATAAAGCAAGGTCTATTCTGCTAAAAATATGGTTCAAAATGTTCGATAATTTTGTATACACGAACAAATGTACCATATTTTCTCGCATGTAACCCGCCCCTGCATATATCCCGGACCCTCACTTTAACTCTACAAGAAGAAAAAAAAATATATATATATATATGTATGTATTTAACCCCGGCATGTGTAACCCGCATCCCCACTTTTTAGGCACTTTTTTTTCGTTTTTCTTTCTTTTCTTGCGGGTTATATGCGAGAAAATACGGTATTGGGCGTACTATAACGAACGTTTAAGATGAGTTAGTTACATGCGTGTCCACTAAAACAAGCAAGGAATTGATACCTCTGATATACTACACGCTGTAGTCAATCATTTCATTCTGCGCACCCCCCCCCCCCCCCCCCCCACTCATCATTACGATGAATAAACAATAAAAATAACTCCCTTAAACGCTTGCAGCATGCGAGCGGGTTTGTGCCGCTGCCAAAGCCTTCTTAATTCGCTGTATCCGATATTGAGTTCCTTATTAGCGAGTTTTTCTACGTGAGAGTATCGTGAGCGCAATATAGACAATAATTTGTTTTATCGGGTTTTAGTATAATCAGGTACGTACCGTGACCAGGCCTACTTGGATGCCCGCGCTCGCCAATTGCCGTGCGTACGTCTGAAGACCGCCGAAAGCAGAGTTGAGTGTGAACGCCTTTGAATCTTGAAAGACGTCCAGCCAGATCATGTCCTGCGAAACAGGCGGTGTTATTTCGCTGGAGAAAAATAAGTCTTTTCTCCGCTGCAAAAATTGTAATAAGAGCAAATTTCATCGGTGAAAACACCGTGCATTTATCGCGCATCGTCAGGGAAAGTTATGAAATGAAATGATGACTTTTATTGTCATGTTAAAGACGATATAAACGAAAGTCCGATATCTCCACTGATCGGTCTCGTCTATGATTTTATTTAAAGCGGCAAAAGTTACATTCCATAACGAATTTCTCTTAGAGCTAAAAATTTATGATCTCGCGTAAACTGTCCAAAATTAATCTAAGGAGAAAAGGCGCGAATACAATGACATATACGTGAGAGAGATTTTTTTATCCTGTTTCCTATTCAGTTATGGCAGGACGCAATGGCGTCCTGCAATAACTGAATAGGAAATAGGCGAAAAAAAATCATATCTGACGAAAAAAAGCTAGTTACCAAAGAGGACATCCGATTCTATACATAAGAAACCCACTGTAATGTTTTGGAAAAAAATTGCAGTATTGCACTACAAAGCGTGTGGCTTCCCAGGACCCCGCCCTTAAGAAACACACGGGGCCCCATTGTAAAATATTAAACACTCTGGGAAGCGACGTGCTTTGTATTGCGACACTGCAATTTTACTAGAATGTTCAAATAAGTTGGCGTTGTATAGAACCGGGAGTCCTTTTTGGTAACTAGCTTTTTTCGTCAAATATGATTTTTTTTCGCCTATTTTCTATTCAGTTACGGCAAGCCACCGCTGTCACCGACGAAAGATGGCGCTACGTGCATATGTCCCCAAACTCTAGTCATGATACGTAACACACTATATACTCAATAATGAAGGCAACTTTAAAAGGTGTTACTTTCTTGATCAGTATTGTAGTCTTATGGGGATATGGCTACCTGGAAGTTCAAGCAGCTCTGCCGTTATCAGGGGCGGATCCAGCCACTCATTTTAGGGGGGGGCGGTCACTTGAATTAAAACCGGAGGGGGGGGGGCAGTCCTGACTTCGTTCTCAGTAATTACTATATCACAAGAACCCCATCACAGCATAAATATACTGTTAATGTGTGCTCACAGTGGCCCCACTCATTTGTCCTAATCGGTGATAGGAGGTGGAAGACACGCACTGAAGGAAGGGGGGTGGGGTGCCGACACAGGCTGTAGGGGGGGGGGGCGATCGCCCCTACCGCACCCCCCCCCCCTCTCCCCTCTGGATCCGCCACTGGCCGTTATCTTATCAAATGAAGCTCGGTACCGCTACCTAGTTATTAAATTTTTTTTATTAATTATGTTCATATCTTTGTCGGTGGGCTCGTGAGTGAGCATTGGTGCCGTTTATTTGCTGATCTCACCTTGGGCAGGCCTGCCTGGTCCAGTGCTGTCACTGCACCCTTGACTTCGTTCAGTGACGTGTAGTTGGTCATCCACACTTGATAGCCCAGAGCCCAGATCGGCGGCATGAAGGGAATCCCAACGAGCTGAAAGACGACTGTCATGTCACTAACAACGTTCACAGCTCGACACTAAACGCGCTGCTCAAACACAAAGGACGCACGAAACATACGCACAGGTATTCACAGGACGAGCGCGAACAAGACTCATGTGTATCCAACGAATTCGGCCATGTGCACCTATATTATATGGATACATACAGGGACATATTCCACCGACGGAACGGGGGGACTTTTCGTCCACTTCAATTCACTTCAATTTAATAACAACAACAACAACAATAGTAGTAGTAGTAGTAAAAGCAACAATAATAATAATAATAATAATAATAATAATAATAATAATAATAATAATAATAATAATAAAAGTAATAATAATAATAATAATAACAACTGTTGGGGTTTAACGTCCCAAAACCACGATATGATGATGAGAGACGTCGTAGTGGAGGGCTCTGGAAATTTCGACCACCTGGAGTTTTTTAAAGCGCACCAAAACCTAAGCAACGGGCCTCCACAATTTTCGCCTCCATCGAAAATGTCATTTCAATTTCCGCCACAATTAGTAGGCTACAGTTAGAGACAACAATTTACGTCTTCTATGCTTTCCCTGGCCTAACTGTCTGTTCGATTTATTTGGATGTGTCTAACACATAAACGAGCCCCTCGGAAAAAAAAATTCCCCTTCTTCTACGGACTTGTATTGTAATTTACGAATCTAAAGATGGCGAGTGCATGTTCTGTACAAATTTAAATTCTACGTCGCCAGTTTTTAATTAGGCGCCATGAAACTTGCAGTAAATCATGTTTTTGCTATCCTTGCTTTTTTAACGGGACGCATCATTATCGATCGCCGGGCTTTTGAAAATAACTAGCACCAACGCACTTCGTCGTAAACTTTGAGAACGCATATACCACTAAACTGGTGTCATTTTTAGAACGCGCTCAAGGTGGATACACGTCGTGCGGGCAAAGCAGCTACACACGATTCCAAAGGTGCGATATGTTGCTCAAGAGGAACAGTTGGAAATTTCACTAGGAAGATCTTGTCAGCTATAGTCAATCATAAATTCAGATTTCTTGTGAAAATAATCAACCTCGTTTAGTGCTGTAGTGATATTATAAAACTGTGCCGTCTTCCACTGGTGATGTTATAGATTGTTAACGTTGAAAAACGCACCCTATTTTACAAGATCGAGCACCAAGGCGCCGTAAATCCTTACATATATAAATCGAGCGGGAGCCTGTCGTAAGCCAAATGCTGCAAGCGCACGACTGAACGAATGTCGTCAAACATATACAGTCTATTTCAGTTAACTCGACTTTTCGTCGAAGCAATATCATTGAAAAGCCCCGACGGGAAACTATATCGTCATATGTAAGGGGGAAAAAAAGAAAAATTCAAGTTGTAGCTCGTTACGGGTGCTGTCACCCAAGTATTCAGCGTCTGCTTCGTCGGTTTAGCATGGCGTCGCGTGGCAATTACACAGTGTTGTCCAGCGAGGTCGAGAAACAAATACTTCAGAGTATAACTTAGCAAATCTAATAGTTTGAGCTAGCCGGTGGGTCATCCTTAACTATTTAACTATGCGCACAATGCACTGTCACACGTGGAAAAAAGAAGAGACGAAAAGATACGAGCAGCGTCGACTTCCAATTGAATTTTTTAATTGCCTAGAAAAGACTGATATGTTTTTTACAATGAAACTGCTGGCACAGATACATTGCTGCCTTGTAATCACCCGAAAGCTTTTTATCGTTTAGAACGACTGATGGCACGCTAACACATATGTTTAGGCAGCTTGCCATCCAACCGAAGACGTCATCAGATGAAGTATTAACATGACGCAATTGATGATGTCAGCATGTGACGTCATAAAATGACATCGTCACTTGACCACGTGAACTTTGTTGCATTCGTGTTCACAATACCGGCGAGCACCGTTTTTTTTTTTTCTTATGAGATGTATAAGGCTTTCACCTTAACATTTATCTGGTTGTTCTTGAGCCATTTCTACCTACATGCACGCAACCTTTAAAATTCAGTCTTCAGACACACTCCTTGAAGTGTACGGTCGATTGACCTTTAATGCCTAGCTTCCTTCAGGATGTCTAGCTTGAAAAATGTTTATGAATTATGAAAAATGTTTACAGTTTATGAATTATGCCACTATATATATTCCGACTTTTCGCATGATTCGACCAACTCTTGCGTACCATCGAGAGCAATGCATTCACGGGAGTCGACCGATATCTGTGAGTCACTTCAGAGAGGAGTCAGTTGGGTGCGTCTTACCTTTTGGTATTGTTGAACCACCTGAGTGGGCGTGGATCCGACGAAGAAGTAAAGGTCTAGGATTCCGCCCGTGGTCGCAATGGCGATGTTTCCGCCCGAAGTCACTGTGTAGTCTGTTTAAATACAAGACATACACATGCACGTTTTATGCGTGGCTGGAAAAACGTCAGCAATGCGTTTATCGCCTACGTTACATTCGTTCTTGCTATGTGCCAAGTGATTTCAGAAATTTTACAACATACTTTATGCTCTTCTACTACTAGCAAATTCAGACACGTCCACAGCCACCACCATGATATTGAATAGAGAGAGAGAGAAGAAATATAGGAAAGGTAGGGAGGTTAACAAGGTTATGTCCAGTTTGCTACCCTACACGTGGGGAGAGGGGAATAAGGGACTAAAAGAGAGAGGGAAAGATATTGAAAATTTATTAAGTGGTTACTTAGAAATAGAGCAAGAAAGAAAAAGAAAGAAAGAAAAAGACAAAAAGAAAGAAAGAAAGAAAGAAAGAAAGAAAGAAAGAAAGAAAGAAAGAAAGAAAGAAAGAAAGAAAGAAAGAAAGAAAGAAAGAAAGAAAGAAAGAAAGAAAGAAAGAAAGAAAGAAAGAAAGAAAGAAAGAAAGAAAGAAAGAAAGAAAGAGATACAAACAAAGCGTTTTCTTTAGGACTGGCAAGAAATCCAAGCGTTATAATCAGCCAAAAGAAGAAGCGCTAAATTTACCGATCAAAATGAAGAATTATTTAACTCACCCATTGCGTTGCTGTTGAGGATGAGAACTCCCCATGTTGTTCCGTCTCCTTTGGGATTCATGAAGAACGGGTGAACGCCCGCGAAGTTATCCCAGTTCTTGAAGAAAATGTACGATTTGTGTGATCGTCAGCTCTGATGCTTACAGTCGGGGCTTTACTCGTGTTAGCTCCATTTTGAGATAATTATTGTGCTTACAGAACTAGTTACAACAAACCATTAACTGAACAAGACTACGCGAAAACACAGGAAGCGGCATCATCGCGCAAATTCACCACACGTGTGTTACATCTTGCGTTTAGATAAAGAAAAAAAAATTTTGTCGCCTTGGGAGGCATCGTGACATTCTTCACGAACACAGGAAACTGGAGATGTTTCTTGTTAGAATTAAACGTGGCGCATAAATAAGTAATGGATTTTTATTGCTCGTTACATAACAAGAGGTAAGGAGAAGCTACTTGAAAAGCGACAACGTTCCTGATCTCTACTCTCAATATAGGAGGATGCAGGGAGAGAGGAGCAAATACATGGTCTCCAGTAAATGCTATGCACCCTAGCGTTCCGGCAAGATACGAGTGTACGTACCGCGTTTGCGTTCTCCATGGCGCTGTAGTTACTGACGCGCCTGGAAAACATTGTGCCGCTTCCCATCGCAAGGTTGATGTGCTCGTGTCCACTCTCTCCGAATCCGTACAGCTGGTCGCCGCTGTAAGGTAGCACCACCTGCAGGAACTGCTCGGTCATCACCAGGTGCCACGAGTCCAGCCTGGGTTTCAGGGGCAAAATAGACGTGACGTGAACTTGATTTCACCAACGTCCTAATGTCGGTGCAAAGCAAGAAGTAAACTTCATTAGAGACTTGAAATATTGGCGATATATCGCGAATTATTTATTTCAATATTCAGAGTATCGCCGCAAGAGCGGAGCAGTGAATGCGATAGCAACAAATTGTAATATTATACGAAGTAAGTGCAGCACCTAACTACTTCAGCATCCTAACTGGCGTAACTTAACAAAATGCTTACGTAAGGAAACGTGGCCACTGCAGTGAGCGAAGCGACCTTCTCGCTGTCGTCTCAGCGCAAAATGAGTCGTGAGAACGCGGCACGTCTGCTGATCCCTGTCAATATAGGGCGCGCGCGACTGCGCCTGGCAGCTCAAAGTACGCAGTTCCTGCCGGAGCAACACAGCACCCCCCCCCCCCCCCCCACCACCACCACCACCACCACCACTTGATGGGCCTTTAGCGCGAACAGACTGCCTGCGCGTTTCCTCGCCGCATGAGCGGCGATTGTCGGCTCCCTTCGCATGCTTTCACTTGCACATGCAACATACGACGCGCGGGACGATGTTATCGTCCTTGGACTTTATAAGGAACCTCACGGCGACATCGACGGCAAAAAGTGACATTGACAATTTTGGAAATAGGTATTGCTTTTTTTTTTTTTTTTGCTTGCTTGCTTCCTTGTGCCTGCACTAAACGCTACGCCATTAATTAGTGTGTTTTTTTTCTTCGTTAACACGGTACGTTCGTTTTTGTTTTGTTTTTCTCGTGCGTTATCTATTTACATGGAATTATTCATATCCATACCTTTGTGTGATGATTCCTGACATTTAATGACAAAATAATCAAATTGATCAGTAATGCCTCTTCTCTGGCGCTGTGATACATATCACAACGGGTAGACCGAAGGCAGACTTCTGCAGCTGATTAGCGCCTGAGGGGTTTATAAAGCTAATTTATCAAAGTGACACAGTCGCTTTACCTTGGCTTTACCAAGTGCTTAGCGGTGAATCGGCGACTCACATGACGACGTAGTTATCCGAGCGCAGCACCCTCAGCCTGGCGCGTCCTCGCCTCGTCTCGTTGGCCTCGATCAGGTACCGCAAGCGGCTCTTGTCCACAGCGGGAGGGTTGCGCATCAGCGGCGAGTCGTCCAGCACGGGTACCTCGTAACGATGCCTGTCCTCGTCGTGAATCTGCCATCCCGCACATTTCGTGTACGACAGCAAAGGCATATTTAGATTAGTTTACCAAAATTATACAAGCGCCAGAGGCCTAGGGTTGGTGCCTTTATGGCAGCACCGGCTACTCTTTCTCGCTTAGCAAAAGAAATATACATTACTAAAAAAAAAACAATCGCAAAGGCACAAAATATGTTATACAGTAGAACACAAGATCTGAGAACACAGTACAATCCAACAGCACATGTCACAAATATTCTTTGCAATCAACTCCAATACCGATGTCGCACGGTGTATTACTCATCGCGATTAAGCTCGATCGGTGTCAAACTTTTCAACAGTGATTTTGCTCCCTTCTGCAGCTTGCGTAAAGGAGCCAAGAACGATCAATAAATTGGATCCGGATCGGTCCCGATAGCGATCAAACGTGACCCAATGACACCGCTGTAGAACGAATCCTCCAGCCCGCCACTTCACTGTTCCCTCTATTTCAGTGTAAACGGCTCGACGTGGAACACATACACCGTTTCGCGGGAATGAGCCATGGCAGGTGTAGGCGTGCGCAGGGTTCCCCACTATGGGGGGGGGGGGGGGCAAGGTTTCTTTGCAGCCCCCCCCCCCTCCCAACATTGGTCGTGTCCAAAAGACAACATGCTTCACAACGACCGAAAAAAAGGGAGATGAAACAATGACGTGCATCTCACAATGGCCGGCCTTTGGTACATGGACTTCCTGAAGTAAATATGGGAAGTAAACAGAATGCAACATCCGGGGCCTTCGGCCGCCATTATCGTCAACACCTGCGTGGCCACAAACCCTGTTTTTTTTAACAATGATGGTATAGGTCCTACCGAATAAGAGGATGGCGCAGAAGTTTCTCCCCTTAGGTGAAGGAGAGGGGTTGCCCCCCCCCCCCCCCCCCACTAATGCGCATGAGGGAGGTCAGTTACCGCAGAATGAGCGACTCACCCGTAACCTCAGCGTGTCCTCGGTGATGTATACCGCCTGGACGCGCACGTTGTTGATGACGTCATCGGCGAAGGGGCCCTGTGACGTCATGTCGTAGGTGAGGCTGTAGTTCACCTCCCGGTCGCCGTACGTGGTGTGCCGGTACCGGTAGCCGAACGCGTCGTCCCGCAGAAAGCAGCGAGTGCCCCCCGCCGTGCTCTGGATCCGACGGCACCGCCTTGCACCCGTGCTTCTCGCAGTCTACGCGTGGGAGAAACAAAGTGCTGTCGTAACGAAGTCGGCGAGACACAGAGTCATATGTCGGCACTATAAGAGAGTACTCACTCAAACTCACTCACCACAATTTTTTCAGCCTTCGCACTCACTCACGTTCACACTCACGTCCACTCACACTCATGAGTACTCACTCACGTTCACACTCACCTCCACTCACACTCTCATGAGTACTCACGTTCACACTCACCTCCACTCACACTGTGAGTACTCACTCATACTCAACTCACCACGTTCAAATGAGTGTGAGTGAGTGTGAGTTGAGTGCACTCATGAGTGAGTGCGCCGAGCTCCATAGGTCGGCACTTCAAGGGAGTACTCACTCAAACTCACTCACCACAATTTTTTCAGCCTTCGCACTCACTCACGTTCACACTCACGTCCACTCACACTCATGAGTACTCACACGTTCACACTCACCTCCACTCACACTCATGAGTACTCACTCACGTTCACACTCACACTCACACTCATGAGTACTCACTCATACTCAACTCACCACGTTCAAATGAGTGTGAGTGAGTGTGAGCTTGAGTGCACTCATGAGTGAGTGTGCCGAGCTATGCACAGAGTGCACTTGTTCTAAACGGTACTTCGTTAAGAGAGCTGAGGAAATGATCATTCCTCAGAATTCTGTAACCAAGCAGCTAGCTCAGGGTGTCCGTGAAACGTTTGTTGACAAATCTCGGCGCGCGGTTGCGCACGGGGTGTCGTGACATTAGAGAAGTCCTGCAGGCTACCATATTAGTAGCTGCCTCGTTTATTGGTAATCATAAGATCGATCAATCAATCAATTAACCAACCAGGCAACCAATCATACAATTGATCATCGATAAATCAATCAATCAGTATTTATATACTTATGAAAACTACAAATATAAGATGCTTATTCAGAGGGAGGCCCACGGCTGGAAGAAGATCTGTTAGAAATATAGTGGACATAAATACAAGAATACAGCAACATAACAACTTCGCTCACTTAGCTATAACAATAAAATCACTGAGCGTATACATGATAAAAAAATCTTAAGAATTTAACAGAATTGTGTACAGTGAATGTACTCATTATGTAATATCCCAAATCTTATGTAATACCTTATGTAGGTAATGCCCCTCCTTCCCAACCGATGGGGGGCAAGCAGTGATTGAAGGGGAAGAGAGATGTAGTCATGCGGGAAAGAAAATGAGACAGAATTTCAAGTATTGCCACTGACAAATGGGCGAGTTGTACTGATTATTTATATTTGAAAAATATGGGAAGGTAGGCTACGTAAGAGCCGGCTATCCCAACATCATGGCAGCAATATAGAAGGTACATACAAAGATAATAAAATAAAAACACTAAAAGAAGAAAAATAATTAGAAGCACTATGTACATATGTACAATATAGGGCGTGTAACGCATGGCAGTCCATGGGGATTATTCAGTTCATATAGCATGTTAAGATCGTGGACAGAGTCCGTACAGATACTTTTATGCACTTGACTATGAGTTATGCACTTGCATCTTGACTATGGTAGGCTATAGATAGTTCACTAAATTGGTGTCCATTAAAAAAAATCACGAAGAGCGCTCACTGCGCGCCTTTGTTTGTCAGGATGTGGCCACGGTCCAAGCACTTTGCCAATTGTAAGTGGTCGTCTGTCGAGGCGGTTCAATCGATCACTCAGTTGAGCGCGTTGTTCATCATATTGCGGACATTCTAAAATAATATGCTCCACTGACGCATCGGGATGTTCGCAGTGGTCGCAGTGCGGGGACATTCTTCTTTTGATGCGGCATAAGAAGTGAGGTGTGTATGCAACACCTAATCGTAGACGGTGCAGGAGCGAGTCAATTGGTCTGTTCATGACTGGCTGCGCAACACACACATACGGACGTGTGTGTGTTGCGCAGCTAGTCATGAATAAAGTATTGCCGCCGCCTGGTCGTGTGACCATCGCAGAACTCTGACTCTCCAGATTCACGCCGCATGCTGTGACTCGCGGATTTCTCTCGCGGTCAGCACGGCTCAGTTCCATGCTACAGCTACATGTTGAGCATTAAAATCTCCGCGCATAAGCATTGTGCCCTTTGGGTTGATCTGCTCAATATACTCTAGACGGGTGCCGATGCTCTTCAAATGATTCGGCCTAAAATAAATGCACTGCAACCGAAATACTTAAATACTTCAAAAATTTCGTGGGGCCATAACATTCATATTGGGATTGATCACCAGTGAGCGGTATTCACGTTTCTGCCCTAACACGGAAGCGGTATTCACGTTTCTGCGCTTACGCGGAGCGCCGCGTGAACGCGCTCCGGCCAGCTGCGCCGTCTCACTTTATTTGACTACATATTTTTGTCTACATACGGATATGAGCCGGGAAGATCGAGCCCCCCCCCCCCAGAATTGCATGGGCTAGAGGCAAGCAGCTGCTTCGCTGTAATAATCTATCTTTCATTTAAAGCGATTTCGATCTTGCTGTGGTCGGTGACAGAGGTCGTCTCGATCAATCCTGATGCCCTTCGAGATATCAACTATCATCACTCTGCGGGACGCTTACCTTCGACGGCCTGCACGGGACAAGGGATGTCCGTGATGATATCTGGCTCGGAGGGCCCAGGACCTCCTCCGTCGGGGCCGCCGCCGCCTGCGGTGCCTCCCGCCGATCCCCGCGGGAGCCACGTTGTAGTAGAAGTAGCGGTGCGTCGCTATCGTCACGGCCAGTGCCACCAGGATGATTATCATGCAGGCCAGGAAGAACACCACGCAGCCGATGACCAGGTGCGTCTTCGATATGCTCGCTGTCGGTGAGACCAGGCCGACCATTCAATGAAATCTTGATTTTACTTTTCCTCCAGCAAACGGCGAAAAAACACGCAGCGCCGTGAATGACCGAGGAACATAAAGGTGTTAAGAACAGCTAGGGACCTGGCCATAACAACGATGGGCTGCACTGCATTGCACAGGCATCGAAGGTCTTAGCCCAACAAGTCGCCCAACATGTGGTACACCACAGATGAAAGTACAGATGACGCATAAAATGACAACCACGCAACATAATAAGCACCGTGAAATATCTGCAAAAAATGGCGACCAAGGACCCCCGAAGTTGCACAAAGATCTGTTTGCATCCTGTTTTCATCCCGGAAAGCAGGGGGCCTTTGGGAGAAGCACGTAAATGCTTCATTTTCATTTTTGCATCCACTGCGGAGCTCGTTCTCTTTCGGAATCGAACAAAAAAAAAAAAAGAGGGGCGGGTGGGGGGGGGGCACTGAGGAGTACGTACCGGTTTTATTGGGTGTGAGAAGATGGCTTATTAGTGGAGAACACGGCGCACGCCTGTGCCCCTGATTTAATCACTGTGTATCTTTATGCGCACTCCGCGCCCATGACAGAAATATATTCAACTGGGGTATTTACGTATTGTTTTTCGCGTGCCGTTAAACGAGATTGTAGCGCACGAATTAAGGAGCCAAGGAACCGCGAGCACAGAGAACGCCAGTTATACCATCTCCGAGAAAAACTCCGGTGCCTTTAGACAAAAAGTTTGACGCAAATGGTATCCTACAGCTTTTCAACACTCAAGAAAAACTTGTAGATAATGTACTGAAATGCGCGGGTGTGCCGCTGTTCCTTTTTTCACATTAAGGCGCACCCCTCGTTAGGCCTAGCATCGTGTTAGCCCTCACGGTTATTATGGCGTGCTGTCATGTCGCTGATCTGTCGATACGAAGAACACTTTCTTGCTATTAACCATTCCAATATGAGCATACACAAATGTCAACTGCAATCAATGGATTCCCTGCGTGTATGTTTGTTATACATACAACAAAAACAGCACGTCTACCATAGGCCACGTGCCGGCGATTCGAAAACACACTCACGCATGTTGAGCCGTTCCCAGCAGCTCGTGCTGGCCGTCGAAGCCGTGCGATCCAGCCTGAAGGTGTGAGATCGTCCAAATCCACTGCCGTCGATGTCTCGCGCCATGAAGGCAGCGAGCAGCCAGTCCTATGCGGATCGCGCCCGGCGCGGGCCACGTCCTCGGCACGGTTACGCTCCGACTCTCTGCCCCGCTTCCAGAGAAACGCCAAAACCAGAGCCGCCCCGCGCGCGGCGTCGCATGCACACGTCCCGATGCGACGTATATCGGCCGCTCTCTGTGGGAGCGCTCTGGCTTGATTCCTATGCGCAGCGGAACAATGGCCGCCCTGCCGTCACGACGCGGCTCAATGTCGTCCGGCACGACGACGTCCGGTGGCGGGGGCGTCAGGACCGTTAATACGTTGCTTAATCCGACCCGTCCGTCCGCATCACAGACGTCGGAAAGCCGACGCATCGTCAAGCGTTTTCCCCCACAGCCCGCCAAACGAGATGCACATGAATTAACATTGAACGACCATGCCACCCCGCGTGCGCCGTTTGTGACGGGACTGTTGTTCCGGTATGCCCGCAATGCGACTGCAATGTCCCGACGCGTATACGTACGGCAAACAAACGAGAACACGTACACGAAAGCGCGTATGATAGCCTTCGCATGTACGCGTGCATGGCGATGTCCTTTCCAGTTAAGCGACGGCGAGCCTTCGATGCTACACAGACTGCGTAACCTGCAACGGCTGCGCACGAGCAGTTGCGAAATGGACATTGCAGCGCATCAAGTTGTCAGTGAACCTTAACGGATGCCCATGAGTGGATAATTATAGCGCTCATTTGCTGGGGCGCGTGCCGTGAGCGGAGCGCTTGTATATTGGTGCGCTTTTTGAAAGGTTTACACCTCATATGCTACACGCCTTTTCACAAAATGATTCCTTGGCGCAGCCATAATTCCTTCAGGCCTGTGGTAAATAAGCATTGAGTCATTGCCCGGGCCAGTGACGTCAGCCCGTGCCACAGTCCAGAAAGAAGGTGTCTCTTCCCTCCCGCAAAAATGTCTAAAGAAACCAGCATGAAGGCCGACGCTGGTTTTCGGGCCGCCATTGCATGGGCACAGTGCATGTTCTAGCACCAGATTTCCCAGCCTGACCGCGTTCTTTAATATTGCTTCTCCAACATTCCCCCACTGAGGAAGTGGACGGATAGGCGGAGGTGTAAGTTACAATCCAGTTTACTGCCTTACCAGTGGGGATTAGTACGTGCCGGAGCAAATACATTTCAGATCCATTGCGCAACATGACAAGGCCTAATTTGTCTATTTTGTCCGTGGCCGGACACATCGTGTCGCCCTCTGTTACTGAACTTCGACTGCGTGCCGTTATACGCAAGCAGCGAGAACCTACATCGACAGTTCTGGCCGCAAGATGCCCGACAAGTTGATACTGCCACTCAATTACAGGGCACAGAATTTTATTCTGAACTCGGGTAATGTGTAGTTACGTCGATCGACTGCTTGAATGTATTGCAAGTCAGTCTCACCAGCTAACTGTATCATGTACGATTAGCAGTGACCACAGGCGTGCACGGGGCTCTCCATTATGAAGGGCAAAATTTCACAGCCCCCCCCCCCCCCCTCCTTCCCACTTCAGAAGCTGAGTCCAAAAGAAAACCAACTTCGTAACGGATGCAAAATTGAAAATGAAGCGATAATGCGATTCTCACAACGCGCTGCCTTGCTCCGTGTGCGCACGCCTACGGCACTGGCTAAGACTTCGTACAAGAGCCAAGGAGGTTTAAGCCTGACCGCGCAGGGCATGGCCGAATGTCGCGAGGCCACACATTAGGTCGTGCTAAAATTGTCGTGCGCGGGATCGCTACAACAGAGCACTATGTATGTTGCAGCATGCGCTTCTGGGTTTGCCACTTTGGCATCTGAAATGACGCATGTCCCGGCAAAACAGCTGCACCTCGTGCAGTGAAGGTTACGGGACGCCAAGGCCCTCATGCAATCAAGGCCACCGTCGACGCGTTTTCCCGTTATAGTATAGTTAGGCAGGTACGGGTATAGGACAAGGTATTTCACCTATGTCGCAGCGGCGAATAAAGCTCGCAAGGTCATAGTCAAGCGGCGAACACGCCAGCTGTATGTCAGAACACAACAGCAATTACAGCAAACGCGACACCTGTAGGAGAGAGCGCGCGGTTCACGTTAAAGGGACACAAAACTAAAATAATTCAAAACAGTCATCAGTGACTCTAAATCTGCCATCATCCGATTTGCCCGTGGCACGGTCTCTCCAACTACGGCACGCATCCTCCGACATCTGCCCCAGGTGACATGCAACGCCTCAGGCGACACGGCCATCAGCAAGACCGACGACGAAGGTCCCACTTTCATCCAACTCGTCTGGGTCCCAGTGCACGCAGGCAACACGGGTAAAGAAGCCGCCCTCAGAGAAGCTTGAGGACTCGTACGCCGAGCGGTGGGTCATAACCCTGACCACGACGGAGAAGCTTGACGAACCATGCACTCCTCGCCTTTCACGACATCAAAAGCTAGCAAGTCAAACCAAACCATCCCCGCACCCGAAACTAAACAAAGCACAACAAATCACTTCGCGGCGGCTTGAAACTTATTCATTCCCTTCCCCCGTACACCTATCGACACATCTACCTAGCTCTCTTCACATCTGCTTGCACCCTTTGCAAGACACAGACTACGATCCTGGACCATTACATCATCTGAGGATGCAGAAAGGACCCTCCCCCACCAGCCCTCCTAGAACAGTCACCGTCAGTTGAGGCCTGGGAGAGAAACCTCACGACCACAAGCCTGGACGCCCAGCTCCAGGCCATCAAATGTGAAGAGGAGGCGAGCAGGCACGGCATGAAAGCCATTTCCTCTGAGGAAACCGGTGGCTTTCCGATAGAAGTTTACTATTACTACTAGTTAAAGCAGACTGTTGGAATTAAACCTCGCAGCGCTTTACGAGCCAAGAAGACTCTTATTTTTAGAAAAAAAGAAGGTTAGACATGGTGCAAGTGCATGTCCTTGCTCACCTAAACATAACGTGTCTAATCGCATTCTTTAACTTGCCCTCTAAAATTTTGCCCATCAGTATAACACAGTCCGAATCGGCCTTCTACGTGAGTCTTGACGTGCGCATGCCAACATGCACCGTCCCTTACTGCTGGACATTCGGCGCTACCATTTATCGCATAAGAAACATCGCACGTACTACGTTAACACCACACGGACGTAGCATTGTTCTCTTGCTTCGGAACGACACGCATTTGGGCTGGTCCGTTAAAGGCCAACTCCGGAGGTTTTTCGAGGTCAATGGATCTCAATGAAATTCGCTGGGTACGTTCCTTTGCACATTTCCGTCATTTATGCCAAATTTCAAGCTTGAGACATGCGCTGATTGTTTGTAAATGAATTTTAAAGATTGTCTGCCGGCTTCCCACAATTATTGGCAACATTGCGTGTGTGACGTGTTGGTTTGCCGGTCGACGGAAGTGACGCAGCCGATGGGTTCGCTAACTTTGGCCGCTACAGCGTATATTGTGCTGGTCACAAGCTGACGGTGTTTGGCTGGCGCTTCGCTGGTTTGGTGTGCGATTTTCTGTTCTCTGTGGAGGAGCAGGTGATATTCCGCGTCGGCGGAACCAGCATGCCTTGCACGACTTCCGGTTCGTAACAAACTACTACGTCATACTTGGACAGTACACTCGGTTGGGTTTCGGTTTCGGTATTGCGCCTTTTTGCTTATTAAAAATTATTTTCGAATTTGCTGGGCATTTCAGCTATCGGGCGCGTGACAAGAGTGTCTCAGGAACATAAAAGCACCATTATCCTGACACGGCCAAAAAAATCGCCGGAGTTGGCCTTTAAGGACAATATGTGTTTTTTGTTCTGTGTTGCTGTTTATTCTTTAGCAGTACGAATGGGAAAAGGGGGGGGGGGGGGTCTTTTGCTCTTATGGCTACACTCGGCGACAACTTATCTTGACATTGGAGCGAAGGCTACAGAGGCGGGGCGTCCGCTCATTCATGTTGCTCCGCAAGTAGTACGGCAGCTTGCGGCTGGTTTCGGTTTTGCTTGCTCGCATGGTTAACGCGTTTAGGAAAACATATACATGAAAATTATGAATGGGAGACACATTTAGATTTTTTAGTGTCCTATTTTAGTGTCCTATGACGGGTATATTTTTCTTGGAGAACTAAACAGTGCGTTTGCGGCCGCACACTGACGTCACGGACGCCATTTTTTTTTTTTTGAAAAACGGGTGGGCTGAAAAGATAATGCTGACTAAGAAATGGAAAGAAAAGGAAAGCATTCTTGCTGGGGGGTGAACAATAACCATAGGCGTGCGCAGGGTTACCGTTCAGGGGGGGCGAAGGTTCTTCGCAGCGCCCCCCTTCCCTATTAAGTCAATGTATGGGGCAGACTTTGCGCCCCCCCCCTCTTAGGTTCTTAGGGGACTAGGGGGGCGGCCGCCCCCCTCTGCCCCCCCCTCGTGCGCACGCCTATGACAATAACTGTATTTACCTACAATTTCCCACAACTGTTTCAATCTCATAATAAATAAAGCAGTATTTATTTCAGCAAGGCAAATGAGAAAATTATCGGTAAACTTAAAGGGTCCCTGCAACACTTTTTGAGCATGCTCAGAAAACGCTGCCGATCGGTAGTCCAGGCTTTCGAGAACACGCGAGCCAAATATTATAGCGCAGCACGCGGCGTGGAATTCACAATAAATTCTCAAAGTCAGCCAGAAATTGCTTTCTCTTCTCTCGACAAATGACGTTGCGTACCCAAAAATCACTCGTCACCGACGAGAGATTTTTTTGTATCAGCCATTGGCTGATTTGAGCATGGCGCGCTCGGTAGTTACAGAGGCCGCCGCGGGAGGCCGCGACTTGTCCACGCGTGCGCGCGCGATCGCAATGAAAATTCGCGTATTCGAACAAAAAAAGAAAGAGAAAAAGCGCTCAAGATCACGAGGCGCGCGTGACGTATTTTCTTTCCCCGTGCCATCCCTCCCTGCTTAGCTTCCAGCGCTTTCGACGGGACGAGAGAAGAGAGAATGCAATTGCAGCGTGCGAGAAATCTTTGTAACTCCACTCGTACTGGAGGGATTCCAAAAATTTTTGCGGCAATGAATTCGTGAGGCAATAAGCTCCTTTAGTGAATCCATTCCATGGCTACTTGGAAAAGTGTTGCAGGGCCCCTTTAAGTACTATTTTTTTGGCGCGGTAGCAGGCATGCGATTTGGTTCTGAAGCTTCTACAGTGCTGTCAAGAAAAGTTGTCGCGGAGTATAGTTATTTACGAATTCGGGCGGGCGTATTGAAGAGACGCATAAGTTCGTCATAATTAACGACGCTAGTGTTAATTTTATACAACCATCCAAAGGGGCGCCAAGTCTGCCTCGGACCTGTACTCAGTCGGCCCTGTCGTTTAAAGTGCAGGCTTATGGCTACTATGGCCGTGCAAGTCGGGAACCAAAGGCAGCCCGTTGTGAGAAGCAAGTCATCGCTCCATTTTACTTTGCATCCATTACAAAGCTCGTTTGGGTCTTACTCGACCAACAGGGGATGGAGTGGTGCGCACTAGGGTGCCTCGATGCGCGGGCACTCTAGTGCGCACAACCCGCCTCTTTCATTTTCCTGTGCTGCCCTCCGCCATTTTGGTAGGAGCCGGAACAACCGGTATCGCCAAAACGAAAGCCTCCGAGATCGAGAGGCGTTTCGCGACTTTTCCGCCAGGGGAAGGGCGCGTGCGCCGTGGCATTGCGAAAAAGGGCGCATTGTTTGCTGCCCGAGAATGAGCATTACATTGAGTAAATATTACAGCACCAAAAGCACGACATAGTTCAGACACA
Source organism: Rhipicephalus appendiculatus (assembly GCA_030522465.1). NCBI lineage: Eukaryota > Metazoa > Arthropoda > Arachnida > Ixodida > Ixodidae > Rhipicephalus > Rhipicephalus appendiculatus. Next base: position 1,247,877 of record JALIZH010030874.1, on the reverse strand, counting down.
GGCAGTTCACGATCTCGGAGTTTCTTATGCGTTTCAGCACTTTCTGTTGACAAACACTTAAGGCCTGACCACACAGACGCGTTGCAGCGCGTGGTTTTCTTACGCGGCGCCGCGCCCTCTCCCTATGGAGGGAGAGGGCGCGCAGCTTCGCGTAACCACACGCCCTCTCTCCATAGGGAAGGGCGCGGCGCCGCGTCAAAACGCCACGCGCTGACACGCTGCAACGCGTACGTGTGGTAAGGCCTTTAGGCATGTCCGTTCTTGCCGTAACGTACAAAGAACACAATGCAAGATTAGTAGGCAACAACACTGTTGTGGGACAACGTAAACCTCAGAAGTAACATTCTTTTACCTTATATAGAACTTAACTCCAAAATATATTAGCCTTTAAAAGAGTTTCATACATGAATTCTCTCAAATAGTCGGTCTGACATTTCTTGAGCACGGCACACATGAAGCCCCGTCAAGAACAGTTCGTTACGGGACTCATTTAACAATACACCAAATTACATGCATAACAGTATTGAATTTCAACCGCATGGTTGACATGATCTGTGATAAAACCTAGTAGATAAAATTAGACAAAAAAGAGTAACTGAGACAAAGAGACTGATTATACATGTCAGCCCTTTTATTGTTCCACAACACACATTCCTTCTAATGTTCGTAAGTGTGCATAACTTCTGGACAGGGTTTGTTTTTGAATAACATACAAAAATAATGGGAAGTCGCAATGTTAAAACGTTAGTTCTCTTGAACACATAGAAAAAAATAGTACACTGAGACACACCACTTTGAAGCGGCATGGCGCTCACTTACACAAGTAGGAGCAGATGCACACTGGACTTTTATGTACAAAATATTTAGGGGTGGGGGGGGGGGAGGGTGTGTTATGGGGTCACGCCAAACACAGCACTGTCAAAAGAATCTTTCAGGCTGCATACAGCAACAACAACCAACAAACACCTCTGGGCCATTCACAGGGCCAGTGAGGCTGCAAATAAAGATGAGTTGGCAACTATGATACGATGAATGCACATGGTCTTCTTCAGTGAGATCAACTGTGGTGATGCCCATTCACCGTCGCTCGCGGTATCGGCGCTCGACACGGCTTGGTGGGGGGTCGCGCTGTTCTCCTGATGAAGTCGTCGACCGTCATTTCATACTGCGAATGAACGAGAGAAAAAGACTGTAAACATAGGTTGTAAGCCTTTTGATCACAGTACCTCTGTCGTGTCCACATGCTCAACTGTTAGAATCTGTGAGCACCATTAACTACTCGCTGTGAGCAGACTTGTGCCAATGTGACCTTTGAATCAGCATCTTTTCATAAAGTGTGACCACAAACAGCCAGCCTTGAAAACAGGCGAGGAGGAGCCAAGAAAGCATGTTAGGGTTGAGGACTGGGCTAGTTGGTTCATGCGCTCTTGTCGTGCCATTTACATCTTGTGTCCTGTAAGAATTTTGCGCTGTTTTTTACCTGTTACAAGAAACCTTAAAAGGAGTACTTGCATCAGATTTTACATCTTGCTTTTCTGTTGCAACAAACAGCAATCAACCCACTTATCGCGAATCTTGTTTGCTCGAGCATGGTAGTTAATTATTTGGAGGCGTTTTAGAGCGCTCAGTTGCAGTTTTGGTTTCAGAGAGGCAGGATCCAGTGTGGATATTTTGTGAACACAGCTGGCCATGTCAGCACAGAAAATTGTGACATACTCTCCATGCACTCCACATGCAAGGAGCAAGGCAGCAAATGCAAACTTGTGACATACATGGTTTTTGGTTGCTTACATTAAAACCACGTTGATTTTGATGGTGCAAGGTACTCAGTGTCACATGCAGTTGCGTAATACACAATTTAAAAGCTGTATTAGCCGTCGATATCTTGTAAATGATATGTGTGTGTGTCCACACAAACCTATCTCACAAATTATTGTGCCTTCGAAAATTTTATGTCATTATTCCTTTAAAAATAGTAAAAAGAAATGCGATTACTCATGGCCGCCACAACTGCCACCTAATAAGCGCACCAAAATGACAAACACGAATTTCTTTACAGCTAACAAGAAAGTGTAGCAAGGTTGTCTGCCTGACGTACCGATCGCTTCTCTGGCTGCCTTGAAGGTCGTGACTGCACACCGTGATTGTACTCAACATGATGGAGGCTTCGGTCATAGTGGTAGGACATGGCATCCATGGGGAAAGGTGGCTGCAAAAACCAGGATAATCGAGCACCTTGAAAAGGAAGCATATCAAAATATGCATTCTGTTGTGTTGGGGAAGCACTGGCAGTATTTTTTAAAAAAAGCACCTCAGTGGTAATATTTTATGGCCACGCTAATAATGCTGGCAATGTGCATACCACTGCATGAGTGAAATTTTTGAAAATTATTTGATGGCATGATGCGAGGTACCTGAAACTGTCATGACATCATGCCTACAGTACAAGTGGCAGTGGCAACAAATGTCCGAAAAATTTAGTACAACAGGCCCTGATGGCCTAAAAAATTACACCATCTCCCATTAAAGGGAACCATGAGGGGATGCGAAGCAGCATTAGGGGTGCACACCTAAGTTTCTGTTTGCGTTCACTCGGCCGTCGAAGCCAAGCGCCGGCGTCGAGCTACCGCTTCAGCTACAGAGAGACAATGCGAGTCTGCGGCAAGGGTAGCGAGGCTTTCGAGACAACTGCAGCGACCAGGAACCGACGAAGCGACCGCACGATTCAAGCGAGACTTCCTCGACCGAGCTTGCGTGCTTATATGAAATGGGGGAGGGAGAGGAGGGAGTGGGTTTACAGGCTGCAGCGCGGGGGCAGGAGAGGAGAGAAGGCGACCGAACGCCTGCGTAAACGCCCGCGTAAAGGAGGAGAGTGCGCGGCTACAGCACGGGGGAGGAGGAGAGAAGACAACCGAACACCTGCATAAAGGAGGAGAGTGGGAGAGAGAGTAGGCGCATCTGCAGTAAGAGTGGTCAGGACGCACACCACCACCGGATTGAACTCCGCTCTAAGCTGCTTTGCATCTAAAAACAATTCTTGAGCTTGCGTAACTAAGGCAACCATTTAGATTATAGAAGCAGCGTTATGCTAAGAATGAGTTCATTTGCAAAGCGTAACAGCAGCACCAAACATTAGACTCTATAAAAAATATTTCTCATTGATACTAATAAATACTATATGGCAAATGGAAAAGCTCACTAGTAAGACGTGATGCAAATTTTTTTTTTTAGCTACCACTGAAGTTGAGTAACATAAAATTGCTGCGAAACCGCTTTAAAAGCATTCACTCACTCTATGGCACGATGCTCATCGTATTCTCTTTGATGGAATAATCTGAAAAATCCTTCGCATAATTGCATTAGCCAATTGCTGACGGCATTTACAGAAGGGATCTCTCTCATGAACATAGACCTTCATCTTAAGAAAATGTATGCCAGCACAGGTTACTACATTTCTGCGATTACACCTAAAAGATCATTAACAGAAGGCACAACTGTTACTTTGCTTCCTAAGAACGCCATGCAACCTGCCTACAACAGAAGGCACAACTGTTACTTTGCTTCCTAAGAACGCCATGCGGCCTGCCTACAACAGTTCCATTGTAACACAGAAGTTCTGTCATTCCAAATATACATATTAAGGGATGTAAAGAAAGTCCTACCGGTGGCCCATATGGCATTGGCGGCAAGGGTGGCCTCTGATGATGGTGGTACTCCCTGAGGTAGTCTTGGTAAGCCTAGTGGTTCAATACAAAAGGCAAGGGATGAGGGGGGGGGGGGGGTGCATGATCCCAACCAAAGATTAGAAAGTTTGCCTACAGGACGGTATAACATGTGACGCTTCACATAGTATGAACTGCAGTTAATGCCACAGAAGGACGAGAACTTGCATCACTGCCACATTGTGCATTCAGTTGTTCAGTTCTTGAGTTCTGTCACTTTTGTGCACTGGCCCCAATTCTCCCAAGCGACTAATCAGCTTTCGTGAGAGACGCCGAGCCCTATGCGCTATCTTGTGTGTCCGCACAGAGTAGCACCCATTGTTCATGTTAGTTTTTTTGCTGTGCTGTGATCCCCTTCTCAAACTAAGGCATGCAAATTAATTGAAATTTATCGTAAAATAAACCTGATCTGTGCCCTTTCTCATATTCTTCAACCAATCATTATACAGTTATTTTCGGTGCACGAAGGTTTGGCTAACAAAGGAAAATTAAAGGTGGGCTATTTCACATTGCAAACAACTTAAATTTGGTCTACACTGTATGCGCACCCACCATATTTTCAGAAGTTAACTATCAAAAGTATCAGAATTTAAGAAACGGTAAAGTGTAAAGGTTACAAAACACAAATGCGCCTTCTTCAACAGCGCACCTTAACACTAAAAACGCAGAAACTCTGCGATCTGCTTAGAAATTGCAAATCAGAACTTTGATACATGCAATAGGCACGATAATGGCCACACAAAAAAATGCATAAGAAGGCATGCCAAGCATACTTGCAAGTGCATCTCCCAGAAAGACTTCTACACGTGCAAAGAAATATCAAGCAAGCAAACAAACAGTGAAAATAAAGGATGAAAAATGGCACTACAAGTGACATGAAACTACAACAACAGACATAACACATTTTCGTGCACCATGCTTTGGCAGAATGCCCAGTAAATTGTAATCTAGTCCGACTCTTTCACACAGTAGCGACGCTTAGTGTACACCATAGAGCATTTCCATAGAAACCATTTGAAGTCAAATACTGCAAAACTTGCCTTAAAAAGTCTTTCAATACCTCCAACTCTTGCGCTCAGTTATTGAGTCACCTCCTTACAAGCTGAACTTTTCGGGGCCTCCGTTTAGGCTTCCCACAAAGTCAATGCATTTCTAGCAACCAGTGACAGAACAAATGATCAATTTTGCTGAGTGACAATAAGTGCGACTGTAAAAATAGCAACAGTGCAAAGCAAAGCCCCGTGAACTGGGGTGCTACCATGGCAGCAAGAAAAGGAATTCTCATTAAAGCACCCCTGAAACAATTTTTTCCCTCAAATGGGAGCAACAAAGTGTATTAGTACCTTTTCAAAGCAAAGGCGGTCTTACAAAAAATTTGCTTTTGGTAGAAACTAGCAACACCACCAGTCCTTTTTCTTAGCCTAGTTTCCCAGAGACATACATTACTTGCAGAATAAATAAGCATGCACAAATCAGTAACTACGTTCATAATGAATTGCTTTACAGCACACCTTCTAACTTGAAAATTCGAGCCAGAGAGTTAGCAAGGAACATTCACCTCCAACTTAGAACAAGTTCTAAGCATGGCATCAGTCTCATGCAGTCAGACTTGCAATAAAATTGCACTGCTGTTCCAGTTATTCGATGCATGCGTGTAAAATTACGCTGAACAAGGCAACAACTTTTCTGCTTCACTTCGAATGGTTTATCAGTAGCACCCACACAAACCAAATTCGTTCGGAGCACGTACCCCATTCATAGAAGGCTGATCTCTCCTGACTTGGTATCTGTCCATTGGCACCCTGTAAGAAAGTTTTTTGCCCAATTAAATCAGTAACCAAATAGACAGCTCAAGACACCCCACAGATCCCGCCAAAATGGAAAGCCTGGATAAGCATTCACAAGTTCATTTGCTGCGAGATCTAGTGAAGTCGCCATCTGGTGGAACAAGATGAACCATGGTAGTGTGGATGGCGCGACATATCATCCATTATACTCTGTTAAAACCTAACAAAACATAGAGGCTCCGCCCACAGAACCATGGCACGCCTGCTATACACATGTGAAAGACACTTGTGCTAGGTGGTTTCCATTTAACTGTAAGTACATTTTCTTTGCTAATGTAAACACTTTGAGAGTTGAAAGTTTATCATTACAATTGGCTGAGCAGCGATGTCAGAATCTCTGACGAAATGTACTAGGACGTTCAAGTTTCCGACCTAAAACCAACAACACCAACACGTTTCTGTATGGGAAAGTCAACCATATGAAACACCGTGAAAATAAGTAAGCGCTATTGGATGGAGCACAAATGCTATTTCCCTGTGGCAGGGATAACGATGTCTGTGGGCGCAGCAGACATTTTCTTAGGTTGTGTGACCAACTATAGGCTTCCAAAGCAACATCGAGGAGCGCCGCTCCTCTCAACGGGTAGCGCCATCTATTGCGGAAATATCATAACTGGGAATATCCACTGCACATCTCCTTTCGCCACAACACTGCTGCTCCAGCTTTCGCACACATGAGGAGTTCTCGCATTGCATCTGTGGAGCGTCACAATGTAACTACTGCTGACTACCCAAACGCTACGGAGTTGATTTTGTTAAAACACCCTCGAAACATTGATTGACCGCTTAGCCATCGGAGAATTGTATATCAAGAGCAGAGGGCCCCAAGAACAGTTCTCCTTCGCTCACGCAGGCTTTCTGCCTTTGTCGGAATGCGGGGCATCATCAAAAAAACATAAATGACAATCTTATTACAGGGAATAATCTAATGAGCCGTGCGCCACACGGGCTGGGAAGGAAACGCTGGGTTCACATAAAAGGTTTGGCTAAGCATTGCAAGGCTTGGCTATGTGGAGCATAAAACTACAGTAGACTCTCGTTAAACGGAACCTGAGGGGACCAGGAAAATATGTTCTATTTAACAGGATTTTCGTTTACTGAGAGATGAACAGGGGTGCAAAATACAAGTACTAAAGCAATCATATCAGATACAGTTGTTCCATTTAAGCAGTAATTCCGTTTAACAGATTTCCGTTTGCTGAGAGTCTATGCTTGGTGAAGTGTCGTCGTGTCTACGTGAAATGAACAATTAGTATGTTCTTAATTATCTCCATATTAATTAGCAATGTCTTAATTAGCAAGATCCTACTTAGCAAGGTCCTAACTAGCATAGCCTTAATTAGCAAGGTCTAAATGGTCAACCTCAACCAGCAAGGTTTTTCAGAAGATAAAGAGGACGAAGAGCACCATGGCTGAGCAATGCACAAGAGGGTAGAGGCCAATCATGATAGTTTTTTGTTCACTCTGCATGGCCTGCAAGTCATTTTGGTGCTTACATGAGGTGGCAGAACTTTTTGCTTTTCAGAAATGTAATCCACGGAAACAAACTAATTTACAGTCATCAGACGCATCTAATAAAGTACCTAGTTCTTAATTATTTATCATCGCTTCTGCTTCACCGGGGCTGCTTTTAGGGCCACGACGCGGCAAGGCTTTGAGCCGAACGAGCTAAATGCGCGCGCACAAGCCCAGGCAACAGCTGCCAAATCTGGCGACAAACCAACTTTACCAGCAGCATCTGTCTTCAATAACACACAGCTCGGCTGCATGAGCGTCATTAAGCGCGGTCGTCGCACGCCCAGACTTGACTGGGTTCCCTATCGCCGTAATTTTACACGTGTACGCACAGGACTCTGTAAAGACTGCTTTCCTTTCTGTAGTTTCAGCAGAGTCGTCATACAACACTTTTTGATGTCAAACATTCACCTCTGCAATGTAGAGGGAGCTGTAGTCTTAGTGCTGTAATAAGATCAGCAAGTGCACATGCCCCATATGCAATGTGCACTTGTTGTTTCAGATTAATAGCTGCGCCATGTTTCAAGCAGATCATGATATGCATCTGGCGCCCAAATAAAGTAGTCGCTGCAAGACCTGAATGCAACGCTTTAGAGGCTTGTTGTCGAGATGCATTCCACACCTTTGAGATGCCACAAACGCAAATTGCATGTTGAAGATTGCTTGGCAGTTTCCAATATGCAATTTGCATGTTGCAAAGTTAAAACCACTAAGTACCAGAAGCAAAACTGTGTTATGCTTTTCTTTTACACACATTGTCACAGCTAACTAGGGTGAACCTAATTAAGTGGTCGTTAAATAAGTGGGACCAGCTGCGCTTCATTAGCCACTCGCTTGGGCACAGTGATGTTTTCGGTTAGCACTGATCACCGTAACAGTGAAAATTACCTATATTACTTACTGTATAATTTTCTTAGCCTGCATGCCAAACTGGTTGTATTGATTAAACTTACACTGTAGTTCAGAGACCTGTAGAATGCATAAATTCTGTCCGCTTACATGTATGTGTCGTATGCGAAAGAAAACAGCAAGTGCCTAAAAATATACACACTACACCATGCCCTACACACGTGCCCGATGACCAAAAGCATGTACGCATGAGTACGCACACACACAGTGGTTAATGAAAGATAAAGGCCAGATACTAACTCATGATCAGGACCATACCTCCCACGACGAGCCAGGCGGTAACCTAGATGAATGCAGGAGAATGCAAAGCAACAGCAACATGCGTAAACGGTTAATCTCGCAGTGAAGCACAAGGGTCAGAATAACTCTACTCTGGCGCAGTCCCTCATAACACACTCAAGAAGAGATTCACTGAACGGGGGCATATTGGCATAACAACAGCATACAAAACATGGCGCACTACCGGGAGGTATTCCTACGGATAATGGTTTACTTTTGGAGGAATTGCCTATTAAAACATGGCATAAGGTCTATTCCCGCTGCTCCTCTCTTCCTAGCAGACAACCCTCACACACAAACTAATAGCAAGAAGTTGAGCTGAATGAAATTCGGACTTATAAACAGTATGTAGCCCAAATGTGAGAAGCTCTGATGCTAGCTTACACAAGCAAATCTGCTCACACCCCGACAAAGTACAGATATACATTACCATCATCCGAACTCTCCCTACGGTGCCTTGGTCGTGGCGAATGTGAACCATGGCTATTTCTGGACCGGCGACTATGAACTCTGGAAAAACGGCGCAAAAAAGCAAAGGCAGGTTAAACATGCACACAAGCACGATCGCCGATCGCATAAGACCGTCGCATTTACGCCAAGAATGCGTGGCAGCAGAGCTGCTGGCAACCGCTGCCAACACTACCGACAAAAAATACGTCCTATGTGCGTCGCACTGCTAGAACCAGCCGCTCATGACGTTGCACCTGCGAAAGAGGGCAAAGATCACAACAGCCAAGAGGCAGAAAAAAAAGAAAAGAAAGAAAAGTAGAAACTAAGCCTGCTACACGAGTTCCTGTAGCTCCTCTATTCTCCAGGGAAGGGCACACCAGCTTCAAGTGTAAAGCGCGCATTCGATGTCCTACGCATAGATTCTTCTTTTTACAATAAATATCTAGCCTTGATACATTGCAGAGTGCCTTAAGAATTACGTCCCTGCACATACATTCGAACAATTGCAGACTGAAGTACCAGCTTGATATTTTGGTAGTGTTTTGCTGTGCCACTAAAAATATAACCCAACACCGAGCTCCAAATGCAAGCAATTACCCTGCTGTACCCGACATGAAAGTGGCATTACTGCTTGCTAACTTTCACACAAAGTATCATGCTATGCGCAACTACGAATTCTGCAGTGATTAAACTATTCTCTAGAAAAATGTACAGGGCACTTCTGTACACACGCAAAACAATGAGAACTAATAAGGCATCCAGGAAGGCTACACATACAAACCATTTGGTGCCCCTTTTCACAGAGTTGTAATTAAAAACCTGATAATGTAGCTGATGAAGCAAAAAAAAAGCAAGATGTGCCACTAATGATCAAGGTAGAAAGCACGCACCTACCGCAAAAGCGATCTGCACAACGTCCACACACGTTTGAGGTCTCACTCGCGCACAGATCGCGACTGAGTGTCCCATAGTGGGCAGTGTAGGCTAAACAGTTCCAGCACGGGGCAACACGACAAACATATTTTTTTCCCAGCCAGTTGCTGGTTTGAAACGGGGGGGGGTCTGTTGGCTCGGTGAGACCCCAACCTTCTGAGAGAAAAAGTCCACGCGCACCACCTCCCCTCCCTTCCGCACGTAGTACACACAACACAAATTTCTTCCAAGCTTACTAGCCGCAACTCCTCTAGCTATGGTCGACTCCTTCTACAGCCAAAACCCCCCGTCCCATGAGCTTTCGCGTCACACGCCAGACAGTTCTCCCAATCACAAACATCCTCTTTACGATACGCGTTCACTGGTACGGACGGGGAGGGCCCGGGGAGGCCACGCTACGCCGCTCTCCCCGGCAGAATCCTCGCACGCTGGTGCCGGCGAAACACACCATGCCGCAAGTCCGCAGAGAACCGAGCTCCTTCCACCTTTCTCTTTCTCCAGGCGAACACGCAGTAGTGTAGTGTAGTCCATGCAACGGCCCACCACCCATCCTCCCTAGCGCACGCACCGCTCTTCCTTTTCCCGCCTTCCCACCGCACTTCCCACGACAAAGACAAAAACTTCCATCATCTCCGGAGAGGACAGCACAAGCCGTTGCGTAATAGTCCCAGCAGCTGGGCAAGAAGGGGAGCACTTCCCTCACACTGCGCACACAGTCCAGGATTGGAGGCGCCGCGGCAACTCTCCGGGTAATGGTGAAAAAAAGAAAAACAGGGCAAGTGATGAGCAACGTGCAGGCAGTTACGATCTTACGCGCTGCATTCGTTTTGTAACGGGCACTTAAAACGTCTAAGCCTAAAGAAGGCCACTACTAAGTGGAGCTTTAGCCAATTCCTACATGCTTTGTCGTAAGTAACGAACTGACAGCATACCATGGTTCTAATTACCAACTGCGATCACCGATGTCTCCCTTTACTCTTCGTGCCGAAAATTAGTCCTTTCCACAAGCTTGAACTGCAGTGCTTAACTACGATAGCCACGAAACCCTCGAATTACAGGTTCTAAACTCAAAGTCGTCTCCCGGGCCTTCTTTCCTGCAAACACTACAAGCAGCGTTTCCAAACAACCCTCATCCTGCCTGCAACACAAACTTGCGTAGCCCAAATTGGCTTTTGACCAGACTTGAGAGAGATTCGCAAAAATGGCCTCTTGCGGTTGAAGGGCTATTGGCGCTTGTGAGCTCAATTTCTCAAATGGCCAATTTCATCAGCCAGCCGTGCTTCCTTCAGCAAACACATTCGAAACGAGAGGGGGGCCTCGCAATGTGCTCAGCCACCCTCCAGAGTCCCGCGGCAGCACGGGTGGTGCACAGTCCAGCACAGCCACAGCAACAAGCGTCCAGGCGTCATGTCTAACCTCGCCAGACGCAAACGAGCTTCATCCCTTCCACTGGGGCGAGCGTGGCGGTGACGGTGGCCACACGGGGTCGCGGAACGACGTGACGGGGTGCGGCGGCGGTGTGTCGGGCTTCGGCGTGATGTGCGACTGCGGCGGTGCAGGATGCTGCGCAGGTCTATGTTTTCATCCACAGGAAACAGCCGGCAGAGCTCTTCAGCCACACGGGGCTCAATTTCCTGTTGCAAGTGAAAGCAGACAACAAAGGAAGAAGAATTAATAATAATAACTAATAACTGTTCAGGTGTTATGTCCCAAAAGCACGACATGATTAGGAGAGACAACATGATGGAGGGCTCCGAAAATTTCAAGCAGCTGGGGTTCTTTATCATCATCATCATCAGCCTGACAACGCCCACTGCAGGGCAAAGGCCTCTCCCATGTTCCGCCAATCAACCCGGTCCTTGTGCTTTCTGCTGCCATGTTATACCTGCACCAAGGCGGGGTTCTTTAACGCACATCTAAATATCATCACACAAGCCTTTAAAATTTCATTTCCTTTGAAAGGCGGCTGCGGCAGCTGGGATTCAAATTCCCAACCTTTGGGTCAGCAGTCAAGCCCCATAACCACTGACCACCGTGGCGGGCGAAGAATTGGCTCTGTGCACATTTGTCATGACGGTTGAGGATTAGAGGAGAACATTAAAGGGACCAACAACCAATATTTACGGTACCTATTTTCTTTAGCGCAACGGAAAGCTTACTGGTCAGAGTAGGGAATGGTAACGTTTAAAACGCCGCGAAACATTTGTAATAAGAATTTTTCGATCTATGGCGAATGTGAAGTCGTATACACATGCGACAACGCATGCTGCAAACAATGAGAACGAGAGCGGTTCGTGTTCAAGCGCGGTGCTTTACTGTGCATGCGCCATGGCTATGGCCCGCTGGCGGCCACGAAGGCAGAACCACTTCTCACCGTGCAGCTCCTTTTACCTTGTAAACAGCACAGAATTGAACGGGGCTGGACAATAACATGCATACTCTAATTTTGAGGACTAATTATGGTGCACATGACAGCATCGGACTACGTACAGCAAAGCAATTGACTATCATCAAGCTCAAGGCTCTCCTGCTAGGATGCGCAAGATACTGGTTTTCGTTACCTTTTAAACACAGAAGTGCATTTCATTGGGCTAGTTGGTCACACATTGTGAAAGGTAAAAACAGCGCAAAACAGACGAGACATGACTCGATCGCCGCTTTCATTCGCTGCGGCCAAGCTTGCTGCGCTATCAGCAGTGAACGATGTTGTTATATCCCTTTTCCATCCCCTATCTGTCATCTTGACTTCACAACATCTATACCTGCCCGCAAGTTCTCCCTTTAACCTGTCTGTAGATGTCAATATGGAACCAGAGCATCAACACACACGCAGTGCACCGATGTTGCAGGGCAGTGCTAGATTTACATTAGAACTTGTACTTCCACCTGCGCTTAGAATTGAGTAGAAGAGGCTCCATGAGCAGGATCGCATGCAAGAAAGTAATCACAAGCTACCCGACTAGGGCGAAAAAAGTTTACTGTAGGGATAGCTAGGTTTCCAACATTGTGGAAATTTCAACATGTCGATCAGTCCAATTCCCTTCAAACTCATTGGTTTGTTTTCTCATTGCCAGTTCTTCCTGTGCACTTTGCTAGTTACAACAAGTGCAGAAAATTTTTGCGCAATACTCTTTGCCCGCATTACCTGTCCATCACGACCAATCTTGACTTGTTTTCCGTCATTCCAAGGGTTGTACAGATGGGTAGTCTTGGTGAAAGGGAGCTCACGTCTGAAACAGCAATGAGTACACCGTTTTGTAGTTTGATGATGCATTTGAAAAACTATGCAGAAGAGTGGGTAGCGGCAATGCCACATCCAATGTAAACTATTTACAGGAGTACTGAAGCATGTTCCTGAAGTTTCATAAGCTTCAGGACACATACCTTGCATGTGAAAGGATGTCAATTACCAGTTATGATGGTTGGAAAAGCACTGGAGGTGTCTTATTTTTGAAACTGACGCGGTCTTTTGTCAAAAGGTCAAATCTGGAGTCAAACATCCTATCCATTTAGCATGCAGTCATCACGCATGAGCGAAATTTGGAGGCATTCGGCAGTCGGATTGGGTATGATTGCGGCAGCTAGGTAGCAACAGCGATCGCAGGGGCCATGCAAGCCATTACAGTAAAACCTCAGTGATACGAATCTTGCGGGATCACCAAAAATATTCATATCATCCAAAATTTGTATCACCAGAAAACATGGAAAATTAGTTCGTGACAAAAAAACGCTGAAGTACGCTTTCATTAATTTTTTCTAAGGTCCACAGCAAAGTCATGAACAGCTCTGATTGCCAGTAAAATTTCTGGACGTCAATGATGATACTTGTACTCATATATAGACAGCTCGTGCACGCATGTGTAATTAATGAACCAGATCGTGACCCGTGACAACTACTAGCCCCTTCCTAATCTTAGTATGCTTTCCCGCATGACACCCAGGTACTGCGGCGAGAGTAACATAAGGGGTGCTTTGCAAGAGATAGATGAAGGCCAGAAAAATTTTAGAATCGCTGCTGTTATTATTTCCTTATCGTAGTGGTGTTGGACATGAATTTCGACAGTTTTATGGCCGTGCCTGCACAAGGGGGAGGGTTTGCTCAAAATTCAGAAAAAAAGAGTGCGACGCCACCGCCACCTGTAATCTAAACACGAAGGCACACGGGGGCGCAAGGGCCTCAAAGATTCGCACACGAAATCTCTGCGGATACAAGGTGCCGCTGATAACCTATTCTAACAAACTGGCAGTGAGCGTGGCGTGCACGCCCGCGCTTGAGTTCCCACGCATGCACGTGATTTCCGAGTCTTCCGTGACAGCGTTCATAGCGCCTGTTCGTACCTGTGTGGTAGCGTATGTTCGTATCAAACGTCACAGGGTAAAAATCAGTTCGCAACAATCGTACTCCATTACATTGCAGGCTAACGGACCTTGGCCGGGAGCACAGAAAAATTTGTATCAGCCCGAAATTGGTACTAGCCGTGGTCGTATCACCGAGGTTCTACTGCACACAACACATTAACCTCTTGGGAGCCAAAACCAGTTCGCAGAAATACGGATGAACAAAAGCAAATTATTAAAGGTATTTGATGTTTAGGTGTCCACGTTCATAAAGCAGAAAAGAAAAACGAGGTTAAAGATGTAGGTTTGGGAGTCACGAAACACTATTTCCATGAGCCACGAGGAAGACAAAAAAAATCTACTCATCCGTTAAAAGTGCACCGACATTTACTAAGAGGAGAGGGAGGAGGGTGCATGAGAGGAAAGGCTGCGGAAAAAAAAACTTTAAAAGCTGCAATTAACAGGGCCCTAATTGGGGAAAGGTTAAGCTTATAAATTACATACTTAAAAAGCTGTTCACTCAATAAGATTGGGCAGTCTCTCACCTGCAGATCCAGTCCACCTGGAAGACACCGCCCAGGGCCCTGGCACTCAGACCGGGCGGCAGCACCCACTGGATTGTTGGGCAGTCGTGATTCGACTCTGACCCTAAGCGTGCAAAGCCTAGAGAAAACATTGAAGACGGGGAAGTGAAAATGCGCACTCCGGATATATACGGGAGCGGGAGGATGCCAAACTTTGAAGTGATACTGAAAAATTTTTTTTGCGCCAAGGTTTTCAACCAGACTGAAAGACTGATTGCTGAAATCGGGAGACACAACCTTCATTTCAGGCAGAAACTAGAGGAAAATAATGAATTTAATGCTTTTTTCCCAAAGTGCCGCATTGGGTAGCCAGTACGTAAACTAGAAGAGGTGACATTTATTGCACTCAAAACGGGCATGCCAACAATGCCAGCCATCGCCGGCATCTCTCAAACTGCTAAGCTCCCACTACGATTCCTAGAACTGCCACGTTTGGCACCGGCAGTGAAAAATGCTCATGTGTGGGGTAAAGCCCCTAAATGGTGAGGCATGCCTGAGCGCCTTTGTGGAAGAGGGAGAGTGAGATGTAGTGAAGAGAGGTGGAGTAACTGACTCCGGCGTCGCAGCTCGCGCTGGCATGCAGCCGTCATGCACTGACAATCCTCCAAAAAATACAGCCAACTGTTCAAAAATATGTGAAATAAACTCTGTTTATCAGAACAGTCGCATCTTTACAAATATAATATTTTGATGTTTTCCAATTTTCATTCAGTACTCCTTTAAAGAAGCGCTGGGTTCAAGAATTTCGGTTTGCCGATTCCCATCACCTTCAGGGACAAGGTTATTGTTAATTGGAACACATGATTACAGTCGCTTATCGTACAGGCAGTGCACGGAGGTGCGCACATCACCGCTCTAGTAATCTCCGCAGCTGCACAGTTTCCGGAAACTTGTCACAGGGAAGCTCACCGAGGCGTAGCTGTCATCGAAAATCTCATTTACTGGCACACTAAAGCTCACTGCAGCATGCTTCCCACCACTGGTACTGCACCAGACGCTGCAAGCCACACACACACAATGCACCGAGCGTTGCTGTGCAATGGTTTTTTCTCGTAGGTTGTTTCCGCAAAAACATGCCACTTTCTGCAGGCACTGCCTACCACTATGCACTGTCCTTATATTATGCCTGCATGCTGCGCGCATTTGTGGAAACAGCTTTCATTACTTTACACAGTACTGCTAAGTGCAGTGCCTCCACAAACATTGACACGCACGACAAACATTTCACTGGTGGCAAATGTACCATAGTGGCAAACGTACAGTAGGAAAAGGAAAGTGCACCGCATTTCTTCACAGCTAGTAGTAGGAGTCCCCAACATTGAAACTTGAATCTGACTTTCCTGTGTTCGCCATTTTTGCGCTGCACTTTTTTAGTGTTCAAGGATAGCCAACTAGCTCATTGTGTTCAAGAACAGCCAACTAGCTCAACAATCTGTTCACCTAAGGTAAAGAATACAGGGTGTCCAATTTACATGACGTGACAAAAAGTAACACGATTTATTAAATCAGGAACATTCGATGTTCACCTTTACCCCTCGAATGAGCCCTGCACAAAATCACAAGCTTCTGGACATTTATTGTAAGAACAGCAAAACAAAGTACCAGACAAAAGCACTCACCTTGGAACTTGCCACTTTCCTTGACAGAGTAGATCAGAATGACATTTTTGCACTCCTGCAATGTAACAGGAGGCAATTAAATTATTTTTTCTCCAGTCGTTAACCAACGTACAGCATGTACAGCATATTCTACTTTGAAGCAAGTGCTGAGCTAAAACTAAACCGCCACCAATCAATGTAAACATCACGTAGAAACTCCACAAATTTTTAACGAAGTTTTAATCACTTATACTCAGGTATCCTAAAAGCCTGGAGAGCAGTGCATGAAAGAGCACCACAGCGAATGGAACAAGACAACACTTCTTAGCATACAAAAATGAATTGGCACAGTAATAACTGACATGTTGTCATAGAACTGGAGTGGGTCAGACGATGAAAGTTCGTAATAAGTTCGTAAGGGTACAGAAAACACTCCAGACAGTTTACAGTGCGTCATGATCAGTACTACACACTATGAGAGTGGGGAACAGTGACTAATGGAACAAGTGCAAGTACAACTGATTAAAATAGCCACAATTTTCTGATAAAAGCAAGGAAATATTGCATTTATATTGGCTTTATTTCTTGTTATGCACTTCCTTAACACCGGTTAGTTGTACATGATTGACACAGCTTACCCTGAAGGCCTGATTCAGTTTAGCTTCGTTCTGAGGCGGTGTTGACCACACCCCCTGAAAACAAAAGAACACAAGCCATAAAGTTATAAAGACACAACGGAGTATTCCATGCGTAATCTTATCAGAAAACACACAGACATGCAACACACGTGCCCTGAATAAAGAAAATAGCTTAACACAAGATAGCATCAGATATCATGTTGAACAAGTTCTCGGCCATTTGTTCGCTGAAACAGATTGCTTGTGTGACTGTTGCATGCCCAACCAAATGGTTCTAGTGGAACGCGTTCCAAACTCACAAGCCAATAGTAGCTGAGGCCATACAATCCGATTCTCGCAGCGAACAACTCACCTTGGCCTTTGAGAGCACAACGTTCTCGTGGTTGTTGCTTTTCACTAGGAAGAACCTGGCGTTTCGGAAGAAGTACTTCATGAGGTGCTGTTGTTCAGCCTGCTCAGAATGCTCTGAAAACAAGCACAATACAAAAAATTGTTTTCGCGAGAACAACGCAACACTGTGCAGGCACATTGTTCTATAAGCGACTTCAAACATTCGTGAGCAAAATCCCACCTTGACATAGACTCACTCGCAAATGCTCAACATATCAAAACGTTTAAGAGAGTCCATTTTTGTTTCATTGCACACAGTTCTGACACCAGATTGTTGCGATATTCTATAACAAACTTTCGAGTTCGTATCAATGGAGCTGGATAACTTTTAACATGACTTATGTCATTACTATAAAGGTCACAAGCCGCTACCCAAGAGATTCAGCCAAGACTGACTCACCTCGTCTTCCAACAGATGAAGAAACTCGTGGCCGCTTTGGTGTTCCTGAAAATGAGATGCCACTTGTCAGCTAACAGCAAATCAGATCGGTCTGTCTTGCAGAATGGCAAATTCACGAAGAGTTCATAGGCCCCACATGAGCGGTGTTCTTTTTTTTTTTTACATCAATTAATAGGATGCTGCATTATTTTTGTAATGCAATGTTCCACTTTTATAAATGGTCATGGAAGTACACTTGAACGCCTTTATAAGAGACAATGATGTAAGAGACAATTGGGTATAAGAGACACCAGTGGGCCTACATTGAAATAAGAGTGGATCAGAAAATAAGAACATGGTACCCTGCTTATAAGACACATCTCAGATAAGGGACAAGAGCTGCTCCACGGCGCATGTCTCTTATTAAGGGGTTCAACAGTACAATGAAAAGGTAATACTAGATCCATTTACATAGCTTTTAATGATGGCCAGACAACCCCACCGTTTCTTTAAACCTCCTGAAGGCCATCATTAAACCTATTTGGACATCAGTACTGCCAGCATAAGAGCTCCTCTCAAGCTGTATGTTTTGATCCACATGCAAACAAACGTTAAACCCTCCTCTATTTTCTTTTCCGTCTTACGTTTCCTTACTGAAGAATGTTGTAAATGTAAGCAGCCTATATCATGCTACACTGCAGCCCAAACAGCCTCACCGAATAGTGCATGTGCTAGAAAGCATCCCTAGATCAGAAAGTAAGCTTTAAAAAATGGTATGCCAGGTACAGCACGCCACCTACACCACATCAGCCATGTCTTCAACACCGCTAGCTCTTTATAACTTAAGAGTTTGCACAAACACTCACTTTCTACGCTTCTGTTCTTTCTGTCATAGATGATTGGAGAATGACGCCTCTTGCGAGAAACGTGATGCCTCGGTGAACGGTCACCTGTAAATGATTTTGAGAGCTCTATACAGAACGATAGCGATGAAAAAATGCAAATTAAAAGCTAATCTGTGACTTTACAATAATGAAAAGTGATGTCCCAAACTATCACACGTCGATGCAATTGTTACCAAACTTCGCCATGCGAGACGCATGCAGCACACTTGCTGACCTAGTATTTATTACACTTCTGGCAACTCAACAGACAATATGAAGCATCCATAGGTGCGCTCTCTCGCACGTTTCACTCTTTCACACATTATGCTCTGAACAATTGGTTGCACACACTGACTTGCCTGCAGTTTTCTTCCACAAAAAACTCCACGCTCACCACTTTCCTATCCCTATGACTCTGCAATTGAAGTTTGCGACCCGAAAGTGTAGAGCAAGGAAGGAAACGCAAGATAAATAATTATAGTTGGTGACAACCGAAGAATATAGAGTAAAATGTACCGCTGTCCATCTGTAAAATGTGCGTCCAATAACAGCTACTTTTTCTCTATGTGGTAACAGTTAAGAAGAACCAATCAAAAATGCAGCAACGCGTCGCTTGCCATGACAACAGGTGAGGCACCGATGCAGCAACAGCCGCCAACCTGATTTTACCTGTGATGTTTGTCTTTTCCAAAAGAAGCTGTTCCGCACTGTTACGCGCACATACGTGAGTGCCAGCGTTCGCCAGTCAGTACAAGTTTCTGATTGTGCCACCTTTGGAGTATGCCGAAGCAGCAGGTGCTTGGAGTGTTTATCGCATACCACTGTTTCCACAGCGGCAAGTTGCAACACCGCATTACAGCACAGAGGCATAGAGGAAAAGTGTAGTGCGGCCTTGTGGGCAGAGCTTGTATTTATTCCTAAGTTGTAGCCGACTATAGTGTGTGACAGACATAAGCCGCAAAAGGTGTTTTCGCAGCATAAGCCAGTATTTTAAGTGAAGCGTCAGCATGTGGAATGCTGCACCCACTCTTGTCTTCGACAGTGCTAATGGGGGGGAGCTGAGCTATCTTTTCTTAGGGCAAATTATATGCACAACTACTACTGCTTGCGGACTTTGTATGTATATAAACAACACAAAGGGCATTCCAGTAAGGGCAACACATCAATTACACCAGAAACCTGCAGTCTACCAACAACGTGATTCAACACCAACATGCCAACATCCTCCTCACAAAGCACTCACCCGGTTCCGAAGCTGCTGACGATGACACGCTGTAGGACTGCGACCTGGAACGTGACCTAGACCTGGAACCCGACCGCGACCTCGAAGTACTTGAGCCGAGGCTACACGAGCAGCTCTCGTGGCCAGAAGACGAAATCTCGCTCCGGGTGTCGTAGGTTGGGTTGCCCGAGGTACGTCCGCCGCCTCGGCCCTCGGAGATGCCGCTCATGTGACTCGAGCTGCCACCCATGACGAAGCTTGAGAGGGGGGTCTAGAGGGCGCGTGTGCATGCTAGACAGGGAGCTTCCTCCTCCGACCACCGGCGGCGGCGGAAGGGGCTCTTCTGCCACTTGCAACTCCTCCGCGGTGGGCGTCACGTGAAGTCGATCCGGGTCTTCGTCAGGCACGTGCATCTTGTTCGAGGCCACAACGACAATTGGCGAGACCGGAGCTGGCTTAGGAGCTGTCGAGAAGCAAGTACACACGTTGAACGAAACACTGTTTTCTTCGCAACGAAAGCTCAACGTGCATTATGAGACATTTAACACTCTTTTTCATCATTCCGAATTCCCAGAGAATGTCGTGTATACTATATTTCTTAATTCAGCAAAGTAATCTTGTTTTCCAATGTCAATTTAACTTCACAATTCATTTCACGATGAAATTCATTGCGCCATGCCATAAAAGAGGGTTTTATTGATTAATTTACAAGGAATTTGCATCTATATTTTAATAGGTACTGCAGTCCACTTCTCAAAATTTTTTGTTTGCTATGTTGTATTTATTCAAGTTTTCATTAAATACTGTTTCACATTGTATAACGTTAACTTTTCTAAATGATCTCATGCTGTTTATAGTCTGCGAGACCTCATTCACCACGAAAGACTTCTTGGAACAGATTTCGAATTTATGAGAACAAAATACTGATGTCAGAAAAATATCAGAATGCTCATGCACTCCAGTGCACACGAGAAAACAGAATCTGCAGCCACTTTTTTAGGGCCACCAGTGACACAACCTCATCAGAAAATATTCACCACTTTGCTTCTCAATGAGGCAGCTCTCTTAACAAGTATTAGTTACCATGAACCAGCAGTGGCTGTCTAATTGGCTTTCATACCTGCACAGCACAATGATCATACCTTAAGTATTAAAAATATTTCACAGGGATTTAATGTCCCAAACGAATACTGGGGCTGTGGTAGACACCCATAGCAGTTCAAATATGACGAAGTGAAGCTCTTTAATGTGCACAGGTGTTAAGCAAGCCAAACACTCTTGTATTTGACCCCCACTGGGGTGCAGCAGTTCGTATTGAACCCACAACCTCAGCCTAAGCTGTAGAACATTATAGCTATTTATCCACTAAAGTCGGTGTTTTTTTTAGCTTCATTCAATGCTGCAATGCGAGGAAGAGTAAGTCAAGCTGTAAAGCTAAAGAACAGTTAGTCAAATACTTTGTTCTTCGAGTTGAAGTGCCGAAAATGAGTCAATTTTTGCTCATCTCAGTTGATTTAACTTCATGCCAACTTCCCTGACCAATATACCAGGCGACATTTGAGGAAAAGTACTGCTTCAGATTTTGCTAAACAGGTCATGAATGGCTTCGGCCTGATTCAAGGAATCCAACAAAGCCACAATTTCTGTATCGACGACACTAAAGCAACCATTACGACACTCCAAAGTGAACAGACTTCAAGTTTGAATAGACTCGCAGTATCAGAAGCCTTGATCGAAGTCTCACTATCCTTTCTCTAAGAATGACCAAGCAAAAATGTTGGCCTTGCTGAAAATAAGCAATGAAAAACAGGTAACATAAAATTCGAATAAATGAGACATACAAGGAAGTACCTCATTCATGAAGTAAGCGCATGAGACTACATTTAATATACCTACGATGAATAAACATTTAAAAAAATGTTTGTACAGTCGCCGACCGATTTTTCGGACCTGGCGGGGACCGCGAAATAGTCCGAAAAAATCGAACAGTCCGAAAAAAATGGTTAAGACATGAAAATGAAGTTTATTTGGATCAGAGAAGTCTAAAAAAATCCCCAATAATGTCATGCTTCACGCTGTGGTTGGAGACGAGCAGATTTGGTTGTATTTGGGCTACGGTAACATCGTCAGGGCGTTGGCAATCGCTGCCGCCGACCGTTGCGGGCGGCACAGTAGGTGGCTCCATGGCACCAAGCAAACAAAACTTGATGCCGGCCGCAAAAAGATGCATGCAACGTCTCGCCTGTTCGGTGGGATTTAAAGACGCAGTCTGGGGTTCTTTTACCTGCACCGACACTGCACAGTATACGCGATCCTCCAGCATTCCGCCTACATCAAAACGCTACCGCCACGGCCGCGATCGAACCCGCGTGTTTCAGGTTAGTAGCCGTGTACCATAACCACTGCGTGCTACTGAGCAACCGCAACAGTAGGAAACATGTGACGCGCACGACGGTCCAAACACACTTGACACACCACCAACACGACCACGTGCGTCACGACAACCGAAAAAACAAACCCACCGAGGAAAAAAAAAAAAAGGCCAAGCGGATGCCGATGACGATAAAGCTGACCGAAAAAGAAAGGTTTTGACAGCCAAGGGAGATCGGACACGGCCTCCGAAAGTGGAAGATTGTGCGCGTTTCCGATCTTGGAGGCCACACAACTAGCCACTGGAAGCCAAACTCGACCGAGCCAACAGAAAATCCAACATGGCGGCTTTCAAAGTCGAGCGGCACGGCTCAAAACAAGCGATTTAGTCCGGAAAATCGAACTTTACGGCATAAATTCGTCCGAAAAATCGGTCGCGAAAATGCATTAGTGCTATGGGAACTTTGACGGTGCATTTATGAAGTCCGAAATATCCAACAAGTCCGAATTTTTGGAGTCCGAAAAATCCGTCGGCGACTGTATTACTGGAATAGCAAAGCAGTATGGGGGGTTGGAGAGAGAAATGAACTTTTCAGCAAATTTTCACTAACATTTGAGCAACATTTAACACACTTCAACAACCACAGCAAAACAGCATGGTCAGGGCACTTCGACCCAGCTAAGACTCGTAGCCAACACACAAGGAATGTCATCGTACAGCTCGATCATGTGAGAGCCATAAATGGTGGCCTCATGAAAGTTCAGGAAGCAAACCAATCATGCGATCGATCGGAATCACAACATCGTCAGCTAAAGTTCCACTCTGACCAATCGTGCGAGGGCAAGCAGTTGGCCTTCCAAACTGCTGTAAGGTCACAGCTGCCTCATTGAAGCAGTGAGGCAGCTGTGCGGCATATTGCAAAGAACTACCATCATAAACGGGTATGTGCCACAGAGATTGGCTGAATCCCACTACTCACAACTTTCACTAAAAAGGAAGACGGCAACAGTTAGCCTAACAAATGGCTGTGAAATCACGGCAGCGAGCCTAAGACCTCGAGTATGTATAATGTGATAACACTAGGGAACGAGACAGGCAACGGCAGCTGCGAGAAGACATTGAAGCGATGGAAGGCCTAAGCCAACAACAACGTGCCTGTGTCGTGTCTGTCTGTGGTTTAATTCGAACCTTTGTGCACTGAGAATCAACGTTGAAACAACCTGCATCACCCAGCTAAGGCCTAGAAACAACCTGGAAGCAACCACATTAGTCTTCAGAATCATCCAGTTTCACTGTTTCAAGGCTTGCGCGGCCTAGTGCAAGCTTCACGCTTTTTGTAGTATCAAAAGCCTCTATTTTGGCTAGCTTTCCATGACACTTCTGCATGTACTTCAAATGTCCAGTTTCCAAGAAAGACTAGTCCATATCCACATTATCTGAAGCAAGGAGTTTTTTTACATGGTCAGCCTTAAACAACAGAAAAATGTAAAAGAGCAAGCAACAAGTGGTTCTTTAAACACAGACTCACCCGTGACAGCCACCTTCTCGGTCTTTGACTTTGTTGCAGATGTAGTAGTCTCGGAGACTTTTGGGGCAGCTGCCTTTGGTGGCGCCATAGGCTTTTTAACTGGCTTGTTCTGTGTTTGATGTGTAGTTGGTATCTTTTTCGCTACTGTCTTCTTAATCGCCATTCCTGCCAAGGCCAACATGTCTTATCAGATTTCATGTTGGCAAGCACAGTTACAAGCAAAATGGTGGCTATCCAACGTTTATCTCAAAATTAAACATAGAAGTGAAATGCGAAGCTGCACCAGATTTTCCTTTTGGAAGTGCAAACTGGCCAGTTTTGTCACAAGTGAGGGCTCGGCAAGGTAGAAAACTAAAAACATCGGAGGCGGGCGACGATGCAGTGAATTAACATTAAAATACCCACATGTTTAGAATGCTTGGAACTGGAAGTTGTGCGTTAATTTTGTAACAATTATTGCACTTTAAACTGACACAAAAATATTGGTTTGGAGTTTTTTTCACTGCAATATGTTCCTGGAGGCCCACTAGTCATAACATGGCACATCGCTCAAAAAAGTGCGGGAGAGATAATTATTTACAGCCCGCTGATTATCAGTAGTCTCAGTTTCAGTGTAGGAGAGCCCAGCAAACGACAAGCTGCTAAGTGCCAACAAATGCCTCTAGCTTGTGAAACGGCTCACAGAACTGCACTAGACTTCCGTGCTGCCTGCATTGTCTGCTGGCATCCTTTCGCCTGCCACATGTGCTGTGCCCTCATCATCATCGTCATTGTCTGGTGGCAACGACTTTCTTGAAAGTTCCACGCTTTCACGTGACACACAACAGGTGCACCATCTGTCCAGCAGCATAAAAATCTGCATTTCCTCCTTGACAGGTTGTGACATCATGTGACCAGCCTGTGCTGTCACAAGTAGAAGCCACAGTTGTGGCTGTTTCGCGCGAAGAAATAACGAGGGAAGGGGTCAAGGGGAGCGCAAATCTGTGCTGTCACAGACTGACAGATTCCTCTTTTCAAGTGCTTCTTTCACCGCGATAGGCTTGTACAACCTCTGTCATTTCTTGCAATAACTAGATGTTTGAAAAGTTGGGGCTACAACTGCCAATACCTTTCTGAGCAGCTTCGTCTTTTAAGAGGTCCTCCGCTGACAGCTTTCGGCTCTCCTGTAGCAGACACCACCGGCTTGGCTTTCATCACTACTGGCTTCTCGACAGTTGCTGGAGACTTGGTAGCAATCTTAGTTTGCTGCAGAACATCAAGATGAATTAAAAATAATTCAGTGTGCAACCAACAGAACAGGCAGAGGCAATGATGCAATAAACACTGTTGGAGTTTTATGTCCCAAAACCACGACATGATTACGAGAAAAGCCATAATGGAGGGTTCCCGAAATTTTGACCACCTGGTGTTCTTTAACGTGGACCTAAATCTAAGTAGACGGGCCTAAGCATTTTGCCTCCATCGAAATGCGGCCACTGCAAGAGGCAATGATGTGAAATGCTCTGTGCACAAACAAACACAGCGTCATCAATGTTTTCCTCTCTCCTTCTCTTTCTCTCTCTGTTTTTTTTTTATTTCTAAGCAACACAGGAACTGTTCTAAACGGGTTTCAATTCAGTTGAGCACACACGTGCTACAGGTATATCACCTGAAGCATATACAGCATTTTATGATTCTGTTTAATCACAGGCTATTTTATGATTGGGTGGACAGTTGCCAACCACCGTATGGCAACCAGGCTGAATAGGAGGAGATAGCGCAAGATCAGCACTCACCGGTATCTTTTTGACCAACTTTGGCTGGGCGCTAGTCTTGGACTGAGCCGACGTGGAACTTGCGGAAGAAGCCGACGCTGTAGTGGCAGGCGCGGCTGAGGATGAACTGACAGGCGCACTGGTAGGAGTCTTCTTCTTGGGCACCGAAGCAGCAGGCTTTGCTGGAGGGGCCTTTGGGGGAGGCAAGGCTTTCTTCTGCGAAGAGGCCTTGTCGGTTGAAGCCACCCTCTTGACAGGCTTAGAAGTGGAAGAGCTCTTAGGAGTAGCGGAGGTCTTTTTAGAGGCGGCAGCTACGGAGGCCTTTGTGGACGGCGGTGTGCTGGGCGTCGAAGGCAGCCGTTTGCCTGTGAGAGCGAATTACAGGGCGTCAATTACAAAGAAGGAACTAATCAACTTCGCCTTACGCCTCCTAAAAGGTCATCTCAAATATATTGCCCCAAGTTTATAACATGGCAGAGTCTAGCATCACATCAAAACAAAACAACAATGAAAGTCCACGTGCCACATGTTTTAGTCCAGGTTTGGTGGCAGTAATGCATGGTGCGCTGCATTTGAGGCCAATACAGCCTCAGTTAAGGCACACATTCTCTTTATTTTCTTTTGAAGGGGCCCGGCAACACTTTTGAACATGATCAGAAAATGGTGCTGATCGGTAGCCGCAGCTCCTGCGAACATGTGAGCCAAACTGTTGACTGATGTTGCATCACTTTTTTTCAGGTTCGACATTCGCAGGCACTCTCTGACAAGCCGTTGGAAGCTTGGCTGTTAGCAAAAGAGGATGGTGAAATCGTAAATGCTCACTGCACTTGCAAGGCAGGCCTCGAAGAGGCTTGTTCATACGTTGCAGCACTAGCATTTTAAGTAGAGGTTATGCAATAGCACAGTTCACCACTGTCGCTGAAACCTGACCACAGAAATCGCATACGGACGCGCCTTACATTCCCTGCATGTTCGTTCATGCAACTGCTTGCCAGGCCGGCCGGGGACAACCACAAGCATGGACGTGCAGCCGTTTCGATGCTGGCGCCATCTCAGGGGGCCCCGCCCCAGTGCAACCCTCCTATAGTGCTAGAATTACACTCTATATAACATTACACCAGTGCGCTCGTGATCATAACAAAAGTGAGCTGCGCAGTCAAAGAAAAAAGAAGTGCTCAAGATCATGACGTGTGCTGCCGTACGGATGTAGCTTGTTGCCCTCTTGTTATCCTGCCCTGAATAGCTTTCAGTGTGTTCACTGGGACAAAATGTGAAAGAAAGCACATGAAGCATGCAACAAATCCCCAAACTCCACTCGTACCTGACAAACTCTAAAAATTTTTTTGCTGCAGTCAATTCGTGACGCAATAAGCTCCGATAGTAAGGTCGTTCAATGATTATTTGGAAAAGTGGTGCAGGGCAGTAATAAGTTTTACTTATTACTGTTTCAATGGAGCCATAATTTTCTTGTAACAGTGGACCACAGTGTCAGCTCATCGCTTACGACCCTGGCTCTGACATTAGTGAGAGGTGCACAACAGCGGATGGGCTACATTATCCTCACTAAAAATGCTGAGGCCAGGCATTAGCTCCAGACAATGCATAAAAGTCGGAACTTGCTGAGACGATACAACAAACATATCATTACAGTCACATTCCACCTCTCCAAGTGCCGCCACTACTATCTAGGCATTGTTGATGGTGAAACGAGTAAAAAAATCACTGAAAATTGAGAGCTGGTGAACCGTCACAACACGGGGCGTGTTTTCAACAGAACAGTCGTGGATTTTGCAACGTAATGAATATGGCACCGCAGTAGTGTAGAAAAAAAAAAAGTACTTTACAAAAAAACACCACCCCTGGATGATACCCGAGAATCATTAACAAAAATAGTCTGTCCCACCGTAATTAAGTGCGTGCCGTAACGAAATCTAACGAGATACGATTTTTAACAACATCGCAGTGCCACCCCTTCAGCCTCCATCAGTGCTGCGCTGATATAGTATGCTCTGCGCAAGGATTTCATATCCAAAAGCGCCTCGCAAATACGACAATACGTTCTGGGCATGAAGTCACTTCCAAAACCGCTTGGGAAGTGCGAAACGCCAAACACACAAAGCGAAGGAAGGAAGACATCCGACGAATCGCGTAAACCACCAAGTTCACTCACCAACTTTTTTTTCTTCATTGTTTAACTCCGCCGCCAGATCGTCGTCGTCGGCGTTTTCCAAGAGTTCGTCCAAGACGTTGACCTCCATGTCTGCGGAATGTTTCGTTGCATAAGTTATTCGGAAGAAGCACAACTAATGGCGTCGCACAGGTGACAGAAAACTAGCACCGCGGTTCCTGTGGCGTTGGGGGCACGCCGACACGGCGAATGGCATTCGAAGCCCCGTTAACTACAGTCTAGAAGACTTTCGGCGCTACAAACGGTACAGGCTAACGTGCTCACAAGATAACAGCCCCGACTTTACCCACAGAAGGCGAACGAGCCGATCACATAACAAGCAAAACAATCGATTAGCCTGATCCCTCGATTCTCAATCTGCGCCCAAGACTGGGTAGCCCCCCCCAAAAAAAGCCATAAAAGGAGGCACAAGCTCGGAGTGATTATTCTAAAGAAGGCTACTAATAACCGCCTGCTAAGAAATAAATAGAGGTATATCATAAGACGACCAACCTATGACCCAACTAGAAAGCGCCGACGCCACCTTTAGTTGCTTTAGTCACGAAACCCAAAATCAAAACCCTGATTACATCGTGGCGACAACTAGAGCGTGCTGCGAGTGCTTACCTTTGTTTTCAGCGTCTTGGGAGGTCATTATTTCATCTAGTGCCTCTCAAGAAACGAAGAAATTAACGCGGCTACAGCATAGAACTACCTGCAATAACAAGGAAACACTCGAAAACTAACGTGCGCATGCGCAAGCTCGGAGCTTCTTTCTTTTCCTCTTTTTCTTTTCTGGCTCTCTCTTGGCTTCGGCTGGATTGGCAGCGTGGCTTGGCTTTGTGTACGGCCATCATGGAGGAAAGAAAGAATGACGGCCATTCATGCAGTGCGTTTCAAATAGTTTCGGTTCCGGCTGCGCTAATTTCGCATCAAGGTCGCACTTTGTGGCATGTATCGTGATCAACATTTGGCGCTCTTATTCGCCATATTAGTTAAGGAATAGAAAGGATGTCTGTGTTTGTTGATAGAATCATCGCCGTAAGGAAGCGTCAAGAACATGGCAGTGGGGCAGTCCACTTCATGGAGACAAAATAAAAAATTATTTTTTAAACCTCCTCTGTATTCTTCGACCTTCGCCTTCCACGTGTTGCAAGTAATGATCGCACGAGTTGAGCTATGAGTGTGACGTTACAAACTTTTCGGTGCCCACGGGTCCCACGGGACTCCAAAAACACACGCCTTAATTTTCGCTGTGACGACATTTCCACTAATTATTTTACGCCCATAAAACTTGAAAATTACGTATCTGAATTATCATTTTCCTCAAGCTTTTGTTGTACCTTAGAATCGTAAATATTTCGAAGTTATTATTTATTATGATAACGCAAATCTGTCGTCGGATCGTCGGTGGGACTCTGACATATCTAGAATGTATCCTACATTGAAAAAACAATGCAGCAGATACAGCCCTGCCGAGCATCGTCGCTACACTTCACTCTGTCGTTGATGAGCATTAGGCCATTAGTATGTTTTCAATGGAGAGGTTTATTTCGGTTTACTTAAAGAGCTGGCGCGCCAGCGCTCGCCGCGGTGGTTTGCACAGTAGCTCGAGCATATATGTGCCGCAGAAGAGGGCGCGCATTAGGCAAGTTCTGTAATCAAACAAGTTCTGTTTTGTATATTGAATTAAAAGGTCGCCTTGGGTAGAGTGTGTCGTACAAGAACACTCTTCAAATTTTCTTTTGATTTGCAAATATTCGTAGAATTTTGAAATTTGTGATGCTCTTGTACCATGACCGCTGTGAAGGACCTTTCAGAAGGGGGCTGCACACGCGGCAGGTCTAATTATCGCTTCTCGGCCTCTTGGCTTAGATCGTATGTAGTGTCTGTTCTTATCAGCTTAATATCTGATACGGCCCTCAAAGGGTCTTAGATATTAGTTGAATTTTTGCAATGCGGTGTTCGTAGGAGCTTGCTCCGCGAGCGCCACGGGTCGTCCTGACGTTGCACTGCAGTCAGGTACGGCCCAGTCCCCTCCGGGGACAATCATGAAATCAAAAGACAGATTAATTCCAGCACGGCTGTTGAGAATAACGCCCCTTCAGTGACGGGGTGTGAAAATTCGTGCAGCTTCAGATAAGTAGCGGTCATTTAACGTCGTTGTGCTTGTGTATTCTCACTTGTTCACTTCGCTGGGGAGACTACCATGTTCGACGATCGTTGAAAGCACCGCGTTCCAGGACCAATGTCAACGTCCGCTATTGCGTCAAAAGGATAGCTCTAGGAATGTGGTGCACATTCCCAGAGCTATCCTTCTGTCGCAGTGGCCAGGGGCGCAGCCAGAAATGTTTTTTCGGGGTGGGCACCTCCTTGATTTCGGGATGTGCACGGTGCACCTAATTGAAATGGTCATTTTTCGCTCTGTATGCCATGGCGGGGGGCACGTGCCCGGTGGCGCCGTTACAATCCCTCCCAGCTCCAGCCGGTGACTGCAGCACCGCGGTGAGTCATGGCACGAACTATTACGAGCGCCCGAGCGCTAGGTGCCCACGCAGCTGTTCAATAACTTAGTTAACCACTGGGCGGATCTGGTAAGTGCGACGGCCAACGCTGCAACGCCGAAAACCTTGAATACTACAACGTCCGCCACAGGATCAGGCACATGCACCTTTGGATAAGCACACCTTTTCAAGCGGTAGGCGCACTGGTAACCCAACAAATTGATTTTGAGTGTCCATTGATTGAGTCGAAAATAATCACTAATCCGAATGTCGGAAGCAACACATTTTTCTAGAGAGCGCGGGTACTTTCTGACTCGCTTTAACTAGAACATTCTATAGTACACGTCAGCATCGTCGTTCAAATTTACCGCGGTCCACGGGAGCCCGCTGCAGAGGTATGCAGAGGCAATCTCGGAAGCAGTATCTCATTATTTTTCAAAATTATTGCTTTAGGTGTGTTGACATATTAAACGGTCAGTATATAGATGGACTTATAATACTTTATATGGAGTTATTTTGTTCTTTTTATTATCACGTGATTATTTGCGTCGCTATGACGTAAATAAAGTGAAATCATAACAAAGGACACGTTATCGTTCCGGGCAGTTTCGGTCTCGGAGTCGGGCAGTCGAGGCGTCGTCAGATTCGTTCTATATTCGGCGTCGGTCATGTCGGTGTCGTTCAAACACTGCTGTCGTACCGTTTATGTGGTTTAGCGGTATCGACTGCGTAGCTACAATGTGTGTTCCTTAGGTTCGGCGTATATCGTTGGAAGATTCGACGTGTTGTGATGTGCCTCGGTGTGCTCTGGCATTCATCCCGAAGAAACGTTTGTTCGATCGCCGGAGAAATGTCGCCACGGACTTTTAGCTCGCGTACGCCGCTAGCTTTTTCACTGATAGTCATCTTACTACTTATCGACCCAGCGCACTCGTCGGGGAGGTGAGTTTTTTGAGTGTTCACGATCTTCGTAAACCTGTGAAAGGCGGCCTACTTCAGTAGCCACCGGCTTCTCTCGAAAGATTCGAAAGGGCCGAGGCTTGTTTCAGGCCCTGTGTTATCAGTCGATACTTAATGGCTGAGTAGGAACGTTCACACTAGCGACTGCGTTATTGTGTTAGCTCGGCATATGCGCCGTAGCTAGATCGCCGTTGCGCGCCGAGAGAGGAAGTCATGTCCTGGCAAAGACAAAATGCCGCCTTCGTGTTGCGAGTTTCCGTCCCGTCTGATTGCGCCTGTTTTCCTTCATTTAACGACTGTGTTGGTTTAACCTAGTGTTTGCGATACAGAAATATGCGGCTATCTGTTACGTCATTGACTCGCCCTCTGAAAATAGAACATTCTAGAACTGCTTTGAACCTAATAACACAGGCGAGAGGTCGTACAACTGTTAATTAAACAAAGTTTAAATGCATTTGCGGTTACTATGTCACATACAACAAGACGTGAGGCATGACTCGCACCACAGTGACGGCTAATTTTTGTGTTGTTCTCCGTAGGCACATGTGTACACAGGACAAAATTAATTTACACGTTAATTCACTGCACTACATACCTGCGCAAAGGACGTGCCTATCTTTACGCCACACATGGGTAAATTGTTGCGTTTGTACAGGCGCCATTTGTTTTTCCGTGATGACTTGCATTTTGGTACATTAGGCGCGGATTGCGTCAGCAGCATGTGTTATTGCATGAACCAGCTCTGTACGAGTTTCCTGTTAAAGTTGTCGCCTTAAAAATTCGAACAAGCCGTGTTGTACCATATAGGGCTTAATTCAGTTTGAACACGCTAGGCAGCTGTGAATCTGGTACTTCTGCGCATATTCATTGTTAGGATTTCGAAAGTTGCCACATGTAGAAGGTGAACAGCATATCATAGTTGCTTTGGATCATGCTCGCAATTTAAAGAGTATTTCAGTCTGTTTAGACAGTGTCCCATCAGGTACGTGAGACATAATGGAAAGATGAACTCCGAGAGCTTGACGAACAGTTGTTTCAAGTGACACAACCTGGCTTTCATGTGTGACGGCCTTCGTGCTATTTGAGCAGTTGACACCTTGCAAAATAGTCACTGCTCATGTGGAAACAAGTTTTCCACAGGAGAAGCCTCAACCACTGTCTATCAGGCGAACTATTTTTTTCCCTTCAGCACTTTTCCCTGAATATCCTTTATTTGGTCACTCCCTTTCTCTACCTACACCATAGAGCTTAGTACAAAGCCTACATTCCCACACTAATTTTTGAAAAGCCCTTGTTGCTAGTGCCCTTCGCTGGAATGTGGAGGCATGAATGCATTTGTAGGAAGAAAGCAGTCTGGAAACAAGCGGTTTCCTGTGGAAAATATTCTTGCAAGAAGGCCAGCTGACATGCCCTCAAATCTAGAGCAAGCGCCCCCCTCCTTTTTTCGGGAGATTTGAACTATGAGCCAATGACCAAGCAAGCGCCCCCCTCTCCCCTCGCTCCATTTTCACTGTGTCGTTCAGTGTTTATATTCGCCCGACGAGGGCAAATAAAAACAGTGAATTCATGCATATTCTAAAAAGCATTTCATTAGAAACACGGGTGTGCATTCTTTATTCTGAGCAGCTATTCCACCGACATCTTGAATTTTGATCCACGACCGAGCAAGGCCCCCCCACCCTGCGAATCTTGTCGGATTATCCTTCACCATAGGAGAGGGGGGGGGGCACTTGCTCGGGATTTTACAGTATGTTTACAGAGTGTAGGCTAGGGGGGGGGGGGGGCTCACTATTTTGCAAAGTGAATTCATTCTCTCAACACCTGGCACCACTTAACTCAAACAATGTGCATCTGCCTCAGTGCTTTTCCTTGCTGATGCTTTGCAGGGAAGAAGGTGAAGCTCAAGGACGTTGAAGTGCTCACGCTTCGGCAGGGCCAGTACACAACAGGCCGCAGGTCGAGCCCTGTGCCCCAGCTGACATGCCTCGGCGGCAGTGCGGGCTGCCAGAATGCGCCTGCCGTTGTTCAGTGCTACAACCGAGGCAGTGATGGCTACAGCACTCAGGTGACTTGTCATCTCTTATTCACCCACTCTGTCTTTTTTTAACACCAGTTATGAAACCGTTTCACTGGCAACCTGAAAACGGAGCTCAGATTTTAGGGCCGTCTTTTTACATTCTAGGTAACAGCTCAAATCGGAGGAGAAGTATGAAATGCAGGAGTACACCTATGTGGGCTGGTTTGTACATCGTCAGGATGGGAAGAAACAGCGCTAGAGATGGGACAGGACTGTCATTCTTCCACCATCCTGTCTCCAGCACTGTTTGTTCCCTTACAGAAGTACAAAAAACTAAGCTTTTTTCCTGTAGTTCTTGGGGCACTGGTAGAAAATGTTCACAGAAACCGTATGAAAGTATAATATTGTCCTGCATGAATTCTAGAGCCATGTTGTAATATTCTCGGATCACATTTGGGGCTTTTAAGATGTCCCATTTAGTGCTTCACCTAGGCTCATGATAAGTCTTCATGATGAACCAAGTGCAGTACCTGTTTGTTAATCATATATGTGGTGAGGGTTGAAATAAAATGTG
Organism: Rhipicephalus appendiculatus; assembly: GCA_030522465.1. Taxonomy (NCBI): domain Eukaryota; kingdom Metazoa; phylum Arthropoda; class Arachnida; order Ixodida; family Ixodidae; genus Rhipicephalus; species Rhipicephalus appendiculatus. The sequence continues at coordinate 1,214,314 of JALIZH010030874.1, read as the reverse complement.
GGAAAGAGACGATTGGAGTCTATTGTCTCGTGTACCATTAAGCACCCTTCTATGAGTATTAAATGGAGTCTACGAAATTTTTTCAAAAGGCCATAATAGCTAAACGAGCGTGTCTTGCATAGATATGTTGCATGGGTGTATAGGTACATTGGCTCAGCTATTTAATAGGTGTTAACTACATCCCCAGGCCACAAATAATTGTTACTGAAATAAAAAAAGTTTAGTGCTCCCTCTTATGCTGTTCGTGACTGTACAAAGGCAGTAGTTTTTCTAATTCGCTCTCTGGGGTGCACTCACATTCCCAATATTTTGCACTGCTATGACTGTACAACTTACAACTTGGCACCTGCACTCTACAGCATTCCTAGAACTTCACCAGGACACCACACTTTCAAGAGCGAAGCTCTTAAAGCTTGAGGTAATAGGTTCGGTGTTCACATAAAACCCTCCGCGCCGTTGCTTATCAGCCGCGCCCACCGATGGAGACAGTCCGCACAGCCGCCGAGCCGAGTTTCCCGGCGTGGCGCGGGCATATTATGAGCAACAAAAAGGACCTGCGCTTCTACCGGGGCGGTGCCACAGCCAGCTTTGCTCGTTAGTTCTGGCGCTGGAGTTAGGACATTCTTGCATGATCTGTGACAGGCTGTGGTTCGACTCTACTTTGTCTACACCAGGGAAAGACCTAGCATCAGCCAAGAAAACAACGTTAACCCCCTAAGATCAACCAGCTTTGCTGTTTCTTAAAGGGACCCTGAAACGGTTATTTGAAGCTTTGTCAGCGTTTAGACTAGAGCATCATCGAACCATTGGCACCACAAATTTAGCGGCACGCCGTGTACCAAGGCGGCTACGGACAATTATATCATACCCTCCTTCTCACCCCTGCCTTGCCTCCTCAACTCATGAGACACGCTGGCATCGCTGGCGATCGCAGAGCTCACGTGAGCACACTCGACGATTTGAGCTTCGCCCAGTGATCACCTCCGAGATTGCACGCCGACAGGTTGCGTGCATCTCGGAGACCATAGCCGAGTGCGCCCGGCAGCACGCACGCCATCTGGCAACAGAGGCATCGCGGAGTGGTTGATATCTGCTCCTACAGGTGCCGCCACCCTGCCAGCCAATTTTTCGTGCGCGCACACCGCAGCCCCAGTGACGTCGCCAGCAGCCCCAATGACGTCGTGCCCACACTGCATGTCGTACTCGCAAGGGGCGGTTGAAAACGCGTTGGGCTGAGCCGCAGTGATCTGCAGCGATTCGCAGCTTTATAGCGTTGTAATAAATTACACACTGTAAGCAGAGAGCTTAAATTAGTCTGTAAATGAGCCTTAGGACTTGGTCTACTGGCCCAATGTGTTTGTACAAAATCGTCAAAACCGTTTCAGGGTCCCTTTAAGCTTTACACGGCTAGTGTAAAGTTCTCCACTTTTTGCGTAGGTGCTGCCACTAGTTTTACCTATGACTATGTCCCCAAATGCTTTTGGTTGAGAATGCAGGCCTTCCCAAGTCACTGTCCAGGTCAATTACGGTTTAAAAAAAAAAAAAAAAAGAAAAGAAAGAAAGAAAGAAAAAAAAAAAAGCCTGATTTCTCCATCATAGGAATTTTTATAAATATGTCTTCAGAGAAGTAGTTGATTGTTTCTTGCACATTGATATGCGAGAGCTTGGGGAGAATGTCTACTGGTGTTTGGCAGCTATGGCACCATTTGACATTGATGCACCCACGTTGACGCCTAGTGGCACATCTTACCTAAGACTAATGCCCATGATCATAATTTAACCCTTGTGGTTGCTGAAGTTGTTAACATATAGTACCTGGACACAGCATATGGTGAATATCGTGCAAAGATGGCATCAACAAGCACATAATAAACACTGGTATTCGATATGCAGTCCTTTAAAGTGTTGTCTATTGAGGAAAGTAATGACAAGGTGCGCACACCTCAGTAATTAGGGTAGGCCCATGCCTGTGCTCATGCATACACTGCCACACTGTGCTTCAGGAACATGGGAGGCAGAGGTTCGAAGCCTGAGCCATGAACGCGCGAAGGCATTCCACTCCCATTGGCTCACTTTACCGAGGCATGACATTTGCCTATCGATGTCGTTGTGTTTCTGTGGCGCTTATTGCAGCAGTTTTATTAGCCTGTGCTATCGCACCCTTAAGCAGTAGGCGGCTGAGACACACCATTGGTGCATGCGGAAGTTGCACTACTCTGCTATAACAATGAGCCGTCACATGCTAGTACGACAAGAAAGGCGAAGCATGTAGTAACTGCGTCTAGAGCGTCTTCACGATGCCAGTGAGGCCAAGCGTTCCTATGCTGGCATGAAGGCGCCCTAACTACGTTGTCACTGAATCGCTCTCTATCGGTGCGCATCAGTGTCATGACGCAGTACTTCACTTCACCGCTGTCAGACGGCAACACTGCCCCGCCAGCCAAGAGCACGGTATGAGAGAGATATAAGGCACGTTTGTGGAGCCTTGTACATGTGCGTCAGTAGCGCAGTGGGTAGAGCGCTCCGCACCTTCGTCACGGACTGAGAGGCCATGGGTTCTATTCCCAGACAATTGTGTCAGTGAAACTTTTTCTTCTAGTTTTTCTTTGTCATCCGTTAGTGTGCATTTTATCAACATCATATCATTGATGGAAATACGTCAGTGAAGTCTTGGTGGACCTCAGCATACAACACTTTCGTGTTAAAATAGAATGCTGGCTTTACTTTGGTGTATGTGCACTTGTAGACTGTATGTTTATATTTTTAGGCAATTAATTTACTATTAATATTATTTATTTTCATTTAATTATTTTTCAGTGGGAGTGCAAGGCCGACATGAGCAAGTCTCAAAAGTTTGGAACAGTTGAAGTGACGTGTGAAGGCTATGATCATGCCGACGACGAGTACATCTTGGCTGGATCATGTGGTGTAAGAAGTCTTCCCCCCCATTTTGTAACTCTGGGAGAAAAAGCTCACACCCATTTTAGGCCCATTTGGTACTTAAGCAATAGGTTATTTTCATCTATGTTGTAATTCTGTTATCTCTTTAATGCATTGTGTCCAGTACCCACTTTCAGGTCATGAAAGGTGCATGCGTTACGGGCAGTTAATAGCGTGGCATAACATTGATGATGGGGAATTCGGCAAGTGCGTAGGGTTCAAGCAAAGAAACACTAGCAAAAACAGGTGACACTTGTTCTTTTGGGTTGATCTAGTAATACTAGGGTGCATACTCCTTTTAGAGTGTGGTTGCGTGTACAATTTTCCCGTTTTCTCGTACAACATTTTGTGATCGAATGATTCGTCACTGTCTCAACAGGGTTACTTGACACACTTAATGCTAACAATCTGGAAATTAACAGAAGTGAGCAACATAAAATTATCAGAAATGCGTTTTTTGTGTGTAAAATTTTTAATTTTACGATGTATTTACCATTGTTTAAAGTGCTGTATTTTCATACTACATTGTGCGGCCTGATTGAGGCTGCAGTATCATTAACTAAAATTTTCTTTTATTTAGAAATATGACTTATATTGTACACTAAAAAGGAAATAATTTCAGGGAAAGACTGAGGCTTGAAGTGGTGAAGAATAGTTGAACAAGGGAATGTCGCTGGAGCCAACATTCGATGTGTCGAAACGTTCGCTCAAGTGACCTTTCCTGTTTAATGATTTCCTATACTTTACACTAAGAAGTATGTTTTGACCTGTAGCAGCACTGCGCCCTTGTTTACCTTTAGGTTAAATGGACAGTCTAATGTGTACTTGACTGCACTCATTCAGATCCTTGTTGATTGCTGCACGAACTGTTCAGCTCTGTACCATGCTGCAAAGCCAGAGCCCTTTATTTGATTGCCTAACACAGTAAAAGCTCATTCATTCGGATTTCACGGGACGGGGAAAAATTAATGTGTGAATTAACCGAATGTTGAATTATTCAAAGCATCAAGAAAACAATGAACAAGTGTTTGTTACATCAATACACTTTCATTTTCATGGTGAATATGTAAGTCGAGTACTTATTTTGCACAAGAGCAGTGTAAAAGCCACAGTTTTCATAATTTGTGACTTTGGTTACAATGCGACTACTGCTCAAGACCACATATGAAATCAAACATGAAAGAATTTTGCCACAGCCACTGAAGCCTTGGTCGCCAACAGAGCGATTGTGGTAGGATTGCGGATGGCGACCAAGCCTTTCTGAAGGATTCGTGGCCATATAGGTTCGCAAAGCGCCATCTTCGCTCCTTTGCATTCCACATTTGCGGCGCTTCGTGCTTGGCGCCTCCGACGATCATCTGAATTAGCCAGGTTGCGGCTGAATATGACTGAATTAAGGAGAGGGTGAGGCTATTAAACAATACATATGCTTGCCGGAACCAGAGAATGCTTCCGAACTGTCAGATTTTCCGAATTAACGGGCGCCAAATGAAGGACGTTTTACTGTATTCTTTGCTCAAGCCATTTTGGTCTGTGCAAGCTGAGGCACATTAAGAAAAGTGACATATTCCTTGGCAGTGCTTTTTTGTGCGAATGAAGTCGGATACATATGTGAACGCTGGATATTTTAAAAATCATGCCTGTAAATGCAATATCATCAAATGTGTTGAACTCTGTTTTGTAATGTTTTAAGATGTAGCATAGCAGGGCCTACTGATAAAATAGGCATAAGCCTGCGGAGCATGCTAAGTTTTTATCTCAGATTGATTGCCAATATTTAACAGTGGAATTGCCAAGGGAGCGTCGGTAATGTGAGATTACTACTTGAGTAAAGAAGCATTCTTGCTTTTGATATTGTGATATTTACTTCCAGTATCGCACACAACTTAATTATTTTTATTATTTTTCTTTATAACAGTTAGAGTACCGATTGGAGAAGACTGGATATGGTGGTGGCTCCACATATGATTCGTATAAGCAGTAAGTTTCCATTTGTTATTATTGTCTTGTACGCACTGTTCACTACATGGCGTTCAGGCCCAGTTGCTACATTGCTTGTGTCCTTAATGTCGGCATGCAAATTGCCCTGTGTAATGCGGAAACGCGTAGTACTTTCCTGGTCCTTGATTATCTTGAAAATTCGGGGGCCCAATACCTCACCGAAGCAAGATGTTCAACAAATGTTTGTAAAGAAGTTTTCAAGAAAAGCATTATGAATTTGATGGATTGATTGATTGATCAGATCATGACTGTCATTGCATGCAAAGGGTGCTCAAGTTTAAGCAGTGGATGCTTCCATGCTTTTGCTAGGGGTGACAATAATTGAAGAATTAAACCGAGAAAGCGTAAGAGTGGGGTTGAAATCAATATGCAGAAGGACAAAGATAATACTAGGCGGTTCGGCGAATGAGCGAGAGTTCGTGATAGATTACTGCACCCTTGAATCAGTAGAAGAGCATGTATATCAAGGCCAACTATTAACAGGGGAGCCGACTCATGTAAAGCAAATCCACTGAAAAATAAAGAAGGGATGGTCCGCATACAACAGACGTTCTAAAGTCATGACCTGTAACTTACCACTGTCACTACAGCAGAAAGCGTACAACCATTGCATTTTGCCAGTTCTAACGTATGGGGCAGAAACCTGGAAAATAACAAGGAAACTTGAGAAGTAGCCAAGAAACACCAAGCATGCGATGGAACGCAGAAATGATGGGCGTAAATCTAAGAAATTGCAAGACAGCAGAGTGTATCGGAGAACAAACACGGGTAGCCGATATCCTCGTAGATATTAAGAGGAAAAAACGGACCTGGGCAGGTCGCGTCATGAGAAGGACAGATAAGCAATAGTCACTTAGAGCTTCAGAATGGACACCAAGAGATGGGAAGTGTGTCACAGGACGTCAAATGGTTAGGCGAAGTTACAAAATTCAGAAATGTGAAGGCATAAAATAGAGTCGTTTCACGTGAAAATAGGGGTTTGGGGATCACTGAGAGAGGCCTTCGTCATGCACTGGGCTGACAGGCTGATAATGTTGATTATGATTGTACAATTGGCATGACGGAAGCAGAAAAAAAGAAGCAAATTCAAATAAGTCATGCGAGAACAGATTAATATGCAGCATTATATCGTTTGCACATCTTGTTGGTAAACATTTTGTTTCATTCCGCTCCAGTGAATAAGTCATTCCAAGATTAGTACATGCCAGCATGTGTAGAACAACAAAAGCACAGTCTAGTATGTGAACTGTAGCTATCTACAGTTGCCTTTTCAGTATGATTGAACCACAGTATAATGAACAGAGAAATGAAGTTTCGTATGTAACAAAGTAAATCTAAAATTTGCTATTCTTTAATACCTTTCTTTCGTCTATATCACTGTTAATGCCTTAGGTAGTGAGGCAGATGTACGTGTGCATAAACCGCTTGCCGTATCCTGTTACTGGTGTACAAGGCACTTGCTCGGGACTCTTGGTGCCATGTGGTTGTGTTGCTGCCCGTCTCTTGGGCTTTGTGCAGTGCTATGAATGTAACCACCTCCCATTGTACTCGAAGTAAGTGTAAGATGTAACAAACGTATCTGTGTTGGATGCAGCCACACCGTAGAGAGGCTTTGACTCGATTCCAAACTGGCTCCAAAACTTCAGTTTTTAAATGTTGCTTCATTGCCTTCCAGCTCAACGTACACCTACGGTTCCAAGTCTGGTTCAACTTTTGAAACAATCCTCTTCCTTGCTGTGGTCGCATTCGTCATCTACGCGATCTACCGGACTTGCCTCGCTCCGGGGCAGTTGGACGATGCCCCTCCAGCCTACGACGATGGCCCCCCACCCGACTATCCAGGTCCACCAAGAAGAGGCTTCTTTGGTGGTGGCGGAGGTGGTGGCATGCCCCCCGCCTCCAGGCTTCAGACCGCAGTATCAAACGGATGCCAGTGAGTTGAAGCTACTTTGATTGTGCACATATTTAGCTTGTTTGACATAGCTACAGAGTTTGTCCAGAAAATAGTAGGACTGAATTTTTTTTTTAGTTCATTGGCAATTTAGAGGTATCAACTTTATAGCTTTCAAGATATGTAACTTCTGCATCAGCACAGTGTTTTAAGCGGCTCTGCCAATCACTGAAGGGTCCCTGGAAAGCAGAAACTGGAATGCTCTTTAGCTCCCTTGTTATGGCCTCTCGAATAGCCTGGACCAAGCCGTGGTGCCGTCCTTTCATGGCCCTTCTCTGTTGTGGCAAAGAGGAAGAAGTCTGAAGCAGTGACATCTGGGCTGTAGAGTGGCCGTGGAAGCTGTGTGACACCATGCTTGCTTGGGAATTCCATGACGGCAAAAGCGATTTGGCTTAGAGCATTGTTGTTACTTTTTTGCTGCTGAAGGGCGTCCTGACCGTTGCTAATCTTCAAATTGCTCTCTTCCGTCCCGAAACAATTTGTGCCGCTCAAGAACACATATCGGCCAATGACATTACTCCCACAAGCAGTCTCGATCATTCCATGGGTCTCACTCGCAGTTTTACCCAGTTTGATGCGAAGCTTCACTGCGTAACACTGTTCTAAACAATGCCTGCTCCAAAAAGATGCCTGTGATGTCACTCGCTTTTCTATTGGGATGGGAGGTTCCTCATAGTTCAGTGTAGTCTCCGCCATGAGTGCTCGCAGCCGACACTACTTCCGGTAGCGCCGGAAGTGGCCGCAACACACCCACTGGTGCGGCGTGTGCGGCGGGCGCTGCCTCCGAGACTGCAATAGACATTGCTTTGATCTCGGAGGCATAAAGGTTTGGAGCGGCCACCGCAATGAGCACTTGCAGCCGACATCCCCTTTTGTGGAGTAGAGGACAAGGGAGCAGGAGAGGACTGGGAACCAGCTTTCCAAATCGCGTCGCAGGCATCTTTCTAGAGGAAGCATTGTTCTGACAAACAATTAATTGTAGAGATGACACAGCACCGTGACAGGGGTTCACCTTAAATTCACTGTACACTTCGTTAAGACTAGGAGATGACTGTTGCACTGGTAGATATGACCCACCGTCACCCAACCAATGCAGTAACATTCGCCTCTTTCACCACATTCTGGCAGGAAAAAGTCAGTCCTGCTACTTCCCGCTCAAACCCTGTATGTCCCATGGAGGAAGGAAAAAATTGAAAGAGTGCATCAGTGTAACTGTAACACGACTGGAAAGAGAAGCGATTGGAAGAGGCATTCGTGGTTGGTGACCATTTTTAACTGTTGTTAGGCTTTTGACCGCGTCACCAGTTGCAGGCAGTTGAATATGAGGACTGGCTGTTGGACAGAATGAAATGAAACGCCGCCACGGATCGTGCCATAAACGGAAATTTGGAACACCTAAGGTTTTATTGCTCACATGAGGCACAGGCAAGATGCCGTTGCTCAATTATGTGCCAAGATTTCGCGGCAAGGAGCATGAATGGACCAGATGCGCATATCCTGGTCCTGTTAACGTTATCAGCTGTTGTTTGAATGGGAAGCAACTCGTTGAGAAGTAGAGTAGACGGCTTGTTATCTTTGATAATTATCGTTGTGTTATCCCGGTTCATGCGGTGATCATATGCCTGCTATATTTTATTTATTTTGTAATACCCTCGTGGTCACAGGCATTATTGAGGGGGGGTAGAAACTTGATTTTCATTACTCGTACAACATTTGCTAATTTAGTAAGGTGAATGTGAGCTAGTGCGGAACAAAACTGGCCGATGGTGACCGCAGATCCGGGAAGTTGGTTCCAATCAAGAAACATTCTGGGGATGAACAAATCTTCGCATGTTTTGGTTAGAGATGACATAGCACCAACTTTATTAGAATGATCAATCCTAGACATTACATAAGAAGGGGAAAAAAATGAGTGCATCACGAAAAGTAGGAATGTAATGATAGATCTTCTGCAATCGCATGGGCCGGATGTTTCATCAGAAGACTGGTTGTGTGTAAAATTTTCAGGCTGCGGCTCAGCTCGTGCCCCCGGTGCCGCCGGTGGCTTAGGTGGTGGTGGCTTCTGGACTGGAGCAGCCGCAGGCGGCCTGCTGGGATATCTCTTTGGAAACCGCAAGTAAGTCCAGAATGAGCTTGCTCCTCTCAAAGTGTTTTGCTGGATGATATGGCACGCACATATGGAGGGTGTATCGGGTAACTTGTCTACTATTAAAAAAAAAAAGGTTTTTGCTACACGTGTAGAATTGGCCCAGTATTGTTCCGAGCCATTTGCAGCATGGCATATTTTTTCCGATCCACGAAGATGGGTAATTAATAGGGGTGTGCGAATATTCGGAATTTCGAATATTTTTCGAATAGTCTTTGCTATTTGGTTCAATTTGCACTGGAATTTTACTACGGAAACTATTCGAACTTCTCGGAGACCAATACAGTCAATGTCCTATTAGTAGTGACCCCTTCAGATTTTCAATGTGCCTCACCGCATCACACTCTCGTATTGCGGCAAAGCTGCCTTTTAGGCTCTGCTGCGGTCACAAATGTATTGACTCAAGAAAACGCTCGTCCCAACATGGAGATGATAGATGTGGCAGAAGTGGGGGCTCAATTAATGCTTTTTTGGACATGAAATTGGGGCAGGAAGTCCGAAAAATCGGATGCCATAGTTTTTAGCATCCAAAATTTCAGGTGTTCTTATATATTGATGTTTACGAGGCAGATTTGGAACTCTGGCCTCGAAGGGAGCACACACTCATCTGCCACATCAGTTGGGCTTCCACAGAAGTTGAAATAAGAGGAGAGGCTGAGGAAATAGCATCTTTGCCTTTCATGTGTTAAGTGTTGTCGGCAACAATTTGGTTGCACCAAATCATGTACATAAATACAATTCGGCCTCTGCATTGCCTCATTCTTGATAAGACAACTACGAAACACCACCCCGCTAGCGCTTCATTAACCTAGCCAAAAGAAACACTTTCATGTTGCTATCTCATAAGAATATGCTTAGGAATCCTCTCCAACCTTTTTTTCTGCAATTTCGCTTCGAAGTATTTGAAAAATATTCAGAATTACTTAAGGGCGTAGCATCTCAAGACCTCACAATGTCCGTCCATCTTCAATCCGTCCACGCCGTAGTGCACAGTCAAAGTGCAGGTGCGCCATCTGTGCGGCGCTGTGCGAAGAACAACCACATCGGTCAACTCCGTGATAACACAATGCCGCCCCAGGGCTCGCTGATAGCAGTGTTGCGGAACGGGCGCCTCCATTCCATTCCAATTCCATTACGAGGAATTAGACCTTGCCACAATTCCATTCCTTTCAATTCCTCGGAATGAAAAAACAGCCCATTCCCACTCCGGGAATTGCCGGGAAGATAAATTCCATTCCTTTAATTCCTCAACGTAGGAAAGGCATCTTGATAGTTTCATCGAGTTAAGGCTGAATGCCCCATGAAGCTGATGCCATCACATCTATTAAGAACTGCAAAAGTACGCAAAACACGTGACCAAGGTTCGAGGGATAGTAGCTCGGTGACATATCTCGTGCATGCCACCGCCGTAGTTCCGCATGACGGATACCAACGGCATAGAACCGCGGTTACGCGAAGAATAAAGACAAACTTCGGAGCAACACAGTCTATATAAGGACAGAATTGAAGTAGGCGCGTTGCTTATAAACGTACCGTGCTTGTGCGACCAGACAGCATCAACGACAGCTACAAGGGCATTTATAGATTTTCTGAAGAATACTGGACTTGACGCTAGGCTTTAAGAAGACCACTGTGTGTTACGTGGTCATTGTGCATACGCATCACTCTTCCTGTCCCCATCATCATCTTTGTCCCTCTATTCCTCCCTCTCACTTTTGTCCCGCTATTATCCCTCTCCCCCTGTGCTGATTAGCAGGCCAGAGCGCACAATCTCAGGCCGACCTCTCGGTCTTCTGATAAATTCGCTCTCTCTCTCTCTCTACCATGCTTGTAATCAGCCAAGCCATTTTAAAAATACTGCTTCATTGTTAAATTCGATGCTCTGACTTACTAATAATTCAAGTTTGAAAAACAGCGCGTCGACGAAAAGGTGCTCTATTTTGCCAAAAGACGTAATTCCATTCCCATTTTATTTCGTGCAAAAGGCGCTTAATTCCATTCCCATTCCATTCCTCCAAGCGTTGTCCCCATTCCATTCCCATTCCATTCCGGGGTCGCAAAAATGTGGAATGAATCCGGAGTCATTCCAATTCCGGAGTGGCAACTCCGCAACACTGGCTGATAGAGGTGCGTGCTCCACGCAGTCGGTGTTGCCGCCATGGATGAGAGCGCACGTAAGGCGCTCCATGCAGTGGCTCAGCGGCAACGTCGTGAGTCCGATGCACGGTGCTTTGCCCCATCGTCAGCATTCACTTCGTGGATATGCATGGATTTTTTTTTTCTCTTCCATCTCTTGTTCTTGTCACGTGCTTCGTCTCTCCCAACAGACGTCTTTTTTCTCTTCTTCTTGATGCACTTTTACGTGTGACACCGTCTGAGTGCCTATACAGTGATTATTGGAGATGAGTTCATCAGTTATTGAAACAGAAAACTTAAACAGCGTTATAAATTAGTGACGAAAGATTATATGCTAAAAACATTTCAGAAAAATCCCGAGTCTTGTCCAAAGTATTGCCTCTATTCTGAAAGCCATCATTATGATCTAAAATACCTCAATGCACCCAGTACGTTGAGCGTTTGTCCTATGCACCAGCAGCAGAGATGTCGGAAACAAACCTACAGTAGTTAAAGATGCGACAGGATAACTCGCAAGCTAGCTTAAACACGTAGTCGCTAAATAGTGTATCCTTGGCTTGTTCCACAAGCTCATGTGCACAGCATTTCATTTTATCTTGCTCTACATTATCATACTCTCCCTTTGTCAACCTAACCTACTCACCATGTTTAACTCTTGCAGTAATGCAGGCTACACTACTGGGTATGGATACCCTAGGGAGGGAACATTTCGCCCGTCTTCGTCATTCGGCACATCATCGTTTGGCGGCGCTTCAACGTCGAGTGAAACACATACATCCTCTGGTAAGAGAACGCATTGTTTCGATCCCTGAACAGAAAATGAAACCCTTTTTAAATTCTTAAATAATATCATGTGTAATTTATGGGACAGCTGACTATCTGTGTCAACGCCACACTACAGCTGCTGATATTTCTACCTTTAACAGTGCCAATGCGTTTGCAAGAATGGTTGCTGCTTAGCATTTTTTCAGAGCAGTTAGCACAAGCCATAATGCCAAGTTATGCAATTCCTTTTCACTTCTTCCAGTGTTACCTTTCACAACCTTAGTTACAGTGACATCACTTTGATCATTATTCCGTATTAATTTTGCAGGTTTCGGAGGCACACGCCGAAGGTAATCAAGATGGCGCCCTACCAAAATTCTGACGCACACCCTCGCACCCTCATCAAGCGCCGATCCCACCATTGTGATCATCCAAAATCTCGTCATTCAAATAAAATTATTCTACCTTTCCATGTTGCTCTTGCTTATTTCTTGGGAACCACAAGGAGGAAGAGACTTGAGGCATAGACAGATCTGAAGTTCTGCAGGATCACAGTGGTAATGCAGGGGATCCTGTAAATTGCTCACAGTAATTCTGAATGCAAATGAATATTTAGTACTGTGAAAAATACAAGAACTGAGTATTGCTTGTCCATCTCCAGTGGCACCATCTCACAATGGTGTAAGGATATTGTAGCTGTGCTTGCTTTGAATTGAATACATTTATTCATAATTGTTCCTGAATAAAGGCAAATACAAAGCAAAAAGGTCACAGAAAAAGTCACCGAGTTTTTCTTGTAGCCTGCACTATTCCATGATTGTGTTGTACACCCAACAGCAAAAGTTTGCGGGGCACGAAATGTTCAATAAAGCTAGATTCCTGTTTTGTCTCGGTACATAACCTCCAAATAAATGTTCCATACTGCACTTGACATAGCAACCTATCGAGTCACCAGCTTGATTGCAAGCATTACGGACTAATATAGAAGAAATTCGCATTTGTTGTGGATCCAACATCCCGCAAACTTTTGTTGTTGGGTGTACATGCTGTACAAAGGTAAGTCTTCAATACTAACTTTTATCAAGAGGGGCACATGCTTAGGGCAAACTTAACTCAACTGAAGGTGTTGTGTGCATGTTTACAAATACATATTTGTGATGATGAAGAACGATGCTGGGGCTCTGGCAGCTAGAGAAAAGCGAGGAAGAAGAGGTAGAGAATATAGAACAGCTGACCCAGGAACAGGTGCTGTCTCGGTGTCTCGTTCATTACATATTAGAAGTGTTGCAAAAATTAACAGGTTAACATACACCTAGCCAAGATCGTCGATGTGCACCTGAAGTGACATTTGATGAGTAAGCATATCTAGCGCAGTGTCAAGTGCTAGTGTTTGCGGAAGTCCTGTCCAAACTGATTTCTTACAACATTGTGCCCAACACACAAGCCTGCAATAGCAAGTAAGGTATTCCATTGGTAAGAACGATTGCAAAGGCTCGATATTCCGGGCACCTAAGAACCTTATCCGGTTTTGTTGCCGTTGTAATGAAATGCACGGCAACCGCGATGTTAATTTCGTCGAGGGTAAAAGTGGACTCTGTACTAGCAAATTGCTGTTTTTCAACGTCTAAGAGGTAACTGTGCCGTACAAGGGCGTTTGGCGCGCCAGAAAAGGCGCGAAAGCGAAATAGTTGACGCCGCTAATCAAAGCATTTGAAGTTCGCGCCATATGCTCGACGACTCGCTCCCTATCCTGACGTCATGCAATTGTGTTCAAGATTTTGACTCGGTGAACACAGAATAAAGCTTTATTATCAGTAGAGAACTTTAGCGAGTTCTAATAGAGCCAGACGCTCCATCAAAACATTTCTGCGTTACCCATAGGCGTGCGCAGGGTTACCCTTCAAGGGGGGGCAAGGGGGGGCGAAGGTTCATCGCAGCGCCCCCCCCCCCCCCTCCCTATTAAGTCAATGTATGGGGCAGAATTTGCGCCCCCCCTCTCTTAGGTGACTAGGGGGGGGCGGCCGCCCCCTCTGCCCCCCCTCGTGCGCACGCCTATGGCGTTACCTTAGCGCCACGCTTCTTTATGGCGCGAAATTCAAAAAGGGACATTTGCACCCGTTTTTGGCTCTTCACGTAATTGTAAATGAAAAGTGAACGGATGAAAATTGAGCCTTGAAATATCGTGTTACCATCTTAAACTTTTATGTAAGAGACCATTAGCATTTCTTCGAATGCGTGATAGGCTGCAGGTAGCAGAGAAAAAGATCGCCGCCGATGGTGCAGCTTATGCCCGCTGCGTAAACGTGCCACTGATATAAACGGCCGTGCGTTTGCCTTTACCGCCAGTATCACCAAGAATTGAAACTCGGGAAAGGCTAGACAGACCAATAAGAATTAAACGGGGTTTAATTGCTGACTTGTCATGCAACTTATTTTTTAAAGGCTGATTATTTTTTAGCGTGTGCCTGTGTTCAATACCGCTCAGCTGTGCGATACTATGGAAATCACGAAAGCCGCTCGACCGGTTCAGAGAAGACTGAATAGAACAATGCAATTACTCGAGCTCGGACCACACGATCGTTCTTTTCTTTATTTCAAAGTATGATGCAATTCTCGTGTAAATAAAAATATAGCATATTTAAAAAAAAATGGCCGACATGGTCTGATTTGTGTCCCCCCCCTTGCGATTTTTCTGGATTTACGCAACTGCTGATGGCATTCACACGCTCATCAGCTGTCATCACCTGTTCGAAGAGCGGATGGCAAAGAAGATTCCCTCTTTGCCATCCGCCACGTAGTCGTTTCTGCGGTATTCTTCTTAAGCGACGACCGACCAACACGCACAAGCTTTATACCTTCTGAGATACTGATCATGAGGGCCTCAGTGGGAGGGGGGTCGGAAAAAAAAAGGGCTGGGGGGTGCAGTGGGGAAACTTCGCCCACTTCGCCCCTTCCCCCCCGCCCCCCATAAAGATTAAGGGAGAACCCTGCGCATGCCCAAGTGCACGAATTGGGACGGAGGTATTTAGTTGTCCTTTTTTACCCCAGCCAGCACTGATAACAAAAAAAGGGAGGGGGGGCAGCACCTCACTAGTAGTGCGATGACTGATGTAGCACCGGAGCTGGTGGCGTTCTCCTTCTCCTCATCATCACCTCCCTATTTCTTTCTCTCTCCCTCACTATTTTTCCCTCTTTCTCTATCTTCCATTTCTTTCTACGTATCTCTGTATTTCTCGCTTCCTCTTTCTATCTCTTTCTTTCATTATCTCCTTCTTTCTGCCTTTCGTTCTCTCTATCTTCCTTTCTATGCTAAGCTGTACTCTCTCTCCCTCCTCCTCACCCTCACTCTGTCATCCTCTTCCCCGCTTCCCATTTGACACTGCATTTCTATACCATACCATACACAGCTATGCGGTGCTCTGCTAGCCACTCGCCTTCGGATGGTGTGTACGCGTGTTCGAATATCACCTCGCGAAGAAAAAGTTTCCCCTAGAATTTTTTTCCTTCTCTATCTCTCTATTTCTTTATTTATCTCTCTCTGTCTGTACGTCATCTCGCCCATCAGAGTTATTGCATACCGCGCCGGAGAAATCGGCGCTTGTATTTAGGGGGGAAGCAGAAGACGACGACAATGAAGAAGAGGACGAAGAGAGCACGTGCCGCTTCATGACGTTTTTCTAGTGACACCGTACAACCTACGTCTCGGACTTCGAAGGCTATAATCCGCGGCAGATGCCGTAAGCTCTGTTGTGCCCATCGTGTGAATAGTTCTTACAATTTCGTTAAAAAAAAAGGGGGGGGGGGGGGGAGAGAAAGAGAAAACGAAAACTGCGCTTCTCAATCGTGCAAGGTGCACGTGATATCATATATGACTCATAAGGAAATACTCCTTGCCCCTGGCGGCTGTCAGCAGTATGCAGCGACCATGGTTGCTCGCTGTTCGTGTACCGCGGGGCAGTGCAGACACTGACACTAGAGGATCGCGCGCTCCAGTACTTCTGCCCCGCACGTCTGCACAAGCTGGAAACAAAATCAACAATAAGAATACTTAATTTGTACCCAGATAGTGCATGCATGGTCAAGCGCCGCAGAGGGCGGAAGTGCTGATACCTGTATGCTATGCGCACAACCCGAACTCGCGGGCCGCACTACGGCATGTGTCTTCCGACCGGCCGTCAATATGTGGAGCCAATTCGGAAGAGGAGCAGCACGGACCGTTCCCTACTGGTAAGCGCGGTGTCAGTCACTGGCGTTGGGGTTCCCTCCTGGCCACAAGAGAGTCAAGATGTAAGCGGCAGTAGTAGTGTGCCTCGACTTAGTGGAGGCGACGCCCGCATACATGTGGTACGCGTGGTTTCAATGCGGTGCGCCTCCTTCGATCGTCATCGCATAGGAATACCAGTGAACGATTGACTCGTTCTCTGATATTTCTTGTAGCGCCGGGATCCAGTGAAGCGAGATTTAGAGGCCACTAACTAAGTGGGCAAGTGGGCATGTAGCCCGCCTGGTCGCCTGGTGATCAGGAGCGATGCGCTGAAGTCGGTCCTCTCAGGCACCAGGACAGTTTGACTAGTCCTACACAAAAGTGGTGTAGATGTTCTCTGGCATCAACAGCCGCATTCAGCAAGTTTACACGCGTTTGTAGGGTGCATCAACACTTTGAGTATTATTTTTTCAATAAGCATCGCACGTCGCATCGGACACTGCGTCGTACGGTTTTTGGGTACCGTACAAACTGCTGCGAAGCGAAAAGACCAATTTCGATAAACACAGCCGCAGCCTGCTTGTCGCGTTAGGCAACCATGCGCCAGGCCTGCTGAGTTTGGTTCTCGCTTTAGTACGCGCCGAGTTGAAACAAGAGTTGTTTTGAGCTGCTAATTTTGCGTCACATCGTTGATCGATCAAGCAAAAAGCTGCACCACCCTAGAAATTCGATATTCAGCGAATCGCCCGCTAATCCCGATACCCGCGTTAAGGCGTTTGCCGTCGCAAAGCGCCCGTTGCAGCAATCGCGTTCACTCTCGGCAAGAGTTGACGGACCCATATATCGCATTTTTCGCTCGTAATTTGCGCTTTCCGGGGTTGTTCTTAACCCGCCTGGAAATTTTAGTCGATTTTAGCGTTCACATTCGGACGCACTTTACTTCATGCAGGTAAATAAGGTTGCCCTTTCGCGCCGCCCGCGTAGATGCTGAAGATCGTCCCGTCATGTACAGCTGACTAGCCCTCTGCCTGCTTCACTTGCGAAACAGGTAACTAAAAGTGATTTTCCTTCTACCGCCGTATTGTATTTACCCACAAATGTGTCCAAATGCTTCTCGTGTAGTTTTTTTTCGAGCATTCGCCGCTAACTCACTACACTGCAGAGCTACAAGCGGTCAATCGTTTTGCTTGTTGGTGCCGCTTGTATGCCGATGCCCTAGTTCTGCCTCCAAACTGTGCCGGTGTTGCTCGCACTTGTCATAAAATTGCGTGTTAACTACACGAGACGTCGTTTTCCGGTATTTCTGGACGTCTATGCGGCTTAGGAGGCCCACCCTGGACGTGCGCGCTTGCATTAGGCGCAAAATACAAAGAAAATTGACCGCTTCCCGTATATTCTGTACACTGTTATCCCGTACGTTCGGTTTTGTTTATGGAGTGCTATGATTTGTTGTAAGCCGGTGCTTTGGTGTATGTTTGTTGGTGTATCGCTTTTGTTGCTGCTTGCATTCGTGAGCAAGCTGATCAATCGCGGTGGCCGGGTGGAGCGTAATGTTATAATAGCGCTTAAAGTGCTGTCGCGCTTAGCTTAGTCGCCTGATATTTAGCGATTATTGGCATGCCGGCACTTTCGTTAAGGCGCTGCCCGCAAAGGGGCTTTGGCCTTGTGAAAAGATAAAAATAAGCGCACTATTACTTCAGTTGAAGCTTATGGTGTCACATTTATGGCGGCCTTTCGTACGCTTAAGCATTTTAAGTGTACGGAGGAAGAAATAGAAGTGCCAAAACAGCAGCGAACAATTAGCGTAAATTGATAGGTTTCTGCACGTCGTCATTGGAAAACGTTTAATTGTCAATGTTGGGGCTGTTGATAGTAGAAGTTGTATATTGGCAACTGATAGGATGTGTGGCACACTGTTTGCTGTCGAATATTCTTACTGTAGCATTTCTTGTGTTTTTTTTAGTACTAGCGTAAAATTTTTTTTTTTTTTTTTTTGCTGTTGTCGGTTAGGCTTACACTGGTTTTTTGCATGATCCTGAAAATAGTTGAGTGTTTCAAGTCTGATTGAACAGTTATACTTGTGAATTGTCACTGCACAATTTAGGGGCCTTTCAGTAGGGTATTAAATTTGGGGCACTACATTTTTATGGAAGCCATCTGAGCAGGTAATACATCGGATGCAAAAATGTTCTTTCCCCTGAGATAGGACATTGCGTGAATTTTGTTTTGTTTTTTGTCACCAAAGTACTGTGCAACGCTAAATGCCAAACATCCTCTTGCCCCTAATTCAGGACAAGAGCCTGAAAAAAAATTTGCAGCCAAATGTGAGTACCCATCATGTTTTAAATGTTAGCAGTGGGCACTCAAGCCAATGTCCTGAAATCATTTAATAGAGAATATTTGTTATCAGAAACAACCTATCTTTTACTACAAAGCATTACAACATGCCTGAAGCAACGGCAGCGGACTTCTGTGTGAAACGTACTGTCTCCATGTCATATCACGACACAAATGGTTTAAGTAACCAAAGTTTTTGCGAACAGTGATCTATGTTGCCCATCTCCTCTTTTTTTTCTATGTGGTAATGACTTCAAACTCTCTAAGCTAAGAAGCTTAGAAAATTTCTTTTGTTTCAGTATTTGTAACATTGCCTCTTTCACATTAAGCCCTTAGGCTGTCCCTTGTTCTGGCTGCCATGGGCGAAAAAAAAAAACAAAATGTAACTTGTAGTGTTCACTGTGCAGAAACTGTGTTGAGGATGGCTTCACATTAATTCTGATTATATGGGGTTCTTCAGTGGTTACCCAAAGAATGATATTTAAGTGTTATTGCGTCCCGTCTTCATCAAAGTGAATTAACATGCCTGCATACACGGAACTGTTCATGTATGTTTCTTAACAAGTATGCTAAGGACACTAGCTTAAATAACTATGTTTAAATCTCGTGAGCCTATCAATGTGGATCGTAACCTCGTAGGCTTCATAACCTCATGCTTCACGTAAACTGGCTTTCCATAGAATGAAACGGCACTTGCATGGAATCTACATGGGTTCTAACAGAGATAGTCTTCATCCTTTGCAGTTGCTCTAATTCATGGATAAGCACGGAGGCTCAAACTAGTCGTACATTCTGCTGTTCGGTTCCATGCCTTGACTCTGATTCCAACGATGCGTAGCCCATTCTTGATCCAAGCTAGAGAAAGCATATCCAAGCCGAGGACGTAGCCACTCACCAGAACCTCCGGAGGCCAGAAGAGAAAGTACATTGGCATATCCTCTCTTGCAAACAAACTGCAGGAAGGTGTACGACAGGAACTCTGCCAGATATCGGTAGTGCTCCGAAGTTGAAGTTTCGAGTGTCTCGGAAGAGCTCCACGCTGAAGCACGGAGCTCTTGAAGGGCCCCTAAACCACCCAAAGGTCGAAATTTAGTTGTGGTGTTGCAGTTGTGCACATGTCTTCAACAAACACGCAGGCGTGAGAAGGTTTCGAAACGATGCCATAGTGGCGGAGCAGCCCTTCTTGCTTCGCTCTTTCCTTTGCCGAGTCCCATTTGTTGGCTCGTCTCTCCTTGTGGCCAAGTGCTGCTCCTCATCGTGCTAGAAGGAAGAGCGGCTTGCACGAGTACCTGAAAGCAGACAAACAGGTTCTTATTGCAGATGACATAACCAGACGCGAATGCTGACGGGACAGCCAATTGCTGAGGATTATCAAAAGGCCTGGAGAGGAGAAGGAATTTTTTCTGGGAATTTGTGGCACACCCACAGCCTTGTGCACTGCCGCGTTTGGCATTGTTCATCGTGACAGCATTGTGAACTTAATGCTCGTTCTTGCTTGAAATGTTAAGAAATTATCAGAGGTGGGTTAGGGGCCCAACCAAAATGTGTGCAGGGTGCTCGGTTTTGACCACCTAAATGCGAAGCGCGTTGCCATGGGGCTCTGGAGTGCTCGACTACAACCAGTTTAATGTACCATAAATTTCGAAGGATTATAAGTATGGCAGCCGAAGCTTCATGGCCTGATTCTGTGCTTGCATGGTTCATACACATTGATGAATTAAAACAGGGGTCTCAAACACGCGGCCTGCAAACCTTTCGCTAGCAACCCGCGACTTCACAAGGAATAAACTTTTATGACTTTGCTAAACGGTATTCACATTATTTTCTCGCCTATTGCGATTAATAATGCTTTGTTTGGGGGAGCTACAGAGATGGGACTGGTCTTCAGAATATTGGTCATTCTGCAGATCGGTATCCATATCTTTCTCTAAACCTACGTCAACTTTCCTTCGGATATAATCCACATATCAGGTAACATTTTTCACCACCCCCCACCCACAGTCTGTCTTTCTCTGCTGTCCCGGCCCTTGTTGTACTAAATTTAAGGGATGGCGGCCCGCTAGCTGAGATAAATTTGAGACCCCTGGATTAAAGAGAGCCTTGTTTTTCATTACATCTTGCATTTAATGGGATTCTCATCCTGTAATGGGTTACATGCCATTTAGTGGGCTACAATACCTCACCTTCCATGGGAACTATTTAATAGCAACTGGCGGCTGGTAATGACGTTAGTGACTATAGTCAGATACAACTTCTGAAGTCTGGAGAGGCCCAGCCCAGAATACCAAAGCGTTTCAGCCGATCGTCTCCGCAACTAAAAGGAGTAGTCATGCCCATGCATGCCGCAGTTTTCTCCGAAGGTGGCGGGGTCACTGGCCGTCCGGCTTATGACGTCCCTCTGGAGTGTGCGCCCCTTGGTACAGGCTTGTACGCATCCGCCTTTGAGGAGAAAGTGCCGCGGTCCTCACAAGTTGTATCGGACTATAGTTGGTACTGCCCAAGTCCGAAAAGTATGCTGTCACTGTTGATGTCACTTTGGCATGCACCGTGAAGAATGTCGTGTCATTTCTGCGACGCAGGTCCTCAGACGTTGAGATGTCCGATGTGGAGCTCTCCGGTGACTCCGAAGATGAGAGCAGCCAGTGGGAAACGGATGTGTCGATCTCGGACAGTGACGCAACAGTGAGCAACGTGCTGGAGAGCGGCACGGATCTGTCGGACGACGACCAGGATCTCTTCCTCGACTTTGACGAAGGCACAACAAACAGTTCCAGTGGCGCCCACGTGCAAGTGGACGTCGCCAGCATGAGCGATCTCGTAAGTGCAGAACGTGCTAGTTGCAGAAGCAGTTTTGCTAATTTGATAGTGCGACCGGGTCATATTTTACCAGTGGTAAGAACAAAAACTCACGGGTTCCCTTATGCATATGCCTCAGTCGGCCTGAAGGTGAAAGCCATCTTCTTTTTGTTCTAAGTTGATGTATTGGACTTCCCGAACCCCTTTCCGAAAGCTTTGTGCAAATAATGTGGTTTTGCAATGTTTCCAGGATCAGAGGCATTGTAAGCACTCTGCACTTTAGCCTTGTTTTGCACTGCCTCTGGGATGAACCCACCTTTGACTAAGCAGTGATGTTGTGTGATAACGTGACCGTGTGATGTGACGTTATGTAACATCACAGGGACGTCATGATGACGTCGCAAATTTTTGCGCTCCGTGACGTCATTATGACGTCGTATGGTGACGTCACCACGTGATATTTTGCATCGCTTGTGTTGACGCCGCCGATGCGGGACGCCGGTCAGTTTTCTCGTTTGATAAGGCACCTAAGGCTTTTGCCTTAAAAGGTGAGAACATTCATCTTTGATAGTGTGGTGGTGCTGTCTTGCATTGTCACTATAGTCAGTTAGTTACAACCTGAGAAAAAAATATCAGCTCTACCCGCAGTCATCACTGTCCCTCCCGTAAAAAAAACTTGCATAAACTACCCCATCCAGTAGAACTTTATTTCATGACTTCAAGCACGTGACGGTTTTATATAGTTCACCTTCCCATACAGACACACGTTTTTGTTGCTGGTATCAGGTTGAACGAAAGAAGGGGAATTTTGTGTGTTGTCTTGTCGGTGCTTATTAAGGTTGGAAACTTGAACGCCTAGTAAATTTCGTCAGGGATTCTGACATTGCTGCTCAGCCAAATGAAATGTTTGAAATAGAAACAACGGTCCAAGTCTTAATATGCCGTAGCGAAGAGGAGCACTATAGTGGTGCACCCTCTCCAGTGACATCTAGTGGGTCTGTCTACCACGAATTGCTCTTGGACGCCACTCGCTCTTGGGGTACGTGAATTCAGCCGTCGATCGAGCTATCGCGACTCTTACGCCAGCGTTCAGTAAACGACTTTACAGTGCATACTGTGTAAATCAGCTGAGAAGAAGTACTTGCGATTCGAGCAGAAACCAGCTAGCACGACTGTCTTTCACATGTGAATGGCAGGTGCACTGTGGTTCTGTGGGTGGAGCGTACATTTTTGTTTAGCTTAAACCGAATGTAGACTTAAAGCAAACAGAGGGGGTGCTTAAAGGGGTACTGACACAAAATTTTGCGGCCGAGACAGCCTGCGGGTTCGATTCCTGTGAACATGTGTATATCATCTGCAAAATATCAACAGCGAATATAGCTTGGAAGGTATTTTAAATTAATTTTGAAGTTTGCGGGAGTGATCGACTTCCTCGTACTACTGACACCATCAGAGGTGACCCATTGGTGACCCCCCTACTTCCCTCACGTGACCACGCTGCAACAAGTTATGATGACGTCATGGCCGCCATTTTTCTTTTGCCACGTTTGTTCCAGCAGTCTATACTTCTCGGCGGCTGGTCGCCAGTCCGTGGCCGCGGCGCACGCGTTGAAAGTTTTGTGTTTGGCGACACTGCTGTCTCGTTTCCTATTCGAAAGGACTTCTTGATGCGGACCGTGCGGAAGTGCGTCACAGTTCTGTGTGCTGACATGATCGAGAGCTGCGCATGCTAGGTGGTGATAGTTGCACCCGGCGGCTTGTCGTTTTTCGAGCTCTCTCAAACTGAAACTGAAACTGGTCGGTAATGAGGAGCCTGTTATTAAATATCTGTCGCGCGCTGCAGCAAACGAGGTGCCGTGTTATGACTAACAGGCCCCCCAGTAACACATTGCAGCAAAAAAACGCGAGGCCAAAGTTTTTGTGTCAGTACCCCTTTAATTTAAAAAAAAATTAACTGATTCAGGCATGCAGCGCTCTTTCAAGTGCTGCATGCCTGAATGCGATGAGATATCTTTGCATGCCTGAATGCCTGAATGCGATGAGATACCAGGCGAATTACGATGAGATATCTTTTGGTTTTTTCGATATTGCAGACGTGTCTGATTCTTGATTATATGAATAAAACTTGGCACTAAGATTACTACAGCAAATTTAATAACAATAAAGAAATCGGCCAATGCCTGTAGGGCCTGCTTGTGTCTCCTGCGTATTTTGAGTTCCCTCATTGCTATTACACCTGTAGCCAAGCATAGCAGTTTGCGCGTAGTGTACTGGAGCGGAGTCATGTGTAGAATAGTGATGCTAGCCAAGCACGGACCCACGGAAGGAAGGGGAATGCGGCATTGACCTTGTTATGTAGCTGAATAGTGAAGCACTTCTATTATGATGCGAGCAAAAAGCTTATGCCACCGTAACGGTCATGTGGGCTGTCTGATTCTCGCTGCAATTGACCCGGGTTCCTCTGTTTAAGGTTGCCTCCTTTCTTCCTTGTATGCTCCTTTCACTTTTGCGTGGGATAGCAATGGTAGAATTCAAAATACACGTTGATTTTGGCACAATATTGTGGGTTTCCCTGAATGCAGTGCGATATTAGGCTCACATGTTCACAGGAGGCTTTTCTGTAGATCGGCAATTTCTTACTATGCTTAAAACGTCTTCCAGGGTGCATATGAGTCGCTTATTAACATCACGTATAATACTAGACCACTCGTGAACACCAGCGATTGTTGCTTTTTTGCAGGAAGACTTTGACGATTCAGACTCCTCGTCCGTTCAGGTGCTCTCAGAAGCCGAACAGCTAGACGTTTCTAGCGTCGTTGAAGTGTGGACTGACCGTGGTGACGAGCCACCCGATGAAAATGACGATGACCGAAGCGTGTCACCAGGTGATTTTGACCCGTTGCCTGTTTTTTAATCTCTTTCTCGTATTGTTGTAGCTTTCTTTCACTTCCGTTATGATTGCTGCTCTGTCTGAGTAACTGATGACCTGTTAGATTAGCCTGCTGTTTTTGTTGACAAACACTAATGTTGATGCAGCTATTCCCAAATAGGCTATCACTGATTTCTGATACCCAAGCGTACAGTGGTTGCCAATATCAAAATGTGCTTGTCTCTTTTCTGTGTGCGCCAAAACGCTCACATGCTTCAACTTCAGTGCACGTTAAAAAGGCCCGTATGGCTGAAGCTAAATCAGTATTCTTCCGCTGCATTGGCCCACACAACAAAACAGCTTCAAGACATTAGCCCCTTCATTTATAAAGGACATATTTGTGCAAATAGATGCATTTTGTCACTTCTTTTCAATGGTGCAAAAAAAGAAAACTTGGACATCAAGTTGCAACTCGATTAAACCCTCTTGGCACCCATTTTATCTGCATTTGTCACACATCCCTCTTATATACATGGTTAGAAGGTTTGGGTTGGGTTGGGTTAGGTTAAGTTTTGTTGTAGAACCGTAGTGCGCGTTTTTCTTTTTTTTCTTTTTTTTTCCTTTTTCTTTTTCTATTTTTTGGCCTATTTTTCCCCCCCCTTTGTGAACTGTTTTATTGTATAAAATTTCAATTTATGCTTGATGCATTACTTTATAAATAATACCTCCTGTGATTGAATCCTTATTCTATGTTTGATGTTTGCCAGTGTTGTGAGTTCTTTTTGTTACGAGTACTGCCGTAAATAATTGTTTACCTCGTATTGCAGTGTTATGTCACTTTGTACTTGATTCGGTTCACACATATTGTAATTTGATGGCACCACTGAAGTTCACTTTTTGTACTGCCCCCCCTTACAATGCCTCAACTGAGGCCTGTAAGGTATTTTTTAAATAAATAAATAAGTTGCGTACTAAAGGCACTGCGGCATTTTGCAAGGTGTTTGATGTGCACTGTTACAAGAACAGGAAGGAAAAAGTAATTTTTCCTTTCTTGTAATACTAATGTCATCCAGTGAGCTAACATGTTGATGTTCTTTTGAATGATGTTTTCAATTTTTTTTATGAAAAAGCACCATCTCACTGACTGCACGCTAAATTAAGATTTAATTAGAATGTAATCCTGATGACTTATTGAAAAATTTATGCAGTACCACCTGGACTTTCATTTCAGTTTTGTTGGATGTACTATGGAGTGAAGTTATGTAACTTTTGACGCATTTAGTACTCGCAGTCCGCAGTTCGTGACAAGAGCAATATCTAGTATGGCTTCCAATTTTTCCAGGATTTCTCTGGACATCAGGGTCGCTCGTTGT
This sequence comes from Rhipicephalus appendiculatus, assembly GCA_030522465.1. NCBI lineage: Eukaryota > Metazoa > Arthropoda > Arachnida > Ixodida > Ixodidae > Rhipicephalus > Rhipicephalus appendiculatus. The sequence goes on along the minus strand of JALIZH010030874.1, from coordinate 1,188,796 downwards.
AGCGGAACATTAGGGCTTCAAAACCTACAAGACAGCTTCTCCACACTGCTAAAATTCATGCGCCATGGCGACGCGGCTCATCCTCGCTGAAATTTGTTACGTGCAGTGCAGCATTTCATGGGTTCGGCAAGGGTGGTATGTTTGGCTTCTGTGGAAGCTCATGCTGCATTCAACAGTAAAACAGCTCCATTCAACAGTAAATAATGTAATCTAAATTGCACGAAAGAGTCGGTGGAGGGTCCACAGAGAGATCCATCTTTGTTGTGCAGGTGTCTTTGGAAGCCAGACATGTATGTACATGCCAGCAGACACCTCGCACTGCACCTAACAGTTCCAATGCCAATGGTTTGCATTGCAATTATGCATAGATTTTTGCAGGGTGGGAAAGCTGCCTCGTAGGTTTTGCGACTCGTTTATTACGAGGTTGCCTCACTTGCGTCCAGTGTAAGGCGGTTGTATCATAAAAGAGCGGAAGGCAGGCGAATATGGACATAAGAGACGAGAACATTGGGCCTATATATCGTACCATGGTATATGGAAATATCATTAGGAAAATCCCTCGTAGAGCATTTTTCATTGGCCATTTTGAAGTACGTCAGGGCCCCCCACATGTGTGGCACAAACTGTGACAACATGGAGCAAACAGAATGGTATTCCGTATTATGTGGTAAGGTATAGGCTCTCAAGACGACACTGATGCCATATTGTCTTGCCACTCAGAGGGCCATGCGGAGGGCCTGGGTTCAAATCCCAGCTGTTCTGTTGTATCTGTGCTTGCACACCCTACCATCTTTCACGATCCAATTCCTATCAACTGGCTCAAATGTCCTTCGTTCTAAGCGGGTTGTTCCTTTGTCGGGTTGCTGCAGACGCCCACTCAGAGCCGGATAACTCTGACACTGAAGTTGAAGAAAACGATGAGCCACAGGCAGAAGCTGCGGTGACGGTTGTGTCGAGCGAGCAGCAACCGCAGCAGCAACAAGCGGTACAGCCTGTGCCCGCGCACGAGCGGAGTGTTTCTGATGAAGAAGGAACGGTGAGTATCAGAGCATCGGCTTCTCAACCCTCAACCCTTTATCAACAAGGCGTGAAAGTACCTGTAGGGCAGTGCTGTCAAATTGTACAAAATGCACTTGGAATCAAGATATTCTCTGGAAACAAAAACTCAGACAGAATTAACTCCAGTTGTCACTGTACATGCAAGATCATTGAATTGAGATTGGTTGAAGAAAGTGTTTCTGTTATAACAGTGAATTGCCGGCAATGGATGACATTAGCTGTAATTTAGGCAACTTTAGGAGACATTTAGTGAGTAAATACGGTGTCCCAGGACACGGCTGTTTATAGAATAGAGCTTGGGGGTTCGCTACAATATGACTTCGCATATAAAAAAAAAAAGCTTTTCCAGAAATAAGTGGTGCCTGTGGGCTACACCATGAAGAACACTAAAAGGTAGCTTTGTCTCAAGCTGCCCGTGGCTTTGTGTAAAACTTGTGCATACAGTTCTCATCAGATATGTAACTGTAGCATGTGTTGCATTTCTTCACATAAAAAGTGTAGTTTTAATTAATGTAGATCCAGAGGATCCTCAGTACAAAATTCGATAGTTTTAAAGGGATACTGAATAAAAATTGAAAAAACTGATGAAAACATCGAAATTCTACTCGAAAGATGCGACTGTTCGGATTAACATAATTTATTTAACGTATTTTTGTACAGTCGGCTGTATTTTGGTGGATTGTCCGCCCATGGAGGCTGCACGCCAGCGCAAGCCGTGATGTCACATTCAGCGCAGTGCATGCAGTGTGCACAAGTTCCTGTCCTCCTCTTCCCGTCTCACTCTCCTTTACATCTCACTTTCATCAGCATTGTTCGATGTTGGGGCCATTCGTAATGGTGCCGGGAACCGTAGTTGGAGTTGAGCGGGTTGAGAGACAGGACGACGGCTGGCATTGTTTGCATGCCCCTTTCCGGTGCATGAAACATCATCAGATGTTGCCTCCTTTAGTTCACGGTGCAGGCAATAGATGCGGAAGTTTGTGAAAAACGCATTAAATTCACTATTTTTCTCTAAAAAGGTTGTGTCTGTCGATTTCAGCACCCAATCTTTCAATTCGGCTGCAAATCTTGGCGGCGAAAATTTTGTTCCGTACTATCTCTTTAAGTATGAGTTGATGGGTAAAAAAATCTGCGAAAAGTAGTCCTTTTTTTTTTTGTGAAACTTAGAAGAATGTTGCTATGAGCCATTAATAGCAATATCCTTTTGAATTTCATCCTAAAAATAGCTGTGAGACACCCAGCTTGTTTGGCGGTAGCTATATCATGTCATCAGCTTGATATTTGTTCTCAATACATAACGATTCATGTGAGCACCCATGGAACTATCTTGGCATTATCATGCTGCACCTTTGTACTCTATAATGGGACTGAACAGCAGATTAGTAGTAGATAAGCTACAGTCTTGAAACAGTTCATTATAATTATCCTGTATATGGAGACTGGCTTTAACTTGAAAAATGCAGTGGGCCTTGCTCTGTGAATTAACACCATGAAAAACCAAGAGCACCTTTCTTTAGCTGTCGTAGGTTGCAATGCACCTATTACTGTGTGTGTGTATACTAAAATTTTTCTGTTGCACTTAATGTTTTCTGCTTTGGGAAGCTGCACAAGCTCTTTGCAGTGATAACAGATTACGTGGTGCTGGTTTGGTCTCTGCTTTTAAACTATGTACATTGCGCATGCATATTTTACAGGTTACTGAGCTTAAAGTAAGTAAAAAAAAAAACTTAAAAGCAACTTTTCGCTTAGTCAAGTATAAGGCAGCAATGCTTGGGTGCCATAGCATACCACTTAATTATACCGCCATACTTACGTACCAAGATGAATTGATGAACATGAATAGTTTTGTTGTCAGCTGATTAGTCTGCTGTCCATACCAGTCTGGTCCGATGTTAAAAAAGCGATTAATTAAAGCAGAAAGTTGGGTTGCTGGCAACTTGGCATTATTGAATAATTTTAGTGTGCATATTTTGGTAGAGCTGACTGCAGCAAAATTTTAGACATCATAGAAAGCTTAGATTCGCATGGTGTAGATCTGGAACAATCTCCACGCAGAATTTTGCATATCGAATGAAAGCATATGCATGATGAAAAGTTTGCCATAACACTAGGCGTTTTAGTGCCGAAACTGGAGAGACATTTTGCTTCTAGCTTTCTGGGAACGACACACAAACTAAAAGTGGTGCAACCTCATAGTGTAACCTCTGACAATGGGTGGTGCTTTAGGTGTGCCCGAGATCTCAGCATTTAGTGGTGGAATTTGTGACGTTGATGAATTCAGCAGCAGAAGTGTCATATGTAACTAAACTCTTCATTGGGCAAACATACACCTAGCGAAACGAATAACACTCACAGTAAAATGATAGTGGGGAGTGCAGTCATCGGTCATTGAAAATTCGATCTACAAGTCCAACACTTTCGCTTTCTATACATGACTTATGGTACATCCCAGATAACTGACAGTTCTCATTAATATTGTGTCTAACAAAGAAAAATGAGCCCTTAAATTTCCACTTCTTTCCTTTTTAGGTACGTAATGTGTCATTGCATTATATGAAGTGGTTATTTTAAGTAAGTGTCGCATATAGAAATCACTAGAAAAAATGCAGGTTGAGGCTTCTGTGACTACACCGTTTGTGCTAATTCTTGCACAGTTGCCCGCTAAGATTGAACTTGGAGGATAGTGCCATGTGACAGCATCAGTAATGTGAGGGCTAGATGGAAGAACTTATTTCCTTCTCTTCACCTGTGAGGAAGAGCGGTGTGTGCAAAATGTTGGCTTATTCATGCTGTTTGAGAGAATATGCTGTGAAAGGTTTTCCATTTAAACCTCAGAGCATGGCATCGACATAAGCAAACACTGAAGCTCGGATGCGTTTTTTTTCACAAGACACGTTTTGATGTCTAACCATCATGAGCAACCTTTGTTATGTTTTCCTCCTTTTGTGCAGACCTGCACGATATGTTTTGAAGCATGGACAGCTTCAGGCACTCACCGATTGGCATCACTGAAGTGTGGACATCTTTATGGGCTCAGGTTAGTATCATGTGTGTACTGTGTCACCTGGAACACAAACTGCGGGCTGTGGAAAATGCTAAAACTTTGCATCTGTCTTAAAAGGCACTGTAGTTAGTTATTTTTACTAATTGCTCCAGTAATTCTACTTCTTAATTTCATGCCTTAATGTACCTAATATAATAAATTGTCTTGAAAAGTTTAAAATGTGTGATTATGTCGCTGCATCATAAGCGATTTAGATTTGGCAAAGAATAAGAATAAAAAGTTGTGTACAGTACATGGATGGACAAAATGCTTCCTGGCTTGTAGCAAGGTGCTTCACATCCTTTTTTTTTTTTTTCATGCTTTGGCATGCTACTCTTCTAAAGGCACTATCTCTTCTTAACACTTTTGCATACACTTTTGCATGCTAAGCTGGGACTTCAAGCTTCAAATAGTGCAAAATTGATTTCACTTGCTAAGCTGATAGAAGATGCATCAGCAAAAAAAAGAAAGACATAGCAAAGCGTTGGTCCGTGCCTGTCAATACTCACCATCGCCAAAGTTTGTGAATGGAATTATATTAAAGTTATTTAAACCTTTAAATATCCTGTTTGCCTTGCTTAAGACATTCATTAAATCCTGTGCTAGTCTCATTTATTATGTATTGTTCTCCTTGTCCGCATACCTCATCACGGCGGACATGAACTACAACTGTCGCGCCCACGTGCCCACACCGTTCCATTTCCCTCTTAATTTTTTCCCCATTCGGCATTAGATTGGAACGGCCTTTCCCACAACATTGCAGCTATCACTATTCCATCAAACTTCTTGGACAATGTAACAAATTTTCTTTCTGATTGACGTTGCCTGGCTGTACTGTAATCTCACCGTTTATGTAATACCCCCTTGAGGGGTCTTTAATGAAATGAAGTAATGTGATGCGATGTATGTAGTTCCAGAAACATAGATGTCTGAACTAGTTGGTACATATTAAAAGGTTAAAATGGCACAATACACACCACACACTTGTTGGCACCAGAACATAGTACAGCACTAGCATTTTTTTATTATGTATGTATTCTGTGTTAAGGCCCGAATGCACCAGCGGAAAGCGTGCATGTGGCGGTGGTGGCGGCAAAATGCGAGCCTCCAAAACTGCTGCGTGGCAGCATTGTCATGCCCCGAGAGGAATGGGTTCCGTGTGCCATTTTTTCGTGGCACGTTGGTTTCTTAGGAGACCAATCAGAGCGGCTCCCTCGTCACTTCCGTGACGTATGTGCTCGGCATAGGGGGCAGACCCGGCTGGACGCTAGGCGAAGAGGAGGCTCGTTCAGCGCTGGTTTGGCTTGCTCAAGCTTCTGAGGGCCAATAAATCCTCTCCAGGCTGTTTGAAATAGGTGTGACCCCCTAAAAATGCACTTTGGGGGGAGTGACATCAGCCTTTGTACCCGTTGCAACAGTCCAAAAAGGAGGGGCTTGCCGCGAACTAGTGTGGCTGCACCGCCACAGCAACATTTTGCCGCGTGCGCTGTGACGTGCACGTTCTTCCGCTAGTGTGTTTGGGCCTTTAGTGTTCCATTACGTCAGGTGCACTTTAATTTCTCCATTAGTGTTTCGTTCGTCCTCATTTCTGTTGTAAAGTAATATGCTCCATTACTATATAGTATGCACTTTACTGCAAAATACAAATGATTACTTCTCTTTTCTTCTTCCAGCTGCATTGAAAGATGGGTCAAAGGGCAGCGTGCCAAGTGCCCCCCAGTGCAATGCCCCAGCCAGGAGAGTTGACATCCGCCCCATCTTTGCACAGAAGCTGATGGTGAGCCTTGCTTTGTATCCACATTTGCTTGTCATTGTGTCAGATTTCCACATTGTGAACTCTGTGCCAACTTGCAATGTGGCTCTCACCACGATGACTCACTGGCTTTGGTGTTCTGCTGCTGAGTGCGAGGACATGGGATCGATTCCCAGAAACAGTGGCCAGATTTTGAGGATGCGTTAAACCGTGGTAAAAAAAAAGTAAAAAAAGAAACAAGATGATCCCTTTCCGTACCACTAAGTATATGGGTAAAATGCAAAACACTTGTGCAATAAGAAGCCCCAGGTGGAAATGGCAAAATTCAGTCTTCTACTAAATCATCCCTCATAGCCTATGAGTCACTTTGAGATTTTGCCACTGTAATTTGTTGGGACTTTCTGTCAGTAATGGATGACAGGGTAACATTGGTCTGTAATGTGAAATGGCTATGAATAGCCAGGTGTTCATTTTCTACGAAATGAGTACTTGTTATGTAGTGGATGTGTGTGTCTGTCACTTTCACTCTCTCTGAAAGCACACGAGGCCTTTCTATATTAAACTTTGATCATTTTCGCACCATTCAATGTTTCATTCTTTGCAGATACAAGTTACCACAAGGTTGACCTATGCTTCGTGTTTGTGTGCTTGCAATTAGAATGGTTAGAATGTACCCTGCTACTTGGAATACTACATCGTTTGGAATTTCAGTTTCTTGACTTTTTGTTCTCAGTTCGATTTTTTTCCCCTCCAGTTTATGTCTGCCATCTTCGGTGGTGCAATTCTTACATGGATGTCGCCCTTACACGAGTCTACGTGGCACGTCAAGTCTCAACAGTGTCTGTATTGCAGGCAGTTTGTCAGAAGGGAACAAAAAACAAAAAATGAAAAACAAAGAAAGTATTTCTCACCAGAACGAGGACATAACCAAAATGATATCTATTATTTAGTTTCGGACTGAAACTGGAATATTTTTTTATCAGTTTTCAATTCAGGGGAAAACTTAGTAATTCGGTACTACTGAGGTCATGCAACATGAGCGTTAAAATGCATATCTCAGGGGTCAGTATTAGTGCACTTCTAGGGCAGGGATTAAAAACGAAAAGAGTAGCAGTCGGAGATATTTATATTAATGCAAGTGACCTTGGTGCGCCAGTCACACAGGCCTGTGTGGAGAGAGCATTTGCGGCACTGAATTTTTCTTTATCAGAACAGTGGTCTTGCATATTGCTCGACAGTGTGCTGCTTCTGAGATCATGGTCACTCCCGTGACGCAAAATACTGAGCCTGCTCAGAGAACTTGTAATTCACTTATGAGAACATGAAATTCTATGTTTTTATCGTTACTTTCATTAAATTTTTTTTTGTATACAAATGAAAACAATTTTGAATTTCTTGGAACAATATTTTTTTTCTTTGTTTCCTTCCGAAACGGAAACGGGATGAAAATTTTTTTCGGTGGAATGAAACTAAAACCGAAATGAAAAACATTTTGTTCTGACACCCTGATCGCAGGCATTGGACACCGTCCAGCTAGACCAAGTGGTGAGCGAGCTGAATGCAGAGCGGGAGAAGCGCAAGCGCTCCGAGATCGACGCCGAGCTGATGCGCCAGAAGTACAAGTTGCTGCTGAATGACTATGAGAAGGTCAAGTCTGAGTACGCCAATGTCAAGAGAATGAGGTGCGGCTCATGACAACAGTGTTTCCAAAGTGCTGTTGTTTCTGCTGTATTCTGTTGAAGTGCTGTTGTTTCTGCTGGAGGGCTGGAGAAGGCTAAAAACAGCAATATTTTTGCTTTTGTAAGCTTGTTATGAATGAGCAGTGTCTGCCACTGTAGCGATCTTGGCAAGGCTGCAGGGCTGGTAACGGCTTAGTTTTCTAGTTAGCAGCCTTCAGACAGCACCTAAGGAAATTACGCTTGCACCTGATGGTTGTCGCTATGATGTACCCTAGGTACATCGCCTCCAAGAGGATTAACTACCCCTTATCTCTGAGGTCATGCTGAGAAGCGACATGTTCAAGGTTGTGCCCTCGACATGTGCCATCTCTGATGAGTGGCAATGGTTAATTAAGCCTGCATAATGGGGCACTAACGGGACAATAATAAGGCACATTAAGTTGAACTTAGATTTGCATATTTCCCTTCTGGAATTCATCAAAGGGTCAGTCTTGCCACATAAGCTAACCTGCTTGTATTTTGTCTACTTTCATTAAACCTCTCTACAGTGAGTCTCTACAGCTTTTAAAACAATCCTTTAACAGTATAAACTGTAGCTTTGCGTTTCAGCACTCCTCTAAGAGCTACGCTTCTGTAACTACTCGCAGGCTCGAGTCGTCCATGACAAGTCATGGCGACTTCAGCGCTGGGAGCAGTTCTTCGCAACGCTGTCCGGGCAAGTTCACGCTGGACCGTGCTATCGATTTCGGCAACAACACTTCATGTCGAAGTCTGGCCGTATCGGGCTTGCTGAATCTGCTGGTGGCATCGCAGAGCAAAAGTGGAATTTTCAGTGGATACGGTCTTCGCAAGGTAGGCAGATGTGCTGTCCTTTTCCTATCTGAACCGCCAGGTTGGCATGATGGCAATAGTGTTCCACTGCTAAGCACACGAGCGTGGGTTCAGTTCCCAGCCGTGGCATCTGCATTTCAGTGGGGTGAAATGCAAAAACGCCCATGTAGGGCACACGTCATTGGGAACCTCAGGTAGTCAGAATTGATCTTGGTAGCTGTGCTGATGCCAAAGCGTAGAACAATAGGGGCTGCAGCAATGCATAAATTGTTCCATATTGACTGCACAGTGGTAAATTGTGGAGGGTATAATGATTAAAGCAAGGAAAGGTTAGAATTTAATTTTGTGGTTGTAGGTTTTAGCCATTGGGTAACACTGCTCATTCCAAAGTGGTATCCGAAGTTATTATTGAAAGTATTGAGTATAGTTGTCCCCTAGAGCATATCCCACAGATTGCAAGTGTTGCATAAAGAACCTTGCTCTTCGTGGTTGGGATGAATGTTGTTTTATTCAGAGCGAGGATTTGGGAAACTGGGAAATGAGGAAACTCATTGTGTGTTATTTCTGAATGGAAAGAAAAGAAAACTAGTTCATGTAATTATGGGGAAAATATGGAAAAAAAATCGCACACATCTCCCCTAAAGGGAACCCTGAGTAGTAATGCGAAGCAGCCAATGTCTTTTATTCATCATCATATATGACTTTAAGCTCCGGAGACCGTTTTCCCTTGAGTATACCGGCCTTGTGGTCTCTAAAGTGTAAAGTTAAGGGATCGTGCAGCAAAGGTTGTAGTTTGAAGTTTGAGAAGGCGATGTCTGTGCACGATCCCCTGATGGTAGTATGATGTTTGTAATCGTACGAAATGCACCGGAGAGCGTAACGGGACACCATGTGCTGTACTAGCCAGTCGTCATTCATGATGTCCACGTTAAAGTCCCCGGTGAGTACAAAGGGGTTGTCCTTGACCGTAGTTTCATAGTGGAGCATTCGCCTTCTCGATGTACCTTTCCACGTTTCCTTGGAAGAGGTCATCAGCGTCATCGTCATTGTCATGGGGTATAATGGTTACCTTGCATGTGCTGTGCTGCGATGGCAGCGTCATCGTCATCAGTCATGTGGCTACTGCGCACAACGATGGGGGGGACAGGCATCGTTCATAAGGTGCTTCGCATTTAATGAAAAAAAGGATTCATTGAAGTACAGTCTGTATCGGTGAGCCACAGTTAACGAATCTGAGCCGTTTAGTCAAATGGCTTCTCAGACAGAAGCTACTGTATCCTTCATGCATTTGGGCAGTACTCCCAGGCATTTGTCCCAAGTTGTGCGGTCTGACTTTATGCACTCAGTGCCTGCCGTAATAATTCAGTGGTTATCTTTCTGCTGATAAGCATGAGGTGAGAGTTTGTTTCCCTGCCGTGGTGGCCGTATTTGAATGAGTGGGGAATGCAAAAACACTCATGTTCTTCCATTTAGGTGCACTTTGAAGAACCTTGCCTGGTTGAATTGAATTCACAGCCCCAACATTATGGTGTCTCCTTTAGCTAGTGCGTTGCTTTAGGATGTCAAGACCCACAGTTATTCTTTGTTAGATCTGATCTGATTCAATTTGTCACTGTCGCGTTTCATCCGAAATTGCCACTCTTTCTGTATCCTCTTTTGCTAGGTTTCGCTCTTCGACCTGAAGTCATCAGAGTACATCTTGATCCACAAAAGTGAAATCAAGGACATTGCATTCCACCAACGAGATGCACTCGTGCTCTCAGCCTCCAATGACAAGACGGTCAAGCTCACTGCCACATTAAGCAACAGCGTTGTTCAGACGTAAGTACGAGTGACTTCAACAAGCTCTTTAATTGGGGAACGTTGACGATTTGTCTTCTTAGACCCTTGTATCCAGACATGGTGAGTTCAAGGGAAGGTGGTGGCTTGAAGTCAAGTGGTTGGACCAGGGTTGTTTTGAGCTAAAGCGAACATTTCAACAACAGGGCTTGTCTTCACAGAGGCATCTAGCAACCTTGCCTAGTATCACTTTGAGTGAGTGTACTTTACTGCTACAGTTGAACCCCTTTATAAGAGGCACTGATGTATTACAGACAATTGGGTATAACAGATAACTGTGTGTCTACATTGAAATAGGGTTTGATGGGAAAATGGGATTGTGGTACCGTTTTTATGAGAGGCCCCTGATATAAGGGAATGGAACTGCTCCCCAGTGCATGTCTCTTATCAATGGGTTCAGCTGTAGTATGGTTTTTAGGCTGTCACATGGGAAGGATGAGCGACATTAAGAGTAAACCATTGTAAAACACAACAAAGTTGAATAGTACTCAGGACTTGTGACACAAATTGCTACTTGTGATGCTCCACTGAGACGAAGGCCTTAGTCTAGAAAACTGCATCCTTCCCTCGTTTCGTCTCATAACCAAAACTCGTAATGGTACAAAATAAAGTAAATCAAAGTCATATCATGGGCGTTATCAACAATTCTGTCTGGGTTACAGTTACCACCAGCCCGTGGAAGCCTGGAGCTGTGCTTGGGACAAGGATGACAGCAACTGCTTCTACGCGGGCCTCCGCAACGGCTCAGTGTTGAAGTACGACATGCGCGTGACGTCCGAGCCCGTCTGCAAGCTGCCCTCGACCAACCGATACGAGCCCGTGGTGGCCATGCAACACATTCCCAAGGGGCCGTCCTGTGCCGAAGACAGGTGATGTAGCTTTCTTGTTTGTCACGCGCAGGGTGTTCGGAATGAAATGTTTCTCGTTTTGGTTTTTGTTTCATTCCACCAGAAGAAGCTCCATTCCATTTCTGTTGCAGAACACAACAACGGTTTCGTAATGGTTTTGATTTGCATACAAAAAAAAAAGAAATTGGGGCAGTTATGCACTAGTGGTGCAAAGACTGAGAGCAGCGAAGCTGGTGGCGTTGCCGTCCTCCTCTCCCTCCTATTCACCCCCTCTTTCCTTTCCTTCCCCTTGTGCTATACTATACATGGTTATGCTTGCTATCTCTTTTTTGCGTCTGTTTATTTCTATCTCTTTCTCTATATTTCTTTATCTGTCTCTATCTTTTTCTCTTTTCCCTTTCTTTCTCCCTAATGTTCTCTGTCTCTCTCTGTCTGTACTCGTTTTCTTGCCAATCAGTGTTATTGCATCCCATGCTGGACAAATTTGCGCACGTGTTCTGGGAGCGAAGCAGAAGATAAAGAAGAGTACGAAAAGAGCATGTGCCAGTTCATGATGATGATAGTTTTCTGGTGCTGCCACACGGCATAACGAAAAGCTTAACAGCTGTATTGTAAAATTTGAAATTAAGGGGAGATGCGAGTCGAAAAACGTGCTTTTTTTTCCAAAATTGCATATTTTTCGTTTTTATTTGCTTTCACAAGTTTAGTTTCTCTACTTTCACGTCAAAAAAACAGAAGATTGTAATTAAACTCGAAGTAGGTTAAAATCGCTTTTAAATTGCACAAGGTGGCTACTAAAAAACTAAAAAGTGCTCATTTTCTAGAGTCCCCTGGAAATTGTCACCTGGCTGCTTGCCATTGCATTTCACATGAGGGGTTCACTAAAGCCACATGCTCAATATAACCATGATTTCCAAGCTCTCATGATGGAATAAATCATCTTAAATAACATATCTTTTCCACATAGATGAGCTTTCACTTGCACCTTTAAAATGCGTTTTTCTCAAGATCCATTTTTGGGCAACTTCTTGAGTTTGGACATCATGTTTTTGGTACTTCTGATAGCCCGATCGGGATGAAATTTTTCTCACATATTCCGTAACATGTGAAGGGTGCAAGTATCTCCGTTAAAACTTGATATCGCCTGTATAATTATTACGAACATAAAGTAAGCAATTAGTATGGGCATAGGATTCTAAGAATTCTCGCACTACAATTTTTCTTGACCATCAAAATGTTTTATACGCACTTTCTTGATAGTTATTTGCATTCTAGAGTTAATGTGGCGCAATCGATTCACTGCAGTTGAGAGTAGCTTTTTTTTTTTAGAAACTTTCACGCATACTTTTACTTCAATAAACCAGCAATTCGTTAATCTAGTAAAAAATAAGTTATTTACGAGTGACAAATGTTAGATGTACAGTCGTGGCCACTGTTAGATGCAACACTCGAATGAGCACCTTTCTTATTGCTGGCCCCCTAACTGCAAGTGGATGGGGAAACATTGAACGTGCGCTTTACTAGTTTGTCGGAAAGAGTCTGAGCTGTCAACCACCAGTAGCCTTATGCAAATATAAGCCCTTGTTTTTATGCAAGAAAATGAAATCTAGACATGCTCTGCGTGCAAGTGTTGCATCTAACAGTGGCCGCGACTGTGCATAAGTCACTTGCCATCTCCTTAAGAGGACCCAGGTGTTGAGACCACGCATTTGGTCCTAAATCGAATGCGAATGTGTTTCGCGAACTCATTCGACAGAAAATGTCATTTTCATCGCACGGCATACTTTCCCCGGTTGACAGCAAACAAATGACATTACAAACGAACGTCATTTGCTGTAAATGACGTTAGATTTGCCGTGTGATGGGGGGTATTAGCGAGGTGCATGCAAAGATGTATGGAAGTAATTCAATTATATATACAGTATATATATTCTTGCCTCCAGCTTTCGAAGAAATTTCACTACTAGTTCATGAATTATGTCCATTCATTTCTCCCAACAGGTGCCCTTCAGGCCTACTGGTTTCCCAGTTTCAGATGTGCTCCTTCTTCGAAAAGCAGGCTGACACAGATTTTAAGGTGCACCCTCTTCACATGGAAGGTGAGTGCTACAAGATATATTTTTATTTCCATGTCATATTTCTGTACAAGTTCTACGTTTATGACTTAATCACTATGAAGATTGTGTTCCGTGGGACGTGCTATCAAAAGCACTCTGCAATTAAATTTTAGGCCGCATAAGAAGTTTAGTTTTGCATGGTTTAGATTTTTAGTGATCTATATACGGATTTTTGCATTTGAAATGAGTAGGCTAGTTATAAAAATCTTTCTAAATGTTGGCTTTGGTTTCAAAGAGTTTGGTGGTTAAGGCGCCTTGGTCTGTGATTGTGTTGCCATTGTGCTGGTCAATCATCCGGCTTAAGATCTGGCTGTGGCCAGACTCTAAGCGGATTTCTCGTCGATTAAAAAGGAGCCCCTCCACAAAAGATGCAGCAGGTTTTCACTGCGACAGGCTTATTTACAGCAGCAGTAATCAGGCTGTCATTGTGCACTTTATTGTGATGCACCCAATGCTGCCATAATGAACTGTAGTGTTGCTTCTGTGGTGCCGGAAAGACATGCCGACAACACCACTTTTTGATGCCTTGCGGCAGCAATCGCACAACAGTTCAGTTGTTACCAGGTCCAACTCCGGTACTTTCCATGGAAAGGAGTTCAATCTTCATTTGTAGTGTTGTGTGGTCTTTATTTTTTAAACCAACTGCAAGGAAGTTTCATTTTGATTAAATTTACTATTGCTGAGTTGTGCATACCACCAAGGCAATGTTGGCAAAGCAGCAGGGCTGATGACCACATGGTATGACTCAGTGAACAGTTGGGGATGACGAGGCATTCTGATGGCATAATATACTTTGACAACTCAATAATAATGCATGTGAATTACTGCCTTTGGCTGTCTTCATTAGCTTAATGGATGGAATGGATAAAACAAACTCCGTTCCTGAGCAGTTAACTGCTCAGGAACAGAGTGAAAGAGTGCAAAAAATTTGACTTGCAGTTGTGTTACGGCAACCAGATAGATAGCTAGTTGAATTTGATAATCGATCTGATTAGGCTTGTGCGTATTCGAGCACTTCGAATATTTGAGCGAATATTACAGTATTCGAATTCGCTTCGTTTCAAATTTAAGTGATGGGAAATTTCGAAGTATTCGAATTGGCGTATATTAGTTTGCATGTGACCCCCCTGTAAAGGTGGTTTCGCTGCAGTGGAGAGGTGCTGTACCGTGAATACACCTATCTATGGGAAATCCGCACTGCCGCGAAGCCCCACTTCGAGGTTTTAAATGAGCACATTACCCTCACATAGATTCATCATCTTTTTGAAGTTTAAAGCTTTTTATACCAGCTTATATGCTCCTGAGTATAGTAAATTTTAAAACGTAACATGCTTTATATGTTATCACTTGCATTCTACCGAAAGTCAAATCCTGGTACTATTCAAAGTTGCTTCCACTTCCTTTGGAACCAATAAGAATGACATTTGCACATGCCTTGTTTCAATTAAAAAAAAATATTGTGCTGGTTAGTTGGGTCATGACAAATATGCTAATTTTTCTTTATGCGATATATAGAATTCGAATTCCATTCGAAATTATTTGACCAAATCACTGTATTTGCTTCGAATTTGCTTCAAACCCAAAATTTGCTATTCGCACAAACCTAGATCTGGTGCATATTCCCTGGTGTCGGGATCGACCTGCATCTGTTTGCAATGTGTGCGCGGGGCATCTGCCTTTACCAATGCCCTCCATGGCACTTTCTCGATGACAAAGATGTGCTCTTGTTGATGTCGCAGAACATATTTCATCCCATTGGCATCAACCAGCTTTCATCCTGGTGGTAGCCGATTGCTCTGGCCTCGTACAGGCTGGTGCATCAATGCGTATGTCCTTAGGGGAAGTGGTCGAGAAGGCAGTTATTGCTTTTGGCCATAACATCATCCCCTCACAGCAAAACTAAATCCTGAGTGACTCCAAGTCTGTATGTAATACATAACTTCATGAAAGGTTGCACGTCCCCACAGTGCAGTGAATTCTTACATCGAACCTCAACCTGTGTCGCTTTCATGTTAACTGGGCTCACAGTACAAGCCCGAGGTTTGACTAATTGGGCGGCAACCCTTGATCAGAGCAGCCCTCACCCCTTCCCTGCTAGAGGCATGCTCATCTCAGTTAGGGATCATATGGTAACGGTGAGATGCTACATAATCACCATACTCTTGAAGCTTCCCCAGACTACCAACTACCGTATTCACTCGAATCTAGGCCGATGTTTTTTAAAAAAAAAAAATGATGTGCGAAAGTGGGGGGGGGGGGTGTCGGCTTAGGAAAGTATAATAGTTTGATCGCAGCTGCCACATATGTAAAGGCCCGGCGGCCCGGCCACGCTAGCAGCATGGCGGCTCGCCATGTGCCGATCTCAGGCTGCCATGTGCAGGCGGTTCTGCATGCATGTCCGAGGCTCAATTTCATGACATCCTGCGGTAGCGTTTCACGGTGACGTGGTCGCTCCGCGGCGGAGTCGCGGAGTGGTGGTCCCCATGGCTGCACAGGCGAACCGTGTTGTCTGCTTCGTACTCTCCATTGTTCCGAAATCTTGCAGTCCTACATTCATGCAGCAAGGGTTGTCCGAGCCGGCAAGATTTCACGTGGTAAGGGTGGATTGTGTCGCGTGATTACGGCGCCGGCGATCACCATGCACTTTGACACACCCCCTCCTCTCCGCCTCTCGCAGGGCGCGACAGGCAGGACAGGCGTGAGCGTAGTGCGCTGAGCGTGGAGTTGGCAGTTTTCTTAAAGCGATCGTTTAGTGCAGCCGCATTGGTAGAGTTCTGGAAGTGTCGCGCCTTAACCACGTGCTCGCGAAATGCCTGCGCCACACGTGCATTTGAAGCGATGGCACCAATCAAGCGGTGCCACTACAGCATCGTTTGGCACGCGTAGAAAACTTCAAACCTGCAAGCGCAGCACGAGTTCGGCGTGCACGAAAAGTGTGCGCTACGGAGTGTGTGCTTATGCAATAAAAATGCTGGGTTTTCTGCCGATGAAACGGCGTTTCTTTCATTCGGCCTGCATTCGAGGTAAGGTTTTTTTTTTGTGGCCTTGTGAATTTCAGGGGTTGGCCTGCAATCGAGGGCGACCTAGATTCCAGTAAATACGGTACCCCTAGGTTGACAAGATTGATTGATTGATTGATTGATTGATTGATTGATTGATTGATTGATTGATCTTTGTCTCCTTCTTCAATAGGCAACTGCATCTCTATCAGCTACGAACACAATACAAGGCACCTACTGATGAGCTGCAGACCAAGTGCTAGGACACCCTACATGACGCACTCGGTGAGTGATCTGTTCCTCGTCTGAATTCTGATCTCTCATCTCTGAAAATTTCAGGCTCTAACAATCCGAAGACAAAGTCGTTGACATTCCGTTTCTGTTTAATGTTTGTGCATATGTCGATTTTGCATTCAAAATAGCTTTCCTTTTTTTACTTGCGTCAGAGCTTTCTCTGAATGCACAGAAATGGTCTCTTAATGCATTGTGAGCTGCTTGTTAAATGGCTGCCTTTTTTTTTTGACACTGATTATGTTTCTTTCCCTGTATGTGGAGATAAGTAAAGTTAACCAGTCTTTTTAATTGTGAAATCCAAATGGTTATCTCTCCTTGTTCGACCTGGGAAACACCCGTTCTGTGCAGATATGCAACATGCTTTTCCCAATGGCGGACGAAGGCAGCCACTGTTCCTTCAACGTCGTCCACGTCTTCAACGGAGGCCCCACTCAGGTGCAGCTGTCGAGATCGTGCATCTGCCTTGACCCTGACGATGCCGCTAACTTCTGGGCCGTAGCTGGCGATGAGTCGTACAAGCAGGTATGAAAAAAAGTGTGCTTGGAATGACGGAAGAACCAGTGCTTTTTGTGTGACTCTCAGGGAGCCATGTCTACAAAAAATATCTTAACATTAATTAATACTCTGTCTTGAAATTACATTTTGTTATCCACACTTCAAAAGATAGTGTTCTCACATGATCACTTTCAGAGACATGATCATTTAATGTTGGCCAAGTGCCTATGTATACTGGTTGTTTTAGCAGTGACTTTTCAACTACTAAATGTTGAAGACAGTAGTTATAGTAGAGGTGCATAAGAGAAACATTCCTCGTGATTTGCCTAAAGGCGTAATGAACTGAGAATTTTGTGATGAAATGGAACAGTGCGGAAGAGCGTAGACAAGTGGAAGGAACGTAGAAAAAAACGGGACAAGTGCTTGTCCCGTTCTTTCTACGTTCCTCCCGTTGTGTCTACGTTTTTTCGCACTGTTTCATTTCGTCATGAAAGTATACCAACTCGCCTAACATTCCATCCTTCTGAGAATCGTCATGTTACCATTTGTAGCTTTTATTGAGAATATAAGAAATTGGCTTTTAATGTGGTTATAAATTTTAGCTGTGAGATTAGCACTCCTCGCATTCTTGATTTTTTCATTCTGTGTCTTTTCAATGTGCGAATTTATAAAGTTAGGCCTGTTTTCCTGTCCTTTTGTTCTTTACTCCTTAGGTACTGTGACATTGATGTTGCTGCTGCTTTGGATAACTTTGTTAACCTCCCTCGTTTCTTTGAAGGCCCACTGCAATAGAATTTTTCACAGCATAAAAGGCCTAGTTTCAGACGGTTGATAAGCCTCTGTGCAAATTTTGTTGTTTGAAATACTAAACTGAGCTAAGCTGGATTGACAGTGGGAAAAAAAAAAAGATTTGCTGTGTTTGCGTAGGTTATGGTGTGGGACGCTTCATCGGGCAAGCGCATTCACCAGCTACCAGTGACCAACCCCGTGCTAGACGTGTGCCCCGTCACAACGCCTCTTGGCTGGGGTCTGGCTGCGCTCGCCAAGAACACCCTCTCGCTTTACTCCTGGAAGCAGGGTGCCAACTACTGAGTGTCATACGTCGAAGAGCGGCGTCAAACTCTGACCGAGCATCGTTGGAGTGCGACTCATCTTACAGCGACGAACAAGTTGTTTCAGCTGTTGTGGCCCCCATCATCATGTCTGTACATACAGAAGGGGACTTAAAAATTGTGCTCTCAGGGGTGCGTGGGAAAAGACTTGTGGTTGCGTGTCGTAATCTTAGCCCTCGTACAGCGCGACTCTTTGGCTCACAGGCTCTCGTCGGATGACCAGTCGTCACTAGAGTGGTGAACTTGACTCGCTGTGCAAGAGCACGGACTACAGTGTGAATCACGTTATGCGCTGCACTTACGGTAACGTGTGATAAAGGCATCCTGGGTTGGCATTTTAAATTCCGTTGGCGAGGCAAACGCTGCCGAGTGTTTTCATTTCATTGTCACAGCTGCCTCCCAAGCTGCTCATTGCCATGCTCTGGACCAGACCTGGTTGCGTGCAGCAAGCAAATGGACTGGAAAATGTATGTGGACAGGTGCCGTTGTCCTAAGTTACTTGTGCTTACGAGAGATTGTCTTGCCTTTCATTACATTAGAATGTGTCATATTTATTTTGGGGCACCGCAAATTTATCAACCGGATACTGTTGTTGTTTGCACATACATCTGCTGTAGCTTCCCTCTAAATCTACGGTCAAGAGCTGTTGTTGACGTGAAGCTTTTATGTAGCTGTTAGATGGGGTGACACAGCTGTTAGATTCGGGCAATACAGTACTACCTGGGAGCATCGTGGATGGTGCCTCAGTCACTGGTCATATTTCGCCTAACAGTGGATCCTGGCCACAAAGGGGTCATCGAAATTAACGCATGCATAATCAGCAAATGCATGTCTCTTATTTCGTTTGAAGCACGACTGTTTGCATATCACAGGAATTTATTTTTGTGTTGAAAATAAGTGAACGTCTCGTACGTTTCAAAGCTTTGTGACCAGGTTTATACAAAGCACCTTAGGCCATGTCACATTGAGTCTAAGGCACCTAGGCCTGTTGTGTGTGCCGAGAAATTCTCTTGTACAGGTTGTTTGTATATTACCTCTTCAATATATTATACATCGCTGCCTTATGTACTTGGAGACATCCCAGAGCTGTTACTTGTGCCAAAAGACGAACAAGGAAGTTGTTAGGGAAAGCTGCGATGTGCTGAGTGACATTGAAAGTTTAAATGCGAACTCGCCGCTGATTTGCACACTCGTGTTGTAAACGTGGACAGCTTTGTACAAAGCACCTCACACTAATTGCCAAGCCTGCCACTCTTCTTGGGAGCGTACTTAAAATCGGCTGTCGACAATCGGAAACCTTTGTTTACACAGCTTCAAGGGTTTTCTCGCCCTATTGGAAAGTAGAGCCGGTCCTTTTGAATATAAATTCTTAGCAAAGCTGAACATGTGCTGGTGCCACAGTTGTGCACAGTCGCTTGCATCACATTTGCCTCGTGCAAGTTCTGCGTCCTCACAGGAAACATCGCTCACTAACATTCTTTTCTTAACGGTTTAAAGTAATTTTATTTTACCACTTCCAATTTAAGATGTACAGATGATATCAGCTGAAGCTAGTGAGTGTCAGTGTTGAGCAGTTCGGATGTGACTGCATGTTTGCGTGAATGTTGTTTGTGCTCAACATTTTCTCTGCTTCTTTCCGTTCTCTTCAACGTGCAAAGGTGATCAGCTTATTTCAACGTTTGGAGGCGTGTCAAACGATGGCATACGTGTATTTTCCAGGTGAAGCCAGTTGTGATGGGAGTGGATTCCAGTGTGCTGTGTCGCAAAGTTGTAATGTGTTGGAGTGGATCTCTGCACTCTTGTGTTTATTTTTTCATTTATTCCGATGCGTGTCTATTCCATCTTTAATCTTTTGCTGTGGAATTCGCTACGCAGTGCGACTAACCAAAGTGGCACTACTCCTGTCGTAAGTATGGGGGGAGGAGTGGCTTTGGGTGACGCAACTTCTGGGTTGTTCTCGTTGGTCTCTGCGTTCTGAGTGAGGTTTTAAAAAGGTGTACATAATATATGAAGTGCGTGTCACCTCACCTGTGTCCGTGGTCTCAGGGGGGAACAAAACACGATGGTGCTTCAGCAGAGCGTTTAATAACCGTACGTTTCAAAACAAGTGTTTGAAGACGTTGCTGTTTTGTGTACATATGCATATGGTAGTTTGCACGCACCGTGGTGTCAATCAATAAATGCTTTGTGCGTGAGTTCTTATAAAGTGTTCTGTCATATTACTGAGAAATGATTGCCATACTTTGGCGTTTGCTGTGATGACACAATTGCCAAGTATATGTGAGCTTCATTGGCGACCATTTAGTAGCGCTTGGAAAATGTTATTTCCTTCCTTTGAATGATGAATGATGGTGCTCAGTGTAGATATCAGTATAAGAGAAGAGAATCGGGCAGTTCAGTTCTTTTGCGTCCATTTCCGCGCACCTTACATTCTCTTATGATAAATCCCTATCATCCAGTTCATCTTTTTGTGTTTATTAATACTCGCACATTGGTTAAGCTGCAATCTGCAGCAGTAAATAAGTCTGACAAGAGCTTTTATCAAGGCAACTCTATTTGCACATTACCGGCATGCAAATAGGTGAGACTAACACAGTTATTAATGCTCATTCTCTAACTGAGGTAACTACTATTTTGAAAGGTTGAATATTACTTAGCTTATTAAATTTTTATGCACTCCTTTCAGAAAGGGTTTGCTGTAAGGTGACACATGCTTTGCATTAGTCAACAACCAAAACTACAGCAGTGAAAACCTACTCTTGTCTATACTCAAGTTTGTGCAGCGCAATGCAACCCGTTGCTTGACTTAGTATCATAGTGCTACTGCATCGCTGTTGTTTTGATTGCAACTGTTGACTTGCAGGTTGTTTGTAAACCTGAAGGGCTAGTTCTTATGAGGTAAAGAATGAGTCAAGCACTGTTTATTGACCATTGAATAACCGTTAACAACAAATTTTTTATTTCAGCTTTTCTATTGATTTCACCTTGAATCTCTACAACCTTAGCAGGATGGCGCAGTAGCCTCTACGCAATGTTGACATGACAGATGTGACGCAACACATACACTGATGACGTCTAAGCACAAAGGGGCCTCAAAGAGGCCTCTAAATGATTCTTGCAGAAGCATGCATTGAATGATTGATGGTTGCTTTGAGTTCTATCTACAGGACATTCTTCTAAGGTGCAAGGCACGGGTTTCATTATATATACATGAACTTCAGGCTGCTTGCTTCCACGGTGACGGTTCACGTGTGGGCTTATCTGGGCTTGTGCCAATTCCTTTTTTTTTTCTTTCTAGTTCACTTTGCATGCTGTGGATAACGTTGTTGGTACTATACGAGGCCAACACGTATGGCCCCCTCGTAGTGGAATTTGCGAGCGCGCGACTTTCGATGCTCCCTTGTCAGAAGTGCCCCCTCCGTGGTTGCTTGTTGGAAGTGCAGCATCTTGGCAGCCGTCGGGTTTTGAAGCGGATGGCCACTGTTGGATGAAAATATCAAATTAATAGCAGCTAATAGTTCTGCATGTAAACTGGTTTATATTTTGGAAAGCATGCACTTATGAACTCATCACTACCTACATAAATTCAAACTTGCATGTCACATTATGGCATGTTCTGTGATGTTATGTACCACAGATTCCTGCGTGCCGTAGGGAGTATGACCATGAGGAGCCTTCATATAAGCAGGATTTACCCGACCTTGATGGGGATGCATGTTCAATTCACTTGTTTTCAAGATATCAATGAACAGCTAGGACGCCTTAGTAGTAGCCCGCTTATGACTCACAAAAAGTAAAGAAAACATAGTATGAAATATGAACGGATATCAGTTCAAGACGGCGCAACATGTATTTCATATAAAAAGAAAACAAAAACTGTGTCGCAACATACCACATCATGTACAACTTCTAGGAGCTACATTAGTGAGAGCAAACATGGTGATTTTTTGTTTGCTAGGCTCTATTCATAGATGACAAAACAATTGAAGTTGAGCTGAGCTAAACTCGGGGGCAAACAAGGAACTTAATCAGATGAGCAGCATTAAGTATGTGCACTTCTTGGCTCAGCACGACAACCTGTGAAGATTGCTTGCTACGTTTGCTGCCATTGCCTGGCTGACCCTGTACGTCCGAAATTAGTGCACTAAGTATGACCTAAAAACAAACCAAATGCCTGGACCACTTTGTGACGTAGAGAGGTGCCTTAGAACATGTATGCAGATGAATGTTGAGACAGGGGTCACCATTCATTACTGCAGCTTAGGGTGCCTCAATGGTCCTCCTCCCCCGCCACCATGTGGAGGGTGGCGACATCTGCACCATGTTGGTGCCCACTTGGCAGCGAACACCTGGTGCGCGGTTGTGAAGTGCTTTTGTGCACTGGGGCACGCAACATCCAGGCATCTTTTTCGGAGTGTAGAAGACAAGCCACTGTGCAAGCTTGCTTTGGCACATGCGTGAGGTGTGAGCACAGGGGTGAGCACTTCAATGGCAGAAGAACCTGCAGTGAATGTAGCCACCCTCCACGGAGCGATGGCGGAGGAGGAGCATCGAGGCACCCTACTGCGGCTTCATTGGTAGTACGTCACCAAAGTTGTTGATCTTAGTTGATGTCATTGCTTTCTTTCACTTTTGATTTGAGTGATAAAAACCAGAGTTAGTGCTGTCCTTTTATGGTAAAAGACAGTGATTTCTCTTTGATTCTTATGCCATCAGTTGCATGTAGTGTCTTCACTAGTTATCTTATACGAGAAGTCCCTAGCTTCACTCCTGTCCTTTCAGCAATATTCATGTTCATTGTACTCTTCACCATTATGCAAACGCAGTATGAAATGAAGCACTTGAGCGTAGATGAATACACCTTCTTTATTTTTGAGCAGCCCAGCTCTGGCCGCAACCTTCCTTGCACTGGAGTAATGAACAAAAGTAACTTTCTTACCCATTTAATAAGAGCTAAGGAGACGTTTGTCTCGTATCCGTTTATTTGTTAACACAGAGGAATGCACAGGCTTGGTTGCAAATGGCATATTCCTGGGGAGGGCACTGCATGGTTACGATGTTGAGATAAGCTTGTACAAGCTTTTAGATTTTGTTGTGGAAGGTTTGAATGTGTGTGTGGTGAGAGCTGCAACAACTCTAAAGGTCAATTATACATCTTACCTGGTTGCAAGTCCAGGTGGTCCGTTTACATCTGCAAAAGAGATTGGAGACATTCTGGTGTGAGTCAAAGCAATAACCAAACGAGGGGTGTATGTTTCGGAGAATGGCCGAGCTACGAGTAAGGCGACCTTTTGGGTTGGTTGGTTTTCGCGTATGGATTGGTTGGGGAGGAAGAAACGAAGGACATTTGCACTCAACGTAGCATGCATGTTTTTGTGTCGCAAGTGGTACACTGGGCACGCCCTTGCATTGCTACGTGTGTCTTGTTATTGTGTACACTACGCGCACCTTTCTCTGTCCCCCCATTTTTGGATGCTGTTCTTGCAAACCACAACATGGTTAAGCAAACAGAAAGCATTGGCATGTCTTTGCACTTTTAATGGGGTTTAAAGTAAGCATTTGTTTCGTTGTGGAAGGCAGCAACACGTTTCACTGCAAAAGAGACAACGCAACTGCACTGTGAAATTACTAAGTGTACACCGAGTGGCCTTGTTTCGCAAGACTGCACTTATGGCTTTTACATAGATATCACTTCAATTAAATGAAATTTAAGTGTCTTGTATTGCCAGATAGTCCTTTTACATTTGGCAAGCCGAGTGCTCGTAAAAAAGCAGCATTCATATGGTTCTCATTTTGTTTATTGCCCAAGTAGAGAACCACGAACACATAAGGTTATTGCACCTAGAGATATGAATATACACTCTAAAAACATACAAAATAAAAAGTAAACCAATACAAAATATTGACATTGAGGTGAGAATACAAGTGGGCGAGGTACGAACCAATACGAAATCTAACAAAGTACAGGGAAGAGAATTAGCACAGCCAGTTGATAATTCTACAGGGTACATCATGTAAATCGTATTATAAACACGTGCATGATGCCACAGTTTTTTTAGTGGTAAGTTGGTGACTGGAGTGAATGTGGGAATGTACTATGACTAGTGGGGGGGGGGGGGGGGGGGGCTGCATGAAAAGTTTGATGGTTACCTTGTAGCATACAATATCTTTCTCTGTTGCATTCACAAGGTAGCTTTTCTTGTCCAAGTTTGAAGTTTTATGATTCCCACTGGAGCAATAGAAATATTATGCAGGGCATTAAATTTTAAATATCAAAGTTCAAGGCTTATGTAAAGGCTAGTCTAGCTTTAGAGGCTGTCAAAATGCTGTTCAGGCCTATTCAGTGCTGTGCTTTGAAACCAAGCCACATTTTTTACCTTAACACAAAGATCAACAAACAGTCTTGTATTTACATCAGTTAGATTTCTTTTCTAGCAGGTTGAAGAAGCAAACGCGAAATGGTTATTAGAGAATATGCTGTCGGTAATGCACTTCATGCTCGCCCGATTCCTTGTCTTATGCCTGCTTTTAGCTTTTGTCTCATTATTTGCAAATGTTGTCCTTTCTTTTTTAATTTTTCTTTCACATTACAGATATTAAACAACTTCATTTTTTGGTGGCACAATGCATTCCGGTACAATAGGATCACCTGGCTTTAATGAGCATAGGAAAAACGAAACAGTGTCTAAAGGTCTCCTCTCCTGAAAGTTTGTGCACACTCACGTGAGTACACACTCAAGTACGGAGGCACTCCTGCCAACACAAGTTATCTTTTAATCATCTGGTAGCATTGTTGTGTAACACAAGATTTAATGATTTTTTGCTGGGCTTTCATGCAGTCATATTGTTTGCGGTACACATATTCTGTGAAGGTATATTTTAATAATTCAATTCAAGGCCAAATGTTCATGACGATGGCTTTAGCTGTTTGAAGGGATGTTCAGTCTGCCACAGATTCCATGCCATCTCAATTAGGACAGTGTGAATTGGCAGGAATGTAAACTTGTCCCGTAAATAACACCACTGACAAACACGTGAAACGTATACACAGGCAAGCTGTGCTAATGATTGCTTATCAAAAAACCTCGTTCAGCATGTTTGTGTGTCTTTATTAAGCGTACCCCTCGTGCAATGCTGAATTGGTTCAGAGTTTTGGTCAGCAGAGCGTTCTGTTAATCTATCCAGTCCATATCTGCATCTTATTTTTGTGGTTGTTTGTCAGTGATGTTATGCTTGCATTTTGTCTCAAGCAATAATTAAACATGCAGTGTTTTACTTCTAGAAAACTCATCTCAATAAATTGAAGCTGTTGAATGAAAACATCAGCAGTAGTAGTTTCTGCACGCAATCAGCCACACAGAATTACATCACAAGTCATGACCAAGAACATCATATTAGCTAATTAGGATACGAATCAGAGCTCAAATTGAATGTAAGTGTGGTATTGATGGGTTGTTAACTGAGCTGATGCATTATATACTTGTCAACTGGATGTTTGTGAAAAGCATGAGCATGCATGTGGAACCGCAATGTGAGCTTAGCTCACAGCTCTTGAACAGTTGCGTAATCACATTTTTTAGTTGAATTAAACACTTATTCAGTGTAATCTGGCCAAGTTATGGGCATTGTAAAGGAGGAAGACGATCTGGGAGCTGGTAGTGCTGTACACAGTACACCAGTGTACTGCAAACCGGCTTTGTTACAAATGTCGTAGGGGAAGACATCCTGGGCGTTGGGCATAACACAACCGCCTGTGGATTGGAATAAGCCTGGGAAAATGGCACGGTGGGAGTAGATATCGTTAAATAGTAGTTTAAGAGACGATGTAGGGTACATGGAGGCGGTAGTTACACCAGTGTACTGCGAACCGGCTTTGTTACAAATGTCGTAGGGGAAGACATCCTCGGCGTAGGGCATAACACAACCGCCTGTGGATTGGAAAAAGCCTGGGAAAATGGCATGGTAGGAGTAGATTTCGTTAAATAGTAGTTTAAGAGACGACGTAGGGTACATGGAGTAGTAGTTTCCTGAGTCTTGTTGCAAGGAGGGGCCGGTGCTCGCACAGCTCGCATGTAACTATACTCACATGATTTCAAACTGGTGACCTCACTTTGAATATCCCACCCGGTGCACGGTCAACCAGCTCTACATTGTGTGACTTCTGGCTAGTCTTCAGAACTGTCCTGTTATGGCACCAACAACGTCATGATTACAACACTGGCAACTTACAAATGTGTACATCTTTTATGTCCACTGATCAGGTGTTCTTTTTTTTTTCCAGGCACAACAGCATGATACCTTTGACTACATAAACAAATGCCCTGTTTTTCTGTGCTGATCGCTCCCTTAGTCCCTTGGAGAGAGAGACCTAAAAAAGGATTTGATCAATTCTTAATTACAAACCAAGAGACACTAGTTTATATTGGCCTGTGTAGTTATTCAGCTTGTAACAGAAAGCTAAATGAACGTACACTAGAAGGAGTGTCGGGCCATACTTCTAGGCTGCAGTTCTGAAAATATTTCTCGCTAAGCAGATGTTTGGTGAGCAAGAAAGCAAGAAAAGAAAAAAATCAAATGGGTGGTAAAATTTGTCATAACATTTCTGAGATGCCCACATTTGACATGAACAGGGTTGTGGCTGGGGCAGATCGAGGCTGCATAATTTCCTAATGAAAATGAACAGATTATGCATCATGATATAAATACCCAAATTCTGTGCAGGATATCAAGGTTGCAAAATCGCCGCCTCGATAGGAATTATTGAGACATATATTCAAATTAATGTGATTTTGCATGCACGAGTCATTCTTTCATATAAAGTTGCTGCTTTGACATTTAAATGGACACGCGAAGCTGTAGTATATGTCTAACCATGAGCGGAAGCTGTAGAAGCAACAAATGTGTCAGTTTCGACTAGAAGGTGAAGCACTCAATGTGATGGCAATTAATGCGTAAAACAGCCACACAAAGGAAGTTTCGCAGTCTGCCTGGCCTAGCTATATATCGAACTAAACATTCGCTCGCTGATTTATTACGAACACAATGTCATATGCGCACCGGTAAACCCGAACGCATCTCGTTTGATGGCCGTGAACACTGGCTTTCAGAACGCTGGCGTGATGAGCAGCGCTAACTGAAGTGATCGTCGCTGTAGCGATAGGCGTTGGAAGCCTTATCATCTTTCACGTTTGCTCCAGTATTCGGTTGCGCATCTTGCACCGAGATAGCGATAACCTGCACTACGCTGATAGAACTGATAACGCGACGCGGCTGCGAAGAAGCCACGCGTTCGTCCGAGAACACAGCAGGCGGCTCTCCAGAAAATGCCGTAGACGGTCGTTTCGGCATGAAGCGGCCAAAAAACTGTTCGGAGGTTTTATTTCGGAACGTGTTCGCGTGGTCTGTATTATTTTGTGGCGGACTGTTCTTCTGGAGCCTCCGCCTGTCATCTGACTTCTGGGAGTGCGCGAGCGGAGGGACGCCACGTTTGTTTTCTATCAGGTAGGTACTACGTGGCTCTTAAATATAGGACGCCAGACAGTTCCCTCTAGCGATGCGGACTCGCAGGGCGGGGGAGTCGGAAATAACACCGGGCCTCAGCAACGATGCACTTGAGCCCACAGAGGGCTCGGAAAGCGTGGAGCAGTCTAGCTGGCGCCGTGAGATGTAAGGCAGTTTTAGAATGTGGTACGCAAAGCTTTGCGTTAGATTTGTTGTCACTGCGCGTGCATCATGCGCTATCTAAAGTCAATCTAGGGACCATGAAGCTATCCTTTTGGGTACCCAGTTCCCAACGAACGCTAGCGCTGCGAATCCTATTCTAAAACTGTCTGTTACCTGCAAGCTAGAGTTACAGTGCGCGAGAAGCTTTATGCGGCACTCGGGAACGTTAACGGATTTCTCTGTGCTGGGTTTTATTTCCTTTATATTTTTTTTCTTGAATGTGACGTCACGTACAGCTATAGACGCAAAGATGGAGAACTATGCTCACATTTTTCGCCGTTCCTACGAAAGCTTCATGTAGGACCCCTTGTTGTATAATGCGCATTGTCTTCTATTATTCTTAAGATAATTTGGAAGCTGTGCGGAAAATATTCACGCTCGATGCATATGGGGTAAGGATGCAGGCGAAACTATGGAAAAAAACAAGCGTATATTTAATTATACCTTCGTTGGCCCTAAATTTTTTCTCGCGTTTCATTCCGTGAGTGCTTGTATGGTGCCATGCCACGTAGCCTGTCAAACTCTCTTTTTTTTTCTTTGTTCCTGTGAGAGTGGCTGAACCATCCGCCGCGGTGGAGCAGTATGGTGCTCGGCTGCTGACCCGAAGGTTGCGGGTTCGATTCCGGCCGCGGCGGTCACATTTCGATGGAGGCGAAATGCCAGCTAGAGGTCCGTACGTGTACTGCGCGATGTCAGTGCACGTTAAAGAACACCAGACGGCCGATATTTGCGGAGCCCTCCACTACGGCGTCTCTCATAAGCACAGGTCACAACACTAAGTCCCGTTGTTCAAGATTATCGATAACTTGAACCAATACGTTATCACGTATTCGGATTTCCTTTCTCTCTCTTTTTTTTTTATTTTTTCAAGTGAAGCTTTTATAACACACATATTTCGGTGGTGGCGTCTTATGCGAAAAAAATGCCCCCCACCTCCCCGAAGGGAATCGTGAGGAAATGCGAATGCGCCGACACCGACTTCTGCCATCGCTTTGAGAGGCGCCCAGCCAGCGAACGGTCGAGAGTGAGGCGCGAGCGGACGGGAGAGTGGGGCGGAGGGAGGAGAGAGAGCGAACGGCGAGAGAAGGAGCGGCGAAGCACTGCACCTACCCTCTCCTACACTCTCTCGCACCACATGCTCCGGTTGCTAGGGGCGAGGATAAGCGCGCGCGCCCGCAGCTGTTGCTATGGGAGAGGGAGTGAGAGCGGAGAGATAACACCTGCCGGCGCGCGGACACCTCCTCAACCTATCCTCCTCCTCCTCCTCCGCGGACAACGCCGCCTGACATAGCACGACTAAGAAATGCATTCGCATTTAAAAACCGGTCGCTGTCGAGCGTACAGAAAGGCGGCCCTCGGAAGGTTGATCAGCCGTATCTGATATGACTTATCAAGTTGACTTGTCATTTATGTTGTCAGTTGCCTCGATATGAACGCATAACCGTCGTTCGTTGTTGCCTGAAGTAACGGAAGTGTTGCGCTGCTAAGCACGAGGAGGAAGGATCCCTTCCCGGCTCGGAGGAAGGAAGCAGTTAGGATGGAGAATTGCGTAATGCGACAGAAAAAAAAAAAAGAAGTGCGTCAGGCACGCACACGCCAGGCTCCGCTTGTCCCCATTTTTCCATATAAAGCAAGGGTCCTGATTTTTTTTTCTTTTTGTCGCCCAAATATGAAGTTTACTATAAGATTAGGTCGCGCGCAACTGTTGTGTCGTTCCGTTACAGGTCGCGGCGACGTGTTCCCGCCGTGCTCCGCTCCTTCTGCGGTTACTCGTTGTTCATCAGTGTTCAAACCGCGGTTCGCCCACGTACACCAAACTTCGCGCGCACCGATTGTCAGCAAGACTTTATTTCGGAAGCCGTCCCTCGTCGCGTCCCTCCCGCGCGAGTAAGAGCTAAATATAAGCTCGCACCGGCGCATTCGCTGAGCTCAGAAGTACGGTAGTGGAACAGCGTTACACGGAACTACGTTTGCTGGCTCACGAAGGAGCGCACGCTTACGTGATACAGCGCATGTAAGCGACACAGGCTTCGACCCGAAAAAAGAGTCCTTGACAAATGTCCGCTTCTGCTGCTTGTTTTAGACGCCCGTATTTTTCGTTTGTTTCGTCTGCTTCTTGACCGCCAAACGTTTCTCACTTCGACCTTTGCAATTACCTGTTCGCTGATGCCTTCAACCATAGGCGTGCGCAAGCGGCGTGGGAGGCGTCAATACTGTTGCTCAGTTGGTACGTTACACATTACGTTGCATTACATGACTGCGCGTTACCCATTACTAGTCTTAACAGATGGTCCAACATAGTCATGGTTACTGAGTGACCAGGTTATCGAGTAACATGGTTATTTTTGTTGTTTTATGGAAAAAGCACGAGCGAGAGCATATATGCATCACTCTGAGAAAAAAAAAATCATTTGACTCTTTTTTTTTTTAGAATTCTGGCTTGCTACGTATACGACTCTATTTAAAGAGGCGCGTCAACTCTCTTTGGGGTCATTGTACTCTCTTTTGAGAGTCATGTGGCGCACAAGAGTCGTGTGACCCCACACTCATAACCACAATAGAGTTAACATGCCTCTTTAAAGTGAGTCATACACGTGGCATGTCAGGACTCAGAAAAAAAGTATTTTTTTTTCTTAGAGAGTATGTTCTGAAAGGCTGTATGTGGCGACACGGCTTTAATAAATGTTTATACAAATATATAGATAGCCACACTACATCTAACGTAAGCACTACGACATTCGGCGCACTGCGCAACCCTTCCAAGCGCCAACTGTTCTGCAAGAATACGTTCTTAAAGGAGTCCTGACACAAAAATTTTCGCCCCGCGTTTTTTTGCTGCAATGTGTTGCTGGGGGCCTGTTAGTCATAACACGGCACATCGTTTGCTGCAGCGCGCGACAGATAATTAATTACAAGCTCCTCATTACCGACACAGCCTCAGTTTCGGTTTGACAGAGCTCCAAAAACGACAAGCCGCCGGGTGCAACTATCGCCACCTAGCGAGTGAAACGCTCGGTCACGGAGCACACCGAACAGTGACGCACTTCCGCGCGGTCTGCATCGTCTGCTTGCATTCGCTTGTCACCCATGCTGCGTGATGTCGTCGCCGTTATCGTCCTCGCTGTCGTCGTCGGGCTCATCGTCGTCTGACGGCGACAATTTTCTTGCGACGGGGATGGAAGGAATTTACGACGGGGCGAATCACTTCAGGTTTGACCCGCTGGCGAGGAGTGCTTCGTCGGGAAGCGGCAACGATACCAGCGACGACGACCACGATGAACCTCGCGTCGGCAATGTACTATGGTAAGACCCGACACATTCGTGCACAAAGGTTCTGCAGGGCAATTCATTAAGCCAAAGTACGTTCTCTTTTTCTACGTTCAATATTCGATTGAATCACTTGATAACATTGTGATGCCCTTCAATTTGTTGGTGCCGAAGAAAGCTAGGTAACACCAGAGCACCAGACGTGAGCGATGCACAGGGTGGAGTCGGAAGACCCATGTACGCCAAGTCCGGCGCCTGTGTGGTAAAGCAATGCGCCTCGAAATGGAGCCCGCAAACGCGACTGTTCTGCACGGGGGACCAGTCCTGATACTCCTGACGTCCACAAGCGCACACGAACTCGATCCACTTCTGCCGCCGAGGTTCGTCGCGGGGAAACGTATGCAGCGATACCCCTGATCCCGACTCCGACGTGCAGAAGGAAACGGCGCAGAAGGATTTCGGCATTGTGGCCTGTCACTGCAGCCCAGGCAGCACAGGGAAATCAAGAAGTCCTTGGGAGCAGGAAACGGGAAAGCTGTACTGTCGCCAAACACAAAACTTTCAACGCGTGCGCCGCGGCAGCGCCTCCTCTTGGCCGCGGCCACACACTCGCGAGCAGCCGCCGAGCAGTCACCAACAGCGCAGTGGCGAGCGCGCCAAAACAGAAATGGCGGCTACGACGTCATCATAACCTGTTGTACCGGGAAGTAGGGGGGTCACCGCGGGTCACCTCCGAGGGTGTCAATGCCGCCAGGTGCGGCCTAGAATGCTGGATCGCGCACGCGAACTTCAAAATTCATATAAAATACCTTCCAAGCTTTATTCGCTGTCGATATTTTGCAGATGGTACACGCATGTACACGGGAATCGATCCAGCAGGCTATCTCGGCCGCGAAATTTTGTGTCAGTACCCCTTTAATGACTGGCCCAGTTGACAGGTACTATCCGCGTCAAATGAAACCCGAACAGCGGCAAGCATTCGCAGTGGTATAGTGCGCGCCGTCCAGTTATCACCACTGACAGGCGCGCGCATCCGGTTCGGCAGCACTTCGCATACATGCGCGCCTGTCCATAGTGTTAAAGGGGTACTGACACAAAATTTCGCGGCCGAGACAGCCTGCGGGTTCGATTCCCGTGAACATGTGTACATCATCTGCAAAATATCAACAGCGAATATAGTTTAGAAGGTATTTTAAATTAATTTTGAAGTTTGCGTGAGCGATCGACTCCCTCGCGGTAGCTCCCTCGCGGTAACACCATCAGAGGTGACCCTCGGTGACCTCCCTACTTCCCTCACGTGACCACGCTGCAACAAGTTATGATGACGTCATAGCGGCCATTTTCTTTTGCCGCGTTTTTTCCAGCAGTCTATACTTCTCGGCGGCTGGTCGCGAGTCCGTGGCCGCGGCGCACGCGTTGAAAGTTTTGTGTTTGGCGACACTGCTGTCCCGTTTCCTATTCGAAAGGACTTCTTGATGCAGACCGTGCGGAAGTGCGTCACAGTTCTGTGTGCTGACGTGATCGAGAGCTGCGCACGCTAGGTGGTGATAGTTGCACCCGGCGGCTTGTCGTTTTTCGAGCTCTCTGAAACCGAAACTGAGACTGGTCGGTAATGAGGAGCCTGTAATTAAATATCTGTCGCGCGCTGCAGCAAACGAGGTGCCGTGTTATCACTAACAGGCCCCTAGCAACACATTGCAGCAAAAAAACGCGAGACCAAAGTTTTTGTGTCAGTACCCCTTTAACTGGACGGCGCGCACTATACCACTGCGAATGCTTGCCGCTGTTCGGGTTTCATTTGACGCGGATAGTATATCAACGTTTCTCTTTGTTTTTATGTTTTCTTTTTTCAGAAATACATTCTAATTCGATCGCGCTTGCGATATGTCAGCATACATATTACCTCAAGCTGCACACATTTTAACTAAATATTACTAAAAAAAAGGGGGGATAGTTTTGCTCGCAGTATTTGTGAGAAATCTATCGCTCGTGTATCCTGCTTTTGGGGGCACGTAAAAAACGCCGCATGATGAAAATAATCCGGCGTCCCACTGTTGCGCCTCTTATGTCTGCTGCTGCTACAGTACAGCGATTTCCATAATTCATTCAGGAATTCGCTATCGGCTGGCGCTTATGCCGATATGACATTATTTTTCTGTCTTTTTCTGCGTTTTCATGTTCGCGTGCATCATCGCAAAATGCTGTTTTAAGTTGTTTTTTTACAGCATGGCATGATTACTAGCGCGTCACACGACAGGGACGCGATGTACATTAAAGAAACATGCATTTAGCTAAGCACGGTATATATAAAAAGTGTGAGTCAGACGAGTAGCCAGCCTTTTTTCTTTTTCGAGGGGGGGTGGGGGGGTCTTACCCTTCACTCCCTCCCCTCCCCCCGAAAATGGCTCTCTAGCTTTAAGCATGGTTTATACCGCTGCAATATCGTAGTGCATGAGCGCAGTCACGTGGATTTTATCTCATATTTCGCGGACTTTTTTTAAAACGCCGTGAGAAATCGCCACGCAGCATTTACGCTGCCACAAAAAAAAATTGGACCGGCTGTTTTGGAATGCCCTCTACAAGGTAACGAAGCGCACTTGGCTCTAAGGTGAATATTAAAAATTTTGCATAATTTATCTTAGTTAATCAACCAGTTAAGTGCAATATATAAATACCCTAACGGGCGTCAGATGAAGGCGAACCATTTGTCGTTCGTTGGTTTACTAAGGCTAAAGCCTTCGACGCCTTATCAAACGCAAAAATTGACCGTCTGCGTCAAGGTGTGTGGATAAAAAAACAGCATGCGATGACGTCACCAATGACGTCATCATGACGTCATGTGATGACTTCCCAGGGCATCGTCGTTTGCTCAAAAGGGGGGGGGGGGGGGCGATCCCGGAGGCAGTGCAAAACCCGGTGACGTGACCCTTACGTGGTTTTGCGTGGCCTCTGGGATCGCAGGTAGTGACGCTCGCACTGCCTGCGATCTCGGAGGCTGCGCAAAACCACGTAAGGTGCAGAAAGCTTTCGGAAGGATCATATGCAATCGACCGAGAAGAAAAAGAAAAGGATGGCTTTCGCCTTCTAGTCGTCTCAGGCGAATGCTTAAGAGCCCGTGTGAATATTTAATTGCATTGAACCAATTTTAAAAAAAAATCTTGGTTTTTATTACGTGAAACACCCCGTATATATACCCACAAATTGTTGAAATTTGCCCCCCTTCTAGCTACGCAAACACCTCCCTGGCTACGCCACAAGTGTGTCCAGTGTGAAGGCCGGCACCTTCCGGTAATCAAATGCGCAGCCTTTCCGTCTCTCTCGATTGCGCGTCAACAGAGCACGTGCCGCAGCTATGCCGAGACTGGCGCGCCGTCTTGGAGTCGCGGGCCTCGTGTTTTGATTGCGGGTGTCGTGCCAAGAATCTCTTCGCCTGCGGGTCCTCTCAGGAGGACCGCGGCACTGTCGACGGAGTATTTACGCGGCGGAACCGCGCCGTTGTTTACGCCAGCTGGAGTTCAACGTCACCACGACGACGGCAGATTCGCATTCACACTGCGCAGCTATACAGCTAACTGGCCGGATATAAACTGCACTGTTTACTCTGGCTCCTCTTAGAAGCCCGTGCCTCGTACGTCGTCGCTCTTGGGTCGAAAGCTTACGTTTTACGGCTGGAAAATGTACGGGTTTTCAAAGCCTTTAATGGCTCATACTCGCGGTGTCCGTCCGTCCGTCCGTGCCCTGGAACGGTGTCAGCTTTCCAATCACTTTCCAATCGACGTCTAATTGCTAGTTTATCATTATTCCATAAGTTCTACCACAGCGCGCTAAATCAAGTACCGTATATTTTGCCACCATCACGCATATTCTATCGCATTGGTCACCCCTTAAACGTTGCCCGTCCTCATGCTCGTGTCACCTTCGCATCTTCTTTTTTTCCTCGAGCAGCCAAGGACTGAAACGACCTTGCATAAGATATCGCTAACTCAAGCCCAACTGCCTTCATGGAAGCGATCACATCACAATATACCATGTAACAAAGTGTTCACCATGTTGTATATCTTGTAACCCACCCCTTATGTAATACCCCCTTAGTGGGGTCTTTAAGGAGTGAAAGTGAAAGCTGTGGCACCGTTCGCCGACGGACGCCGGTCGCGATAGAGTGCTGGCGTTTTGCTAGCGTAGCGTCGCTGTGCCCAGCGTGCGCGTGCGTCGGCGGTATTACGTCATAATATATCGGGCCCTTAACACCCTCTCAGCAATCACGTGATGGCACAGCGGCGCGCGCGGCAACGCTCCTTCGTAAGACGTCTCGTTGCAGCAGTCGAGTTAGTCGGATGGCTCCCACGCGGCCCGGTGATGATTCCACGGCAAGCGGTTCGGAGAAGCGCCCCAATAATGTGGACCACGTGAAAGGGGCGAACAAGGACATGGACAGGATAAGAAGAGACAACATAACGCCAGTGGTGTCTCTTCTTATCCTGCCCGTGTCCTTGTTGCAATGTTTCACAGTATTTACCAAAACAAGCTAGCCCAGCTGTCAACGCTCAGCGATATTGAAAGGCTCGTTGTAATAGGATAAGGAATGAATGAATGAGCGAATGAATGAATGAATGAATGAATGAATGAATGAATGAATGAATGAATGAATTTATTTTCCAGCCAGGTAAAGCCCACTAGATGAATTAACTTGCTTGTGTCCACGTTTTATTGCGCTGTTACTAACGGATACGTTCTTATTCACTAAAGCTTCATTTGTAAGGTCACATTATTTGGTTATCGTTGCTCCATCACTCTGAAATATGGTGTGGTTTTTTCGTCAGCACCGCTTGGCTGGCTTGACAGCCAAGCGGTGCTGTCAAGCCCGGTGTCGGCGTCGGCGTCGTTGGTTGTGAGCGAAAAATCATCATCTTGTCCGTGACCGAAAAATCATCATCTTGTCCGTGACCGAAAAATCGAGAAAGATGCAAATAAAATAAATAATAAAAATTTTCGGGTCCGAGTGAGGATCGAACCCGGGTTGTCTGCGTGGCAAGCAGGTGTTCTACCACACAGCCATGCCTCTGCTTGGAAATACTGTGAAAATAACTTCCTCTGCTTGGAAATGCAGTGAAAATAACTTCCATGCTTCGCAAACGCAAGCGTCCTTTATATAGGCGTCGCAATATAACATGTAATATATTGGGCATCTTATGTATATATCTTTGTTAATCAATTACAGAGTATACAGAGTTTTTTTTTTTCATCACTTTCTGCCGTGTCCTACGTCTTTACTCCTAAATACCAGATCGTTACCACGAAGTAGCAGAAATAATATCTACTAAAAAGTCCCGCAGCTCCCTTCGCATCCCATTTTTGCACCACCTGTCTCACTGAGCACTGAGTGTCTCTTCCATGAGGCCACCTTCAAAGTATGCGCGCCGGAAGCGCCTCGGTTCATATTTTTAGTGGCCTAGAAATGGGCTGGGGGAAGGGGGGGGGCAGGGGGGGGGAAGGGGGGGGGGAGACCAAACGCCGGGCACGACAAGTGTGCGTATGAGAGAGAGAGAGTTCGCCTGGCTCATTTTCCCTCTCTCCGAATACCGCGGGTCTAAATGCGGAGGGCCTGAGCATCGTCCTTTCGCGTTGCTCGCAGGTGGAGTTGTAGTAGATCAGTTTCTCCCAACCCCGTGCCGTGTAAACTTTCGGATTGCAAAACTCTGCTGCTTCCTACGTCTGCTCGTCCGCGCCTTTTCGCTCTGATTACGAGAATGAAGGATCATCGTCACTCGAAAAATTTACACTGCAGTCAGAATTTACCTCACGGGGTGCTTTCTTCATTCGCATCGTACCATGTGAGCTTTCTGTACTCCTGAAGCTATGAGCAGTGGCGTAGCCGGCTCGTGCCCCCCCCCCCCCCCTCGAAACATTTTTTTTTTCATGGAATATCGATCCCAAAATGACACTGGACCACATTTGCCTGCCCGGCCCCCACTTCAGATTAAAGTGCCACCCCCCCCCCCCCCCCCCCCAGCCCCGAAAAAAAAATTTTTGCCGACGCCCCTGGTTTT
The DNA here is from genome assembly GCA_030522465.1 of Rhipicephalus appendiculatus. Classification (NCBI taxonomy): domain Eukaryota; kingdom Metazoa; phylum Arthropoda; class Arachnida; order Ixodida; family Ixodidae; genus Rhipicephalus; species Rhipicephalus appendiculatus. The sequence continues at coordinate 1,151,690 of JALIZH010030874.1, read as the reverse complement.
GAGGGGAGTTTAAAGTTACTCCCACGAAGAAATGTTACGAACCAACTGTGCTGCGAAATTACACCCTAAGTCAAACGGGCTTATTTGGGGCGTCTTTCTGCCTTACAGAAATGATAGTTATCTGGATTCCTTGCGCTTTTTGCCTCGAAATCTGTGCGCTCGCAGCATTCCTATCGAGGGCGCCATATCACGCTGATATGCGCGCGCCGTTCGTGACCGGGAAGTGTGTGCGCGCGCGGCGATCAAGCAAGGAAAACATGCGAAACATTATTGCTGCGCGGCCGAAAGCCACAAATACGCGCTCTCTGTCTTAGAGTGTACAATGCCTAGTTCAGTCCAGGCGCAGCAACTGCGTTTACATCTAAGCAGCACGCGAAAAAATTCAGGCCCTCACCCCCCCACTCCCTAAATGTTCGGTACTACCGTGCACTCGGTATTTGCCTGGCCTTTTGGTTCTTGATCACATACGCGAAGTTAAATGGTCGTACATGCATAAACTGCGATATTATCGTGAGGCACGCAATTGCGAGGGACTTCATCCACCTGTATTGTTGTACACTGGCGTTTTCTTTTATCGTTTTTTTTGGCAATTCGCCTCAATTTAATTAAGCCTGACGCAACTAGAAATCAAGCATGTGCCTTGTTGCTTATCAGGGTAACGCTATAGGCGCCAAGCCACTACGGAATGCCGAGTTACGCTGCAAGTTGTGAGAGAACGCACGATCCAAACACGAGTACACACGCAAGATGGTGCGCGAATTGACTTGGTCAGTAAGTAACACTGATTAGTTTGCGTGTCGTCCTGTGCGTTTGACTACGTTTTCCTGGTACATCTCTGTAATGCAAGACTTTTGTGGAACCCCTAGGTTGCTGAACTAAACCGCCAGTAACTATTTCTGGTGTCAGTCACATTGTTAGTAATTAGCAGCTAGCTGGCGCATCATCTTGCGTGTGCAGCTATGTTCTGTATTTTCTTCCACTTCTAACAAGTAACCCTTGCAACTTCGCTACCATGCGAGAGTCGGGTCGTTAAACCGTATCAATGGTGGCTATTTTGGCACACAAGGTACCTCGCACGCTTTTCGAGTACATGTTCCGGAGGAGCACCGAACTTATTATACCCAATTGTCCCCGCTTCAGTTTCTCGAGAGGAAAGAATTGGGCCGGCTCCGAACATCGCAGCAATGCGTATAGAAAACGGCAAGGCAGGCGAAGCGACGTGCACCCTGCGTGCACCGCGTCTTATTTTGCCCTGCGCGTTACCTCAGCGTTCCTGTTCGCCCCTGGCCTGTTCGCGGCCTGACAGATGGGCTTCGTGAAGCGCGGCGCAGTTCACCACGAGGACGGGCAGCGGATGGATGGGAGAGGAGGAGCTGAGAGGGGGGGGGGGGGGGTGCAGGACGGGTGTTTATTTTGAGAACGCGGGCCCGGCGTTCTTGGGACTCCCGTAACGCGACCAGCAATAGCCCCATTTCCTAACCGCTGCTTGTTTGGGTTTGCAAAGGTTCAGCGAGCGCGCGTGTGCTTCCAAGTGTTTTTTTTTCTCTTTTTTTTTCTTTTTAACGCAGGATTGTGTGTGAGTGCCCGTTCCTTGACGTGTTCGGCCAGGTGTTCGGCGCAAAAAGGTGATCGATTTGTGATGGACGACGTCCTTACTGTGTAGAGGCAAGAAGGTAGTTTATAAAGCCGTTCAGCTAGATTGCAACAGGCTAGAGCTTGAAACGCATTGTATCCACAGCGTTCTAACGAAAGAATGGGGGGGCTCAGCATATTTGACTGCTTTTGTTTGGTTTAGCTCGCGAAATGAAGACCGAATGTGACGACGTAATGTGACGCGATGTTGCATGTATCTGTTGTATACACGTAACAGAAACAGCTTTGACCGCGAGACGGTTTACGAAGAACATATCTTGGCATGAGTTATGATTTCGTTAAACACCACCGAGGAGCCCGTGTAGTCATGTACGTCTCGGTGACATATTTTCATTGCGGTTTATGAGTGATGGTGACACATCATTTCTCCACTTGTTTTGTTCCCATCGAAATGCACAGACAGCCAAGTAATACTTGTTGTTCTGCTAGTTGGTGCACGTTCACTGGAATATACAAAATGCTAAACTACTATTGAAGGAAGGTGAGACAGAAAAATACTCTTTCTTCAGTCTCGTCATCCTTTTGTGGGGGGATGCGCGTCTAATTTATTCCAGTAAGCGGAGAGAGCAGCCCAATCTGGTTAAACGCGCTAGTTATATCGGTGATCCCTTGGTGAAAAGAAATCAATTATCTAAGGGGAATAAGGTTGGGACCAACCACCATTTCAATATGCAAATGGAAGTATAGTGCATAGATGTCTTTGTGAGACACAGCTTAGACAGATTTCAATGAAATTTGTTGAAATGCAACGAGAGAAAGAGAGAGAAAGGGAGCACAGATGACACATTTTTAAAAACTGCATGTGTTAGAGCGTCTAATGTGGACGAATTTAAGATTTGACTGCGTAGACGAAATTTGTATATTGCATAACACTATTTAAAAATTAGTTGTATACTTTGGAGCAGTAATGATATACGTTAAGCTAATTTTGTCCACTTTCAATGTATTTATATTAGGTGCAGAGTTGTGTTTACGGTATTTACGTGCCGTAGGGGGCAGCAGTTGATGTCTCGATAAACGAAGTCACGGCAATGTGGATCAAGTCTGCTCAGCTTCTTTTTTTTTTTGTTTTTTTGTTTGCTCTGACAGTTAAGCGGAGTCATAAAGCTCGTGTACATCATGAAATGTTACCTATCGGCTTACGTTAGTCGTGAATCACTTTCATCGTTAATGACAGCTGTGAAACACTTTACAATTCGCGAACTTCCTTATTGGTAAGTTGGCTTCGCCTGCATGCTGTATTGCCTAACAGGCAAAGCACGCTTTACAGGCACTGCTATAGTTGGGTGCATTACGCGATAAAACAAAGGTTTACGGGCTTCACCATCTACAGGCGGTTCGTAAAATCTTAAATTTATTTGAGATTGCTATTATTAGCTCTCATAGGGCGCAGTTCGAGGCTTGCGTAGTGATGACTTCATTAGCGTTAAATCAGGTGTCGCTCTGATTAAAACTGTCCCTGCCACACATTTGTTCTAGCAGAACGTTATTATCGCAGGCTTCGCTTCACGACAGTAACGCGTGAGTGATTCTGCGCAAAAATAAGTTATTTCTGAAAAAAAAATTTTTTAAACATATTGAACAGTTCCGTTTTCACTTACTTGAATCGTTTTCAGTGCTTAAAATTTCGTTTCGAGTTCTGTAACAGTGATTGAGGAAGTTACGAAGCAAGAGATAACAAGATTTTGTTCACGTAACCCCGCGGTCCTGTCATTGACCTGATTTGACAAAAAAAAATTTTAAAAAAGGGGAAAAGAAACCGAGAAAAACAAAATGGCTAGCTGTTGCCAATAGCCTATTTCTGTGCTCGCTCACTGCCAAGGCAGCTGTCGGTGTTGTAACACGTTTCTATTTCGTTGAAGGTGCGTGTGAGATCACATTTGCTACGAGTACTGAGATTGATTTCAGAAGCCATATGTGGACATGTCATGGAGATGTGCGTTGTACGGCGCGTGAGGACCGATACCAGAGCTTAGTACAAAATATATAGATTGATTAATAAAATCCATCCATAAAGGGTAGAAAAGTAAAGACATGCAAGCCTTTTTTTTTTTTAATAAAGCTGTGAGCAATAAGACCTCATGATGCCGGTTACAAAATGCACGAGGCAGCGTTCATAAGCGCTGTGTCAGCCCCTAAGTTGTGACGTCATGTATGTCTTGCTGCTGACGTCAAGTAAAAGCGGGAGTTTGTCAGAAAGTAAGTGCAAGTTGACGAGGCGACCTTAAAAACTATGGCTGGTTGTTCTTAACTGAGAACCTTGCATTAATTTCTTACTTATGCACTTTGATGAAGCACACCTAATTTCTGCGCCTTCATTGTACCGAACGTGCAAGTTTAGAATTTTTCTCAGATATGAATCTAGAGCACTACTAAGAAAATGTTTGCCAAGAGTTCTTTCTTCGAATTATCCGAGAAAAAAAAAACGCGAAATATCTTGTTTTCAACCCATGCGTGTTTATTTGTTCTAGTGGAAGAGAGGGAGGAAGGAGGGGAGGGAGGAGGGGGAGGGAGGAGGGGGAGGGAGGAGGGGAGGGGGCTTTTAAATTGGATACGTCTGCGCTTTTTTTTTCTTTGTTTGTTTTCAGCCTTTACCCTTACCAAAGTTTATATAGACACAACAGGGCCTCAGTTGATTTTTTTTTTGCCTATAGCTGACTAATTAAAGAACGCACAAAAACTAAATGCGCTGGTGGCACCTTTTGCCAAATGAACATCTCCCCAGGGTCAGTGACAAAAATCGTGAAAACTGTTCGATCAAGGCACGGTAAGGGGGGCTTATTGTATTCAGATGAAGAAATTCGGTTAAAATGCCAATTGTTTGAAGCGTTGTCTCACCCACAACTATTTCTTTTATGCGTTCAATATCCTTGCTGCTCCACCTTCAGCTAAATCAGCCAAATAACGAATGTTAGTACGTCATTGCTTTGAAGTAAGCTCGAGTTTGAAGCCAAATAACCGTGGTTAGCATGGCATTGAAGAAAAGGCTGCTCGTTGTAATTTTCACTCGGCATTTCTGTACCTAGAGATGCAGTAAAGCAGAAGCGATTTCCGTAGATGCTATTCATACGGTGGTCATAGCAACTAGAACCTTGTGCCGTGCTTTGTATGAGATGCAAGCGAAGCCGGGTAGTCTCGAAGGAAAAGAAAAAAAAACTTACTCTTGGTCGGAGCACGTTTTGCTCCGTGCTACATGGAACAGCTGTACTACCCGTGAAAAACTGCTTCCTTCTGTTTACCACTACGCGGGTCCACGTTCTCGTGGGGGCAAATGGGTATACGGGATGCCTAGAGGGTGGGAGGGGGGCGGATCCAAGGGTCGGCTGTGACCGCGTGCGTCGCCCTGGAGACAAAGGTGACGCGGTTAGCACAGGTGTAGAGAGTTATATGCAAGGTTGAAGTGTGGGTTTCACGGAGATTTGGGGCTTTTGCCAGCAGGACCCCGCTGTATCATACATACTGTTTGACAGATTATTCTAAGCGCCACCATGTTGGTCGTTTAACGTTGCCGTTTTTTTGTTTGTTTGTAGTAACTGGGTAAACGCTACCACATAATCTTCATCATCAGCATCATCATCATAATCAGCAGCAGCAGCAGCCTGACCGCGCCCACTGAAGGGCGAATGTCTCTTCTATATTCCGCCAATCAACCCGGTCCTCTGCTTGTGTCGGCCATGTTATCCCTTCAAGCCTGTTAATATAATCTGCCCACCCAACTCTCTTCCTCGCCCTGACGTGTTTATTTCTCTTGGAATCCAGTATATCTTCTTGCCTCCTCGCTACTTGCCCTACTCATGCTCGCTACCACACTAGATCGATAAGCACAGAAATGACTCTATGGAAGCATTCGGCGTTTAGTTGCCTCGGTAACTCGGCGCGAAGACACACAAAACTGAGAAACCGTTCGTGTACCAAGATGGCGGCGCCCATGTATCTAAGACGACGTCGTGTATGCAGGAAGCGGCCATTCTGTTGGAGATGCCAAAGTGCTCACTGCATTTCAGAGAAATGTAGTGGTTACTTATTGCCGTTTACGCATTGTTGTAATACCGGGAATATAGACTGCAGAAACTTGGCTGGTGTAGCCATTTGTTCACCCATAGCTCGTTACTGATCGGGCTGCATTGTCACCGTGCATCGTCGATTGACGAATAACACATGATTCCAGAATACTGGTGGTTATTTTTCTCTTTTATTTCATTATGATTGCTTAATTGTTGGGAGTTTTTCTGTCTTAGGCTTGGTGTATGCCAAAGTGCGCTGCAATTTTTTTCTTCATCTGCTTCGTCTTAAATGTCAGCCTTATTTCTTAATAAATGAATAGATGTAATGCACTATATCGGTCTCCTTGCCAAAGGAAGAATCTAGCAGACTTTAAATATTGATTGCATCGATATCGATGGTTTCATGTCAGCAGCTAATTAAAGCGTAGTTCTTCATGACAAAAATAGTTATGGATGTTGTGGTTGAACAAAGTGTCATAACGTGGAGGCGTCATCACAGCTGCTCACGTGTATGTATTCGGTATGGCGCCGTTACAAATACGTTTGCACCGACAGGCATTATGAAACATGGTGATTCATCGTAAAAGTGTGCTGCGAAAATTTGTCGACCGAAAAGTCGTGTGATTACGTCACGAGAGGGGTATATATTTTTTTTTAATTTTATAGCGGCAGTGTAAACTCACTAGTAACCAGTTCGGCAAGTGACATCAGAATGTGTGTTGAGCACTAGTGGTTCATCTACAATGTAGTGTTCAACTATACAGTTGCGCAGGCCGCGTCCTTTATGATACGTAGACTCCCGTCGGCGCACATAATATCGCGTCGAATCTGGGCATTCTCTGAAGAATGCGATAAAGGTAGACCATATTTGTGAGTACTTGTACGACGCTTTGACTGGTTGATATCAGCCGCTATCCGGCCGGGGGATTTGTTTTTTCAGGACTGCCAGAAAGAGCCTTCTGCTAAATGTCTTGTCGGCATGAACAAAAGAAACAGGCGATATCTGAACACGGTAGGGACACTCGCAGAAAATCGAAGTCACTTAGATCAGCCCGCAGCGAGTAGCAGCTACTGTATCTTTGCTTTCATATTTTCGTGCGATTTCTAGATATCGCTGCAGGCCAGAGGGCATTGAAACGAAGTTTATTTGTAAGATTGCGTTGTTTAGGCCTTCGTAGGTGTTCTATTTAAGGACGCATATTAACCAGATTTATCTTTAAAGCTGTTCGTTAGTTCTCACATTCTTGTGTCGTGCTATGGTTCTGCATCTTCTCACTTACATTTTTTTTCCCGGAATTGATTTGAAGCATTCGCTTGTGCAGCTTGGGTACAAGTAAAGTGATTTCGCTGTTAACTCGAATTACCTTTATTATTTCTACATTGCTAGACCGCCATGTTTAGGCGTTACTTGACGTTGTTTGTGCAAAGACATTCATATCTCTCGAAAGCAGCGTTGTATCCGCGCTCTTTTTTGTCGCATGGCAAAATAGACAGAACAATATCTCATTCCATAAGCTGCTCCTCGAAGTGTAACACCTCCTTCTACAACTGTTCCTGTCTGGGATGAAAAGTGCACAAATATAGCACGTGACGACCATGCAATGCCAAGCACTGCTTATGTAACTATTAGTTCGGTATTATGTCAGGCTTATTAGAGGTCACGTCAATGCCCTGATATGTATCCACTTAGCGTAGTCATTAACACGGTGCTTGACTCATTATGTGTCGCTTTAATCCGCGGCACCTTTCACCCAATTTACAGGACATAAGGACGCACTGGAAATGGCCTTCTCTTACCTTAATTCACGGTGAGCCCTTCGAGCTTGACGCATAGGAAAGCTTTATCCTGTTTGTGACGTCACACATGACAACTTACTGGATGTAATTACGTATAAAGCAACGATCGAAACGTTTTGTATAGCGTTCTTGCTATTTTCCGATTGCAGAGGTTGGAGTAAGTGCAGTTGAAACATAAATTGAGTCTAAGTGTGGGAAGAAACCTTTACTATCGAATAGCCGGCTAACGAGGCCCGTGTGTCGCGCACTGATGACATGATTTGGCAAGACTAGCTCACTTGTGAGAACCAAATTAGTACTAGTTCGTTCGTGGAGCATGACAGCACAGCACGACTCTGAGCACGAAATTCCGATACGCATGTGAGGGGACGAGATGAATTTCAAGAGATCGTGTACTCACTCCGACGTAGAGGACCCATAAGATGAGCAGGAGCACAATCAGGATGAGATAGTTGATGAATAAGCTCTGTCCTTCGCGGGAGTCTATTCCTGCCATGGCTGCTGCGGGTTAGCACAGGGTTGTGGAAGCCACTACAGAACGTGCGCGCCGGAGTCAATCCGTTGCGGTGGATGCGGCAGACTTCGAAAGTGCGCTCCACTTAAGGCAAGCCCGCCGGAGGAGGTCCCTTTCCCCTTCTCGACTCGGCGCGCCGCTCGTTTCTGCGGAGCCACCGACGAGGCCCGTGTTTTGAGGGGGGTTCTTTGGCGATCTGGGAATACGATTGGCCCATCGCCCGGCTTCTGACAAGCTCTCACGCTCGCCCCAACCACCGCGGCGGCCTCCTTGCAGCGAGCGCTCTCATCTCTCTCGTATGATTGGTCTGTGACAGAGAAAGGGGGGGTTCGCACCCTCGCCACTTGTAAAGTTGAACGTTCTTTTCTTTACCGTATTCCTTTTTTTCTCTTCACATTTCTGTTCTCACGGGCGTCTCATCGCAGCGTCTCGCCGGTCTTCCATTTTTCAGTCTCCTCGCTCGCTTCTCATTTTCTTTTCTTCCCTCCTCCTTCGCGTCTTTATTCTTTTTTTTTTTCAGCTACCCTAGTTCTTACCGTTATTATTTCATCTTTCGCCCGAACTACGTGCCTCGCGACGCGAGCGTCGTCTCCTTGAGGACTTGAGGAGAGGAGCGGAGGTGCTCCCTTTGCGTGTGTTTTTGAGTCTTGAAGCACGTTACTTAAAATTTTATAATTTTTAAAAAATAAATTTGGCGCTCACGTTCTTCAGTTTCTGAGAGCGTATGAGCACAAACTACTCTAACGTTACTTTCTGTTTTGGATAACTGCCACCGTAATTTATTACTTCAGGTGTCCGCTTCTCTGTCTTTCGTTTTCTTTTTTCTGCGCTTAGGAAGTAGTGGCAGTACTGGGGATTTTATTCTTTTTCATTTCTTTCCTTTTAACGGCCTTTGATGTCGCCGTTGCGACCAAGTTTTGGGTTAATCAAACGGCTTTCACCTACTCCCCCCCCTTATTTTCCCGCGCGACCATGGACAAACTTGTTTGCGGAAAGAGAGAGAGAGAGAAATATTTTAATGAAGAGCTGGAGCTGTTTGGCCTGTCTATATGCCTGACATGCTACTCCAGGTGCTGGGTGATGATTATGATATATACACTGATAAACACATAACACATACAGCCACTCACACGTATACTACACTATTTACGAAGTTTGCTGCAATATACGATTATTATTATTATTATTATTATTATTATTATTATTATTATTATTATTATTATTATTATTATTATTATTATTATTATTATTATTATTAATGCCTTACTGTTGTGCAGTGGTAGTGATACTTCAATAATTTCGTATTGCGCTAATACAAGAAAACGCCAGCGGAATGGCTGTTGAAAAAAAGTAAATTTACTCGAGGTTGATATCTGGGTGGTTTGACAGGGCAGGTGAGATAAGAGATAATGATGTTGATGGAGATAAAGGGACGCAGGGGATAAGAGATAAGGACGTGGGATAGCATCAGTTGAAGCAGAATACAGGCAAGAGATAGATAGATAGATAGATAGATAGATAGATAGATAGATAGATAGATAGATAGATAGATAGATAGATAGATAGATAGATAGATAGATAGATAGATAGATAGATAGATAGATAGATAGATAGATAGATAGATAGATAGATAGATAGATATTGCTTCACGGGCTGCTTATTATCGTAAAAAGGTAACAAATTTACACCTCATGGCGACGAATCCTTGACGCATACTTGTTTTTACTTGTTGTAACGTGTATTTCGAATGACTTGTTATTACATGTATTGCCCAAATAGTTCCGGTCTATATTGTTTGCCTTGCGATCGTTGGGAATGGGAAATTGTTGTGTCAGGTACAACTGCACCTAGAAGTTTACGGAACGTGGCCTCCCCTGCAAATGCGAATTTCTGCTCTGTTAGTGCGCGGCGCTTCTAACTTAGCAGGTAGCTGTGTAGGTTGCAAGGACTACTACAGGCTGGAACGTCTATTTGGAGCCTATGTCCTGAGACAAAGCGGGAATAGAGCTTTCTCAGAAATTTCGTGCTTCGCAAGCTTTTGGGGCGGGCATAGGCGTGCGCACGAGGGGGGGGGGGGGGGCAGAGGGGGACGGCCGCCCCCCCTAGTCACCTAAGAGGGGGGGGGGGCGAAGTGAGCCCCGTACATTGGCAGAATAGGGAGGGAGGAGCTGCGACAAGGGGGGGGGGGGGGCAAAGTCAGCCCCATACATTGACCTAATAGGGAGGGGGGGGGGGCGCTGCGTCGAACCTTCCCCCCCCCCCCTGAAGGGGAACCCTGCGCACGCCTTCGGACTTCTCTGCTGTCGTCCTGACGGTGACAGGGTGCCATCTTTGACAGGGTACCATCTTTGACAGGGTACCATCTTTGACAGTGCTAAATCGAGGTCGCGGGTTTCACTTCACGTCCATGGCGGCCGCGAGATGCAATAACACACGTGTACTTTGACATTAACGAACCTCAGGCATTCGATATTAGTCCAGGGTTCCCCCGCTAACTACGGCGTGCTTCGTGGTCATTATGACAGAACAGCTCGAAATACGGGGCAATGAAACACATAGGACACAACGCTGTGTCCTGCGTGTTTCGCCTTTGACTGCCATATTATGAAATCTGCTTTTCCCTGCAATGAGTAAACTGTTAAGCCTTTATCGAAATTGATAGTTGTGCCGGCCGGCCGAGTCGATTGATAGCGTTTGTGCCCTATTTCATTTTTTTCCCCATTGTCCTCCTACCTGTATATGTCATGCCTTTTCAACAGCGCTGTATCCTATGTGTTTCACTGTCCCGTATTTTGCGCTGCTCTGCTATAGTGTTCGTGAACCGACCAGCCCACCTAAGAACCCTCGCTCATGATCATATCGTTGCTTTGGAACTTAGAGACACTGAAGTGAAACCATGAATTGGTCTGGTATTGATAAATTGTACTCGGAGAAAGCTAATGTCGTTAGTTTAACCATCACAGCTTTATTGATAGAAGAGAAAATCAAGCTCGAAGTTTCATGCTTAAATTTCGCGCCAAAATCTCTGCGTGTGACGTCATGGATTTCTAATTGTAATTTTCGTATTTTGGCGACATTGGCTGCACGAACATTCCTAAAACATGGACATGTGAAGTTTCTGGCCCCATCAGAGGACAATGTAGTTCATTTTTACTAATTAGGAACAACGTAGGACCTACAGCAGACGCCGTGAAAATTTATGACGTCACGCATTTGGTGTGGGAAATCAAGGTGGCGTCACCACCCGCATTTTCTTTTTGCGCGTTTGCTCGCTTACCGAGCGTCTTCTCATAGCAAGGGTGTCGTTTTTGGTATCGTGAAAGAGTAATTTGATAATACGAGAAAAATCGGTTTTCCCTTTTGTGTATTTTTTTAAATCCAAGAAAAATCACCGCATCTCCACAAAGTGAATCATGACAAGTGGGCGAAGCTCTGGGTGTGGTATGGGTGAGTAACCGTACGTTACCCGAGCGTTGCCCCATATAATGTAAACTGAGTGACATAAAGTGACACACAGTGACATAAAGAGTCGACGACAAAGCCAGGTCCTAAGGTCCATAATGTCTACGTTGGAAGTCGCCGACTAGTATACTGGGTTTGTGCTTGTAGGTGTTTCACATTGTTCTGTCGCAATTATGATTGATATTAGTGTATTGTTAAACTCTTTGTTCTGTCATGTGCTTTGATTAATGGGTGCTTAAATGTCGGTGTTTTTACGGTGTTGTGGCCTTTCATTTTGTTCTGGTTCGCATAATGGGATACTTAATGAAAGTTACGGTGGGCGTATAGTGGGTACCTTTCATACCTTTCATGTGCTGTGCACGGACGATGGGCTTATAGTGGGTATCTTGCATACCTTGAGCGACAACGGACAACGGACAAGCCTCGACCCTAAGGTGCTTCGTCCCTAATAATTTTTTCACGCGATTTCAGTTAATTCGGAGTTGTAAGTCGATGTTCCGCTAGCGCAATATTTTTACGACGCGTATACGGCCGTTGCTGGTATCACTTAAAACCGGCGCACGTTCGCGCCAGGCGTTTTTAAAACGGTGTATACCTCCTCGTGAATTCCAGCCAACGAATTTCTTCACTCCTTTTTTGCGTTTTCCGCTTGTTTTAACTGCGCGTTAACGCGCAGACCCCGCGTCCGTGTATCTCTTTACTTCTACTTTTCTCTCTCTCCCCTCCCTCATATCTGAACTTCTTGAGTCGCGACGGCGCGTCTTTCAAGATGCCCGCCACTGGCGACTCGGCCCGTTCTCAAGCCGAGGTCGCGGGAGCAATATTTAGAAAGCTGCAGCCGCTGTCTAAGGGGGCCACGGATGCAGCAAGTGCTTACATTCCCCAGGCTGTTTGGTTTCGTGTTTTTTTCTTTCCTTCTCCCTTTCTTTCACTGCGGCGTCGGCGTTGATGTGCTTCACTTATTTTCTTGTTTATATTTAACTCCTTCTTTACTCTTTTCAAACGCTTCGATGCCTATCGGCTCACGTACAGCACCTGGATAGCATCACTCTCCTAGGGGCTTTAAACTTTATTACGCCACTTTAACGGCTCCCTGAGCAGGATGTTATGTCGTTCGAAGAAAAACAGCCCTGCTCAGGCAGCCTGTACGCGTTTGAACCTAATGTTTGCGTGCATACTAATGAAGTCTTCATTAATGTTTCAGGCCCAGCTATGCAATTAAGTCACATTCTTTCTCTATGAGCGAAGAACACAGAAAGAAGTGAAGGAAAAAAGGGGGTGAGCTTTCTTAGTGTTTATACGCAAACCGTTACCCTGCGTGACAACATCGCTGTGTTAAATTCCCATAAGGCCATCGGTGTATCTGAAGCTCACGTGCTGTACGCGTGGTCTAGAAAAGATTGGATGCTTTATTTTCTTTGGTTTTCTATAATACGTACGGAAACGTGGGAACGGTTAACAGTCAACACAAATCATCGTGAAGCGAAGCTCGCGCTAACTAAAGAAGTCGATTTCCCAGCCGATCTTGTACTTCCGTTTTGCAACCAACCTGCATCGCTTTATTGACACACCTGATCACACGCTGAGGCGGCTGAACTCATGGCTCATTGAACAAAACGCATCATGAAGGAGTGAGTATTCACAAAGACCCAATGAATGAAACGACCTGTTTTCATGGCGTACCTGTGCGTTGGTTTGAGACACCAATTATTATAACCGCCCGAAACTCTCTCCAAATACTTCGCAGCAGCATTTTCGAGTCAACAGTGTTTCGTCTAGGATATTCATTCATTCATTCATTCATTCATTCATTCATTCATTCATTCATTCATTCATTCATTCATTCATTCATTCATTCATTCATTCAGAAGTCTGGGGGAGAGTGGGTTTTTAAAAAAAGCGCTTGTCCCTTTAACAATGCTTTCTTTAGAAGCTACGAATATGTTTTTATATTTCGTACGTGTCTTGTGAAAACCGCTGATTCATGCAAATCAGTGGCTTGTTATGATTTTTGGAAAAGTTGTCTGATTTTATGGTCATACGCGTAGTTTACCTACAAAACTGTGTGCTTATTTCTTTTTTTTCCATCGTGCGTCGTCGGATGTTCCAAATATTCCTGTTTACATATGCTACCAGTGGCGTAGCCAGGGAGTCGCATACCGGGCCCGCGCACCCCCCCTCCCCCCCCTCCCCTTCGATTTTTTTTATTCTGCCATGGAATAGGGAGCACAAAACGACACTTCCCCACACTAACCTGCCCGGACCCTAAGTCAGATGAAGGGCGTGCCCTCTCCTCCCGAACCAAATTTCTGCCTGCACCACTGTATGCCACGCACCTGTGCAATTCTTTATCCATTACGAACTCATGCCCAGAACTATGCATTCAGATGCTAACCGTCCGTACTGAGATATATATCTGGCGTCGCACTGTCTGCCACATTTGGGGACTTGAAAGGGTAATGTAGCAAAGAAGTGCGGTTCTTGCGCCTGTTTTTGTTGTCTGCTTCACGGTTTTCCTCTGGCCTCATTCCTGTTTGCTGTTTTACCCTTTCAAACACCACGTACCGACTCGCCCGACAAGCCAACCTTAATTATATTTTTTAAAGACGATAGTCTTTCTTGGGATACCTAAACGAAGAAATTTTGGTCTGTCTGTATGTTTCTCTGTTTGTCGGCACGTCGCACGATTCAGCTAGCTGGCCAAAGTTTAACCCCTTGCCTTACGACCTCCAATCTTGACCGAAAAGCATGTGTTCATACGGGTGAGCGTGTGCAATTAAAAATCAAATATTACGCATACCTGAGGCACAACATCAATACCTTAGTACTATTCACAGTGTTCCTTTAAAACAAAATCTATGGATACGTAATTATAAAGATCCTAGTGTTTATTACGCGGCGCTGAAAATGCGCCTCTGTGTACAAAACAAGTCTCCGCCCAGTGATTTAACTTCCACGCTGTGGTGCTGCCACCTGGCAGCAGCATAGTTCAACACAAGCCAATGTTCCCCGGTAGCGCTGTAGATGGCGTCCTCTTCTGTTTTATCAATGCCAGCCAGATGCGGCTGATTCATCGTAGAAGAGCGCTGTCTCAGGCAAGGCAAAACATATATGACCGCTTGATGAAATACGACCCACTCTACAAGACATGATCAGAGAACGCAGAGAAAAGACCGACGACCAAATTTCAGCGGAGAAACGCCGGCGTCCGTCTAAGCGTGCCCGGAAAACGTCCGAAAAACGAGCCCAGCGGCTAGCCCAGCTATTAAATTGTGGTACTCATGCCGCTCATGCAGTGCAGTCGGCACAAGACTATCTTCTTTCGACGACATTTGCAGCGAAGCACGCAGATACGCGGCCAATTTTTTTGTGAGGTTTTGTACAGAAAGAACGAGGAATGGAAAAATAGAGAGAAAGAAATGCAAAGAGAAAAAGAAAGAGACATAGAGAGAACATCAATGAAAGAGAGAGCAAGAAGTAGAGAGAGAGAGAGAGAGGAAAAGAAAGAAAGAGGAAGCAAGCATGGCGTCATCTAGCGACCAGATACCGCATCGCCTGGCCAAGCCGCGCATGCGCTGTAGCTAAGCCACGTCCACCGACGGAGACATCGCGCGCAACCTCCGCTCTACAGTGCATAGCCTGGCTGTGTACTCTCGAGGAGGAAGTCGCGCGTCTCGAAGCTAGACGCGTCGGTCAACGAGGAGTACGAGCAGCGACGGGTTCGTGCTTCGCTGCGCCAAGCTTTGCGCTACTTAGTTCAAACTGCCCGCAATTTTTATTTATCATTTTTCATCTCGGTTCGTTCTGCACACTAGTCGACAGGGGATAGGCGTCACTACCTAAGGCCACCAACATATCTATTTCATCATGCCAGTAAGAAAATAGAGATTTAGAGAACAAAAATTAAATGTTTGATGCCTCAGCTATATTCAGTAAAAGAGCCGCCGCGGTGGCCCAGTGGTTACGATGCTCGGCTGCCGACCCGAAGGACGCGGGTTCGATCCCGGCCACGTCGGTCGCAATTCGACGGAGGCGCAATGCTGGAGGTCCGTATACTGCGTGGTTTCAGTGCACGTTAAAGAACCCCAAGTGATCGAAATTATTCGAAGCCTTTCACTACATGGGCGTCGGCAGGTTGGTGTAAAAGGGGCACTTGACACCCCCCCCTCCCCCCCCCGCCGAAGGCACACCACCACTTGGAACCCAAGCAACACCAGCCTCCACCCTCCTTCCCCCCACCGCGATGCAACACGGGTTTGTGCCCCACAAGACAAAATCCTGCCGATGCTCATGCCTCACTACGGCGTCTCTCATAGCCTGAGTCGCTTTGGGACGTTAAACCCGTAAACCAACCAAACAAGCTATTTTCAGTGAAAGCAAACACATTAACCTCTGAACAAACGCGTTCCACTTGTTTAGCGCTTGGCATGCGCTCTAAATACACCTTTGTTGATGCTCGTCGAACGGCCTCGTTCTGAGGCATCCATAACGTTCGTTATTTCGCGTGCCGCTCGTCCGCAGCTTCGCGGACGCCACGTCTTAAACAGCGTAAACATGTCATCACGCTCGTTTTGCTTAACTACAGCGGCTCCATTTTGCTCACCGAGCGCTCCCCGGCCGCAAATAGGCGCTCGGCCGCATTCTCCTAAGACTACTCGAAGGCGAAAGCCACCTTCGTCTCCTATTTGTTCTCAGTAGATTGTATCGATTAAACTCCGCCCCCCTCCGAAAGCTTTCTGCAGCTCACGTGGTTTTTCACTGCATCCGTGATCGGCCTACCTTTGAGCAAGCGAAGATGTCATTGATGACGTCATGACGTGACGTCATTATGACGTCACAAATTGTGGTGCTTCGTGACGTCATATGCTGACATCGTCACGTGACGATGATTTTTTGACATCACTCGTGTCGACGCCAATCAACTCCCATGCATGTTCCGGGTTGATTGGCGGAACATGGGGGAGGCCTTTGCCCTGCAGTGGGCGTAGTCAGGCTGATGATGATGGTGATGTTGACGCCGCTGGCGGTCAAATTTAGCGTCTGATGAGGCATCTAAGGCTTTTGCCTTAAAGCAAGCCGACAGATGCTCCACGACCTCACGGCATATCTATTCCGTGCTACGCGCTCGATCGGGTAGACAACGCAGGGCTTTGCGCAGCCACTTCAAGGCCACACCTGCGCCAAGGAGCGGGCACCCGGGATTTCACGAAGATAAGCAGCAAGCATGCCCGCGAGAAATCTAGAAATGCTGCCACAACCTAGGGGACACGCTTAACATTCACAGCGCAGAAGTCGGCATCACGAAAGACAACGAAGGCTGCAGAACGAGGCGCTGAGCTAGAAGTTTTTAGTTGTCTTAAAAAAAAAAAAGAACCTTAACCTTCAATCCGACGGAACGCTCCCGTCTACTACTGCAAGCCGAACTTCGCCACAGAGGCATGACCAGCTATGACCGCTGGATAAATGATCACACATTCCACAAGACACTGATTCACTTCACACGCAACACCGTTCTTACTTCACACTTCTAATACACATATACCCAGAAAGTATTATGCCTTAAGAGCGAGTCTGTATCACAATAAATAAATAAATAAATAAATAAATAAATAAATAAATAAATAAATAAATAAATAAATAAATAAATAAATAAATAAATAAATAAATAAATAAATAAATAAATAAATAAATAAACAAACAAACAAACTCGCGCAGCATTACATTCTTTTACACTAAACGTCGACGGTGGGCCGATCAGAGACGTGGGTAGACAATGACATTCAAGTTGTGTTCTGAGCATTGTTTAAGTGCTACGAGCTTAGGAGGTTGCTATTGCCTTAGCGGCAACCCGGTGTGAAGCCAAGTTCATCATCACGAACTCGCAGGCTTGTCACGATGAATTCCGTGTGCTCTATGGATCGCCAACATGAAAAAGGCTGGGAGTCAATGCAGCAGGGCTAAGTTCTCGATAATACCGTGTTTCGAGATCTTGCAACGCGCATTATACTCTGTCATAACCTCTTAAGTCGAACGATAATCAGATTCGCTTTCCGAACGCACTTGTGTAGAATTTTTCAAAGAGACGCACCAACGGTTCCGTCGCACTCGTATTGACCGAGGAACACCAGAGCTCGTACACTGGCATCAGTGGCGAGGGCTTCCATGGGATCGGAGGGTTCCGACCATTCAAAATTTCTGTTTTTGTAGGTGTGTATGTACGCGCACACGTACGAACTCACGCACTAACATACATGGGGGGGTGGGGGGGTCTCGCACCATCCCCCCTCCCCCTCCTTAATAATATCTGAGGGTTTTACGTCCCAAAACCACGATATGATTGTGAGGCACACCTTAGTGGAGGGCTCCGCAAATTTGGACCATCTGGTGTTTTTTAACGTGCATTGGCATCGCGCAGTACCCGAGCCTCTATCATTTCGCCTCCATCGTAATGCGACCGCCGCGGCAGGGTTCGAACCCGCGACTTTAGGGTCAGTAGCCGAGCACCGTAATCACTATACCACTGTAGCGCACCCCCTACCCCTCCTATTCGAAAAAAGATTTCTGGCTGAAGATGACCAGCGCGAAGCACTAAAGATCAGAAATACAGGTAGGGGCAGACCGAGGAAGCGAAAGAATGACCAACGCAAATTCTTTTGCTTCCTCATTCATTCTTTACCTGTATTTTCGCACTTCAGTTCTTGACGCTGTTCGTATTCACTGTAAACGTAAATGACAACTCGCCCGCATCGCTTTTCTAATTCTGGCTAAGCCCCTAGATGGCATCTCTATTCTAAAGCGTATCCGTGTAACCATAGGCGTGTGCAGGGTACCCCTTCAGGGGGGGGGGGGGGCGAAGGTTCGTCGCAGCGCCCCCCCCCCCCTACCTATTATGTCAATGTTTGGGGCTGACTTTGCGCACCTCCCCCCCCCCCCCCCCCCCCGTCCGAGTTGCAGCGCCCCCTCCCTATTATGTCAATGTATGAGGCTGACTTTGCGTCCCCCCTCTTATGGGACTAGGGGGGGCGGCCCCCCCCCCCCCCTGCCCCCCCTCGTGCGCACGCCTATGCGTGTAACCTATACTCAGTCTCATTAATCGCATACATCTTTTCGTGTATCTTTCATTCAACTGGAGGGATTAGTGATGGACACCTGTGGAACCCACTTCTTGTGGCTTTCGCTGATGCACGATTCGCACATTACTGCACGAAGTTCACTTCCAGTGTAGGTTCGTCGCATATGTCTTCCTTGCGTCTTTTGAGGCAATCCTTGTTATTCCAGTCGATAAATTATTGCGTTCCTATACTCGTACTTCTGAAGTTTTCAGTGTGGCAGCATAACACAGAACTATTTTAGCAGTCTCCAGCGAATGCAATCTGTTCATACGTACATTGCCGGTTGCACATTTAGTCGTTACGCAAACCGAATGCACAAGAACTTCAACCGCATATTGTTGCTTCTTATTTACCTTTAATTAACTATCTTCTATGATAATAAAAAATGGCTGAATATCACGGACGCACAATTTCAAGGTTGTGGGTTCGGGCCCTACCGACGGCAAAGGTATTTTTTTCGTCCACTTTAAGCCATTCCAATTTACGTCATCACACTACACTGCGGTTAGAAACTGCACATAATTTCACCTATGCTTTCACTGACTTCATTTTTTTTGTTGGCTTCATTAGGTTGTATCTAAAAAAGAAACGAACCCCTCGAAGTATTATTTTGCTTTCGTTCAGCATTTAGCTGAAGTATAGGAAAGTCGCAAGTCTGTCGGTCGGGGCTCTTGGCAGCAGTGGAATTGTGACCTCGGGCGACTGAAGCGCGGACGTGCTGTTGTTGCACTACTTCGCAAAGGCACATTATAGTATATGGTGCACCTGAAATAATGTCATCTCACATCGCCACACTCTTTGCGTTACATCAACATCGGCAAGAAAAAAGTGCGAGCAGCTTAGTAGAAAACGAAAGTATCTAAATTTTGGAATTTTCCTTATAACGTACTCGTAGAGCTCTTTGATGTCAATGTTTCTCATGAAAAAAAGAAAAAAAAATCGTCCGTTTATTTTCAGGACGAAGTTTCAATGGGAAATTCGTGCGGACTTTTGCAGAAAGAAAGCTTTCCCAGTTCACAGAAAGTTCGTGCTGTTCCGGGATTAGAACTCCGCACCGACGACTCTCCGAGGTGGTCGCTTTTACCATCTTGGCTAACCATCGAAGCGCCAGGCGAATCAATTGATGAAAATGACAAAATTTTTCGTCGACTTGGCAGCATTATTTATAACAAAATTGCAAGTTATGAGTTTTCATCGTCGCTTCAGGCAGCAGTCGAGTGTATTACAATCCTATTTCCTTCATCAACCATCTTCCACTTTGCAAAATTCCCCCTTGAACTGATTGTCATTGTGTCTCGTGTCGCGAACAAGTTACTTGCAATGTGAATGAGATGCGCAACGCACTGAGCACGTACAAGATATAACGCACTGTTACCGTGGCGCACCAGAAAACTTTGATCGCTCTAGTTATGTACGGATCGACCACCGTAGCCTCAGATTTCCAATCCCTGACCAGTTCTCGCAGAGGTTGAGGTAGGCTCATGCGACGGTTCACCTCTCGGCGAACAACGAGTACGAACGGTCTTTCCTCTCTTCCAAAGTTCGCACGACTTGATAAAACCTGGCTGAGTTCACCGCGGTGTTCGCAATTTCGAGAGTACATCGTTGTGTTATCCGCAGGAGAATGTGATTCTTAAAAAAAAAAATACCGCTAAGAACTCTGTACAGATGGTTATCCAGCGAAGCCAAGCTTGCGGCCACGGTGTTCATCACGAGCTGGGATCAATAGGAGCGTCATCTGTAGTAGCTTTTCGTTTCTCTCTCACCACATTTAAGAGAAGGGTGCTTCAAACTTCGCGTTCGGTGGCGTTAGTTTAAAGGAGATTGGGAACGCCTTAAAGAATTTTATGGGTAGCGATTCATACTGTGGCGGGGTATCATATCCCTAGCTGTATATGTTGTCAAAACCTGAATATAAGCTACTGCAAGTGCGGAGACCCTTCGATGAGGCGTACGCTAGCATTGCTTTTTCGCTATAGTTTCTGTACACTCACGGACTCACGGACCGCCACGTCTTCCCACCTTCTAGCCATATACTTCTCCGCTGTAAAAAAGAGGACGTTAACGAGAATGCGAATCGCCGAAGAACTCACTCCCGTGTAGAGAACCCATAAGATTAGCAGGAGGATGATGAGGATGGCGTAGTTTATGACCAGGCTGCTCGCTTCTCGGTCCATGGCGTACTCCTGCGACGTCTGTAGCTCCTGGTGCCCGGATCGTGTCCCCGCTGTGGCGAGCTAGAGAAAGTGCTTTGTTGTCTCGAGGTTTCCCCGCTCTGTGCCTCTGTGTTTGTGTCGTTCCGGAAACACTTTTGCCCCCCTCGTGTGTTGTCGACGACGAACGACGACGGTCCTTCAATCCCCTCACCCCCCCTCACCCCCCTTCCCCTCGCCCCCCCCCCGCCTTGCATCCCCGGGCTTCACCGGTAGCCGGCAAATTACGACGACGATGTTCCTGGCACCGAACCATCGCCGCAAGCACCATTTAACACCGCCATTGCCAGAACTTTCCTCCTTTCCCTCCTTCTTTCCTCTGACAAACACACGCGAAAGAACGAACGCCTCCTTCTTCTACATCCGTGCGAGCGAGTTGGTCTTCATTATGTTCTTGTTCTCCTACGCAGTGCCGTACGTACTGTCACTACCCACCCTCTCACTCTGTATCCTACGCTTCTTCTTCCTCCTCTGTACCGTCCGATTCTTCTCTCCTTCTCTCGTTTCGAAAGGAACTCGCTCACTCCCTGTTTATTCTGGATACATTCTGCGTGACCTTAATTCGCTGCACCCCCGGCCTCGCGCAGCTCATCTCCCCCCTCCTTCTCTTCGTCGCCTTCCAGTTGTGCGTCGTTCTATTAACGTCGCCCATCCCCTCGCGTGCTCCATCACCCCTTTCCTTTCAGTTCCAACTTCTACCCCCCCCCCCTCCTCACCCGAACTCCCTCCATACCACCGACGTCGTTGTCGCCACTGTGTTGCGCGTGACGTGAGCCTGAACAATGCCCGGTGACGAAAGCTCGCTCGCGAGGTTCTCACCGCGTGGCCTCGTTATCCTGTCACAACAATGAAACTGTATACAACGGGTTGACGAAATTACGCAAGGATTGAGCGCCGGCTAAAGGAACGGGAAACAAAGCACCGAGGATAACAAGCTTGGACGATGATCTGAAGTTGACATCAACGGAGCCCAGTTCAGGAAGCCCGGAATTGGAACAGAGAGAGAGAGAAGTTAACCAGGAGAGTTTCCGGTTTGCTACCCTGCACTGGGGAAGGGGTAAGGGGGGGGATAGTAAGGTAAGGAGGGAAAAAGAAAAGAGGAATTGATGAAAAAAAAAAAGGAAAGAAAACGCGCACACACTCAAGCACGGGAGAGTCTTGTGCTGGGCCTGTTGGTACATAACATGGAAACGAGGGACCCAGCCTTCAAAAAACACGTACACAAGGAGAGAAGTGTGTAGCCGTCATACTTCTCTACGTGTTTTTTGAAGGCTGGTTTGCTCGTTTCCAAGCTTTCGAAAGATTCGGCCCAGGAAACGGTGATCTCCTACAGTATTGAATACCAACTGCGATCATTGTACGATTTTTAGTGCGCTCATCACTGAAAAGAAACGGTGCTATCTATACTGATGTAAAATGTGTTGCAACTCTGAAAACCGTTAACCGAGGTCGCGGGTTCGATTGCCAGCCGCGTCAGCTTCGTTACGCGATTGGAGAGAAACGAATGTTCGTTCGCGTACATGCATGCGTTATCGTGCCTCTGGAGGTTAAAACTAAGCCGGAACAGATATGCCATCCTTAAAAACCGCAGAGTTGGTTTTGGCCAAGTGTTAACCATATGTACTGTCAATCAATCAATCAATCAATCAATCAATCAATCAATCAATCAATCAATCAATCAATCAATCAATCAATCAATCAATCAATCAATCAATCAATCAATCAATCAATCAATCCTGTGAACCAGATATGTGAAACGCTGCTTACAGTGAATAAGCACGACCGTTAACTGAAAATACTTACACCAATGTTCAGGGCATTTTCACGGTCTATTTCTGTTCACTTGACATTTCTTTCACCCATGACGTCATTTCGATACTCCTCTCCTACTTCTTTCCACTGATGGTTTCCTTTTTTTCTTTTCTTTTTTCATTCTCCGTGCTTCGCCAGGCTTCTGTTTCTCCTTCTACTTTCTTAATCTTAACGGGTCATCGGGCCTCGACGCTTCCTACCTATTTTTTTTTACCGTACTTCTTTGTCATTATCTTGCTTATCTTTGTTTTTGTTTGCGCCCGAAAGCCGCCGCCTCAGCCCTTTTTATCTTGTTTTTTTAATCTGACACGCTCGAAGCTTTCCCTCTCTCCACCACAGCAAAATGCGTTCTTCCAGTTGCCAATCGGGTCCATCGCTCGTTCCTCTTTGTTCATAATCTTCCGTGCCAAGCCCCTCTCCCATCCTCTTTCCTTTCTCATGCATTCATAGGTGTGCGCACGGGGAGGGGGGGGTGGCAGAGGGGGCGGCCGCCCCCCCCCTAGTCACCTAAGAGGGGGGCGCGAAGTCAGCCCCATACATTGACATAATGGGAGGGAGGCGCTGCGACTCGGGGAGGGGGGGGGGCGCAAAGTCAGCCCCATACGTTGACTTAATAGGAAGGGGGGGGGGGGCTCTGCGTAGAACCTTCGCCCCCCCCCCCTGAAGGGGAACCATGCGCACGCCTATGCATGCATTCACATCTTACCACCCCCGCGACAACGTCCCTAGCGAGCTAAGCTGTTGGTTTAGGTTAGTTTAATTATTCCTAATGCAGTCTTCGCATCTCTTCTTCTTGGCATCTGCCATCCTGGCCTCTCGCGTGTTTCTCAGTTAATTTCTCTTCTCTCTCTCTCCAGTCTACGATATTTGTTTTTTTTTCAGTTCTGTCCCTCACACTCCTCCACTCATGTAGCTGCCAGAGCCATCGGTGCCCGAAATTCCTTATCGTCGTGCGGCATCTCGTTCTTATAGCGCTAGCTCTATTTTTTCTTGTCTCCATTGCTCTGCATTGCCTCCTTTTCTTTTTCATTCCTTCTCTGCGGTGTCACAGCCGTCGCGAGCAGAGTTGTCAGTGCCTTCACGCCCGTCTGTATTTGTAAGGTGTTTCATCATTTCAGTGGAGCGCTGCAGATACCAGAGATAAAACAGGAACGCTGGTAGGTTACACAATGGCTGAAGCCTTCGGAATTGAGCACTTGGGACTGGGAACTTGCGAAACAATTGCGCTAGGTTCTAACGAGGGGGGAAGGGAGGAAGGTTTATTTGGCGATTCATATAATTCATATGGCCTCTCTTTTCCATTTCTGTCTTTTCTGTGGATCCTACCGAGAGTGTACCACTACATGTGGGAATGCTCTGCCCCACGGGGTGTTCCTCACATCCCCAACCCCACCCCTTCCTTTTGGGAGTCTGCACTGCTCAGCTTACGCCGGCAGGAACAGCAGCAGCTGGTCCAGCGGGCTCGCAGGGTCGCGCAAGGCGATGGAGCCCTGGACTGAGGGCCCCACCCAACGAAGGCTCTCTGTACATTCGCTAATAAAAGCTTATTCTCTCTCTCTCTGCCAAACATAGAAATACCATAGCCTGACGAAGGGAGCTCGTGCATCAGATTGGCTATTTTTGACAGTGTTCGCGAAGTGTAGCTGTCTGGAATTTTTTTTCCTTCCTTATGTCCTTTTTTCTTCACACTTAAACTCAATAGCGCCAAAGCAACGCAAGATGTCCCGCGAAGCGTGAGAGGACTCAAGAAGAACTTGTTCTTGGGCGAGTTGGTTCCTGGGTTTGCGAAACATGTTACATCTGGCGCAAAGCTAGAAACGTGAAACAGGACAGAGGAAAGAGACAGAGGAGCGCCAAACTACCAACTGTTTATTGCCGGCAAAGGCTGGAAATCAAGAAAAATCACGCCATATCCACGAATTGAATGATGATGAGTGGGCGAAGCTCGATCGTTTTCATTCATGGCAGAAAGAGAATGTGTGGTCTGGAACGCGCTTATACTTCATGGTCATCAGCGTCATCGTCATCGTTATCACGTGTAGTGGGTACTGTAGTCAATGGGCGAAAGTTATTAGGAGATTTCGTGTGTTTGCGAACTTTTGGAAGAATTTTGAGGACTTTTGCGCGTGACAAAGACGATAAAGAAGACAGCTACAAGGCGAGCCAGGGTCAGGTGGCACGCGCGGCGGCGGCACAAGAAAAAAAAAAAAAAAGGAAGAAAGAAGAAAAAGAAGAGAGGCGCGTGTGGAACGCGCAGAGGGCGTTCTGGCCATCAGTTTGGCAATTAGAAAACTTAATTCCCAGCAATCAAAAGTTATTATTATTACCGATGCATTATCAGTTTGTGTTCACTTAACGTCCGCTAAGCAATCGCATCTTCACAGGATATTTTTTGACTCTTGTTCCACATAGCCTATCAGAGGTTCGGTTCTTGTGGGTCCCCGGGCATGCTGGAATTTTCCTAAATGAAGCAGCTGACTCGCTCGCTACGGCGTCTTTAAATGGCCCGGTTCTTAATATAGTTCCTCATTTTCCTCTCATTACAGGAGAAAGATTCAAGCGCTTGTTCTTTTTAAAAAAACAGTCAAACAGCTCTCATACAATCTGATGAGTTCAAGCACTTGCAGTTTTCATGGAACACCACTAAATGCCTTTCACGTCAATGCGAAGTGACCCTCACTAGCTTTCGCTGTAGAGTTCCCCGGCTAAATTATTACCTTCACAAATCTGGCTTCCCATTAACTAACCTCTGTGTAATTTGCAATGAACCAGAAACAATAGAACACTTTCTTCTCTCATGCCGCCGTTTCGCCTCACTCCGCCGAATATATCTTGAAATCCCTACTGGTCAACTGGGCTTAATTAACACTGACTACCTCCAACCTGTTATCATTTGGAGCCGGGCAGTTTGGCACAAGCCGCAGTGCTGTGGTTACTGCGCTACATAAGTTCTTACAAGCAACCGGAAGGTTACGCTGCTAGTGTTGCCGACCGTTGGAAAAAAAAAAAAACAGATAATTTTTTCCTATCTTTATTTATAGAATTTTTATAATCCTTTTACCTATCTGACCTTTCATTTACATTGCATTTTATCCTCTTTTTTTTATGTTGCGCAGCCTTTATTTTTTCCCTATATAGCAGTCAGTGTGGCCAATCCCCCCTTGTGGGTATGAGCCAGCCTCTCGTAGGCGACAAAACAAACAAAACAAGCTAGCCGAAGGACACGCCGGACCAGGGCACTGTCCTTGGAGATCGTCTTGGCCGTGCTCGGCGAGGGCCTGGTGCTTGCCTGGTGGTGCAGACGTTGGCGGTGGCTCCAGCGAGAACACGCCGGACCAGGGTGCTGTCCGTGGAGCTCCTCCTGCCTGTTCCTGGTGAGGCCTGGCGAGCCGAGGTACCTGTTCTGTTGGTTTTTGTTGCAAACGCAGCGCGACCGAACTCTTAAGCCGCGTTCAGACTGCAGTCGCATCTTTCATAAATGTCGTATCGCGTAACGGCTGTATCGTCAGTTTGTGTAGCTAGCGACCACGTATGTTTACATTGATCTTTTGGGTACAATACGTTTTTTTACGACGCGCCAATCGCCACTCTGAATGTGCGTTGCGTCCTCGCTACAATTTCCGCCTAGCAAGGTTCGCGTGTTTGGCCATGGCTGGCCTGGTTGGGCTAAAGGGAAGACGCTACGTGCGCTCACATTAACGCACATCGCGTCTGCGCTTTAGTCCGGCAAACCAACTGCACAGACACGCTACAGCATGGCTTTCAAGACGCGCATGAAGACGCGGAATCGGGGGAGGCCAGAAGCCCCGTGAACGGAAAGCGAAAACTGAAACTGCTTTGCCCATTGGTCGTACGTAACGGTCGCATCTGTAGTTGTCGTAAAAGTCGCGGGCCCGGCAACATTTACGTCCCTTACGTTACGTACTATACGCTAAATCCAACAACGTCTGAACATGCTCATTACGTTGCTTGCGCTTACGGTTACGATCCTTACCGAGGACGCGTACGTTGCGCACGTAGTCTGAACACGGCTTAGAAACGCTGATTGAGTGGATTTTTCCACTCAAGATCACGGACGCGACACACCGCTGACAAGCGCCATTTCTTTATTACGTCAGAGAGCAAAAAAAAAAAAATCGGTTATAACACGCAAGTAAAACCTGTCCTTACAGAAGTAGTTGAATGTTTACTGTACATTGATATATGAGAGCTTCCACAATGTCTGTTGGTGTTTGACAGTTATAGCACCGTTTAACGTGGATGCATCCACGTTGACGCTTGGTGGTACATCTGTATCCCGACGACTAACGTCCATGATCAATGATTAAACAAACCCTTGTCGTCATAGGTGCTTGTGGTAGCTGCACGGTGAGAGTGGAATCATAGAAAGCGGTGTGACAGCTAGAAGAGCGTCACTAATTGCACGCCGAACTTGGGCTAAGGTCGTCTACTCGCGGCATGTTAGAGTTATTGACAACGCTGCCCGACCAGAGGGAAACGCAACGCGCGTCGTGTCTTCGCCATTGGCCGGCTGCGATTTTTCGCGGGGAACGCGGAGTTACGGCCGCGCGACGCACTCGCGCGTCGCACAGCTATTTTTGGTATGGACTATAGTGAACTATAGTATGGACGGATGCTACGAGTGTGAATGCTATGGGTACGGTCGCCACCTGGGCAGTGGGTTAATGCGTCGGCAAAATTGCACGTTTACTATTCGAAACACGCCGAATGGGATGGACGCGTAGAAACGACGCTTTGAAGAAAGTAATCCTGCATTTCACGGTCATAACGCATTACTTCTCTTAGCAAGAACACTGTGAGAGGAGAGTGGTAGATATAAAAGGCTTGTTTTTAGAGCCTGCGAAGTATGTGACCGTGGCGCAGTGGATAGCGTGCCCGGCATCTCTTGTCGTGGACCTAGAGGTCGTAGGTTCGACTCCCGTTGACGGAACTTTTTTCTTTGTATTCTGATCACGTGTATTTTTTCGACGTCAATTTCCGTGACTGAAATACGTCACTCAAATCTTGGTGGACCCCGGCATAAAACACTTTCGTGTTAAAAAAAAGAGAGAGAGGGGGGGGTGAGCTTTTCAAAACACACAATTTCCGTGACTACTTAACCAATTTATACAATTGCCGTGACTATATAAAGAACACTTCCCGGCCCTTCAGTTACTCTACTCCTTTCTTTCAATCCTCAATCCTTAACCCTTCTCATTTAGAGTATAGCATACCAAGCGTGCGACAGTGCAAACCTCGTTGCTTCGTTGATTGCTTTCCTTGTTGCATTCATTCAAGGAAGCCTGGAGCCCTGTATACCTGTCCGCACATCGTTTCAGAGTCGTGTTGCTATATTTTCCCGCTTCGCCCCCTCCTTGAGAGCCATTTCCGTCGTGCTCCGAGCGTCACCGCTGCCTTGGCGCCCTTTGTTTACCTCCCTACAGGCGCACGCAAACGGTCGTCGCTGCCAGCTGACACCACGGGTTTCGTCAGCGCTTTTTCCTCCATCTCTGAGCTCTCGTCGTCTCTTTCTTACGGGCTCCTTTAGTTTGAACAACCAGCGTCTTCGTGTGTCATTCTATCACTCTCTTTTATCACGATTTCCCTTGCTGTTTCGCAAGCGCCCAACGCCTAGCTAGCGCGCAGGCTTTGTGGGCACGCTCGGCATCTCACCGCCAGCTTGTATGAGTGCTCTGTTGCGAGGCCTGGAAGAGTCGCGCTGTTGTAACGTTTGATGACGGCCGGAATTAAGTGCTTGCGTCTGAAATTTAAGGAAGACGGAACTGGAGTTGGACCGCGATCTTTTGTTGTTGATGTAGGTGTAGACAGTGAGCTGCAGTGCAACACTTCGGGATACATCGAAAAACAATGCTGGTGCTGCAGCTCGGTGCTACGTTCAGGCAGTAGGCAGAGACATGTTAAAAGACTGGGCATGAAAACACATGACATCTTTCTTGTGTCTTTGGTTGCACGCCCGGTCTTTTTAACGTGAACACCTATACCAACCAGCTCAGCTTTCTGTAGGCAGGGACAGGCGGTTATCGCACCCGACCGTTGTGTTCCAACTCGCAGTTTCCGATTGCGCAGACATGTTTACAGGGTCGCCGAAATTGATAGCCGCAATAGGCACAACCGCAGCCACAGGCTCGGTGGCTGCGAATGCTGGCGACAGAATCACAAAAAGCACAGAATCAATTTAAAATAAGGAAAGGCTTTTTAGAACTTTATTTCATATCGATTTCGCAATTAAAGGTTCCGTTTCCTAGCAGAGAAAACGAGAACTGAACTTCCCACCTTCCCAATTTTTTTTTATTCGGCCGACATTTTTGTGTCTGTAGATATGTGTGACGTCCAAGATTTCAACGCGTCTTCTTATTTGGACCTGTGCCAGTGCAGTGAAGTGTTTCGCGTTTTAAATCAGGAATACAGGGGAGAACGCATTCGACTTCTACCTAGTATTTGGAAGGCACTAGGGTAGGCGGGGTGGTTCAACTCCCCTCGCGAAATTTCTCATTTTATATATACGTGTATACATGCATGCGTATATATACCCGAACACATGCAAACGCGCGCACGAACATACATAAAGTATGGTTGAACCCCCCCTTCCCCCCACCCCTCAAAAATGCAGCAGATGCAGCCCTGCCGAGCATCGTCGCTACACTTCACTCTGTCGTTGATGAACATTAGGCCATTAGCATGTTTTCAATGGAGAGGTTTATTTTGGTTTAATTTCAAGAGCTGGCGCGCCAGCGCTCGCCGCGGTGGATTTGCACAGTAACTCGATCATATGTACCACCGAAGAGGGCGCGCGCATTAGGCAAGTTCTGTAATCAAACAAGTTCTGTTTTGTAAATTGAATTAAAAGGATCGCCTTGGGTAGAGTGTGTCGTACAGGAACACTCTTCGAATTTTCTTTAGATCTGCAAATACTTGTGGAATTTTGAAATTTGTGATGCTCTTGTACCATGACCGCTGTGAAGGACCTTTCAGAAGGGGGCTTCACACGCGGCAGGTCTAGTTATCGCTTCTCGGCCTTTTGGCTTAGATCGTATGTAGTGTCTGTTCTTATCAGCTTTAATATCTGATACGGCCCGCAAAGGGTCTTGGATATTAGTTGAATTTTTGCATTGCGGTGCTCGTGGGAGCTTGCTCCGCGAGCGCCACTGGTCGTCCTGACGTTGCACTGCAGTCAGGTACGGCCCAGTCCCCTCCGGGGACAATCATTAAATCAAAAGACAGATTAATTCCACCACGGCTGTTGAAAAGACGCTAGCTTGTGTCCACCTCCTCATCAAAAGCATAAAATTGAAAGGACACTTTGTACATTCCAAAGTGTGTACGGCGAAAGCGTGTGGCCATTAGACAGACTTATGCCATGTCATTTAGATGTGAAGCATCTTATGGCGAAGCTTAATCCGGTGGTGGTGGTGGTGTGCCGCGTGACCGCCCTTACTGCGCATGCGCAGACCCTTTAAAAAAAAAAACGCCGGCAGATCCCACGCACTGTGGGAATCGATGTAATGCGAAGCAGCCAGGAAGGAGCAAATCCTGCTTTACATAATTTGAATGTCATGTTTGAACATGTTAGGAACCTGTCATTTATGTTCGTCATACAGTCACGTCGCGCAATACCAATTTTGGTGTATATCAAGCTAGCGAACTGGACGCAAGCGCACCATGAGCGTGGCATGTAAATGGGGTTGTAGATGACACGCATGCCAAGATTTTCATGTTACCTTTCTGCCACTTATGTTCGTTATACAGTCATGTCACTCAATACCAAATTTGGTGTATATCAAGCTAACGAAACGGCCGCGAGCGCGCCATGAGCGTGGAATGCAAGTCATGTCGCTCATGACATGTCATGATTTCCATATTACCACTTGTCATTTATGTTCGTCATACAGTCACGACACACCATACCAAGTTTGGTGTATATCAAGCTAACGAAACGGCCGCGAGCGCGCCATGAGCGTGGCATGCAAGTCATGTTGCACATGACAAGTCGTGATTTTCATATTACCACTTGTCATTTATGTTCGTCATGCAGTCACGTCACTCAATCCCAAATTTGGTGTATATCAAGCCAACGAAACGGCCGCGAGCGCACCATGAGCGTGGCATGTAAATCATACTTTTCATGACAAGTCAGTCATGATTTTCATGATATGACCAGCCATTTACGTTCGTCATAGAGTCATGTTATGCCATACCAAATTTTGGTATAAATCCCATTAACGATACGGCCGGGAGAGCACAAAGTCGTAGGCGGCTAGATAGATAGATAGATAGATAGATAGATAGATAGATAGATAGATAGATAGATAGATAGATAGATAGATAGATAGATAGATAGATAGATAGATAGATAGATAGATAGATAGATAGATAGATAGATAGATAGATAGATAGATAGATAGATAGATAGATAGATAGATAGATAGATAGATAGATAGATAGATACGCTCAAAGTCGCCGAAGTTCGCTATGAAATGCTTCGCATTTAGTTAAAAAACCTCCTCTACCCCCTCTCTCTCCTCTAGGCATCCCTGCCCGCGGCAACCACACTCCCACTGCGCATGCGCGTCCGCCCCTCTCTCGCCTTGCGACGCGGACGCTGGCAGCGCCTGCTAGCGAGTTTCTTGGTTGAAAAAACCGACTGCTCGCGCTGCACAACCGTTCACTGGCCACCCCGTATATATGGCACTGGATCTTGACCTGCAAGGTGGTGTCGGTGGAAGATTTCTCCTGTGCGTTGTTGAACAATAAAAATTCGCAGCGTGCGCGTTAACTAAAAGCGGACTGCTGGTCTCTGTGTCCCAGTCGGAGTCTTCTGTCTCTCATTGCCCATTAGCAGCGATTGGCATGTTCCGGTAGGAAACACCGGTCCACCACTGCGTGCTTTGCGCCTCCCCAGTTGTCTCTCCTGCGCAACGCTGCGATGAGCGCCAGCGTCAACGCCGCCGCCAGCGTAAGCGTTAGCGCCCGCTGCTTCACATCTACACATGGTTCCCTTCAGCGGGAGATGGTGTAATTTTTTTCTTTTAACGCGATAGCGTTAAAGAGCTCATTTCGCAGAAATTCCGGCGTCGGCGTCGGTGTCGGCGTCGTTGGTTGTGAGCGAAAAATATCATCTTGTCCGTGACCGAAAAATCGAGAAAGATGCAAATAAAGTAAATAATAAAAACTTCCGGGTCCGAGTGAGGATCGAACCCGGGCCGTCTGCGTGGCAAGCAGGTGTTCTACCACACAGCCAAGCCTCTGCTTGGAAATACACGGAAAATAACTTCCTCTGCTTGGAGATGCAGTGAAAATAACTTTCCATGCTTCGCAAACGCAAGCGTCCTTTATATGGGCATCGCCATATAACATGTAATATCCCAGGAATATTGCGTGGTACAAGCGTACATTGCCATCGGGCGTCAGAATATGTGACTATCATAACGATTTCGTTGTTTAAAGCCGGCCACCCATTACAAACGGCACACACCTTACTGCGCGCGCATTCCCTTAACACCACGTAGTGGGTGCATAGCAAGTATACATGCACTAAGTGGTTGAAGTATGCAATCGGGACAGGATATATCGCTATCGCGTTCAACTCAATAAAGGCGAAGATTAAGGGATCCCCCCAATTTTTTACACCCTCAGTGGGATGGCACACAAACGGAATGTGTGCGTGTTTTCTTTTTTTAATTTTTTACCGCGAGTCGCACCGAGACGTGACACTAATCTTCCTCCGTTCGCATGCGTTCGTATTTTCTCGCGCTTTGCGCATCGCGCAAACGCCATCCGCGTTCCAGCGCTTAAATGGTCGGACCCTTTGTAAATTGCAAAGTGTGTTCCGCGGACGCCTGTGTCCATTGAGACGGCGTCGGTCAGAATGATTCCAAACGCTGGGCACAGCGACGCTACGCAAGCCAAGCGCGAGCGCTGTAGAGTCCGACGCGACCGGCGTCCGTTTGCGCACCCCGGCGGCCACCTTGCAACGTGCCAGGGCTCGGACGGACGGACGGCACGGACAGACGGATGGACGGACACGGACGGATGGATGGACGGACACGGACGAACGGACGGACGGACGTGAGCATGAGACATGAAAGGCTTTCGCCTTAAAAAATTTCTGCCTACCCTCCTGTTGGAAGGTGGAAGGCGACAACGATGTTGGTGGAAATAGTTTCTGGCGTTCGCAAATTAATCTTCGTTTATAATTAATTTATAGGGACAGTTAATATGGTAGCCTTCATTTTGTTACAACGAACCTAACGGTATACACGATGCACCCGAGAAGCCGCAGCTGCGCGGTGTACGCATCTTGTTAAAAAGAAGAGAGATAAAGAAAAAGTCACAGTTCCGCCACTAGCGCGAAGCAATGAATGCGATAGCAAGAAATTAAAATGTCACACGAAGACGACAAGCAGCTCGATACTTGCAGAGCGCTGCCGCAGCACAAAGGACGCTCGGAAAGGACGCGTAGGTATATACAGGACAAGCGTGAAATAACTGTCATAGTTGTTACGTGTTTGTATTTGAGCAACGCGCTGCGAGTGCCCGCGTTGCAGAAGCCGACGCTGTTGTTGTTGTTGCCTCTGACATGGCTCATACCCACTCAGGGCGATTGGTCAACAATTGATCATATGATACTGTTAGACTTTTCGACGCTGTTTGACATTTCTTTTCTTTTTAAACTGCGGCACGTGGAATGACCCCTCTGCGTCTCCTGCCACGCGGTGGCGTCTGACGCCAAATGTACCCGGTGTTCTTTTTTTCTTTTTTTCTTCTACATCATCAGTGGTACAGAAGGGGGGCCACTTTTCTTTTTCGTGCGCGTCTCAAGGGCAGTTTTCAATTTGAAAGAAACTGCAAAAGCATTGCGTGATAGAAAACATGCTCAAGCTGTTCCGAGATCTGCGTAGCGCGAGCGGAAAATGGTGCATATGAATAGCTCGCCGTAATATCGCTGGCACAAGCATTGTAAAAAGTGTGTACGTGCTTATTATTTTGAAAACTGAACTACTGCAATAAAGAAAAAAAATGGCGCGTGGCTGTGTTGGCTAGCGCAGTAGGCTGCGGAGCGAGGTGTCGCTGGTTCGAATCCCCGATCTTGTGCTTTGGAATTTTTTTTCTGCTTATTTATTTTTCTTTATGCCTTATATATATATATATATATATATATATATATATCTGGGACATGACGACGACGGCAAAAATCAGCCGATAGTGTCCATATAATTGCTATCGCAATAAAAATAAGTTTTACTGAAAGCTGGCTTCTTAGCAGTGAAAGGCCATGTAAGGAGAAGCACGCTTTACTCGATGAATTGTTTCTCTTCTATGTTTGAAACATTTGTGTGTCTGGAAGGGCGGGTATGAAGGGTGGTAAGACGACCGGTTGTAGCCTAGTATGTTCCCACCACAACAGTCGTAATGCTCAAGTGAACTGTAGCAAGGTTTTTGACCGGGATAGTTGGTGAAGATCCATACATACTTGGTAATGCTCAAAAGCTAGGGCGCATAAGCCGTTCGTGTGCCTAAACGTATCTGATCCGCCTTTCAAGCGGCGGATGTATATTGCTTGGCATATACATTTGCTCGCATGTGACACCTTTACACCAGAGCTGTTACGGTCGAGGTTTGCCGTTTGTCGTGGATATAAAATTATCATCATCATGAATCGGCATGATGAACGTGCCCACCTGATTTGCTGTGACCCAGCCTGGCGGGACTTAGTGCTATAGCTATAGACCCCTTTGTTATGTTTTCTTTGAATTTTAACCTTGCGCCTCGCCTTCCTCGATCATTGCTTGTCCAGGCAAAGTATGGGCGTATAATTACAGAAGCACTGGTGGGACAAGGGCCCAGTGTGGTGGTGTGACTTGGGAGGGGCAATTGGCCGACGCCCGTGAGTGTGTGTTTATATATATATATATATATATATATATATATATATATATATATATATCTTTGTTTCTCTCTCTATTTCACACTTTCTTCTTTCTCTCTCCCTGTACCCATCCTCTCGCCCATCGTAGTTATTGCATCTCACGGCGGACAAATCGGCTCAGCGGGAGAGCGCGCGCCGGGCGCACCTGTTCGGAGATCAGATCGAAGCAGATGATGAAGAAGAGGACGAAGAGAGCACTCGCTGTTCATGATGATGACGGTTTTTGCGAATGATTTACGGGGGTTTGCCGAGCATAAACAGCTCATCTTTTTAACTGGAGCACGGGTGTTCTCTCTGTCTTTTTTGTTTTTGTTTTCATTTAGCACGTGTGCATGCGTGCAAATCATCATAATAGACGTGCACAGAATGTAAGGACGCTTTATACGTTCATTTTTTTTTATTGTGATTGAAGAAGAATTTTTGCCGTCGCCGTGAGGTTCTCTATACAGACCAAGGGCCATAACATCGCCCCGCGCTTCGTATGCTCTATATGTGCGAGTGAAAGGGCGCGAGGGCAGCCGGCTATCACGGATCAAGAGAGGAAACGCGCAGGCCATCTTCCGTCACGCGACAGGCCCGTGGATGGTTTCGGATGGACGGCTGCTTGGCTACGGCAAAAGCTGCGTACTCCGAACGGCCGGGAGCGGTCGTGCGCTGCTTTATCTTGAAAACGATTATCAGATACCTCATACCTTCGTGCGTGTTGTTTATCCACCGCTCAGTTTGCGTTGAAGCGATAGACAGCGCGAATGTCGCTTTGCTTGGTGCAACGGCCGCGTTTCCTAACCTAATAGCGAACTTTAGTCCGGAGAGGCCTCACACGTACACACGGCCAAAGCACACCAGCCGATCGCCTCCGCGACTAAAAAAAAATGAAGGACACTTTGCACATTCCGAAGTGTGTTCCGCGAACGCCTGTGTCCATTGAGACGGAGTCGATCAGAATGGAACGCGATGCGCGCGTCTCCCTCCTTGCATGATTGGATACGGTGGGCACAGCGACGCTACGCAAGCAAAGCGCGAGCGCTGTAGAGTCCGACGCGACCGGCGTCCGTTTGCGCGCCCCGGCGGCCACCTGACACCGTGCCAGGGCTCGGACGGAGGGAAGGACGGACGGACGTGAGCATGAGACATTAAAGGCTTTCGCCTTAAAAGATAGTTCCGCTCATGCACTCAGCAATGTTCTCCGAAAGTGGAGGGGGGGGGGGGGGGGGCTGTACGGCTTGTGACGTCAGTCTGGGGTACGCACCCAATGGTGCAGGCTTGTGTGCATCCGCCTTGAAGGAGGAAGTGCTGCGGACTTCTAAAGTTCTGTCCGACTAGAGCAGTTAGCTGCAAACCTTACTTCGTATGTATAACATTCCAATTTATTGCTATCGCATTCATTTCTTCGCCCTTGCGGCGTAACTGTGACTTTTTTTTAAATAAAAATATTTATTATATTTATTTTGTATTATTTGCAAGTGCTGCCACTTCACCGTCAGATATCGCTGGAATTGGTACAGAAATGACATACGCCCGCTATGGATCATATCAAAATAACATCCTGGGTCATCAGACACATATCTCAGAGGCCATAATTTTAGTTCGCTTTCCTGAAGCGACATCGTTGAGCGACATGCAAGCCGAAAACACGTTTAGAGTGTAGTGTTTTGTACAGATATGGAAGGCGAGGTCAAAACTAGCATCCTAGCGACGCTTCTCTCTCATTAAAAGCCAAAAATTGTAAAGGACACGCCGCTTTTTGGTTACTTGGAGAACCACGCGAAAACGACTCTCGAAGGCTATGCTTTGACCGACTGTGGTAGCCGGAGTTTTGATTCAAGCCATAGATAGCCATAGATGCAGATTGTAGCTAGCCTGCTGTAGCCGCCTCCAAAGCCAATCCGTATCATTGGCGCGCTAAGCACCCGTCTGAAAACAGGCAAGTGTCTGCGAGCGCGTAAAAGAATTGCAACTCGAGCCGTTGTTTTGTTTTGTTCATCTGAGATGGCAGAGTCCAAGAAACGTGCTAGGCTGACACAGTCAAAGCTGAGCTTCTCGAAGTCTTCACAATCATCTTCGGTAAGCCACCTATTTCACTTGACACTGAAGACATTACTTGTGGAGTTGCTCTTTGTCAATGAGTTAAATTTGTCCGCTTTCTTACTTCAGAAGCGTGGGGATGCCGAGAAAAGTGGGTCCAGTGTGTCTACGGAAGATCTTGAACGTATGGTGAGGAAGCGTCAATTTTGCATATTGTTTTTAACGCATTGTGTCATGGCTCATCGGCTGATGCTACGGCATGTACCGCTTTGCTGCGAGTTATCCACGTGCATTAAACGACTATATTCAACTGGCTCAGTTATTGATATCGAGATATTGAAATGTTGTGAACGTAAAGTGCTACATTTTTCGTCTTTTTAAGGTCAATGACACCGTGTACTACCTCTTGATCTCGGACCAGCACAAGGAGGCCATCAAGAAGAAAGGTGAGCGTACGGCCCTTGCTTCGTGATTCATCTAAAGGGCGCACACGAGTTGCTTTCTGTAATGCGGTTACGGACCACACTCATACATTCAATCGAAATGCAGTTTGCACCGTATGGTTTCAAATGTGTGGCAGTTAGACGTCCCAAGAATGAAGAATGAACTGGCCGAGTTATGGCGGGTTCTTGCTTTTACTTTAACAAACCAATACTAACATGCGACTAACCTGTCATATTTGCGAGCATGAAACTATTTCTAGTTTTGCCTTGCTTTTATGGCATGCATATAAGTGTTTAAAAAAAATGTTACCCTGACATTTGTAGCTCACAGCCGTAGAGGGCACATTTTTTTTATGGAACTGTCTATGGAATCCTATCTTCCTTTTTTTTTATAGTGTTAGTTTGCCCCTCAGGCTTCAAAACATGTTCAAAATTGCTGACCCGATAGTCGCGGGATCGAATCCCGGACCGCGGTGACCTCATTTCGATGGAGGCAAAGTGGTTGGGGCCCGTGTACTTGGATTGAAGTGCACGTTAAAGAACAACAGGTGGTCAAAAATCTCGGAGCCCTCCACTACAGCGTCCCTCATAATCATATCGTGGTTTTGAAACGTAAAACCCGGCAATTATTATCGTTATTACATGATTGTGCAGTGTCGTTTCATGCATAAAGTCTAGAAAAGAGAGAAGTTGTGCAGACCATAGATCCACTTCTGTAGGTCTGGCAGCATGCTGGGGTGAAGTCCCACACGTTGCAGGTTAGGTGGCATCGACAAGTTGTTTGTGGCCCATGGCATGTCCATAGGTGACAAGACTAGTGGGCTTTTCGCACTGGCTTGGGATAGAACAGCAGCTCAAAGCAGTTCCGATGTAACCACACTTGGTGCGGATCAACGGTGTAACAGCTGCATTTGTGCAAACTCTTTAGAACAGTACCTCCTCTTATTGTAGCTCAACTGCGAAGCTTTGTTTCTGGCAAATCCCTGTGTGTTTCCTGTGCTTCGAGTAGCCTACCAATGGGCCCGTACACTGTGATCTTCTTGCCTCCCAGTTACAGACAGTGGCATAAATCCAGCAAAGTCACTATGAGGACACACCTTGTCATGGTGGCCATATTGTTTATATAAATAAAAGTATTATTTGTAATTGTATAGAAATTTAAATTATGCTTTGAAATAAAAATTTGAAACGAGCGTTGGTTCCCAGCTCGCGTAATTGCATTGTGCTGCCGAGTCTTCTTGGAAACCGGTCGAACAGCAGTTGAGATTTTCATACAGCCTGACACAGCTAAATATTGTTGATCACAAGTACACACTACAAAATAAACAGGCGTTAAAGAAAAGTCGGGAGAGTCGAGGACCCCCCCCTGACCCCCCGTCGCAATTGATGCCACTTCCCTGTCAGCTGAATGGTAGAGTCTGACCCCCTATTGAGAGATATTGGTCCTGGGTTCGAATCCCAAACAAGGATAAGATTTTGCTCAAGCTGCAAAGCTTTTTTACTGAGAAATTTATACTTTTTCTTTTTTTTTTTTTTGTAGCTTTGTGCTGTAAACATGTGGATTACAAATTTTTCTTCTACCTTGTCAGCTGGCGTGGAAATGGTTTGTTAATAGTATCTATCTTAGCAAGCATTAACAGCTCATGTATGCTTCTTTATTTCAGACATACAGAAGCATGTTCTGAACAACAGTGGAAGAGTAATGCGCAGCGTGCTTGCCTCGGCTAAGGAGAAACTAGAGGATGTAAGTCTGAAATGCGAGCAAATGCAATTACCGTTAAGTGTCCTGCATTGCTCTTTTATAGCTATTTCATGACTGCAGCATTCTCTTTTTATTGGTAAATGAATGATAGACAGGGTGGCGGAGCTTATGTGGTCACATTATCAAGTGTACAATGCAAGGCATTTTTTGCCCAAGAAATTTTGAGAGTCTGACGGAATGCTTGATTTGAAGGAACACGGAAGAGCAATTTACTGTGGTTGCACATTGGCCTTGCCTGTTGAGTTGCATTAAAGCCGTCAGTGTAGTATATCCAAAACTGGAACCAGAAGCGGCATACATATGCAGCACTGTGTGCGTTTGTCTTGCTCTTTGTCCAGTTTTGAATGTGCTATGCAAGGGGCAGCCATAGAGAAAGTTTGTTTTGCTTGTATATCAATTGTATAAGTTATTTTCTCTTTTCTCTAGCTTTAACCATAACAGGGTTAAAAAATATGCTTCTGGCATGTCTGCAGCGGCATTGAGACAGCTAAATATACTTTGCGCTCTTCACTGTTGGTTGTCCCTTTCTTTGCAGTTTACAGGAAGACCGGTCTGTGTAATCTTTTTTTTTTTTTTCTCAGGTGTTTGGTTACGAATTGGTGGAGCTTGACGACAAGCAAGGCTCAGTCATACTTGTCAGCAAAATTGACCTTTCTGAGTACAGTCAGTTCCTAAGAAGGTAAGCATACCTTGTGCTCTTGCTGCAAGTTAAATGCAGCCATCATCCTTATGAAAGGGAACATACTGGTACATGGCAGATAGCTTCATGCTGCATAAAACATACATATTATTCAGAGGTGAGGCAGCTGCACACATTGTGCATTTTTGATACAATTCCGTTTTCCTGTGCCAAGCTCCTACAAAAGCACAAAAATTGCAAAAATTGAACCGAATTCTCCAAAACAGCCTCAAAAGCAAAACTTTGATGCTCACGTCTGCTTCAGTGGGAAAAAAAAGGCTGAGTTGACAACATGATTTTCCAGGCAGCGCCGGGGATACCAAGAAAACAAGAAATTTGCAGAATACATAGATGTGCCCAAGCGTGTCTCTTCTATACACCTTTCTAATGAGGGCCTTCCATGGTGCCGCCATAATCTCCTCTGGGTTGTAAATATGCGTGACCCTGAAAAAATGTGTTACCATTCCATGAGCGTGCTGCTTTACTCGTTCGGCTGTGGCATGCGTGGAGGGGTTGGCTCAGGTTCTCTGTTGTGCATAGCATGTTCATCCAGTTGCTGCGATTTTCGTGTCGACGCTGCTGCGTGTAGTCGCCCACGTGCACGTTTGCCGTGGGAGTGTTCGTGCCGTTTAACGTTGTACTGTGCATGCGTGAGGCAAGCACCTTGTTGCGTCAATGCAGCGACAACTAGCTTCCTGCATGCAACGCTTAGCTGTGATGCTCTAGCAGTTTCGAACTAGAAGGTGGCAGCGGAACTGATGCAAAGCGCGTTCGTATCCTCCCCTAATGAAAGTGTGCACATTACAATGACGCTATGCTCAGTACCATATGTGTACATTTGACGAGATTGTCAGTGCGGTGAAGTTTTTTTTATGCCTACCCACACTCTTGAAGGCGGTCCTACACGAGGTGGCTAAGTAACCGCGGTACAGCGTGCTTTTGTTGTTGCTTGTTAAAAGTGTGCAGTACACTCGACGCTACACCAACTGCATGGCAGAGCAGATAGCTGAAGGTGCTTACAGTGATTTTCTCCTGACAAAGAGTAACGCTGACCTACAGGAAGCTCTGGGGAAGCTTGAAAAGCTAAATAAGCAGTCCCTACAAAAAGCTAAAGCAGTAATCTGCTAAGTAATATTACTGTTCTTAAGCAAAAGCCTGCTGCTATGTAAGTACAGTCCTTTTGCAATCACATATTTTTTTTTGTTTTTGTGTAAAAGTGGTAGGCTTTTTCGTTCGTTTCTTTGTTTTTTTTCAAATGTTCATGAAATGAACCTAGTTTGCAGAACCTTTTTTTCAATTATTTCACATGTTGTTTCTTACTCGGGCTAGATAGGACGTACGGTATGTAAAAAAGGTAGTTCGAGTTCATACCTGGTGATAATCTGTTAAAAAACTTTCTCCAAACGCTGTTTGAGTGTTATGTGTGTTCTAATCCGATTAAAATATGCTTGTCCCCACAAGTTGCTACCACTTTGTTTTTTTCAGGCTCCTAAGATGACATATTAAATAGCACTAAGTGCTCCAAATTAATGTTCTTCTGCTTCCAAAATCGAAATTGTGCTGCTCGAAAAACTGCTCCCAATTCACTTTCAGTCGTCACACCCCTGCTATTCAATGAAATTTTTTTTTCGCTGAGCGCTGCATGAAAAACCACACTAAATTAGAATTTTCATGTGCAAACACTGTGCGCATTCGCTGCGTAGATGGGATGCAAAATTTCAAGTTGTGCATTAAATTATCTGCTTTATTGTCTCGTAAATTTCAGGAGTGACAAAGATCTTGCAAAGCAGGGTCTCATAATCCTTGTCTTGGCTCTTATCCTCATGAACGATGGAGTCATTCGCGAAGGTATGTTTTTTTCTTTGTTTTATGATAGTCCATCCAGAATTGTGCAATTTGAGTACAGTGCTTAGCATGCACATTGTACTGTTTTGCACACATCCAGAAGTGTCCTATGTCCGAGAATAGGATACATATACATTCCAACTTATTGTTGGTGAATTTCACTCTCTTCAACATTCTCATATGGTATTCTTATGTGTGTTATTTGATCAAAATTTGAGCCCTGATGAACTGATGAGAGCTGACTGTGTTTACCATGCTACCCATGATAGTTGCGATGTAACAATGAATGTACCAAGAAGTTC
Source organism: Rhipicephalus appendiculatus (assembly GCA_030522465.1). Lineage (NCBI taxonomy): Eukaryota > Metazoa > Arthropoda > Arachnida > Ixodida > Ixodidae > Rhipicephalus > Rhipicephalus appendiculatus. The sequence continues at coordinate 1,110,120 of JALIZH010030874.1, read as the reverse complement.
ATACCAGTCTGTGACATTGGATAATACTGATCAGTAATTAATATCATTGCACAAAATTGGTAGTACGATGAACAACGTGGCTTTCTCGTGGCAACAATGCTCAGAAATTGTGCCACTGTGTGGGGCATGCGACTTTGCTGGCACTCCAGATGAAATTATCAGATTATGTGGCAGATTGGCCTAGTTAGGATTGGTATTCTGGATGACGTTCGTGTCTCCGCAGTCTGGACCCGAGCAGTCAGTCCAGCCCCGGCTGCGTCCGGCAGTGTCCAGCTGAGCCTCAGTCCTCAACATGTTGAGGCTGAGGCTCAACTGCGTTTGTCTCATCACGTTTGTCTGAGACAAACAGCCTCAGCACGTTGTCTTCTCTCCTCCACGTTCTCTTCTATTTTTCCTCCATGGTGTCCTTCTTGTGGCCACCCCATGGTACATATGGCTGGAAATGTAATTCATAGAACAGATAACTGGTGGTCTACCGCTTGTCCCCAGCCCGGGTTACAGAATCAGCGATAAGAGAAGAGAGGTGCATTGTGTGACAGCATAAAATGGGGTAGTATGATGACGTTAGAAAAACATCACAGGCGTTAGATGGCATAAGACAAAGATAATTGGAGGTGCTGAAAGATAGACACAAAAATGGACTCAAGTGAATGGTGATGACTAAAATGAGCTAAATGCTCATATGTGTACCACACCTCAAGCTGCTCAAGTGCACAACACACACAAACATGTACACACCCGCACGTGGCATCATGGTGTGATTTGTGAATAACTGCTATGCTTGTGTTTCCTGCAGATTCACTTTGGAAAATGCTGAGGGCCTATGCCCTTGACCCAAAGTGAGTTTTTCCTTATTCCTTAAGAGGGTTGTGTGCTCGTTTTGTTTCAATGAGGTTAATTTGCCATGTCAGGCCCTCCCATTTGAGACATCAGCAAAGCTTATATCACTGCCTTGGAAGTGCGTTACCATGGGATATCTATTTTGAAGGGGCAATTGGCTGCCACGCTGTTAGCTCAGGGATGTTCTGTGGTGTTCTTTTTTTTTTTTTTAATTTCCTCTAGCTACGGTATTGGTAGAACACTGGCAGTTACAAACGTCCCAAGCTCACACATCCTGTGGGTACATATGCATCTTCATTAGGCTTGAGAATGAAGCGTAACCGCAGCAGTCTGAGAAAATAGTGAGCTTCTGGGGCAGAGCACATCAACTGTGAGGTCCTTTACAATCTTTTGCTGGAGTGAAGGGATGTAGACATACAAGATAAGATTGTGGTAATGAAGAGCACTGTGTAGTCTGTATGTCACTGGGCTTCGGTCAACTGCATAGAGCCCTCTCGTCATCCTCTCTCTGGCTGATGACCACGTGCTCTGATTGGTCTTTGTGGGTGATGTACCTTCAGGTGCATGGCAGTGCAAGGCAGGCTGAGTAGGCATGAGCATTTCTAGAGAGTGCCACTCGTGCCTGAACTGGAAGTAGCCACCAATGCGTTTGACGAAGAAAGAAAAAGAAGAGAAAATGCCCAAGACCATGACGTGCAGCACATGGGCAGGGCCTTAGCTCCCTTTGCCATTTCACCTGTCTATATTCCAGCGCACCTGTTTGGAGGAAATGGAGAGACAAAGCCACTCAAGTGGTGTGATGACTGCCTGTAGCTGTGCTTATACTTGAAGGATTCAAAAAATTACTGTGGCAGAAGATTCCTGAGGCAGTCATCCTATAGTGAGGTCAGTGTACGGATTACTTAGAAAGCTGTTTCAGGGTTCCCTTTAAAGGGGTCTTAAACGACTGTTCCAAGTAATCATTGAATTACCTCTGTATTGGAGTTTACTGCCTTGCAAATCGATTGCCACAGAACTTTCTCGAATCCGTCAAGAACGAGCAGACTTGCAGAGATTTGTTGCACGCTTTAAGCGCTTGCTCTCTTCTCTCGTCCCGACGAGCGTGCTGGAAGCTACACAGGGAGGGATAGCAAGGGGGAAAGAAGTTACATCAGTGCATGCCATGACCTTAAGCGTTTAAGATGAAACACTATTGCTCTTTCCCGCTGTGATTCGTGTGCACAAGTGCGGCTACTGTGTAATGCTAGCACATCATGGAGCGCAGCACTGGCACGTGGTGGCACCCTGTGATAAGAAGTGCATCTGATCTAAACGCCTCTCTTGATTTATGTCAGCTATTGACCAATAGCCCGCTTTCTGTTGTTTGACGTCAAACAGCAGGCATTCTACCTACCGAAGAGAATGGGTCTCTGCATGAAGAGAGCGCACATGCTAAAAATGGTCGTTTCGTGCTCTTCTTCTGAACTCTCCTTACCGCGCACGACTGCAAGATTTGACTTAGCCGTTCATAGCAGTGTCTGCTTTCCGCAGGATGTGGTTTCTCACCAAACCCAAGGGGTGGTTTACAACTCCTTAACATGACAGTTTATGACATGCCGAATGATGGACACTTGTGCATATTTGTGCTTGCATTCTGTGAGCTTTTCTTCTGTACTTCTCATCTTTTATAATGCCTTTCCTCCTCCTCAGTGCAAGGTAGTACCGGGCTCCGCTAGATTAACTTCTCTGCCTTTTCCTTATGACTTCTCTTCCTTTCTTTCTCTCTCTAGTTGCTAAGCTGTGAACAGTCTGTTGCCCGTATGCAAGCATTTGTGAAATGGTTGGCTGTTTTGGCTGGCTGTACGCATGTGAATATGCTTTTCCTTCTCGTTTTCAGTGTGACAGATCCAACCTTTGGTGACGTGAGGAAGCTGATATGCGTAGAGCTCGTCAAGCAGGCGTTACCTCGAGCAGTCCGGTGATTCTCGGGTCCGATCCACCATTGAATCAATTCCACTGGGGCATGCGGGCAAAGAAGGAAATCTCAAAGCGTTCTGTCCTCGAAATAGTTTGCAAGGTACGTTCAGTTTCACCATCAAACTTTGCTGCCACAATGTTTTGAGGTTTGAGACGTGTTCCGAGCATTCCAGAGTCAGACTTGTTTGTGTACTCACGTGTTTGATGCGTCATGCTAGAGTATTAAATGAGCAAAGACTGTAGGTATACTGCAAAATTGTATTGAACCTTTGATGGTGAAATTAATGACAGTAGAGTTCTCAGAGTATAATTTATTAGTTTAAACTGATTCATTCTTTCATTTTAGCCTCCCTTGAAGTGTGAATGACAAAGGAAACTGTTTGTGCAGATCATGGGCCAGGGAACACAACCGGAGCACTGGGCGTCGGTGTACGACGAAGTAGTGCGTTCAGAAAATGCCAACTGACCAAGGAGCCATGGCGTCATCATTCCACATTGCACACACATTAATTAATTTATTGCCCAGAATTTTTTTATCTTTTTCAACATGTTTCGAAAAAGGCTGCGTAGCTTTTTACAAAAGATAGGAAAATTAGGGGGGACGAAAGAGATACAGTGTTTGTAGGTGTCTGTTTCTGCTTTTTCAGCATACCAATATGCTCTCAAATTGACATGGAACCATGGACACGGATGGAGCTGTTAGCCCATCTTTTTTGTTCTTTCTAGATACTGTGTTTCAAGTCTGTTGAAAGGTATAGAAACAGACTACATAAGTGCTGTACCTCTTTAATACTGCTGTGCCTCTAGTTTTTGTTCAATACACAAAAATTCAGTTTTGAGTGACTAACAAAGGCTACTAGAAAAGCCAGCAAAAAGACGGGACACGACAAAGAGGCAGACGCACACACCGCTGGGACTAACAACTGTGACTTTATTGAAGGGAAGCATTCAGCCAGGAAACCTCACAACACATGTGCATCGTCCTTTTGCTGGCTTTTCTTCAAGTAACATGAACCAACTGGCCCAGATATCAACTCTTCTAACAAGGGCTTCTCACAGAGATCACGTCAATTTGGTTGGCATTATGTAATGTAAGTATTGCTTCTATCTGGCATCTTCACTGGTTGCTTGTTTTGAGCCAGACTGCTGCAGTCCTGGAATTTTCTTTTTCATAATAAGGCCAGCGCATGTCTCGTGCACTTCTTCTGTCCCTTGTCCCTTTTGTGAGCGCTGCACAGTCTTAACTATGAATCAATACCAACTCGCTCAATTTTCTATGCTAAGTCAGCACCAAAAAATTTTCACTTCCAGGTTGAACTGTACTGTTTTTGTCTTTGCTTCACACACACAGAGAAAAGATACTGTGATATGTACATACTTTACTTGCCAGGAGGCTTGACCATGAAGTGTCTTTTGTAAGTAGTACTGTAAATAGTAAAGATGTGTAAATGTTTCATACCTGATGCCTGAACTTGATTGATTATCTGCTATTAAAGATTACACCGTGTTTCTCTTGTCTGATGCAAATGGAGTTTTTTAGCTGGTCTGGTATTGCAACATATGCAAGGGCATTTAGTGGAATACTGAGGTACCGGACCCTTGTAATTATGTCTTGTGATGCTTGTTCTAAACACAATTATAGACATTTTTTTTTCTATGCAAGTGCTCTTGCTGAAAAAAGAAAGTTTCTGTAAGGGCACATGTTCATGTTGCCACTGCCAGGAAAAGTACACCAGCTGCAAAAAAGCATACTTTGTTATGGCAGTACAGTTGAACCCCTTTATAAGAGGCATGCTCCGGGCAGCAATTATTGCCTTTTATATGAGGTGTCTGTTATAAGCAGGGTGCCACGTATGCATTTTCTTATCAACCTGTATTTTACTGTAGGCACACTGGTGTCTCTTATGCCCATATGTCTCTTATATCAGTGCCTTTTATAAAGGGGTTCGACTGTAATAGCTGTGTTTGTCTGGTTGAGGTTGCGGGGTCTGTAGAGAGCACTGCTCTCGGAACACACGCACAAAGTCATGCCATCGGGCAACCTAACATGTGTACATTTATTAACCTGCTTTTCGAAACGGTGATATCGCCAGCCGAATCTCATATGTCACTAGTAACACGCTTAATAACACAATCGAATGCCAATGCAGTATATAAACAGCATACAAAACATACACAGTACATTGAATACGGCGTCGCCAACTTACCTCGAGGGGCCCACGGGAAACAAACCACGGTATTGTCCCCCCCACGGACCCACCGCAGGGAGGCATCTGTCCATGCACGCTGCCAAACCCAAAAGAGAACCTCACTGCTGTCCCCTGTACGCCCGCCTATCCTCGCTGACAGGGTGGCGCTGCTAGTGCCACCGCGCTAAGCCTACATTACGCAAACACAGCGCCACCTCTCGCTCGTTGGCTGTTTAAGCTAACTGCGTCGAATCCGTGAGACGTGTGTTCACCATGAGGCACACACGACTTTACAGGGGTGATAGCACCCCCACAAGTTCTGCATTACCAAGTGGCAGCACCACCTTGGCCGGTAACTCCCGGCAATCTGATATTAAGGCGAAAGCCTTCAATGTCTCGTGCTCACGTCCGTCCCTCCGTCCGTGCTCTGGCATGGTGCCAGGTGGCCGCCAGGGCGCGCCAACGGAGTGCCGGTCGCGTCGGACTCTACAGCGCTCGCGCTTTGCGTGCGTAGCATCGCTGTGCCCAGCGTGTGCAATCTTGCTAGATGGGAGATGCACGCATCGCGTTCCATTCTGACCGACCCCGTCTCAGTGGGCACAGGCGTTCGCCGAACACACTTTGGAATTTTTTGTTCACAACCAGAAGTTTGTGGACAAGCTATAACACTAATGAGTGTGTTTGCTTGCGTATTCAATATCACCTTGGAGTTATGACTAGCAGTATGGTCAGAAGGTAGCAATACTGATTATAAACACTAACATTTCTGCAATCCCAGTGAACAGCTTCTTGAAATGACTATCTATCATCTATGTAATGATTGTCCATGTTCCTTCTGCACCACTCGTAAATTCGCTTGCGATAGCTTTTTAAGTCAACAGTGCAGCTGTAAAGGTGCCCTCAGAAAGCTTATTTGAAGGTGATGAAGTTTCACTTTAATAAAAGGCACTAAAGGAATATAACAGGTTGATCTAGATCATGGGATTGGTTCTTGTAATGTTGAATTTGTCAATTCAAGAGCTGCAGAGAAGAAAGTCGCATGTGTTTTGCATCAATGTCCTACTCGGCTGGCGCTGGCTTGAGCTGCTTTAAGCCAATAACACGTGGTTGATTGGTACTTTCATTATGTCCCGTGGCTTTTTGTACAGTCTCGGTTGTTTGGTTTTTCTGTAGGTATTTGTTATATTTTTGCCTCTGCTTGAGAACACACTTGCAACATTGGATGGGGCATCGTTCTTGAACATCATTTATCACCTCTTTACTGGTTAGTCATTGGGCTAATAGATGAGTGGTACTTTTTAGAAACTGCAACTTCACTGCTGTAACATTTTAGAAGATTCAATGAGATCTATGAAAACGGACAGATGTGCATACTGTCATTCAACGATTACGCTTGCTACTTGTTGCATACTGTGTCGAGTTCTTCGTGTGCAGCAGTTCATACTAGAAACTGAACTCATCACTACTTGCATTGTTGGTGAAACGTAACAGGTCGTTATTGTTTGTGAGGATAACCACTGGTCGTTGAAGGGACTGACGACCAGTTTGTCCTCTCGACAGGAGCTTTTTATGGCACAACGAAAAGCTCCCCCTCAGAGTGGTTAAACCTGCGGAAGTCATTCCAAAAGCGCATGGATATTTTGTAAGCACAAATTTTCAATGTGAGACACCACTAAAAAAGTAATACTCCCTTTGCCAGCAATGCTAAGAAGTTGTAGCAGGGCCATACCCAGGAATTTTTTTCGGGGGGTGTTTATGTGTAGAACGGCAACTTTGGCAACTGGTGGTCTATGTGAAGGCATGTAAATACTTTGGTATCACCCGAAAAGTTAAAGCATGAAAACATTTCGGGGGGGTGTCTAACCCCTCAACTCCCCCCTAGTTACGTCCCTGAGTTATAGCAATGCCGATAGCCCTCCTCACTAGCTATTCATTGCACTCAACGTTCCGCTTTCACAGGAGTGACCGTAACTGTGGTTAATTACTTTCATTTTGATATTTTCTACCGTTCTTGAATATAAAAAGTAGGTACAATAAGTTCCGATCACTTGTCGTCACGTGAAGTCCCTTTACCCCCTCGGGAGCCAGGCACTCCTGGTACTTCTCCAACTTGCCAATGGGTGCCGCTAGGCCCTCACCTAACAACTTTCATGCTGCTGCCCATGAGCATCGGATCATGCATGAAGCAAAGGCGTATCTGCACATTTCAAGTTGAAAAAGATTATAATAAAAAAGTGTACTGCATTTCAGCACTAGTATAGGAACCATTAACCGCGTTCACGTGATTAGGAATCATATGCATCTTTGCTGCCTTGCCACGTGGGGCTCCAAAAGTCATTTTTCGCGACTTTAGTGAACTAAAAATACAAATCCGCGTTTAATGAGAAAAGCGGGGTTCATTTTAGCCAATACAATAGAGAATCTTTCCACTAATTGAGTTATCTCAATTGTTGCTCTGAGCGGTTGTCTGTCCATTTAAGAGTAACCGGCTGGATTCCAAAAGGAGGCAGATAGTTTGGTGGGCAGATGAGATTAAGAAACTTGCGGGTATAGCACGGCTGCAGCAAGCACAGGACTGGGTTAGTCGGAGAAACATGGGAGAGGTCTTTGCCTTGCAGCGGGCATAGTCACGCTCATGATGAAGTCGAGGAGAATCCAAAGTGACACCGAATAAAGATTGCTCACATGGCCACACGTGGGTGTGCTTACACACTTTTCAGCAGTAATGCGATGAAATAATTTACAAAATGAAGTTAAAGTTTGTATACTCGGAAGAGTGCATTTTTTCTGGGAGTCGATATTGAGGTCTTGCAACTCTTATAGGGTGAGTAGTAAAAGAAGGTTAGTCCAACTGGATTTCTTAGATTGCGCAGGAGTCATTCATACTCTTGTTTATTGGAGTCTGAATAAGGAGTCCACAGCAAAACTTTTGCAGGAAATTGCATTATAAAAGCTTGCATGAAATTGGTACCAAATTGGGACCTCGAGTGAAATTTTTTTCAGCATAGCCTAAACCAGTGGTTCTCGGGCATGTTGGTCCCAGGGAACCCTGCTAAGCTCCATTAAGTGTCGCGGAACCTGCCCCCCCCCCCCTCCCTCCCCCCATTTTCATGAAAGCATTTTTCATTCAGTTCACACTACAGTCACATGCAATAAATTCAGAAGCAAGGGTATGTAAAAAATTTATTCCCTGACATGCAACTGAACTCACTTTCCTTGCACCAGCAAACGGATGCGAGGCTCATTAACACTCAGCACCAGCCGCATGTCTGCTGCTGGATTCAGCCGATTCCTGTGCTTATTTTTCAGATATTTAGGCTTGTGTCAAGAATGCCAGCTCACAAGCATATGTTGTTGCAAATGGCTGCAGCATGTCCACTGCCTTATCTTCAGCACCTATCTTCAAACAGGAAAATTGCGCATGGTGGTAATTTAAGGCCACCAAAATTCAAGCGCAATAGTTTTACCGTGTGGCCCGTTTTCGGAGTCTGGCTGGCTACAAGCTGCTGGCGGGATTCATTGTGCAGCTCGCGCGTTTCTGTTATGCACTGAAATGTGCTTATTGACGTTCAGGCGCGGGTGATGGAGGTTCCTTAGATCGACTGCACCTCGAGTTCACCAAAGTGACTTGGCGAGTGTGGAACCAGGAAAACTTTGTCGGTTGCTCGCAGAATCCCGAGGAGGGGCCTGCGGATCCCCTAGGTTTCGTGGAACCAACTTTGAGAAACCATGGCCTAAACGTAAATATTTTTGAGTAATGACATATATGCCACTGGCCTGATATGGCAAATATATTATTACACAAGCGCACAAGTAGAAGTGTGTTCATGACAAAGAAAAATTCTCATTTACCCAACAACAGCACGCAATTAAAGTAAAATCTTGTTAAATGAGGCCTCAAGGGACCATAAAAATGCTTTCTTATGCTCAGGGGACTGTTAAATGCTTGACTTTTCAAAAAAAAAAAGCACAGCTCTGCTTCACTTGGTAGCCAAATAACCCGCAGTTGTGTTCGGCAAGTCTTCGTCGCCCTTGATTGAGGATAGCATTTTAGACAGAAGACAGGTGTTACGAGGATTGTCCCTCTTTTGGGAAAGATTCTTAAGAGCTTGCTTCTGTGGTTCTGTTAAGAGCTTGCTTCTGTGGTTCTGTTAACATGAACTTGTGAAAGGTCTTTTTTTCTTTGGCCTTACATGAATACAAGGTCAGCTAATTAAGTAACTGCTGCTGTTCCTTTTAAGCAGCTATTTCGTTTATTTCCACTTACCAAGATTCTGCTGTGCAGACAAAAACCACAGACCAGCCGCTCTGCCCTTGGTTGGTTTGACCACTCTACCAGTACAAATGTTTTGGTAATCTGGGAAGAAACCCATATGGTTTTTCTGGGTAGCCTCATGCCACTGCAGGTTGACTAGATCACAATTTTTCCTTTCGTGTGACCGGCTAGTTCTATCACAATTGCCTTCGGAAAGTGAAGTTTAAGCGGTGTAAGGATAGATGAGAGACTGTACTTGTATGCGCAAAAATGCAATAGTCTGCCAACATGCGCCTTGTCACATAGTAATGACACCCTATTTCAGACATGCCGAGGAAACTTGGTAAATGAAAGTCCCATTGTGTAAGTGCTTTGTATGCAACTACGCGTCTTTGTTTTGGGCAACATACCCAAGAGAAATCGTATTGATGAGGCCAAGCTGAGATGAAGTATCGAGCAGCTCTGATGAAACCTATTGCAATAAATGTTGCTGCCATTTTGATTTTATGGCAGGCTAATATTGCCTCACTGGGGACTGCAGAAAGTGCACAAGGTAGCACAAACATAGAAACCAATAAGGTTTAAAGGGGCCCTGCAAAAATTCTTTAGTGCGGTCAGAAAACGCTGCCAATCAGTAGTCGAGGGTCCCGAGAACACGTGAGCCAAGCATTATAGCGCAGCACGCGGCCTGGAATTTACAATGAACTTCTCTAAAAAGTTGCTCCCTTTTCTCTCCACAAATGATGCCATAAACACAAAATCCACAACCATCGGCTGATTTGAGCATCGTAAGCTGAACAGGTGTTGCGGCCGCTGCGGGATGCCACTATGTGCCCGCTGACAATCACACTGAAAGTAAGCCGCGCGCTTGAAAAAAAAAAAAGGGAAGAACGCGCCCAAGGTGCTCCAGGGAGACCGAAGAGTTTCTTGCCTCCTTTTCAGCAACCCTCTCCCACCCCCCTTCGTAGCTTTCAGTGCATTCGCTGATACGAAAGGAGAAAAAGCGGCCTAAGGCATGTGTGGCAAATCCCTGTAATTCCGCTCGTACTTGATAGATTCTAAAAAATTCTTCAACAGTCGATTCATGAGGCTTTAATGAAACCATTTCATGATTGCTTAGGAAAAGTGCTGCACGGCTCCCTTTAAAAATGTTCCAATGCTTTAGAGCATTGGAACATTGGGCTACATGAGCAGACAACGATACATAATGTGGTTACGTTACCATAGAGTACCTATATCTGTTTTTTTTAATTAAGGCTTAGCATAATATAACGAATAACCTTTACACGGCACCAGTACACAGGCTTAGAAAGGCAATAAGAAAAACTGCAATTGTTTATTACATGAAAGTATTAAATGGAATTATTTCACACAATGCTCGACAAAGCACGCACTCACAGAACATTCATTCGCATGGCGTGAGACACACGTTCAAGCGTCTTAAAGTAGTCCTTCAACTTCTGGTCCAGTTTCTGATATTGGCTTTCCTTGTTGGCCAGAGCTCTTCAGTGCCACGAGGAGGCGGTCGAAGGTTGTGTGGGGCAACCAGACAGGAGGGGAGCTGGCATGCAGTGCCGAGGTCAAGCCAAAGTATTCTTTTCCTTTTCCCAGTACAGCATCGACGTACTCGATCGATATGTCCGTTGCCTCTTCCAGGCGCGAATATGCGATCAGAAGCCGCAAGAGCTCTGGAGCGTCGCGCTCCTTGTAGGATTCGGTCAGCCAAGGTGGAAGCAAGAAGCCGTTGCACAAAAGCTTGCTCGCAATGAGGCGGTGGTAACGAGTCGTTCCACGCTCCTTTTCGTGCTCCTTCAGGTAGTGTCGAAGGAGGAGCCATGCCTGTCCAGGAATGTCTAGCACTGCCTTCGGATTCTCTATGATCCACTGCGGATTGATGGCCCTAGCACTCTGGATCGTTTGCACAGGTGAGCTTTTTAAGCACTGCTGGACAACGCCCTCAAACACGGGATCCAGGTTCATAGAGAACTGCTTGCAAATGTGAATGGCAAGGTTGAAGTGGCCGGAGCCCACCAAAAGGAGAACGGTTTCGCCGGGAGAGAGTGGCAACGTTATGGGATCTCGGTTAGAGCCGCTGAGCAGAAGCCACGCACGCACCAGACTCAACTTGCGCCGCATGTCTTCAACTTGGATCACCTCCACTTTCCTGGTCGGTGCATGTGGAATCTCTTCACCCGTGCTGTCGCGCTTTGGCGACCGATCTGCCCTGCCAACGGGAAGGGGCATGGCAACCCAGGCATCTTCAGCCTTCACAAGCAGCAGGCAGTTGATGGCAGCAAGGAGACAGAGTTCTTGCCGCTTGAGGGCTTCCAGCGTGCCAGCTTCCTCCTGAAGCCGCAAGGCGTGCTCGTACATTGCCGATGCAGCTCTGCGATACTTGTTTGCATTGACGTGCATGCAATAGAGAACATCATAGTAACGCCGTTCCAGAGCATCAGTTGCTCTAGCACGAGTCTCCAGGATGCGGATGACGTCACTTTCAACGCCTTTGAACGGGAAGTTGACCAACGTCGAAAGCTGACCCCTTTCACACAACACAATGACTAACTGTTGCAGGCAGTTGTTACGGTGATCGGCGATGGGATTCTGTATCATGGCATGATATGCTTCAGTGATGTGACCCAGCTGCAGTTGGTGCTTAAAAAGCAGTGACCACAACACTGGGACGTGGGGGTCATCCCTGGGCGTACGCTTCAGAGCTGCTTCTGCCAGAGTGATTACACAGTCGGGGGCATCTGTGAACGCCCTGATCACATGTTGATAGTACAAGGGCAGCAGGGATTGTTCGGACGATGGATCACTGCTTCCCACTCTCTGAATCTGCTGTATTATGTAAGGTTCTGTGGGAATGCGCTCGTACGCCACCTTCTGGTAGAGCATGCAAGCCTTGTGGTACTCGTGACACACCTAGAAAGCTGGTGGCTAGGAGGTACATTCTAGTCTCCCGATTGTTGCCGCACCAGTCTGTCAAGAGCCGGACATACTCGTGCAACTGGAGGTGCTGACCAAGCTCTAGCAAGGACCTCGGGAAAACACAGTTATCCGAAAGAGGCCAGATAAGTTCTGCGACCGCGGATATGAACGAAGGAAGGATGGGCGCCCAGATTTGGCTTGCCTCGGGTGGGCCCTTTTCGGAGAGTTGTCGCCTCACCGCCTCTCCACCTCCATTCCTCAGGAAGATCCAGACAAGGCCACACTGTTCTGCATTCTGGCTGATGACGCCAAAACCATCGGCGCTGCTGCTTATGGACATCCCTTTGATGCCTCCTTCGAGGAGATTTGACAGAGGGCTGCCTTCGGCTTCTGTGACCCACAGGGCTGCGAAATACGCCCGCACAAGTCTCTGTGTCTCGGGAATGAGCTTTCGGCTGATTAGGCTGAGGTGACGGCCTAAAGCACCCCTGTTCTGTCCAGCAGCGACTATAAGACCCTGCAGCACTAGCAAATTTCGGCAGAATGTGAAACGAAACTGCATCACTTGCTGCAGACACGCGGACATGAAACCGCAGCCAGTTGAACTCCCGAACAGAGAGTGCCACGCATTCGAGTGGAGACCTTGTGGTCGCGTGCATGGGTTCACTTCTGAAAGGTCCATGGAATCGATAAGATTCTTAAGTGATGGCAGGTTAGCGTGAACGTCGTCAGTGATTTTTTTCACTATGACACTGTACTCCAGGCTCAACAGGTGGGAAACCACCCTGTCAACCAGGCCTCGAATGTCCTCCATGAAATACAGGCCTTGTGAAAACTCAGCTGACACCTCCTGAGTCAAACACGAATCAATCTTCTTGAGGCAGGACGCAAGTATCTGCACACCTTCATCTGCCACTTCACTGCACCAAGGTGGAAGTTCTTCCAGAGAGCATGCAGCTTTCCTGCCATTCGCAGGGCCTCAGCAAAGACACGTGGTCACGTCGAATGAGGGCTGCCATCCCCGTGTTTGGGTCCACGAACAAACCTAGTGGTTTCAGGCCGACGACATGATACTCTGAGCAGGCGTAATCAAATTTTCCCCAGTGATGTAAGGCCAGGCTCACATAGTCTTGGTCGCTAAGCTCAAGCTCCGCAATGCCAGCACGAATTTCCGCGTCGACGGTGGCCATGATTTCCTCTTTCAGACTACGGCCGCCGTGATCAGCAGAGTGATCTCCACGCCGGGCGTACGTCCCCGAGTACTTTACAAAGGGTGTTGAAGGAGTAGACATTCCGTCCAATGATTTTCTCGAGGTAATACTCTCGCGGGTCCAGTGGGGCAGGCACGTAGTCCCTCTCTGGTGTCACACTGGGCTGCAGGTGGACGCCGGCCCATTTGCCGCTGGGACTGTCCAGCGCGTCGATGCACACGGTGCAGACGAGCGGCTCGTCGTTTTGCTGGACCCACAGGGTCCAGAGAGTCGAACCCATGAGACAAAAGTCAACGAGGTCGTTCTCCGGGGCCCGTACGCTCGCCAGGAGAACCATCTTGTGGCCGCCGCCCTGAGGCTGGATCGGCTGGAAGACGAAGAACTGGTTGCCCTCCGGAAAGCACGCGTAGACGCCGAGGTAGACGTCGACGCCCGACGACGAGCTGTCGGTCGCCTTCACCATGCACGACTGGCGGCCACCCAGACCCGACGACGTGGACTTGGACGCCGGCCAGTGGTCCAGCACGGAACACACTGAGAGCAAGTCTTGGCTCCTGTACGACCACTGCCGGATGCGCAGGTCCTTGGACAGGGCGAAGATGAAGATGTCGTCGTCCGCCTGGTGGCACACGAGACTGAGCGACGCCTCGTCTTCTCGCATCGACGCCGGCAGGATTCCGCTTAGAAAGCGTGTGACGCTGGCACTCTTTCGAATCTCCATGGTGGACACCTTGCCACCCGCGTCCTGCGGGTCGATGGACACCACGAAGAGCGTGGAAGTGTTCGTACCGAGCACGAATATCGCCTCGCCGTTGGCTCCCAGCCAGCTGCACGAGTTGTGCGACAGCGTGGTTCCGAGACCGGCGTGGTTCAGTACGTGGTAGTCTCTAAGCAGCGTGGCCGACGTGTCGAAGAAGACCGATCGCATGCTGTACGTCGATGTGGACCCGACGTTTGGATTCAGCAAACGAGGGTGCGGAAAGGACAATCGGTGGACGCTTGCTATGGTTGCCGCGAGAACGACGAGGTTGCTCCGGGTCTCGAAGATGGACACCCCCTCCAGCAGAGGCGTGTGCTGGAAGCGCAGACGCAGCCTGTTCCCGACGAGGTCGACGTCGAGCGATTCCTCGGCTAGCTCCAAAACGTTGTTGTTGGTCTTCCAGTAGATGAATCGGTTGCGCGTCGCTACACCCGACGCCGGGTCTTCTTGGTAAGCGTAGCCTCCGGCCCGCTCCTGTGAGCTTGATATCTTCGAGCGTGCTCTGCGCTGCACCCGTGTTGATGGTGAGCTCTTTCCATTTCGGCGGTGAGGTCTCACGCAAGGGAACCTCGACGAATTTGACAAACTTGTTGCCTACGAGCATCTTGACGCGTTTCTGTTTGGGAACGTTCCATGCGTCCAACCCGCGCGCGCTGGTTACTAGGCTGGTACACTGTGCAGCTTGTTGTAACACAGACGTCGCGGCGCTAGTAGACAGTGATTGCAATGAACACACGTATAATTCTTATAAACTGCTAAGAATATTCGAAGTGTGCACTACAAATTTCACTTGAACTAAACGCTTAGTTAGCGTAAAATATTTAGTATAAAGATTAAATATACTTTTTGTCAGTGGTGGCGCGTCAAGCGCACGTTGCAGCTTGTCAATGGCGGCTGCAGCAGCAACTAGCGGCTCGGTAAGCTCCATGAATTTCCTTTTGCTAAAGACGTTTTATTCTCCGCACCGCAGTCACAAGTGTATTTCCCAACCTCTGAACGATCTAAAATTTGCTTAGCCGTCTATTGGTTTACATTCTCGTTGTTGGTAATTGTTTTTTAGTCGACGCGTTCGTGCAGCCAGCCGCATTTTGAACAGCTTGTCAAGTGATCGTTTTATAATATGCCTTAGTGATTTGACGGTTGCGTGCTCACGCTAGTGTTTTGCTTCAACGAAGTCACGTTTGTTGTAAGCCTCACTTATTTTCTGTCGCGACAGCAGAGCACCAGCAGCAGTAGTGGGACCAGTAACCAGGGTCAGGAGTTCATAGTCCGGATACCCAAGTAAGTGGAGCGTGTCTTGCGTCTGTTGATTACACTGATCGTCCTCGTCGCGCGGTCGATCGCGTGGCAACACGCTTCGACGTCTCTTTTTTTCACGTGCAGTATTGTGGCGTTTCATCCAGGCAAACCAAGAAAAGGTATCATGTCATGCGGTTCAATGCAGCGCACAAACAAGACATATCCAAGTGGACGCAGGTGAGATGCATGCGTTCGTGTCAATGCGCCTCGCTGTGTTTCACTTTCTGAACCTTGCGGTCTTGGTGAAAAATCAAGTTCCTCGCTACTCACTCACAGACAGATGTGAAGTCCCACGCGGATGGTTCTGGACGTCCGCGTTTGAAAAGCTGCGTCCCTGAGTTTTCGAATAGGGGCCCCAAAGAAATAGTGTCGAGGCCACTGCGCATGCGCGAGACCGATACAGCGTTTGGGTTTTGCGTTGGGGAGGCTATTTCTCGAATACAGTAGAACCCCTTTATAAGAGACATGTATCGGGCAGCGATTCTTGCCTTTTATATGAGGTGTCTCTTATAAGCAGGGTACCACGTATGCATTTTCTTATCAACCCCAATTTGAAGGTAGGCACACTGATGTCTCTTATACCCATTTGTCTCTTACATCAGTGTCTCTTATGAAGGGGTTCGACTGTATAGCGGGAGCCCCGAAGCCTGCCCCAAAAGATTTGCGTCCAACAAACATGACGGCATCCACTGTAGCCATGGCTCCAGGCCATGACTAGAGTGGCTTAGAGTAGGGAGAGTGTACAAAGCACTGCAGACACTATTAGAAAACTCTTAGCTCCTGCCTGACCCAAAGCGAGCACACGCAAAGGGCTTCGGGGCCCCAGACTTTTGGAGCCCCTATTCGAAAACTCCCTTATAACAGGCAGCCCGCTATTTCCGTCACTTAACGGGGGCTCGCAAGAGGTTAGCGTACGACACATGCGCAGTGACAAACGCTAATGCAAAGCTTTACGTACACTATTCTAAAACTGCCTACTAGGGAGTTTTCGAATAGGGGCCCTAAAGAAATAGCGTCGAGGCCACTGCGCATGCACAAAACCCAAACAGTGTTTGGGTTTTGCGTTGGGGCGTATTTTTCGAATTTAGCAGCAGCCCCAAAGCCTGCCTCAAAAGATTTGCGTCAAACAAACATGACGGCACCCACTGAAGCGACGGCTCGTGGCAAAGGACTAGAATGGCCTAGAGTAGGGGGAGTGTACAAGGTGCCACAGGCACTATTCGAAAACTCTTGCTTGAGCCAAAGCGAGCACATGCAAAGGGCTTTGAGCCCCAAACTTTTGGGGCCCCTATTCGAAAACTCCCTACTATTTCCGTCACTTAATGTGGGTACCCAAGAGGGATAGCCTATGACACATGCACATTGGCATCGGAATGCAAAGGGTAGCACATGCAAAGCTCTGGGTATCCTATTCCAAAATTCTCTAAATGAGGCAGTTTTAAAATAGGGTATGCAAAGCTTTACGATGAAAGACGTATCGTCACATTCTTAAGAGAGAGGAACGATATTTCCCCGTCTTTACAAGCACCGCGCACGTTTCAATGCAAAAAATAGACAATTTTGTGTAAGTTGAATTTCCTGGGTAGATAGCCTTACGTATGGGGTACATACAATTTGCCAATGCCACTTGGCACTTAGACATCTAACTTTTTATTCTTCGTTGTGGTAAGAGATTTCTACCACTGGTACAAAAATATTGCCAATAGTGGGTTAGAATTCCCAGCGGACAATATGAAGCTTGTACAGCTGCAGCCATGCCTCAAGCAGTTGGATATGTCTTAAAGGGACACTAAAGGCAAATAACAATTTGTCAGTGTGAAAGATCAATGTTTAAGAATGTCTAAAACGTCAATATTATCAACAGCAGTGTTCTACTAATCAATAAATTAAGATAAATGTACGACACCACATGCTCCATGAGTGGGACATTGTGGAATGATCCCAGTGACGTCAAGAGTCCCAAGTACAATTATGCACTAGTAATCAAACCAGTTGCAATGAAAAAAAGAACCTTCCGTGCATTACAACAGGTAATAAAATGCTGCTTGTCCGTTTCTGTTTGATTCGTGGAAAAAAGAACTGCTTGGTGTTACCATGGGGAACGGCGCGAGTGGTTCAAAAGTTCCATTTTCGCCAAACTGCGCTTCGCTCACGCAGTCGCGTCTCAGTGGTAGTTTTGGTATCGCGTACTGCTGCATGTGCTTTGCACGCTCACGAAAGTTGCTGTGATGGAAAGTTCAACAAGATGGCACATGTGATGTTACTGGATGCCCGAATGGTGTACGCCGCTTGAGCTGCAGCAAAGAAACCGATGCAACTTTCCACTGGATGCCGCAAAACGAGCCCCTACGCTCGAAGTTGCTGAGTGCCGTGCCTCTGTGCCAGTGTGCAAAACAGCCGAAAAATCTGTGTATCTGCTCCCGGCACTATCGTGTGGAGGATTACGAGATGAACCGCAACTTGGGCAAGGCTCACAATGCACCCGTCCGAGCAATGCTCTGCTGCTGCTAGTGTTGGCGGCCGCGCAGTAAAGGCGGGCAACATTGGTCAAGGCAACTGCTACGTCAGAAGGCCCATTCAGGCGGGTGATTTGAAGTGCGCTAACGCCGTGCGGACCACTAAAATATAATTTTACTTCAAAATAAGCATTTTCTTGGCATGAAAGTAGCACTACAAGGTTTCTGGACCGCTATTTCAACAATCAACGCCGACTTAATATTTGCCTTTAGTGTCCCTTTAAAGAAATAATTACAGCAAAGCTTCTGTTTTGAATGACACCGAGGAGTGAATTGCATTTGCACATGCAAGTATATAATACACGCTCAGGCTCATCTTCTGGTTGCCTTACTGTACTTCGTGCTATAATTCTTGCAATATTTTCATTGCAGCGAGGAATAGCTGTGTTTGCATGAGCTAGTACATGACATGGTTACTTGTGCAAGCCGAGTGAAAAAAATGAAGAAAAGCTACACATGCCTGAAATTTATCCAACCGTGTTATGCAGTTCATAATGCATTCTTCAGACTTGTTTCGTGTTTCATTGTTTTCTTTTTCGGGTTTTACATTTGCAGCTCGTTGCGGCACTTTGCACCCAAGCTTCTGTGCACATTTGCAACCATGAAACACATAAGAGTTGTACGTTTAGGGAACTTCTTGTGCAGCTTTCACAGCATTGCGGGCTGTGTATGAAACAAATAAAGTATAGTTCTGAGGAAAGAGGGCAGATGATTATTTGATTAAAAAAATAGCCACTAGTCTCTTGAGGCATGCTGGTGTGTGCTAGTTGGTTCTGTGATAACCTTATGGGAGCACGCATCAAGAACAAGGATGAAATGGGCACATAAAGAAAGACATAGACATTAGCGCTTACACCTATCACCTTTTTTATGTGTGTTTCGTCCTTGTCTTTAATGTGCACCGTCATAAACCTCTAATTCCTGGTTACCATAAGCCACTGGTTGCAATGAGCCACTAGTTTTAGTGTGACGGGTGTTCATTGCAGCGGGGTTTTGTTGGTCGGGTTGCAAGCCGTTTCAGACTACGGTTTGCCGTATTTTTGCGCCTTCAGGTTCGCATGGAGAGGGAGAATAACATGAAGGAGTTCAAGATGGAGGACGAAATGCCCAAGTTTGGTGCGGGCAGCGAGTTTGGCCGGGACCAGAAGGAAGAGGCCCGACGGAAGAAGTACGGCATCATCATGAAGAAGTACAACCCCGACGACCAGCCTTGGCTCATCAGGGTTGGAGGCAAAGGAGGGAAAAAGTGAGTGCCTGCACCTTGGTGGTCTTGTGTGGTTATGGTGCTTGAGTGCTGACCCGAACGTCACAGGATCGAATCCTGGCCGTAGTGACCGCATTTTCGATAGAAGCAAAATGCTACAGGCCCATATGCTTAGATGTAGGTGCATGTTAAAGAACACCTGGTTGTTGAAATTACCGGAAGCCCTCCCCAACGGTGTCTCTCATAATCATATAAAACCTCAACAGGTATTATTATTATTATTGATTCTAGCCACAGGACGGGGTTGCCAGATTTGCATATAATACCCGGATTTGGGCTTCTTTTTTCACCAAGTTGCTTGTATAATTTTCCACTCGCTTGTCATGTTTCTTGGACTCATTTGCATTTTCCTGCAAATAGCGCGTTCACGCTCATCACGTTTAAAATAGCGCGTTTGCCTCTGACTCTTGAGTGTTAAGAGGGCTCACCAGCTCCAAAGGAACGCAGATTTGAACTTTTTGTGTCCATAGATGCCATCACTTACACACCACCAAAAGGAGGGAAGTTAGAGTACACTCTAGGCGTGTAAATGTCACCAGGACATAAAGGTTTTAGTCATTCCGCGTGCGAAAAGTAGTGCTGCTTGAACCTTGCCCGCGAATACCTCAAAACACGGTGAACGCTTTGTCAAAGCCATTCCTAAGTTTCCGCCAGCTAAGCCGTAGCAAATGCGGTGGAGGAGCTTCAGCTTTGTCTTCCCCGTACCGTGGGGTGTAAGCCATTCCCTCCAACTTCTCCGTTTCGCAGCACCGCTCCCGTAGTAACCCAAACAATGGGTAATGACCTGTCTTCACAGTTGTCTGCTGCTTATTGTGAGTGGCTATCGGACGTTTTCAGCAGCCGGTTCGGGAAAGATGCGACGCGCAGGTAGCATAGGCGCACCGAGGTGACAGTTTGAATAAACTGTTCCACTACGTAGAAGTTACTCCCCACCACCGATTACGCGCATCTTTCTCGATTCGTTCTTTCACTTCGTGATAGAACACTGCACGAGAGTGGGCTTACCCGAAAGCCCCAGCGTACACTGCAGTGAAGAGCGGGCACAGCAACGTCGGAGTAAGACGTTAATATGTTCGTTTTCATTAAACATCCTCAATGACATGTCATTGAATAGTATTTACAACGTACTAGATTTATTATTTTAGGGGCGAAGCTCCTTAGGGGCTAGCCTTGTCCGGCGATGTACCGGCGTCCACACTCGCATCACAACACCTGCTACACAGCTGTGAAAAAACCGCCTGTCCGTCCGTGCGTCCTTTATACTAATCGCCGACTTCAACATAGACATTATGGACCTTAGGACCTAGCTTCGCCCACTCGTCTCGTCATCATTCACTTCGTGGAGATGCGTAGATTTTTTTTTTTTTTTTACACAGAACCATCTCACCACTATTCCCAATAGACTATGCCGTGAAAAGCAACTTTTATAAAAAAAAAATAACGCGTTTTTTTTTTCGAGTACTGCTTACGTTATTTTATCTCTGAAACACTTTCATCAGCCTTTTTGCATTTACACATATAGGTGAATAGATAAAATTGCTACTTTGAGAACATGAGATTTCAAAGAAAATTGAAAGATCCGTGAGGCTTGTGCGTTGCTCCTGGTTTTATAATTGAAGAAAATAAATTGATTAAAACTCTGCGAGTACGAAAACCTAATGTAATTCGGTGGCACAAAAAAGATTAGTAGCAATGCGTGGAATATATATATATATACCGGATTCTTTGAACGTCATTCACGCTCGACCCGACGTATTGTAGCAAGGAAGAGACGACGAAACTTTCATGAAAGTTTTGTCGTCCCTTCCTTGCTATATATATATATATATATATATATATATATATATATATATATATATATATATATATATATATATATATATATATATATATATACATACATACATATACACACAGCGTGTTTGGCAACAAAAAAGGCGAGGATAATGTTTATCAAGGATGCTGTTTAAAAATTACATCTAAGGTGGTCGAGCGTGAAGACCGGGTCAGTTGGCGGGGAATGACCCAGCACCATCACCCCGAGTTGCCACGTTGTGAAGGGCACGTGTCGAGTCATACACTTGAGAGTGGCCGCTCAACATCAAAAAAAGCTTTTTTTTTTTCCAAAAAAGCTTGTTCTGATCTACGCATGCGTATTTGGCGCCTTGAAGAACCAGTTCGCGGTAGCCGATCGCGCTATTACATCCTAAAATCCAGATTTTCCTGCTTTCCTATTAAGTTTCTAAACAGCCAGGATGTCGCGCTTCTGAGTGAAAGTACACAAATCTCTTGGCTAGTCTGCTGCAGAAGCCGCCGCTGTCCCCCCGCAGCAGCAGTAAATTCCTGTGAGCGCTGAATAGAACGATTAGCTATGGACAAGGGGTAGTTTCCTGAACACCAAGGACCTCTCGCGACGCCGAAGAAACGCGGCTTTGTGGTTCGGTCGCACACCTGCATCAGCCTCCCATTCCACTTCATTGTCGCGGGGAACGCGCTCGGGAGCAGAAGCAGCAGCCCCCCCCCCCCCCTCCCCCCCACAAAAAAAAAACGAAACAAAGAAAAAAATACCCATGCTCGTTCAAGCTCACTCAGCAAGTCCCTTACTTTTCTCCGCTGCACACGAATACAGCCATTTGAGAGGTTGGTGGTAGAGTGTAGGATCGCGGAATATAAGCGATACCAGGGGGAGCCACGTCGCGCCTCTTAAATTTGGCGCGAATTTTAAATCCAGGCTGAAAGTACATACAACACTTTCAAAGCCTGTAAAATGGAAACCAGAGGCTTGACATGCATGACAATTATACCATAACAATAAGGAAAGGAAAAGGGAGGAAATGTTGCGGACGAAATTTAGATAACTAAGCTATTTTCTTCAGGAGACAACAAGAAAGAGCGAGACGTTAGAAAATAAAATTTGTCTGGATATTTGCCTCTGGTTTGTAAAAAAATGAAAGCCTGAGGCAAATATCTGTCCGCAACATTTCCTCCATATACTAAAAAAGAACGCACTGCCACAAACCCCGTGTAAATCTGACCAAATTTGGGCACGCTAGGGCTCCTCAAAATGCGCATGTATTCTTACGGGAGCTCGCGCTGGTGAACCCTCTTAAAGTCAAATGTTTTTCATGCACTGGCAAACATGCATTCAACTAAGTTGTGACTGCTCTGGAGACTATGTTAAAAATTAAATACAGTGAAAGCTCTTTAATTCGAACCTATAGTTAATTCGAACTGATGCCCTGGTCCCGGAACAACCCTGTGTATTTCTATGGGGGGGAAACTCCTGATAATTCGAATGCGTCAGTGTCTACAATGGTTGATTTGAACTGGAACCCACCTGGCTTTCATCGCTCCTCGCAGAAGTCGGCTCAGAGTGATCACAATGTGTTGCAATACAAAACTCAATTTACTAGAGAGCTGCGGTAGCACAGTGTCCCGCCTTTGACTGTCTGCATGCACTCCGCGCATGCTTCAGGTGTTGGCGACTGCTGGTTTTGCTATCAAAGTTTTGTTATCTATTGTAAGCAAGCAAGCATTGGCTGGGGCACCTATGCGTAGATTCACTGGTGCCCGGGCCGGGCCGCATATCGCCGTTGTGCTTGATAATCGTGCTTTATCGTCATGAGCACTCCATGCCCCAAAATCTTTTGGTGCTTGTTCATAGCAGCATTCAAGAGGGCTGCCAATGCCGAAAAAATGAACTGCGCGGCCGGATGCTAGTTTGGAGTTTCGCAGTGGGTGGTGCAGCAGTGGTGACTGCAGTATGACAATATTTTCACACTTGGAGTCGGGCACTGGGGGGTTTCGTGGGCTGAAGTCCGACGCTTTCTAGAGCTTACAGCTCATGTCAACGAACTACGCGATTGTTCTCTCCTGACGCGTGGAATTATCACGAAAGAAGCCAGTTTCTTAGCTTTGAACATGCAGTGACGAGGATGCACTTCAAGTGCAGCAGGGACTGGATATCAAAGTTCGCAAAGAAGGCTGGCTTGACGATGACGAATGAGCACGTGTGGTCAGTCCAGCAATACTTAAAGGGGTACTGACACAAAAACTTTGGCCTCGCGTTTTTTTTTGCTGCAATGTGTTGATGGGGGGCCTGTTAGTCATAACACGGCACCTCGTTTGCTGCAGTGCACGACAGATATTTAATTACAGGCTCCTCATTACCGACCAGTTTCAGTTTCGGTTTGAGAGAGCTCGAAAAACGACAAGCCGCCGGGTGCCACTATCACCACCTAGCGTGCGCAGCTCTCGATCACGTCAGCACACAGAACTGTGACGAACTTCCACACGGTCCGCATCAAGAAGTCCTTTCGAATAGGAAACGGGACAGCAGTGTCGCCAAACACAAAACTTTCAACACGTGCGCCGCGGCCACGGACTAGCGACCAGCCGCCGAGAAGTATAGACTGGTGGAACAAACACGGCAAAAGAAAAATGGCGGCTTTGACGTCATCATAACTTGTTACAGCGGGGTCACGTGAGGGAAGTAGGGGGGGTCACCGAGGGTCACCTCTGATGGTGTCAGTAGAGCGAGGGAGTCGATCGCTCACGCAAACTTCAAAATTAATTTAAAATACTTTCCAAGCTATATTAGCTGTTGATATTTTGCAGATGATATACACATGTTCATGGGAATCGAACCCGCAGGCTGTCTCGGCCGCGAAATTTTGTGTCAGTACCCCTTTAAGTAAATTTTACTTATAAAATGCGTGATTCGGAGGAGTCTGCCTACATTCGAGCTGACTTACATTCATGCGGATATGGTAGGTTAGCCTTCAGTAACTACAAAAATGAGTGCACTAAATGTAGCGTCAAAGCTATTTCAGCATTCTTTAGTGTCTGAGGGGCAGTTCTCCTGTGCTTGTGCCTCTATGTGTTGCCAATGCAAGCCATATTTTCTTTTATACATGGCTAGGCTGGCACAGCTTCTTCAACCTTCACGTCTTGTGAGGCTTTGTTTTGAGTTTTGCTAAGAGCATAATGCATGAATAGAAAGGAAGGGCGATAGAATCGCAGTGCAAGTGTTTTCACTTTGGCAATGGAATTTCAGCATTTGTCTTCAGAGATTACGAATTTTCTCTCTTGTGATATTAGCTGGAGATGTGAATTTATTGACATAATTTTCATCACTAATTGTATCTGATGCGGTTCTTGTAGTGCCATTTAACAGGCATTTTCAGTATGATTCTTCTGGCATCTTCGAAAAATGCGAGGGTGCACATTGGGGAGCCAAGGTGCTACAATGACTAGGGCTAGGCGGCTCACCAGGGTGCCTTGGTGTGCACTGGAGTGATGCGTCCACTATGCCATTACACTTGTAACGTGGTGAAGGGTGTGCTGCTTTGGTGTGTACACTCCGTTACGAGTGCCGCGGCTACTGGCTCTAAAGGATGGCCGCGATCAAGATGGGAACAAACGGAGCCCTAGAAATGGGATGGTGATAATATGACAGACAGGGCACTGAACTGACAACAACTCGTTTATTGCTGGGAAGTGCAATGTTTGTTCCCATCTTAATTAATGGTGCACCAGCCAGCCCACTTAGGTGTTAGTGACAGTGATGATAGTGCTAGTGATGGCTGTGATAGTGAAGCTCACAGTTGGCTGACGCTTGCAGGTTCAAGGCCATACGCGAGGGAGGCGTTTCAGAGAATACGTCTTTCTACGTCTTCTGTAAGGCCCCGGACGGTGTCTTTGAAGCTTTTCCCATTGAGGAGTGGTACAACTTCAACCCCGTGAATCGATTCAAGGCACTCACCGCTGAAGAAGCAGAAGTGGAATTTGAGAGGTGAGTGTGAACGAGTTGAACAGAACGGCAGCACCGGTTGAGAGAGGACAGTAACGTTGCCTGTTCAAGGAGCACCTGTATAATTCAAGGAGCACCAGTGACTCCCTCTCGACGCCCTATTAGGGTAGCATTGCAATGATCCTACTAACAAATCACAGGCAGCAAGCTCGTTTGTGATGCCTGTGGTAAGATACTCTAATTGCGTTTGGTATTCCCACAACATCGCCACAAGTCACCCTGGTCGCTAGATCGCGGAAAGGATAGCCTGAAGTCTACTGAAATGCCCATTGTTCTATTGAATTGTTGTCTATGCAGAAGACATGATGGCAATGTCATTTCATTGACTGCCATATTGGGCTCTCACAAACTAGTAGGAGTTGTGGAATATTGGAAGATCTCGAATAATAAGTTCAATATGGACCTGCGCATATAAAAGTAGTATAAAATATGCATTTGTAATTGAGATTTGAAGCAAGATCTTTTGAATGCTCTGTTGCATTATAAGGGGGTGTGGGGTTTCGGAGCAAGCTGTGCCACTTATTTTATGGGAAAGCTGTCCTCTCAGTTGCATGAATTGTTGTGGTTGCCTTGGGCTTGTTCCTGCAGGAGAGACAAAGTGATGAACCACTTCTCCATCATGGTTCGCAAGAAGATGTCTCTCGAGGAAGAAGGATCCAAGGAGGAGGGAGAGGAGGAAAAAGGAAAGAAGGGGAAGAAGGGAAAGAAGGAGAAAAACCGAGACTTTGTGAGTGCCCACCTCCATGTTGTATGCTTTTCTGAAGGCATGCTGATGAAGCCCGTGAATAAAATCGGCGGCTTGGTCTCTTGACCGCAAGTAGTCTGTAGACCATGGGTTCTCAAATGGGGGGTCTGCGGACCTCAGGTGGTCCCCGAAGGTATTTTTGGGTGTCCGCAAAACCCATCCTCAAAAAAAAAAAATAATAATAATAATAATAATAGGCTTTTTTGGAGGCAAACTATTTGCCCGTAACACCGCTTCGTGTGATTGTTGATATGTTGATATGCTTCACTGCGTAACAGCGTCGCATTGCGGCGGAGCTGACTTAAGTTTCCGCTTCATGAGATGGCTGTAAAGCTTTTGTTGCAGGTTTCTATGACATATGCACACCAGCACCCCTTTCCTAGACTTGCGTACTTGCAGAGCAATCTTAGCTTGAAACGCGTGAAACTATGGCTGCGGACTGCATGGTTTATAGACAAGCTGCTGAGATCAAATGGTCCTGGCGCTTTAGTTTGACCGTTCTTTACCTGGGAGAAATAATAAAAAGTACCCATTTCAAGCGGCATGTTGTGTTAATTTATAAACCCCCCCCCCCCCCTTTTTTTTTTTAGCTCACTGCAAGGGGTCCCCAAAACATCTATGGCTGAGAACCACTGCTGTAGACGGTTGTGGCCTGTCTATAGTGGCAGAGGCAGTTTTGACTGAATATTAGCGGTAGAGCAAGAAATGAGGTGGAACTCAATTTTTTCGACATGGGAACGTGTCAAAATGTTTCTCTCGGTCACATTCCTTATTCTACCAATGTTGATCGCTTCAAGTCTCCACATTAGGGAAGCACTCTCTAGTTTTGACTTTTAGTATAATCCCTTCAATCAGCAAGCATTATATCTTATAAACGACTGCAAGAGGTGTCTTTCCTATTTCTGAGTTAGAATAACAACATTACTGCTTCAAGGGGAAACCCCGCTCTTTATAATTTTTTTTAGGGATTCTTGATCGATTTTGACGAAACTTGCTGAGTTTAGGCATGTTTGTTTGCCGGTTTCAAGTAAAGAGTGATATATAGTATTTGCAATATGTAGTTTTTCAAAGTATAAAACATCACATGTGCTTTTGGGAGCCAAGAATTTGTCCTAAACTCAGGGTTACAAAGTAAGCCTGCACATCGCAATAATCCGAAACACGAACATATGTTCTAAACCCATTTGAACTAATGTTATGGCATGTTCAACATTCATGATTGTAATGCCAGCGTGACATCCGATTAACTCATGAGTGTTCATTATACCATAACTTAGAACTACTAGATACTGCTGTTTAAAAATCAGGAGCAGTAAGGTTGAGACATAGTGGAGACAAGAAAAACTGTAAGTAGGCATGGAGATGAAATCATGAAATGGCACTCACGGTGCTTAGAATGACCTAAAAGCTCTACATAATGCAACAAAGCATGCAATTGCTCTGATCACCCAAAAATGGCCTATTGATGCATTTGCTTAGCGTAGCGCAGTGAACCAGAGCTGGCAGCCATTATCTGTTGCGCAGACAAGTAATTGGGCGGGTTGTTCTGTTCTAGCAAATCACCGAGATGGACGACTGGGTGAGCGACTCGGACGGCGATGGTGACGACGATTCGGACGGTGACAGGGATGACGACGGCGATGGCGGCAAGAAGAAGAAGAAGGGTAAAGCTGGCGAAGACAATAAGAAGAAGAAGAAAAAGAAGAACGACTCTGACGAGGAGGCCCTGGAGGAAAGTGACGAGGGAGACTTCGATGACAGGGAGGTGGATTACATGTCGGCCTCTAGGTAAGGGACAGAGCGTCCATACCCCACTGCTGTTTCTCCGGACTCAGTGCAGTGGCAGTAAGGATTCATGTCGACCAATCAGTGATGACCATGGCAGTCACTTGTTCGTACTGGGTCGCATTACCTGAGGTGTGTGGTATCTCTTGAATTAAAAGGCCGTGGAAGGTTGGGCAGGCAGTATTGTAACAATGGGTGAATATTAGGGCACTTTGAATATTTGGACGAATATTGCTGCGTTCGAGTTTGCTATAACCACGAGCTTGAAATTGCCAAAATTTGAAACCGATCAAAATGAGCAAACAGATGTACATTTTGCTGCATGTAACCCCCCCCCCCCTGAAAAGGTAGGTTTCAGTGCAGTCTGTTCCTGCTATTTCTTTAAACCACCTGTTCAAAGAAAATCTGCATTGCCGTAAAGCCACACTTCGAGCTTGAGCGTACATATTACCTGCGCCTCGATTATTACTTTTTTTTTTAAAGTTTGAAAAGCGTTATATGGGCTTATATGCGCTAGGTATAGCACATTTTCAAACGAAATGTATATTACTGCTTTCACCGTACTGCTGTTCAAACTTTCTTCCACTTTGCACCAAACCAAAAAAAGTGACATTTGCACAAACCTTGTTCAAATTATTAAAAATCTTGCCCAAGTAAGGTAGGTCATGGCAAAAATGCTCATTTTTTCTTTATGATATGATTCGATTTGAAATTATTTGACCAAATCACTATTTGCTTTGAATTTGCTCCAAACCTCAAATTTGCTATGTGCCCATTCCTACCCAATTGGAAAAACCTTCCTTTTGAGACACGAAATAGTGCTTCATTTCTTGTTGACTGATGAAACCTTGAGGTTTTGCTGTGCTGCTTGAAATTGGTAAGAGAAGCTGTAAACGTGATTATGTCTGCTTCAAACTTGCAGTCCAGCTATAACCCTTGTAAATGTTTCGGACTCTTGCACTGTGGTATACTACACTCAAACCTCAATATAACGAATACGGATATAACGAATTATCGGTTATAACGAAGTAAGTGAAGAATAGCTTTGTCACAGATACAGTGTTACAAATATACGTTTATAACGAGTTTTTGGATATAATGAAGTATTTTCGTGGCAGATGTGACTTTGTTATGGTGAGGTTTGAGTGTACTGTCATGTACTATACACCACATGTGCACTGTGGTGTATACTACATGACACCGGCAGTGCAGTCAACTTATGATTAGTGCTTTTAAGAGATTTTATGCTGTAGTATTACCGTAAATACCCGCATATAATATGAATCCGAATATAATACAGTTGAACCCCTTTATAAGAGGCACTGATATAAGAGACAAATGGGTATAAGAGACACCAGTGGGCCTACAGTAAAATACGGGCTGATAAGAAAATGCATACGTGGTACCCTGCTTAAACAGACACCTCATATAAAAGGCAATAATTGCTGCCCGGAGCATGCCTCTTATAAGGGGGTTCAACTGTATGAGGTCAAACTTTAGGGTCACGAAATGAGAAAAAAAGTTTTACCCACATATACATACCTGCCAAGTCTCCCGGATTTTCCGGGAGACTCCCGGATTTCGACCATTTCTTACGTTTGTACGGTTGGCTGGAAAATCTCCCGGAAATCGAAATTTCTGTGCGTGATCTGACCGCATTGACAAAAATCACCCCCCAATCCAGGCTTCTTGCGAACCCATCGCATTCTAATGTAAACGAATATAGGAGGCGTTCATGTGAACGTACAGTAGAATCTCGGTGATACGAAACCGGCTGATAGGATTTCGTTAAATTCCCCAGCCAAGTTTCACTGTGTCCATTAGGCCAAAATTCGGATGTTCCGAACACTATTCATCGTGGCAGGTGATACGAACTTGGGTACCGAAACCGTCGAGCGAAGGCTGAGAGCAGCGTGCTGGAAGCTTCGGAAGTACGCGCACAGCCAGCGCACGCGCTGTCAGAGCTGTGGTTATCGTTTACCACAACCGCTGTGGACGAACCCGCGGTCGCTCTTGACACGATCATGTGTGGCAACGACGTAACTGACAGAACTCCGAAAGTGCACGTGCGTCCAACGTTCGACCAATCAAAGCGATGCTGCTTTCCGCGAATGCTGCGGACAAAACCGCGGCAGATGCGATCATAGATAGCAACCAACGACGTAGTTTTGAAGGTACGTACGTGTGCGCGGCCAGCGCACGCGGATTGAAAACGAAACTACCGTTTGCCGCAACTCCGCGCACGAAACTGCGGTCGCTGCGACGCGATCATCGATAGCGACTACGAGCTCCGAAGGCACGCCGCTAACGCAGCGGAAGATTAAAGGCAATAAGGACGTAAAAGAGGCTAGAAGCATTTCGGCGTTCCTGTCGATGGTGGAGCGGACTTTGGCACTTAGTTTTCAGTTGGCCTCAAGCGAAGCATTGCCCCGCGCTTTCGCGGCAGCCAGCTGCGCCGTCCCTTATTGGTCCGTTCATGTGTGTCCCGGAAAGACATCCGCGAGTTCTCTTGACGGAAATAAATGTTTTGTGCGTATATCGAGGTTTGAAAACCGATTTTGCTAGTTTTTTGATACGAAATTCTGGGCAATATACGAATATTTTCGCTGTTCCTGTGAGATTCGCACCTTTTACTGTTGTTTGGAAACCCTACCTTCGTTGTGTGTTCGGCTCGAAGCCTGTCAAGCCTGTATATGACCACAACGCCGATGTTTACGCTGGCGGGGTTGTTCGAAACAGACTCCCCCCCCCCGTTTTCGTGATTTTTTAGGTCTTTTTTTATCTTTTTTTTTTTTGTGTGTGAAAGGAAGGGGGGAGGTATGCTAGCACGCAAATAGTACGAGGAGAAAATTTTGAACGCTAATATTAGAAAAAAACCTGTATTTAATGAGGGTTTTTACGGTATATAACTGTATAGTGATCATGTTTTCCAACTTGAGTAGGGTAAATACGTATCGGTGGGGGGTTAAATGCAAAAAACGCTAGTGTACATGCTTAATATTTAGGTGCATGGGAAAGAACCTCTCCGTAATCAGAGTTAATTCAAGTCTCCTTCACAGCAGTGTCGTGCATTGGTTGCGTGCTACCACAGCGAGGGAATTGCATCTCAAGTCTTTTCCTTCATTGCTATGATTTGCCTTCTTTGTCAGTGCCAAGGTTTATTTCACTGACCCTTGCAAACGTTAAGATCATTGACCTCAAGGTTTTGTTTCTGAGAACGTCGGTTAGAGTACTTCCACCTCTAAGGGTTCATTCACACCTGCGACTATTCGCCGGTCGCACAACCATTTGCGACTGGCAACCAATGCTTAAATCCGCTAGTGCGAACCTTTACCCGTTGCCACACTAAATTCAAGACTGCTTGCACGGCCATCACTTTGCAAAATGACCCGACGTCCTGTTCCTGGGATTCTAATTGGTTCAGAGGTTTGCGACTACAGTTGTACGACTGAAAAATCAAGTAGTAAGCGACTGAACTAAAGCAGTCCCTTTCGACTAACTTGGTTGTGCGACCAGTGCTAGTTGCAGGTGTGAATGAGCCCTTAGTTATGACGCACCACCATGTGATAAATGAATGGTAAGAGTCATGTGAACGTTCACCTTCATGTTGCTTGACCTTGGTAGCTCGGAGGAAGAGGAACCCGAAGACGAGAAGGCAAACCGTGAGCTCAAGGGGGGTTGAGGACGAGGACGCCCTTAGGGCCGCCGACCAATCGGACGAAGAGGAGGAAGGCGAGAAGGAGGAGGAGAAACCTGAGAACGAGGAGGAGGCCGCCAAGGACGAGAAGAGTGCTGAGCCTAAGCCAAAGTCAAAGGCTGACAAGAAGGAGGGTGAGTGTACCTGTAGAGCGTATAGCACTACACTCAAACCTCATTATAACGAAGTTGCATTTTACGCGAAAATAAGTTCGTTATATCAGAAAATTTGTTACAAAAGGATATTCCTAGCACTGTATCTGTTGCTAGAGTATTTTTCATTTACTTCGTTATAACCGATATTTCGTTATATCCGGGTTCGTTATATCGAGGTTTGAGTGTAATACACTTCTGTACGCCTATGTCGCCTGTAGTCCTGCTAACTTGGGCAGAAAGCTTTTGTCAAGAGCTAGAACAACAAATGGAATACAGTAGGTTTATTAATATGCCCCTGATCTTGAAATTGCATAATAAAAAGGACTCGCTGATGAAGCTAACAGGCTCTTAGCAGCGAGACTGACAGACTGGCCCTGCTTTCTTTTTTTTTTCTGCTCTATGTTTACGTTGAGAGGAAAAATTTAGTACTTTTGTGCAAGGGAGATTGCCTCAGGCCACATGGCGATAGGCGTACAGGTGCGTGATAAGGCTTTGCCGCTTTTACAACAGCTTCACAGTGAAGCGGACATAACAGAACGAACATTTCAGAACTACAAAGTATATAAAAAGCAGTTGTGTAATTAACTCGAAAACATTGTAGTATTCCTAATTGTCAGTACTTAGTTTCATGCTTAGCCATGCTTGGCCTTCGCTCTTGATGCTTGCTTTTCCTACATAACACACGAGCTCTGCCACGCCAGCTCACGGCGATGCCCTCCTTTTTTGTATTGTTGCACGGGAATACAAAGGCTGATGTGACTCCCACCAAGGTGCATTTGGGGGGGGGGGGTCACAATTTACTACAACCTGGAGAGGGTTATGTCGACCCCCCTGAAGCTTTTGTTGAAAGGGTGCAGGGGCCTGTGTTGCCTGTTAGAGATGAAGCTTACTTGTCGTAGACAACAATGTATGCACCCACAAGTTCTAAAACCTTTCCCTTATTAGACCTCTGTTCAAACCCATGCCTGAAATATCCAAAGACCAAGCCAAAGACCTGTGCTAAAATGACTATCCCCATCAATCAGTTTCCAGCCCGGTCTCCCCGCTATACCAAGCATGTGCGTCACGGCAGGTTTGAGGGAGCCACTGTGATTGGTCTCCTCAGAAAAGTGACACGCAGTGTGTCGTGAAAACTGCCGCTCAGACCCATTCCTCTTGCAGTATGAAAATTCTGCTGTGCAGCAGTTTTGGAGGCTAGCGTTCTGCCGGCGGCGGTGTGCCACGTGTGTTTTTCCACTAGTGTGTTGAGACCTTAAGTAAAATAGGATGTCAGTGCCACCTTCATAAATTTTACAGATGAAAAGGCAAATCGTGCCTGCATTCAAAGGGTGACTGATATCGGGCTGATGTCTTTATTACCTGGAAAAAAGTGTGAAGAGAAAGAAAACAAATTCTCAGAAATTTTCTGAAAAGGGCAGAATCAGCTGCAATGGAATGTTTGCAAGAATGAATGCTTGTTGCTTGTGGAGCGGCTTTGTAAATACGTAAATGAAAGTGTAATGCAGTTTTCCATGTGTATATGCCTGGCCGTTGCTCAAAAGAGAATACTTTATGAGAAAAACTAGGAAGGGGAAGCAAGAGGACCCAACTCCCCCGCCTGCCGTCATTGTTTTAGAGATTTGTTTTTTTGTGAAGAAAAGGTGAGGAGGTGAGTCAGCACATAGCTGCCCCCCCTACCCCCCCTCCTTTTCAATAATATGTTAAGTAAGCCTCTGGGAAGAGCATTCATTTCAGTAAAGTATAAACAAGTAAACTTTGGGTTCTTGTTGTATGATGGGTAGTTAAGGCTGTCGATTTTTGTGACATTGAGGTGTGGCTTTACATAAGTTTCCAGTGGCAGCAATGAAACACCTAAAAGCGAGTAAGCTTCAGGCTCATGTTTTGTGATAGGTAAGGTAGTTGAGGCCGCCAATGTTTGTTGCATTGATGTTTGGTTTTACATAAATTTCTGATGACAGCAACACTGACAGCAACTAAGCTCGCTGGACTCGCCTTTTAAACGTCTCGCAGGCGGCTCTTCCAAGAGCGCATCAAAGGGCAACTCCTCAGGAGAATCCAGCTCAGAGTCGTCGGACTCGGACTTTGACGACTCCAAGTTCCAGTCGGCCATGTTCATGCAGGTAATGAGAGCCCGGTTTCCACGTCCTTCCCACTTGTGTGTGTCTGCCTTGCAATAAGGACAGTATCATTTCTGATTTAAGTCTTCTTCGCGGCAGAAACCGAAGAAGAAGAACGGCTGCGAAAGCGCGAACAGCAGTCGCGCAAACACGCCCACAAAGCACGTGAGTGACGAGAAGAAGAGCAAAGGTGAGTGCAGCTGCTGTCTCATTTGTGTTTGGCATGACGCATCAAAGTTCTTAATTTTGTTGATGTTTGTTTTTCCCTAGTTATTTATTTTATCTTACTTTATTTCATGCTCGAACTGCCAAAAGGCATCACAATGAGGTGGGGAGGAAGCATCTAACAGTTTCAAACGTTCAAAAAAAAAAAATTCTACTGATTTTGTGAGGCAAAGAAAGAAAATGACAAAGATTGCCGCTGCGTGAAAACACAAGATGTTATACGCGGGCAATGCTACAAAAGGTCAAAGAAATGAAAAAGTTGTCACTCCAGCAGTGCAAAAGAGAAAACGTTTATATACCGATTGTGCAGCAGTATGACATGATGAAAGCTTCAGATGCAGATCCCTGCATCATACTTCTAAGGTCCTTCGTGAAAATTTTTCGTTTGCGCTTGTAGTATTGCAATTAATAGTGTATTGACTTCCCGAGCTCTTGCTCGACGCAGTGTATACCTGCACTGTCAGAAATGCATTGAACGTTGTGATTGGACTGCTTTATCACAGTGACGTTCAGCTGCCAATCCCTGTATGGATGGCCAATTGGCTGTTCCACTTGAGTGCGGCAACGAGGTCCTCCAAAATAGTGTATCAAATCACTTGTGATTTGTCATTAACTGACGGCATTTAACCGCCTGGTGCACTTACTATAGTGTATACCATATTGCACTTTAGCTTTAACCTGATTCTGATAGAGTAGGTGGGACGATGTTTGTGATAATGGCAAGTGCCAGGGGTTGGAATTTCATTACTTTATAAACACTGCTATCTCTGTTCTTGCTTTTTAGTAGGGTGGGGAAGGAGTCGCAGATATGTCACCTTTGCATTACATTGGTGCAGGAAATATGTATTATGGCAAATGCAAACTCAACATGTGTGGCAAATGGCAAAAAAAAAATAAAAAAATAATACAAGATATTCTACGACAATAAGTTTCCACATTACAAATGCATGAAAACAAATTCAAATTCAGAAGCACACGTTTTTCCATCAAACTGGTTTGTTCAAAAGCATTGCTCAGTCTTCTTTTAGCTTCAACGTTCTGTGTGAGACGCGTATTATGAATAAGTAGGCGTTTCCTTCTTGCGACATACTTTTTCGGGCAAGCACTGCCATTTTCATTCCAAAACGTGGCATGCGGTTCCTTTTCAACGTTTTGTAGCTCTTGTTGTAGTCGCCGAATGTTGTAGCTCCGAGCTCATACTTAGAAAAAACTACGCATTCATCACCTTACTGGCTAAGCGCTTGGTCCCCCCATCACATCTGATGCTAAGTGTCACAAGAATGAGCTTGCTTTTGCTGCATGGCTCTTTGGGCACTTACGTGCTTGCGAAAAGCTAAGTGCCGAAGGGCATATAGATACTTACATAATTTGCCAGCCAATGTTTAAACTCACTCTCGGAGTGTTCACCGTGGTGTATGGACAATGACACAAGCAGGAAATATAAGAAAGGTAGGCCTTCTTTAGCTTTTCACATGTTTTATTTCTTTTATTTCTATCTTTACCCGAATGGGCACAGCTGACGCTAGATAATGTGTAGGCTACAGTGAATGTTTCTTGACCTTTATTTTATTATAGCCTGCCATCTTTCATTCGTCTTCATTACTAACTGTATTTTAGATCATTTCATTGCCTGCCATCTTTCATTCATCATCATTGTTATGAACTTTGTTTCTAACCATCGTTGAATCATTTGCAAGCATGCTTAACAACTCAGCAACTGTTGTCTTTATCTCCAACTCACTTATAGGGCATGGGAGTGTGGTCCAAGAACCGTGGGACAGTGATAAGTATTTTGACAAATTTAATTGTGCTAGTAATTTCATCCTGTGTTCGGTAAAGAAGCGTAAGTTGAGGCACAGTTTAGCTATTGCACGTGCTCTGGAAATGAAAGGCCAACCTCAAGAAAGGCACCTTTGCTTACCTGTAGACTACTTGCGGCAAAAATGTCAATTTGCACGCTGCAGTTAACTAATTATTAATGCACCTCGAAGTTTATGAAGCATTTAATAATTGATGGAGTAGTAATACTTGAAATTTGTAAATACTAAGAATAGAAAGGTGTGCACATCAAAGGTTCTAGCATGCACTATGGTTCACTAACTAGTAGATCGGCGGCACTGTGCTTGAACAGTGTGCACAGAGTTTGAACAATGCGTGCATTAGTCACTTGGTGCACGCAAGTGGCTTTACCGTTCTATTATGTGTACGCTCTATGCCAAGAAATTATCTAATTTAACAGTAATCGGGGAATAGGGGTGGTAACATGACGTTGCCCTGATGTTGAGCTTCTAAAAACACCAGGGGCAGAGCTCTTCACAGTCCCAAGTTTTGCATCTTCTGCAGAATCCCCATCATTTTTCCAGCCTCGCATGTTTATGCACTTCTTTCACCTCTTTTCTGTGTTCTTCCTCTTCCCTGGTCACCATTTTGAGTTTGGCTTGGCAGCTGCATTTAATTGCACATCTTGCAATTTCGGGGGTGAGGAACCCCGCCGACTTTTCTGGAATGCAGCTGAACCCCCCCCCCCCTCCCTCTATCTGCACAAATGCGTTTTTCTTCCTTTCTTTGAGTGGGGAGGGGGGAGGGGAGTATGGGAGGTTGGGTGTTCATTCCCAGTGCCACTAAAGCACCCGCCAGTTTTTGTAATGGGGAGAAGTACCCCAACCTGGTGCTTGGTGGTGTGGATGCTCACGTTGAGAAGGTGGCTTCACCTTTCCGCTGCCTTCTGTCACTTACTACCCCTCCTGCTGCACCATGCTCACTTACAGGCTGTAAAACTTGGCCTATATCTTGACCTCGAATTGCAGTCTGCTTTTTACACAGACTCGGCTTAAGGCCTCATTAAAACACACTGAGCAGGGAGGTGCTGATAAATGAAGGGAGGGTGGAGGGGGGTGGGGGGGGAACTTAGAAGTCATGCTGCAGCATGGCCTTGTTATTTTAGGTTTGGTGTGTAATATTTAATCTGGAATCTAGCAGTATTGCATAGACAAATTCTTTTTTTTTTCTTTTTTTTCGAGCCTCTCCACACATTGTACACTGTTAGCACCAGCAATAATGCTACCACCTTAGGCACTGCTTGTAGAACTTGCAAGATGTTTACCGCTTGCTTGTTAAAACAGCACTTGCAAGCATGAATTAAACATTCTTTGCACTGCTGCAGTAGGTCCGCAAATCACAATGGTGTCTCGCACGTTGGTGATGCTGCTGTCACATCTCCTTTTTGACAGCTCACAGACTGTGCCGTAGTTCAAATAAGGTGTGCAAAGTGCAATGCACTCCGAAATGCAATGCACGATTCCTTCTGAAAACTTAGTCGTGAATTTACTTTTAGGAAATGTGGATGGGGCCGCAGACATTGTGACTGTTTGCAGAGCCGCAAAGTGCCCTATGCAAAACCCAGTTTGAGAACCCCTGCTTTACAGTAAAGCATTGCAGGTCCCCATAAGTTTAAAGATGCAGGCAAGTTATGCGTCTGCAAAGAGACTTTTTTTTTAACAAATCATTGAGCTCTGTTGTGTGCAGCTATTTCAGCACACCTTTAAAAACTTTTATTTTTTTTATGTTTTGTAATTGGAGACTTACTTTAGGTGCAGAAGCAGATTATAAGCAGAAAATACATAGTATTTATGAGTAGCAACAATGAATACTACTTTGCTTACTTCACCCATGGTAAATTTTGAGACACCATTTGCATGTGAATGTTTAAAGGAGTAAATTCAACTCATAGAACCAGCATTAGTACTTCAAGTGCCTTTAGACTGAGGTAGAGTGTACAGCAGACTCTCATTAAACGGAACCTGAAGGGACCAGGAAAATGTGTTCCGTTTAACAGGAGTTCCGTTTACTGAGAGATGAACATCACTGAATAATTCAAGTAAGAAACCAATCATGCTAGAGGAAGTTGTTCCATTTAAGCAGCAGTTCCGTTTAAGAGATTTCCGTTTACTGAGAGTCTACTGTATATTAATTTGCACTATTTTACTGAGGAATTCACCTCAATGGCATAATCTTGAAGTACCACTTCATTTGACCTTCACTGACCACCTAGTCCTCTTAACTACCATGCTCTGAGCACTCACCTCCCATAAATGTGCTAACCACCTTCACCTCACGCAACACCTCCTGTTCTTTTAACTATTCACACAAAAATAAAATCCTCTTTTTTCAGAACTGTGATGTGTGGCTTGAGCACCGAACATGGGAGAGTTTACCAACGCGTCCATTTCGATTAGTGAACACACAGTGACCGCCATGCTTCCATTTTCAGGTAGCAAAGCTCTGAAGCGCAAAATGATGGAAGAGTCTCCATCGGCGGCAAAAACAGAAGGGTCAGGGC
Organism: Rhipicephalus appendiculatus; assembly: GCA_030522465.1. Taxonomy (NCBI): domain Eukaryota; kingdom Metazoa; phylum Arthropoda; class Arachnida; order Ixodida; family Ixodidae; genus Rhipicephalus; species Rhipicephalus appendiculatus. Next base: position 1,072,024 of record JALIZH010030874.1, on the reverse strand, counting down.
CCAAACGTCCACGTAGTGAATCGAACCTTTCGTCCACGCCTTCCATGCCTAGCAGGTGAATATCCTTTCTTTCTCGCTCTTTTCAAGGTCTTGTCTTCTTCAACAAAGGGCTTTTGAGACGGTGAATACTAAGTGGCCAGTGTCCACCAAGCCACATGGGGGGCTTCAATCACTAAGCTGGTGTCTATATTCGTCTTGTAGAGTGTTGTCCTTGCATGGCCCTGATGGGCTATCAATGAGTCCGGAAACGGCAGCAAAGGCAGCGTACATAGACTGCTTTATCAAAGGGCGTGTGCATGCCGAGGAATTTACAACTTTTTATGATGTTGTTATACAGCAGAATCTCTTTAAACAAGACCTTAGGGGACCAGGAGTTCCGTTTACTGAGAGTTGAACAGGAGTGCGGAATTCAAGTACAAAACCAGTTATATTTGACGTAGTTGTTCCATTTAAGCAGCAGTTCCATTTGAGATTTTCATTTAGTGAGAGTCCACTGTACATGTTTGACGAACTGGTGATTGGAGAACTTCAAAATGCATTGTGTGCGTCTTGTATGTTTGATAATGGCAGGCCTCTTGGACGCAATGTGTCAACGCTATTTGTGATGTTGTGATGCTACAAACACATTTCGTGCGTGAGCAATGTGGCACTTGATCGCAGAGAGAAAAGGGGGGGGGGGAAATTATGGGGTAAACATTGACAGTATCACAAAGGCTGAAGATCGAGAGTGTGAAAACTAGCAATGGTTCAGCCTCTGTCATGGCATAAGTCTAGTTACGTTGTACGCTCACATTGTGTTGCACATGTTCGTGTAAAACTGTTAGACAAGTTATTTGCATTAGTCTTTATTAGCATGACAAGTGATCTCTCTTTTCATATTCTAGAATTTGGTCGTGCTTACTCTCGACTTAGCTATCAAACTTAAGTGTTGGCAAAGAGGAAAAAAAATGTGAAAATTGGTCGTGAGAGCCAGTTCGATAAGTTTTTATGCCTGTTTAATTCTTGTATTATGGTATAAATGAAAGATGCTTGGCATGTAAGCAAGAAGCTTGGTATGGTAAATAAAAAAAAAGGAATAAAAGTGTTGCTAGAGGTGCACTAGCCACACACTTCCTTTGTCTTTGCAAAAGCGTGAAGCCAAAGTGATGAAGAAGCATTGGAAGGTCAAGAAAAAGCGTTGGATTTAAAAATTGATTCGTCTGTCGACTTGCATATGCGTCTTAATAGGGTTCCGAGATTTGCCGCGTTTGTTCTGACGTACCGTTATTGCATGCAGAATAAGTGGTGGTGTCAACAAAAAGCTTTGAAAACAATGCCAGCAGATGCATTTTAATGAGTGCTTAATAGCTGTTGCCTTAGGTTGTCTTAGTTAAGGGTTTCCCAGAGGGCTTTATTAAGTGATAGAGCAGTATGTTGTAGTTTTGAATAAAGATGTGTTTTGATATCAAGGGTGGCACCAAAAAGTTAGCTCCAGTCAGTACTTGATTAGGGCAAATAGAAGTCTTGGTACCCATTTGTTCAGCAGGCTGGCATGAAGAAGGCAACATTGTAGAAGGCAACATCTACAGTGTTGCCGGCTAGCTACGAAGTGGAGCATGGGAATCGGGAGAAATATAAAGAAACATGATATGCCTAAGAAGTTTTCTTTGATATTGTAGATAAAAACAATTTTTACATAATTTCTTACTAAGTCATTTATATCTTTGAAGAATGTGGTGTTAGTGCCTAACTTGCCGCAGCAGCTCAGCGGCCATGGTGTTCAGTAGAGCCGACAATTGGGTGAGTTGGTTGGGAGTCAGGATTCAATGGGACAGTGCGAGTCCCGTTTGGTCTTCCTTCGTCCTTGTGTTGCTTGTGCTGTATTAAAGATGAAGCCAAGGTGTGTTGCAGAGCCCTAGGCTACAGGTTTGATTCCCGCTGATGTAAGCCACATTTCAGTGGGTACAAAATGCAAAAGCACCTGTGCATTGCAGTGCACTTGATTGAAGAACCACAAGGGTGAAAATTAGTTTGGAATCCTCCACAACGGCGTGCCTCATTATTATACCGGGGTGTTTTGCACCTAAACAGTCATATTTTGTGTTCGTGTTGTATTGGTACATTCGGCTGGGCGCCTTGCCTCTGTGCTCTGACTTGGATTGCAACAATGCTGAGCCCATTCTTGGTCTGAACTGGAGAACCCGTGTACGAGCCATACGTTCAGCAGCTTGCCAGAGCAGTCTGAGGCCAAAAGAGGAAACACGTTACCGTGTCTTCCGTTGCAAACAGACGCGAGATGCAGGAGTAGCATGCTTCGAGGTCAACCAACAACAAAATGTATTCAGAGCTCTCGATTTTGACCAGCTGAATTTTCGAACGCTCCCCAGAGCATTCGAAAACAACCATTCGAATGTGCCATATGTTTGCGTGTTGGCTAGCGTTTGAGCTCAGTGTGATTTGAGACTTCTTTTCATAATTGCATTTGTGTATTCACATCTAGCTGGTCATCGAGCACCGAAGGCATCACTGAGGAGTCTGTAAGACGTTACTTGCTTCGGAAGCCAATGACCACGACTGAGCTTCTCCAGAAGTTCAAGTCCAAAAGGACTGGACTGAGCAGTGAAAAGCTTGTGAACACCATTGCTCAGATTCTGAAAAGACTGAACCCCGAGAAGCAGACCATCAAAGGAAAACTGTACCTATCTATAAAGGCTTGAGCGGCACAGAAGTACATACTGCTTTACGCCTCTGTTCGAGTCGGGCAGTTCAGGTGCACGTGTGTTTGTGATTGTTGGTGATCTGTTGTGTAAATAAACAGTTTTTATACACACTATATCGCCCATGTTACATTGGAAAAAATATCTCGAAGTCACGTTGGGAAGACTTCTCGAGGGAGTAGAACATCACAGAGTTGCAAGAGTTCACACTGATTTGTGCTTTCTGTGAAGTTTTATTGTGGGAAGTTATGTGCACTTTTAAGAACATGCTGGGAAGGCTAGTACTCGCAGGACACACTGCACTACAGCATGATGTATGTGCTTGTTAGTTTACTGCTGGTCTGTTGATCACTTGTGTAGATATATACAGTGAACTCTCAATTGAGTGAGCTTCAAGGGACCCAAGGAAATAGTTCACTCAACTGAAAGTTCACTCAACTGAATATTCACTACAATATGGGACAGCATGGGGCAGAGCAGAAATCAAGCCAAACGTGGGAAATGCAATTTATTTTGAAAAGAATTCTGTAACTTTTCATTTGGACTGGCGCCCTTAAAGCGCAAAAGAGACAAAGCCTGTCCAGAGAGTCTACGTTTTTGTGCACTGCCTCTGGCACAGCTCGTTGCTGTGACACGAAGTCTCGCAACTTTCTGATATCTCCTACAGCCTCGGCTACAGATACAGGATTTGAACCTGCCTCAGCCATTACAAATTCTTTGTCGCACTCTTCTTCTTTCGGTTTCAGAGGAACACTGGAAACCATTTCCAAATGTGATAGCTCTGCGCAGGTACTGAAGCCACACCTGGCTCGTTTTAGTCTCCCGCACGGCCGCTTGGCCTCGGTGGTGCTGCATGTACAAGCGATGTTGCACCGCCGCCGATGGATGGGCGATTTGAGGGCGCGACGCATCAGCTACGCCAGTGCTGCAGAGCTCAAAACTTCATTAATTGATCTCAAAAATGAACCCGGGTCCGCAGGTAAAGGTCGTTTAACTGAAATATTCGCTATTCAGAAGTTCGTTCAACTGAAAGATTTTTGCATAGTATGCATAGAAAACCCCCGGGGATTTTCCAAAACTTCGTTATTCTGAAATATTCGTTAAACCAATGTTCGTACAAGTGAGAGTTCACTGTATACCAATGGCTGCTGTTTGAACTTTCAGCGCCTGTGCTCATAGCACCTTCGTCGCCACTACCTGAGTGTGAGGCATTTTGACTTTCTTCCATTTGCTATCACATCTATCAAGGCATCTGCCCCCGTTTGGCATCCTCGCTTGCAATAAGTAATCCCACAGAGTATCGTTTCTCGTTGAGGTTTTTCCAGCTGAGCACCGATATATTTCGGTTGAAATGACTACTAAACGTCCTGCAAACATTGACTGTGTACAGCTGTGGGACTTAAACGTGCTATTTGAAATGCATATTACATTGGAAATAAGTCATGCAGTTGGAGGGAGCTCTTTGTTTTTTTGTGTGTGCGTGTGTGTTTGATGGGTGCCAGCGGTGGTGAGTAAATGGGTGACCACATCAGGTTTGTGAACTTGGAGTTGTTGATTAAAAGTGTTAGAAAAAAAAAACAGCGTAACATTGACATACGCATAAAATGTATGAATGCCACCTCCCAGGTGAAGGTAACGGCACTTGTGTGTAGTTGACATAATACTTGCTTTATGTAACTGATAAAATGTAATAAGCCGCTCATAATAAGGTCCTTAATTACAATTTATTTCAAGCAAACTAATTAAGTAAGACCAATACTAAAATTTCTTTTCTAAAACTCTCTTTAAGAAACTTGGTGTTTTTTGTTTACTTTGTGCAGTTATTTTCTTCCTCTCTGTTTATGGAATTGCGGTGCCGTCACTGCTGTTCTCTCTCTAAAAACAGCCAGTAGAACCTGCCAGGTGAGGAGCTCTTGAGTTTTCCAGCTCAGCTACATAAGAAAGCTCATTCATTGTTGGATGACCAAATCTGTGGAATAGTTTCATGGCCCGTACCTTTTAGCAAAAAATAAGCATTTTGTGTTTCTTGTTAAACGCCAACGTGTCCCAGTCTTCAATAAATAATTACTTATTCTTTGTGCAATTTTGTGTTTTGAGAGAAACTTGCAGATCGTGGGAGTAAAAGGATGCTATGCTTTCATTTTTGGTGAAATATGTCGATATTTAGCGTACTTATAGAGTCTCTGAAAGTGAAATATTGGAAGGAGTCTTTGTGAAGAGCCGAATCAACCGAGTGTTGTCCGTCCCAAATCACATGTCATGTGAGTCGGTTGCACAAGTATCATGTGACAACAGCGTTCATATTATCATGCTGCTGTGATAACTCGCGCATATCAGTTCTGTCCCTCTGTGCTATGGGTCACTGACATGCGTTAGTGCTTCTTGTTTAAAACAGTATATGCATAAACACACTGTAGAAGTGTTTCTTACTGATATTTTCTTTCAGACAATCATCACGCAGTTGGTTTCAGTTTGACCAACTGCAAAACTTTCACTGGTGGTTTGGTTTCTCGCTGCTCTTAGTCTTTTGCAATGGAGTACTCATCGTTCAACTATTGAAACCTGGTAGCTACTGGTTTGTCTTTAACACCATGTGAAAATAACATTATTTGTCACCAATACTTTTAGGATTTGTCACTTAATAATGAGTTAAGGAGCACCAAACACAGATGATTGAAATGCCGGCATCAGTTCATAGTGTCTGAACACCTTGACTTGCTTTTAGATCTATCTACGAAAGATTTAACAGCTACAAAATTAATTTTAGGGTGACAATGTCGGGAATATTTCTCAAGTGGCATAATTTTGTCAGTGGTATATTGTTTCCATCACACAGCAAGAGCTCTCAATTTGAAATCAATTTAATCTGATGATGTGGCAGAAAAAACGAGATATGAAGACTTCGTTGTCAGTACAGAGCTCATTTTTATTCATAACAAAAACACACAGATAGCTAAACATGCATGATCTGAACAATTTTATGCACTATGTACATTATTGAGCAAACTGCAACCACGGCGATGAGACTTGCCACTTGAACGTGCAAGCTGAAGGCAACTTTTCTTATGGGCTTTGTACAAATGCAGACATTCAGCGACAGACATTGCTGGCACTTTCAGGTTGGTCGTTTCGCCTAAGATGTGTTATGACGTTAGTTAAATACAACACAATATGAACGTGGGTCCCGCGTATAAACATTATGCTCTATTTACATTCCTATGTACATGCTGCGCATCTCGCATGGAGTATTTTTCACTGCGGAGTAAACTGTAACAAAGATATTTGTTAACTCCACTAATGGTGACAAAGGCTGCGTCCCTGTGATCAAACCTTCTGCTACTTTCGTGCGTTTCACTTGTTAGCTGTGATGATGTCTATTTTACAGTTCCGTGTCACCGGTGGTTGTGTTCGTTGCAGATCTATTGGCTGCGCACGGCTCCGTGTACTTGTTTCGCATCTGTGTTTTACAGTTCGCTAAAAGTCGCGCTCAGTCAGGCTTATCGGCGCGTATTGTCACGCGCGACCGTGTTCTAACACGCGACAGTGACCGGACAAAAAAAAAAAAAAAATACCGAGGCCGTATGGTTTTTTTGCTCGTTACCACCATATCTACAAAGAGAGATCTCAAAACACCCTTTTCACGGGAGTAACTACGCTTCTCAATTCGGCTCCTTTTCCGGAGTTTCTGCACTCCTTTGTCGGGAGTAACTGTATTTGCCACATTTGACTCCTTTTTCCATAATTACTCTACTCCTTTATCGGCAGTAACTGCATTCGCCATGTTTGACTCCTTTTTTTCAAAAGAGCGTCAAGATGTCTCTTCAAAGAGAGTTATACATGGGGGGAGTCGCATATGGTTCTCACATAGGACTCCTTTTTTTTTTTTTGCTAAGAGTGTACGGTAACGACGGAAACGAGTGGGAGTGAGACGCTCTCGAAACTCAGCCGGCATTACTTGCGACATTTGTAGCATTCGACATGCGGCATTCGTTGAACCGCAGGGTAGTGCAACATATCGCCACTTGGGCGCGCTCAGAGCCGGCGGCGCTCCCTGGTGGCGGTCTCGTTGACGCCCGAGTCCGGCGAGTAGCGCAGGAAGTGCTCGCAGTACTCCTGCAGCCGGTTGAGGTTCGCGCAGCACGGCTCGTACGACTCCCTGGCCCCGGTCACGTAGATGCATTCGTCGCAGATGGCCTTGGCACGCGAGTCCTTCGTACAGTTGCTCGCGGCGGCCACGGAGTTGCCCGTGTCCACTGTCGATGCTGCAGACGGCTGGGCTGGCATGGCTCGGCAACCCGCGCGATTGCTGGCCAGCGCCAGGAACAGTGCCGTGCAGAGCAATCCCGCGGCGACCGTCTTCTGAGCCATCGTTGTGTGCGAATCCTGCGCATGGGTAAAAGAATGACGCCGACGCTTAGCGAGGCACTTTCGTACATGACAGAAACAAAGGGGAAAACGCTGCAGTGGCTCGTATGCAGTGTCGAAAAACGTTATAGTTATAACTTTAGCGCCGGCTCAAGGCCCGCGGACGTTGCAGGAATTTATACACATGCACCCTCTAACCTCCCCCATGGGGATCCTGACACCCCTCCCTCCTTAAGATATGCTATTTTCACTTTCCGGTGCGCTGCCCTCTGCCGTTTTGGTAGGGGCCGGGCCAACTGGTATCACCAGAACGAAAGCCTCCGAGATCAAGGGGCGTTTCGCGATTTCTGCAATAGGTGCGGAAGGGCGGAATCTGCACACCAACCCCTCTCATAGGATAGGCACTCATCCACCGCCGTCCCACTCCTCCCTGCCTTCTGGCAACACCGCCTCAAAATCGAAATTCTGGGTAGACACCTGGGCCGTTAGATTTAGCCGCAGGCCTGAGCCACTCTCAAAGAGGCACTTACAAACTTCGCTCACAACAGCGCCTACCGAGGTCGCGGAATAATTAAGGCAGGTCGCCTGTGTTCTATCTAGCACACTGAAGTAGCAAAGTGATGGGTCGAATTAAGTGGTCGCGAATAGTCGCTGTCGGTATAAAAACAAAGACTGTATCGGATAAGTAGCTTTTCGACAAATTTTATCGTTGCGACAATGTGCGTTAAACGTACGCGACCTCAAAAGTCGCCGATGGGTGGAACGCTGCGACACATAGCTGGTCGTATGTCCGACATTCATGTTGCTACAAACGCTATAAATGACAACAAACGACTTAGCAAGTACGCACACCGTAATCCATATAGTCATAGCTAGTGTGGCGGTTACGAGGGATCAAGCGCGTGAACCATTGGGTGTGCTGTTTCAGTGTCCATGCGCATCATTGACCCATGGCGTAAGTACATCGTGGGTTTCGTGGTCACTCTGCAGAATGCGAGTTTGCAGGTCATCATACGGTGCATGGCCTGCGTCCCTACTTCTTCGTCCTGATTGAATTTCACACTGTTCCTTACGCATTCGCCTAAGACTACTAGAAAGCTAAAGCATTCTTTTTCTTCTCGTTCGGTTGTTTTGATACCCCCCCCCCCCTAGGGGCGGAGCCAGTCACTCATTTTAGGGGGGGCGGTCACTTGAAGGAACACGGGAGAGAGGGGCAGGGTCATGACTTTTTTTTGTTTTTACTAGCAGAAAAACCCCATCATAGCATAAATACTGTTAATGTATGCTCACAGTGGTCCCACTCATTTGTCCTAATTGGTGATAGGAAGTGGACGGCAAGCCCTGAAGAGAGGGGGGGGGGGGTGCTGAACATGCCTTAGGGGGGGGGGCAATCGCCCCTACCCTTCCCCGCCCCCCCCTCTGGATCCGCCACTGCCCCCCCAACACACTCCGATAGCTTTCTGCTCCTCAAGTGGTTCTGCAGTGCCTCCAAGATCGGCCCACCTTTGACCTAGCGACTTTTTCATGTGATGACGTCATAATGTGACGTCACGTTATATGACGTCATAATGACGCCGCATATTTTCGCGATCTGTGACGTCATGATGATGATATCGCGTGATCTTTTGCATCACTACGCGCTGCCGCCGTCGACAGTTACATTTCCCGTTTGACGAATCTAAGAACGCAATCGCGATTTTCGTGATCTGTGACGTCATGATGATGATACCACGTGATCTTTTGCATCACTACACGCTGCCGCCGTCGACAGTTAGATTTCCCGTTTGACGAATCTAAGAACGCAATCGCGATTCGAGGCCATGCACATCGCAGTGACGTTGCGATGTGCAACTTCGGCAACATTCAGAGTTCCAGCCGCCCACTCCTTACGGAAACGGCTTATTAAGGTAAATGTGGACGGCAGTATGCAACGCTGGTAGCGACACACTTGCGACGTTTTCTGCAACAGCATCGCAAGAAACGTTTCTGCTGCGCACGGATGTTGTCGTCGAAGCAGTATAAAACAAAAGGGCACTTAATGTTGATATCATTGCTGCCGACACTTTAAGCTAGCAGATAAATAGATTACCGAGATAGAATTATTGACCCCGGATGGCACGTGCGCTTCGTACGTGGTAAACGACGAGAAAAAAGAAAAAAAAAAGACCAATATGCCTGAATAGCCAAAACGTTATATAGGACATGCAATTCTTTGTTGGCTCATTGCGAATGGTGGGCAAAAAGAATGATAGCTTAGCACATTTTTTCCCCCCTCAGTCGATGATGATGATGATGAAGAATGTGTAGAAAAAGTTTTCTTGAAAGTACATGTTAGGAGCTAATTAGGTTACTTTAATATCAATGTGTGTAGAGGAAAACCAGCTGGTTTCAGTTTTTTTGTTTTGTTTTGTTTCGATTATTAGATCTTATATTCTTGGACAGTACACTTTTGGTACAGCCTCACGAATTGAAACGCGAAAATTTAGAGCTAAGTAACGCAGTTGCTTGCGCTTCCACGCTCTACAGTTTGGGTCGTATCGGCGTAGTTTTGACGGGAACACTTACCGCATTTAATGTAACGCGAGTTGTTTTTTTTTTTCCAGATTTTACTACCTAAAGTCGACCCTCGCGTTTCAATCGAATACCGAATTACTACCATTTTTACTATTTTTGCTTCTTGGATACAATGGAAAGTCACCCCTCACGTTTACAATTGTGGTTGCGTTGCAATCGAGTAAATACGGTACATCAGAGCCGACATTACCTTTAGCGGCCAGCTTTGCAACGGCACGACGTGGTTATCACGAGCGACTGCTCATACCATTCGTAATAGCAGTCGCGTTTTAATCCATGAGTAGTGTACGTTTTCAATCGTTTCGATCATTGCTAATCGTTTGCGTTTCGAGGCAACTCGTCGTAATAGTTAAACAGTACGCATACCACTGCCGCGACTGTTGCAGGCCTCGGGTTAACTGTGACGTATGAATGACGTATACCTCGGGTTAACTGTGACGTATGAATGACGTATACTTCATTTTTCTTATTTCTACTATAATCCCGCGCTGTGGCGTAAGTAAAGTAAAGCCACAAAAGGGGACACAGATGCTGTCATGGCGTCCACATTGTTTATGCAAATGTAAGTTTTAGTTTTTAATTATATAAAATTTGAAATCATGCTTTGAAATAAAATGAAAAAAACAAGCATTGGTCCCCAGCTCGCGTAACTGCATTGTGCTATTGAGTCTTCTCGGGAATCGGTTGAACAGCAGTCGCGATTTCCATAGTCTTACACAGCTGAACGGTACTGAAAACAAGCATACACTACAAAATAAACAGGTCTATAAAAAGAATTGAATGCGCTCTCAACTGTCAAGCAATTCAGATGTCATGTTTGAACTATAAATCTCAAGGGGGGAGGGCACTTGCAAGGGATGTCCCCCCCCCCCCCCCAGCCTGTTCGCAAGGGTGGTCGGGACCACCCTGCCCCCCTCTGTGATTTACGTCACGGATCCTGTGTGGTTGAAACTCGAGGCCGAGTGAATTGACTCCACCTGAGGAGCCAACCGCACGGATAACAGGCGAGCATCGCGGGGGTGCCCACCTTCCTAAGTCTCAAAAGATTCCTAAGGTTTTCCTGGATAGACGTTTTGAAGTCGAATGCACCAGCTGAACAACTACAACAAGTTCAAGCACAATTCATTTTCGGTGTCAAAAACTGGATGATCTTCCTGCTACCACTTCCTCTCCCACTTATTTCCATGTTGATTGGGCAAAGGAGGAATGGATTGACGAAACAAGAAAGGAAGTTAGAAAGAGCAGTTTTACTAAACCGTTCGCGCCCTTTGGGAGTTGGCTCCCAACGTATTCTGACTCCAAATAGTTGAGAATGCAAAGTTGAGTTAGTCGGGGAACGGTCATCATGAATTTGTAGCGCCTTTCCATTGAAATATTGGATTCATTGAAGTTCTTGTTTGAACGGCACAAGACGGATGTATTGGAGTTACTCTTATTTACTATATAGCCCCCAAATTTTGTCTATCTCTTTACCTAGCTGAGCAAGCTTTTGAGGAAAGTAAAGGCATGAAGCACTTCGGGGATTTATGCACTCACCCCCCCAATCAACCCCCCTCCCCCAGGAGGATTCCGACAGCACTTCCCCCCTTCCCCATCAAGAAAAAAAAAAGAAAGAAAGAAAAGAAGTTATTCTGGACTAACCTACCCCCTCCCGGCTTACAGACAGGCACTGTTCCACACGCCCCCCTGCGTTCTGGTAAAACCCCACAAAATCGAAATTCTGGATAAACTCATTTAGATGGTGTTTGCCTTTCGGTAGATCGCAGCAAGGCATCTGGACTCGCCGCGCGTCTAAAGGTATAATGACCCAGCTGTAGCGGGATGTGCAAAATGAAATTCCTTCTTCGCTTACCGATCAACGAAAAGCGTTCTCTCGAAGCAGGCGAAGTCAAGCGATCCGTTTGTGGAAGTGCCCGCAGTTCTCTTCGCCAACTCCGGCTATGCTTCAAACGGATGGGACCGCCTTGGCGTCGGAGTTTGAACTCTAAAGCTTGGGCTTGTGTTGAACCCCGCGGCCTTGAACCCGGCCCGAGAAGATTCGTTCGCCTGGTGGTTGTTCTCCGGGTGCAACACTCCGAATGTCCTTTTCCGAAACTTGCCGAACGGTTCACGTGGAACTCGTGGAACGGGGTATATGAACACTGGCGACCACGCCGAACGAGTTCTCCAGGGACGGTGCACGGATTGGCGCACTTGTACGGTGCGCGCGGAAGGGCGTGATGGTTTGCCAATATTTAGCTCACCGGAGCGCCATTAGCACTTGTTACGGACGAAGGTTTAAGCTCACGGCGAGAGAATTGAAAGCCTCCGGCTGTTCGCGTCGTTCTCTGTAAACCAGCTGCCGCGCCGTGATCTACTCCACTTGGGGCCCGAGAGACCGCGGCGGCAGCTTGCGTGCGGCGCACTTTCGTCGATATGCGACTCGGATAGGAGACCCTCAATGTTTTTGTACTGTGTTACCAAGCTTTCACGAGTTGGAAGCGCTCCGGTCGGGTTTGGAGGAGGGGATCGGGTATATCTGTGTGGAGGAGGACGGAGCATTGCATCGAGAGATCAACCTATAGATAAGCGCACCTCTTTCCTCACCCTTCCCCCCTCTCGGCCGTTTAAGAGTTACCACGCCGCGAGAGAGCGTTTTGGGGCGAGCGCGCGTGATATTGGAGCGATAAGCGCGCTCCGCTCTGTAGGCTTAGCTTGGGAGGAGCTCGAGATCGCTCGCCTCACCGCTCCAGCCAATCAGAGGTCGCCGAGTTCGGAAAGAAGATAGAAAAACGCAGAAAATGTCAAAGAGACGTCCGCTAGTCGGTCGTTTGGTAAATTACCCGCCCCGTAGTGCCTTATCATATTGCGATGGCGTGCGCACAGCATGATGAGTGGTTGCATAAATTAATACGATGGGGGGATGCGCGCGCAGCGGCGCAAGAAAGGCGCTTGCATGATCGTGGCAACATGTCCAAGCAACTTGTGTTGAGTAAACACTGCGGCTATTCAAGGTGAGTGTTCGTAATATATATATTACGAACACTGTGATGGAGAACAGGAACTTAGCCAGAAATTTTTTTCGGGGGGGGGGGGGGGGGGGGTTCAACCATACTTTACGTATGTTCGTGCGTGCGTTTGTATGTGTGCGTGTATATAATCGCAAGCAAAATTGAAAAATTTCGGGGGGGGGGGGGGGGGTTGAACCCCCCCCCCCCCCCTTCTTGGCTACGCTACTGATGGAGAAATGGCTTCGTGAAGCATGTGTGCGTTTGCGTGCGCGCGTGCGTGAGTGTGTGTGTGTGTGTGTTTTAGTTATAGGCTGCACATGCATCATCGGGATTTATTGATTTCAGTGTAACATTACGGCGTTTTCTGAAATATATATTTTTTTCTCGTTCGCTGCGTAATTTCGTTATGTCGGCAGGAGAGACTTTCCCCTTCCTCACAAAGAAGTTAAATAGAACGCGTTGACACTCGGATTATTGCAGACGGGTTAGTATCCCAGCCCGGCTTTATTGCATAAAATTTATCCCGACAATTATCCCAATAACTCTTGCAGGCACTGCAACGAATTCGCTAGCCTGGACCATATGCGCTGGCGTTGCCCCTCGGTACGAGGCACAGAACAAACCAACGAAGACAAGTGGCTATCCGCTATCAAAAGCCCCGATGCCGGCGCTCAACTATATGCTGTCCAGAGGGCCCGCGATGAGGCGGTCGGGCTTGGCCTGGCTGTCACAACGTGGGAGTGGCCCGCTGCGCGTTCGGTCGTGCACCTCGGGACTAAAAATAAAGTTGCATATCCATCCATCCACCTCGTTCGCTTTTAGGGGCGAATCACCTTAGGGTCTAGGCTTGTCTATTGTCCGTTGTCCGTTGTACGACGATGACGCTGATGACGATGAAGAATAACCGCGTTCGAGACCACACATTCTCTTTCTGCCATGGATGAAAACTAATGGGAACGTGCTCTCGCCCGCGAAAGGCAAAGCGGCAACGCCGACAACAAGCTGCTACTCCGGAGGCGAGAGCGCGGCATGCGGTGGCTCAACGTCTACGTAGACAGCAAGCTACCCGGAGGCGAGAGCTCGGGAAGCAGTGGCAAAACGGCAACGTCGACAACAAGCTGCTACTCCGGTGTCGAGGACGCGGGAAGCGGCGGCTCAACGGCAAAAAGCACATTGTATATACTTTACACACGCGTTGTCACTCATTTACGTGCGCGAGTGGGCAATGTCCCAGGTGATTTTGGGTAAGAACATCCCCAGTGCTTCGCCCACTCGTCATGATTCACTTCGTGGAAATGCGGAATTTTTTTTGGACGTAAAATACCAACAGTTATTAAAGCGAAAACCTATAAGATGCCTCATCAAACGCGATAATTGGCCGCCGGCGGCATCAACACGATTGAGACAAAATATCGTCAGCGCGGGATTGCGTCACCATGTGACGTGATCATTACGTCACTGATCGTCAAAATTTTGTGACGTCATTATGACGTCACATAACGACGTCATCGCATGGCATCGTTGCTTGGTCAAAGGTGAGCCGATCCTGGAGGAAGTGCAGAACCTGCAGGTTAGGGGTAGAAAGCTTGCAATACCTCCGATCCCGGAGGCAATGCAAAACCACGTAGGTGCGGAAAGCTTTCATAGGGTGAGGCATAGAGTTTCCTATAAAAGCACTAGAGGGAACTCTGGCGCTAATGTCTATGGGAGCTGCAACGCACGGCGCTCCAGCCAGCATGGGAATGATGGGCAGTACACAAGTTTGCCTAGTCTTGCCTAGTCTTCGTTCTTTTGGCTCCGTGTGGCCTGAATCCGCTTTGCCGGAATACGAAGTTCAGCAAAGGTTTAGCAGGCATGCTTCACCACCTTGACCTTTTTAGGCTCGCGAATTCAAATCGGCTGGCGAAGTTCACAACGGTCCATTCTTTCACCCGAAACAGAACCAAAACACAACAATATAAACAAAGCCACAAGTGCGTTCGAAGCCGGAAGCGCGAAGACTAGGCAAATTTGTGTACTACCCATCATTCCCATTGTGGCTGAACTATCGCAGTGCCAGAGTCCCCTCTAGTTAATTTTATGAAACTCTATGGGGTGAGGATCAATACATTGACATTGAGTCGTCTTAGGCGAATATCTAAGGGACTCTGTGATATTTTTTATTATTATATTAAAGCCAGGCGTCGCAGAAGCGCATTCCTTCGCAGGCGAGCTCACGCTCCATGAATGACGGTTATTGCGCCATCGGCTGCGAGTACTTTCTTTGAACAAGTCGCACCTTCTTGTTGCCTGGGGTGCGCCTGATAATGATATAGTCTTTTACCTCCTGCCTGCCGTGGCCTTGGACCGTAGCCAGTAAGTCTGCTTCGAGGAGGTGTGATGATAGCGTCTGGAGGTGTCTTAAGTAGAGGCTTCGACACGTCTTGAAACAGCGGACGTAGCCAAATGCTCGCTTATTCATTCGT
This sequence comes from Rhipicephalus appendiculatus, assembly GCA_030522465.1. NCBI lineage: Eukaryota > Metazoa > Arthropoda > Arachnida > Ixodida > Ixodidae > Rhipicephalus > Rhipicephalus appendiculatus. The sequence goes on along the minus strand of JALIZH010030874.1, from coordinate 1,056,934 downwards.
TTTTTTTTATTATTATTATTGAGGGCCGGGGAGGAGGTGAGATAGAAGCGGCAATGTCCCCGCATGACTGCCAACGTGGGCATTGATCTGGTGCCATGATTGCACCGATAGTGGTGGGTGACCGAAAGATGAAAGCCTCTGCTCTAGATCTCCTTCTTGAGAAACGTTAGCTACAGAGAGGCAAATGCCCTTGGCCTTTTCCGCAAGGAAGGCATCAGTTGAACCAGAATCGCGAGTTGGGCTAGCTGGGTTGATGTTTATCGTGAAATAACTTACAGCGCAACACAACACAGTAATAAGAGAAGGACACAACGCTTCAGCGCTTTCGTGTGTCTTCTAACTGCAGTGGCGTAGCCAGGGGGTGGCACACCGGGCCCGTGCCCCCCCCCCCCCCCTCCCCGAAATGTTTTTTTTTTTTTTGACATGGCATGCAATGACACTCGACCACATCTGCCTGCCCGGCCCCCACTTACGGTCAAGGTGGTGCCCCCCCCCCCCGAAAAAGTTTCTGCCCTGTCTAACTGCTTTGCGCTGTAAGTTATTTTTCGCGAAGACGACCAGTTTTTCAAACCAGGAGTAAAGTTAGTCAACAGCTGGTAGCTTGGAAGGTGCGTTGGGCCGCCAATTTCGTACAGTGGATATACGGTGCTTGGCTGCTGACACGAAAGTCCCGTGTTCGGACCCTGCCGCGGAGGTCGCATTTCGATGAAGGCGAAAACGCTACAGACCTGTGTACTTAGATCTACAGGTGTATACGTTAGGAAACTACAGGTGGACGAAATTGCCGGAGCCCTCCACTATGGTGTGTCTCGTAGTCATAGTATGGTATTTGCTCGTTAAACCCCAATAGTTATTGCTATTATTATTCCATTCTCAGTGCTAGAAGCCACAGCGCGTTGAGACTCTACAAAAAGACCCAACTTCGTCAGTGATTACAATCTGGTACTTACTAGCTAGCTCCCATTGTTCGCATGCTGCGCGCTCAAGACCCGGGCAAAGAAGGGCAGTCCCCAGTTGCGATAACGTCCTTATCGCCTGGCCGTTGGGGTAGATGGATCGGGTGATCTTGGCAACGTAACGTTGCATCGAAAGAGAGCGTGTGCGCGAAGAATCGCCTCTATCGGATTTGGTCCGTTCTTTTTCTTGCATCTTTTCCTTTTTCTTTTTGGCGACATGGCTTGACGGCGCCCCGTTGACGTGGTCGCGTCTTTCTGAGCTTAGCTTTCTTACCTAATAAATTGTAGCGATACATTTGACGGGTATACAGAGAAGTACATGACAGGACGGGCGCTGACTCAAACTATATTTATTGAAATCACACGCATTGCATTTTATAGCGATAGAAGGCAACGAACGCAGTACTCGCGCATTGAAACGCGACTCATCTTTTCGTAGTATAACGAAACCAGGCCACTAAAGGCAATGCTGGCTCTAGTGCGAGTGTTCCAAGCCAATATTACGCCGATATGGCACGTACTCTAGACCACTGGCGTAGCCAGGTGAGAAGGGGGGGTTCACCCCCCCCCCCACCCTTAAATTTTTCGATTTTTTTTTCATGTATATATACACCCGTAAACACAAATGCACTCACGAACACGCATAAAGCATGGCTGACATCCCCCCCCCCCCCTCCTTCAAAAAAAATTACACCATCTCCCACTAAAGGAAACCATCAGGGGATGCGAAGCAGCATTGGGGGTGCACACCAAGTTTCCGTTTACGTTCACTCGGCCGTCGAAGCCAAGCGTCGGCGTCGAGCTACTGCTCCGCTACAGAGAGACAACGCGAGTCTGCGGCGAGGGTAGCGAGGCTTTCGAGACAACTGCAGCGACCGGGAACCGACGGAGCGACCGCACGATTCAAGTGAGACTTCCTCGACCGAGCGCACGCGCTTATATGAAATGGTGGATGGAGAGGAGGGAGTGGGTTTACAGGCTGCAGCGCGGGGGGAAGAGAGGAGAGAAGGCGACCGAACGCCTGCGTAAACGCCCGCGTAAAGTGGTGGTGGTGGTTGTGGTTCGAAGAAGGAAAAAGGCGCCTAATTTCTGCAGCCCGGTCGGGAGCACGGCGCAGCGCCTGTAAAGGAGGAGAGTGCGCTGCTGCAGCGCGGGGGAGGAGGAGAGAAGGCGACTGAACACCTGCGTAAAGCAGGAGAGTGGGAGAGATAGTAGGCGCATGCGCAGTAAGGGTGGTCAGGACGCACACCACCACCACCACCGGATTGAACTCCGCCCTAAGCTGCTTCGCATCCAAAAAAGAATTCTGGCTACGCTATGGCTGTAGACGTTAGAAACGAAGGTATGTGCTTTACTTAGCTCTCAATTTTCGCGTTTAATTTTCGCGTTTAATTCCGCGAACACTGGTGTCCTTGCATTTCGTAACTACTAAAATACGGCTGCAATGGCTGGGAATCGAACACTGGTCTTCGAGCTTATATATAGCAGTGCTATAGCAGTGCGCCACCACAACAGCCGACGGATGTCGCGAGGATCCAGGCATACGCATTATAGGTCCTTAGTCAATTCTCAAAATGCTCTCTGCAGCGAACTTTAAAGATATTTCCCGGCAGGTGCTACATATATCCTGACTTCGAAATACTATTTGCTCAGGCTATATCACCTCAGAAACAAACGAATGAAAAATAAATCACTCGAGGTACTTTACCTTAGCCGTATAGCTGCGCGCTTGAGGAGCTTCAAAGGCTAACTAATGTGGCCGTCTAGCATGGGCTCCTCACCAGACAGTGTGGCGCTCGCTTCAGCCGAGAAACGACGTCTTATAGACGGCCTTTAAAGAGTTCCCGCCAATTTGGAGTTCATCCAAGACGCCACCGCGTCGTTATAGACCGGTTCCGCAATGACTGGCTCTTTTTCTCTCCCCAAATCTCTTCTTTGCACCTTTCCGATCTGTAGTTTCTTTCTCCCTTCTTTTTTTCGAAGTCGATCGTTCGACGGGTAGGTTTCACTTCGTGCTCTAAGTACCTCGCTCGGGGGAAGGTCTTGTTTTAGAACCGCGGTGTGCCTGTCTGGTCCTCGTCTACAGGGTCTGCGGAGCGTCACTCATCGGTCGGCACAGTTTTGAAAAACCTGGCCACATCGCTGCAAGCAGGGTCTGCTCGTACCGTACGTTGACCGAGACGAGAGAAAGCGGGGGGTGCGCGTGCGAGACGACTTGTGACAAGTCCGTCGCGTCTTGCATCACGTCGTCGCCCCCAGTACAAGAAACTCATAACGTCTGTTTTCACAAGTGGCGCGAGGATCTATTCGAGCTCTTGCGCGTATACTTTCGGCTACGCTTTCACTTTGACGAGTGGGGCGTATATAACAAACGCGACGGTCTGCGGTCTGCTCTCCTGACATTGCCCGAAATAATTCACAGGGCATTCGTCTAAGACGACTCGTTGGCGAAAGCCATGTTTTGTTTGTTTTCTCAGTTGAATTAGCTCAACTTTGCTCGTCCCCGCACCGTACTTTCTTACAAGCAGGTGTATCTTCAACCGGCGTGCGCACGGGGGGAGGTCAGAGAGGGGGCGAGAGGGGGGGGGGGGGGGCGCAAAGCCAGTCCCATACATTGACATGATAGGGAGGGGGGGGGCGAGAGGGGGGGCGCAAAGTCAGCCCCATGCATTGACATATTAGGGAGGGGGGGCGCTGTGAAGAACCTTCGCCCCCCCCCCCTCCCCCCTGAAGGGGAACCCTGCGCACGCATATGCTTCCAGCTACCTCCAACGCGTCGTAACGCCAGAATCATGCTTGTGAGTTCGAACGCCTGCCACTCACGATCATAGGTCGGCAGTGGAGCTGACTCAAAGTCGCTCGAGAAATATTTTGCGCTCAGGTCTCACTCGGACTCAATCTCACCAACATATTACCCACCCGCACTCATTCAGACTCGACTCACGCATTCATCTGAGTCTGAGTAAAATCTGATTGAGTCGACTCATCAGTGAGTTTGCCGACCTATGCTCATGATAACGATACTTGTCATAACGACAAAATCAGCTCGGAGATGGCGAACAGTCGACGTCGCTTAGGCATAAGGGCAAGTATGGCAGTACTGGTTGGAGGATAAGAAAGACATTTTGCATGGACCTGCCGCGCCATCCCCGGCCTGCCCCTCATTGAACAAGCGAGTGTGGAACGGTGGGAGGAGTTGCTGGCCAGCGATAGCCTTGATGATAAACTCAGTTTGATCGACAGTCTGGGGCGTAGCCAGGAATTTTTTTCGAGAGGTGGGAGGGGGGGGGGGGGGGCACCTCCTTGAAATGGTTATTTCTCGCTCTGTATGCCATGGCGAAAAAAAATTCGGGGGGGAGGGGAGGGGGGAAGGGGGGGGGCACGGGCCCGGTGTGCAATCCCTCGGCTACGCCACTGTCGACAGTGCACGCAGGGCAGCAACTGCCTGTGGAAGTCCTGGACTGAGGGCAGCCAGCACTTCTAGATGGAACTTGCGGACCAAGCTAGCCCCGTACCGCAAACACTCTTCTGTTAATATTTTCCTTCCTTCCTTCTGCAACCCATAGAGAAGCTCAGCTCAGTGTCTTTGAGTGGAGGGGGGAAAAGGGAGCTAAAGAAGAGATAAAAATGGAGGGGCCCTTCTCGAGATTATCCACAACACCGAGCGCCAGGGCGGGGTACGTCCCTTCCGATTAGGACAGCCTCGTGGGCGCCCTGCGGCAATGGGAATTAAAGAACCAGTGCCTCCCGCGTAGGAGGCGGAAACACTATGGCCCCTTGACCACCACTTCTCAGTGGGCTTCCTTGTTTCAACTTTTTTTTTCTTTGGCCGCAATCTTCCGTAAACAATAGCGGTTAAATACGCCGCCACGAATCCATGATCGCGTCCTGTTATGCGGTGAGGTTATCATTAATGTGACCATCCAGCAAGTGCCTCCTGGGCTCGCATGCGCGCCTCGGCTCCTAAATCAAATACTGCTATCGCATTATCGGCGATTATGTCGGTCGATTGCTTCGACAGTGTGACACCAATGTTGCCGTCGAACAGGCACGTGGACGCTGTTTGCGCGATCGAAGCACTCCTTTTGTGTTTTCCCATACACTCCACACTGAGATAGTGAGACGGGCAAACTGTGCTTAGCTGTACGTATAGGTCTCAGAAAAAGAAAAGCAAGACAAAACTAAGGTTTTGTTGTGCCAAAAATACGATCTCTCCTGCGCTTTCCCACTCGAAAACGGAAGCACTGCGCGCACCATATGTTTGCGCTGATTGCAGCCACCCAGATGTTTGTGTGTTTCTGTGTCTGTGTTGCGCGTGAACGCGGTATTTCGACGCCGCGCCCTGCTGGGCATGCCTCCTCTCGTGGACGGCTTGCATTGTAGATCCGCGTGCCAAACTTGCCTCACGCTAACCTCTTCACCTTCGATTCTCTGTATCAGAGCTTGTCCTTGCGCAGTACAGGGCGCCTCGCGCGTATCGATAGAAACTTGAAGCGGCCTCTACTGCTGACAGTTATCTACCGTATACGTCTTTCGGACCCTTCGGTTGGTTGCGTGCACTTGTGGTTATCCGATCCAGTTTTAGTACAATGCGACTAAAATAAGAATAGCTCTGACGTGGTTATGTGGAAGGATGCGCGGCAGAGGGTCAGGGACATATGAACCATGGAGTTTCATAATAATACACTAGAGGGGAATCTGGCGCTAGTGTCTACAGGAGCTGCAGCGAGCATGGGAATTATGGGTAGTACATACGCTTCGTTCTTTCGACTCCCTGTGGCCTGCAGACGCTTTGTCGCTAGACGAAGTTCACGAGAGCACCCCCCCCCCCCCCTCCCCTATCTGGATCCGCCACTGGTTTCTCCTTGGGGTGGGAATTTACTACTCGCGAATTGATTTTCTATGATTCTTTTGCTGCTGTTGTGGCGATAATACATACGCTTTTCGTCACGGAATCCGCGGGACTTCGTTGCGACGTTGTCACAAAAATCGACCACTTGGGTGTTGCGAATATTAAGTTTCGAGTAAAAGCTAATAATTGTAAAATTAACGTTGTATTAGTACCGCTACTTGAATGCTTCCACTTCTGATTCTGCGAGGTAAAAGTCTCGGGATGACTGTGCTCTCCTTCCGCTCACCTTGCGGGCAAACATGTTTGTTTTGGCCAAATAAACTTAGGTACATACGACTCACGATTAGGCCGACACGGGTCATCAAAAACACCCAGACGTAGCGCATAACAGTTCCTGGAAGGGCTGCTTCTTTACCTTCCTTGCTCAACACGTACACGACCCGTGCGTACACGCTTCCCAATGGGCCATAACCCTAGGAGCGGCCTATAGCGATAAGTTGCATACCAGGAAACACGTTGCTTATCTGGCCCACTGTGGCGGAGGCGCGTGTGACCGTGAAGAGGCAGTGGAGTTTGTATGCGGACAACCACGCGAAAGCGTGCGCGGTATGCAAAGGAGAACCCGGCGCTGTTTGTTTTGCCCTTCCTACCTTCCTTCGGCTAGACGTCGAAGAGTCTGGCTGCCACGCTGTCGCGTACCTGTCACGAGTTTTTAGGGCACTCTCCGGCGCAATCTCACACCCTACACGTCTCACGCTTACCGTTACCCCCCCCTCCCCCCCTTTCCCCCCCGTAATGTGGCGTGATTGCTTTAGTGGGTGAGGCTAAACCCCTTGTGCTGCTGTTGGGGGGTGACGCGTGTGGTCTTATCGCAGGCCCGTGCCAGGAAGCTTTAGATAAGGGCTGCCCTCGATGCTCTAGCTAAGGTCAAGTCATTGCCCATAGTTGACATTGCGATGTATGTTGTGTACATACAACGAGAGAGCGTATGGAACGGCATGCGTCCTCGTGGTCGGGAGATAAAGAGATGGGCGCTGTCGTGTTTTTGATGGATTCGGGTGTGGAAGTGGTGAATATCGGTGGATTCCGGAGCTCTCGTCGCTCATTGCGACAGATTTTTCTGGAGTCTGGTCGGAACAAAGCATACGTGGGTGACCCCTAACTCTCGCGCTATACAGAATGCCGGAGTGTCGGGCGAGATTGTATTTAGTCTTTAGTCTTCAAGTTTTTTTCTAGTCTTCCGGGTTTAGCCTTCGGATTTTTCATATTTCAGTTGGTCTTTTGGTCTTCAACTTTTCGCTATATAGTTTTTCAGATTTGCGGGGGGGAGATCATGGGAGTGCCATGATCTCCCCCCCGCGAACTCTTTACGAGATGTTCTTGATACAGTTATCACGTGTGAGTCACATATTTAATAAAAACGTTCTCAGTCGATTGCAAGCACTGATGGCTTGTATTCGAAGGTACAAGAATAAAAGGTGTACCGTAGAGCACGGATTATGTGAGATATTAGCGTTAAAGAGCATTTACAACGTGATCGGAGAAGCTAATTTATGCCAGCGGACTTACGAGTCGACTCACTCAAGCTCACTCAGACTCAGGTGAAGCCGTGAGCCTGAGTCTGAGTGAGTCCGGCTGAGCGTTGGTGAGCTTGAGCCCGAGTGAGTCCGGCTGGGAAAAATTTCAGTGAGTCTGAGTCCGAGTGAGTCCGGTTGAGGAAAATTTCGTTGAGTCGGAGTCCGAATGAGCTCTCAGGGCAAAATATGTATCTTGAATGAGTCTGAGTGAATTCCAATATTTTTGCCGCCCTATACTCTTAACTCAACCACAGTCGAGATTATATATTGGCAATAAGTAATGCGTAGGCATAATAATTAGTTTACAATACTTGGTAGTAATGGTGCTTGTAATTGACAGCTGGCTGCGTATACAGATCAAGATCTTGTTCTGATGGTAAGGAGAACGCAATCAACGAGTGTTCTCGCAACTGCGCCTGCGCACTGAGCGTCAAGTTTTTCTTAGCATAATATGAGGAACATATTCACGTTGTGCCCTTTTGCGATTTAAAACAGAAGTGACAGCGCGGCCACTTTAAGTACACCTAACGTACGTTAGTCATTTATTATCACATCCCACCAGTGCACGCATGATTATGAGAGAACTTATCATGTGATATTCGATGGTATTCGATGCGCCTTCAAGTTGCCCGAGCGATAGGACGACGTTGTTACCGTTGGCAGCCGGAGCTATAGTGTTTCCATGAAGCTTTATAATGATTGCGCTGATGCCTTGACTTCGAGGCGTCTGTAGGGCACGCATCATATATGTGATATCGCAGAACCACTATCTGATTAAATAAGATTGGGACGAGAGTCGCGCTCCCAGCTTCAACAATAAGGCAGATGTGATTGTGACGTGAGGTAACCTGAAGGCACTTACAGCTTATGGGATGATGTAAGGTAACCCTTACCTTACATCAGGGTAAGGGTAGGGTTATCTTGTGAGGTCGAATATGGGAGGCCACCGAGCTTTGTTAAGCTGTTCAAGCCACTTTTGCTTGATATGAAGAATAGCTAGGTAAAGCGAGATAAAAACAAAGCGCGCTCATGGGAGATAAAAGTGCTTTTTTTTCGGCTAGAATATGGTCTCTTCATTTTCCCGATAAGCTGTCTCGCCATGTCATTCGTCACTTGCTCAGAAGGCTACATAGAGCAATGAGTACGCACCCTATCGGGACAGACTCAGTGATGATGACGATGATTGATGACGATCATCATGGTTGTGTAGCCTGTCCAATGCACTCATGCATTATTCCAACAATTACACATTTGCATCCTGGCTGTCTCTTGATAATGGTGAAATGTGGCTGAGAACTTTGCGTCGGGCGGGAAAATTGCACTGTGTCCTAGCCAAACAATTGGTGGGGCGCCAGCTGCAGACAGTTCATTTGGACTGCAACATGTGTGCAACATTTTGTGGAGAAAGCCGCAATGTTTTTTTAAAAAGAAAGAAAACTCAAACTTGGCATCGAAAAATGTTGGCAAGGCTCTTAGAAATTTTAAAGCGGACTTTTATACAAGAATGTTGAAGCTTCTAGATAATTTGCTATTGAATACCCCTTGAAAGGGTGCTGGCATCTTGCCTGTACGAAAATCGCATTGTAAGAATCAGAAACAACAAAAATTGATTGGTTGATCGACTTCCTACATGACGCAAGCTTTTATGTGCTTGCGTCATGCGTTATCTGATTGATAGACTCACATACAAATGTGTGCCCATCAATAAGCTAGAATTGATAGCCCAGCGTCGTACGATTGACGATTGATTGATTGATTCTCTCTTTGACGACTTACGAAGTGGGACAGTTAGTCGCGCTGTTCGCTACGTGTACGCTGTCGCGCTGCGCACGTTAACACACATCTAGTCGAAATTTCCAGAACCCTCCATGGACTCCCACGTGCCTCATAATCATATCGTGGTTCCAGCTGGCTCGTAAAACCCCGGATGTTATTATTACTTGCGAGCTACAAACGCGAGAGCAGCTTGGCAAAGCGCTCGCGTGTTGTACATCACACCGCACGCGATAGTGTGTAACGGTATTCGTAGTGGTGTCGACTGAGTCACCCACTCTGAGCGCGCGATGACGCGACGCTCGGAGGATACCGTGGCGCGTCTTCCGTCTGCGGATGCCCGTGTTTTGCGGTCTCGCGTTTCTTAGTGGCGTGCGCATGCGCGCAGCAGCGTCACGAGTAGTGGAGGTTTTCCACGCTTTTCATTCCACTCGTCGCCGTGGGTGTGTGCGCCCGGCGAACGTACGTCAGAGAAAGGGTGTGTGTGTGTGTATGTGTGGCGCGCATGTGATCACGCATTTTGCCCGCACACACTCACTCACTCTCATTATCGCATGCGCAATCCATCATCTTCCGTGGCGTATCTTACTCCTGCTCTTCACCCATCGCACGTCAGTCCCGATAAGATTGGCTTCGGAGAAGCGTGCAGTCACTCGCTCCGTGTCCTTAGAGTGTTGCTTTATCATTGAAGAAAGGGGGCAGGGTATATGCGTATTTCTTTTTCTCTTTCGAATGCTGAAGTTGCGCGATTTGCTCCAGATGTAGCTGCAGCGAGCTGATCTGACGCTGCAGAAAAACGCCGTTATCTTCTTTCTAATCTGGCGTGGCCTGCGAACTGCGCGTATGTGGATCTCGTGTGTGAGATGGGAATCGTTTAGTCAAAGCGGCGGTGTGTGGACCTTTGGAACATCGACCTATTGAGACCGATCGTTCCCGGCAACTTTCCTCCGCAGTCGTTTCGCCCAACGCAGGCTCAATGACGGCAGTGATTTTCCACTGAACAGGCAGGGACGGCACCAGAGGGGGGCACGGGGGACGCCCCCCCCCCCCCCCTGCCCAAGAAAAAAAATTAACCTGCCCCCTTTTGCCCCCCCCCCCCCCCCCCCCGAAGAAACTCGCCACATTGCACCCCTTACCTCATAGCGACGTCGCGCTGTGCATAGGTATGTGATTATGGACTGACCCCCCCCCCCCCCCCCCCCACTCCTCTTGTTTCTTTAAAGAAGTTCGGTGAGTATAACAGATGGGACACCCGGTATGTGCTACAAAAAAAACCAGGACAGTTCGCATCATGCATTTATTCATCATTTAGAGATACACTAACGCATTTATCTGCGTTACCATGTGCTTATCAGCGTTACCATTTATCTGCGTTACCATGTGTGTATTGTGGAATAATCTTCCAGAGAACATATATAAAGTCTGAGATACCGAGATCTTTATGACGCTGCTTGAATCACTGCCTCTTGAGCACTAGAAGTGTATATCTGATCATTGTACTAAGGCTCGTTCTGATTCTTAATCAGTATACGTCGTCCTAATCATTGTGTAACGCTTTATCCACGTTTACTTTCTGCCTTTCAATCAATCAATCAATCAATAAAAAGTTCATTAGTCGTATATTATGCTTACGTATTACCGTTTGCATTGTGCAATGTTTCTATTTGCCGTTTCAATTTTGTGCAACCTTGACTGGGTATGTACAAGCGTATTATTTTATTTATTTATTGACTTTTATTTTGCTTGGATCGCTCTCAGTAACACAAAAAGAAATAGCCCCCCCCCCCCCCCACTCAATGTTCCCGCGTGGAACCCGTGAGGTACTTGTACATATGCCCTTAAACTGCTCTTATGCGATGTTCACTCGTGACGCGAATAGTGAATTTTAGAACCGAATCGAATACGAATACAAAACACAGCTCGAATAGTTTTCGAATAGTAAGGCAACTATTTTCAAAGCAGCCGCGCTGGACTGGTAAGGCAACAATTCTCGAACTAGCCCAGGGATTCCGCGACATTTGATTTGAAACAAATAATCACAAGCTTTAACAAGGAGCATTATATAAGATTATTTTTAACCGACAGAAAATACAATTGTTTAAACTGAGGAAAGCCCGTATACAGCAGCAACTGAAGCCTTCGCAGTATTTCGTAACTGCAGGCTGAAATATAGCAGTGACTGCATTATTCAAGGCGGCACTTTGTAAGCAGCTTTTAAATTAATCTGATTCACAAATATCGACCATTTTCGTGAGTTAAGGAAGGAAGAAAAACGAGAGAGAGAGACTGGAAAGGCAGGGATGTTAACCGGTTTGGCGTAACCGGTTTGCTACCCTGTGCAGGGGAAAGGGATGGGGGAGATTGAAAGAAGAGTAAAGAAATAGAGAAAGGGAGAGAGAGAACGCACGCACACACACATAATTTCACAGATCAGGGCGGCAGTCTTGTGTGGTATATACGGCATCATTAAGAGTCTACAGCCGCTCGTGCAAGTCTGTTGTCTTAGGAATCTTAGCAATGTCTTGGTTGCTTGAATTCTCGAAGACTTTTGGGATGACATTGGAAAAATAGTTTCTAGCGGACATTGTTCTGTTGTCAAGGCGAGCGACAGCGATTGAGAGGGATCGTGTTTTCCTCTCTGCACAGTGAAGCGAAGGACAGTCGCAGAATATATGGTGCAAAGTCTCCTCGGTACCGCAGGCGTCGCAAAGAGCGTTGTCGGCCATCCCTATCCGAAACGAAAAGGACTTTGTGAAAGTCCACTCTTAGCCATAAGCGGCATAGCAGAACGGCCTCTCTTCGGCAAAGTCCAGTTAGCCAAAAATATCGGCAGCACCACCTGAACGCGTTGCTACGATTTCGTTAGTTAACATGGTCACGAATGTCATGGTGATGATAGTGGATTGATGACACAGTCGCTTCGGCAACACTCGAGTTGTAAGCAAAAATGCTTTCATCGTGTTATCAATACTATAGCGTGAGAGAGAGAGAGAGAGAATAAGGAATAAAAGAAAGGTATGTAATCCCGTAAGTACATGGGCTGCATGAATCTGTGTAATTCGACCATGAAGGCAAGAAAAGTTACTCCTCGTTCTAAGATCTCGTTCCCTGGAGCATTTTTCGATGTTGCTGATCATTCGAAAAATATTTGGTACATTTTGGTATTTCGCATAAGCGCTATTCGATTCGAGACCCGAATCGAATAGAACGCTATTTTATTCGTTATTTGAAAATTTTGAATATTCGCACACCCCTACTCATGACCATAGGCGTGCGCAGTCTTCCCGACCCCCTCCCTCTGAATCCCTTGCGTCCATGATGCAGTGCCACGGCCATCCAGCGGCCCTGGCAGTGAAAACACGAGGCATTAGGGGTGAAGGTAAGCGCCTCCCCCCCCCCCCCCCCCACCTTCCTTCCACACGCCTACGCTCATTACTTGAAGAGCAGCGCGGTGAGTCCTCGTATAGGCGCATGAAGGAGGAACGGACCGATAAGCAAAACCGAAGGCCTCGGTAGCCCATCTCTTCGATACACTCATGCGTGCACGAGTCATCCGCTGCGATTGCTCTTCAGTTCTGACGAGAACGAAGCACGTGATGAAAAAGGGCGCGAGGTTTCGAGCGGTCCGTGATCGCCTACACTTTCGCAATGCCTATCGAGATTTCTTTTTTTTTTTTTTATCTTTACCCTGAAGTACCACGATACGGGATAAAGCATACTGGTAACAATGACCACTTTGCTTCCAGCTGCCCCTGGCCGGTTCAAGCCGGCTTCTCGAGGTCGGAAGCGGTGGAAGGCGCCTATCCGCATCGATTTTTTTCTTTTTTCACTCCGTAGGATGAATTTCGTTTGTTTGCAAACTCACGCCGATGTGTTTGTTTTGACGCTCCTTTGTATGGCCACTATCGTCTGCTATTCCGTTGGGTTAAATGGTGAGATGAAAGATCACGTGACACCGACAGTAGCCCTTCAAACCTCGGCTTATCCGCATAAAGGATGCTTGGTTATAACGTATCTTTGTCGTTGCACGCAATTGTGTTGTGACATCTCACGGCGCACGTGGGATTCACTGTTCCGTGTATTGCGCTGTAACCGTGTGACACGGTGCTATCGGCCTCACCACTGGATAAGGATTGGCCAATTATTTATCAGTCGATGCAGAAAGGGAAAATTTAATAACGCGTTTCGCGTGATGGGACCGCGTGACCGCTGTTGTATAGTTAATTAGGCGTCACCAAATTAAAATTATAGAAATGACATTCCGTTTCAGCCCTTGAATCGTTAAGTGCCGGTGCAATAGTTACTACACAGGTTCGTATAGGCGTTACATGAGTAAGACATAGGTACTACATGTCCATGCGCTGATGTGGAAACGTTCAATAGGTAGTACATTGTTCCAATTAAAAAATAAACAAAACAAATGCTTTTAGAGGGCCCCTGAACACCCTATGAAAATACAAAGAACGGGCGCGTTATTTTGTGCTCCCGCGTCCAATCTTTTCTGCACAATTCGTGACGCCAGCAGTCTGTTTACGCGAAGTCACGAGGAAATATGCTCTAGATTGGTCCATGTGCAAGGGATATCAGTTGTGAATTGTCTTCCACCCTGTTTTGCCATGCAGTCACACGCCCCTTCTGTATTGTATCACATGACCATCGTGCTCGATCAGCCGATTTCACTTCGTTCTGTGCGTTTGCGACTGCGCAAGCGGGGATGACAGCGTGTAGCTGAAAAGCGCGAAATATCGATAGGCTCAAAGCTTAGTGCTGACACTGTCCACGTGTTTTTATGAAGAAATAAGTGTCGAGGTGTGAGAGAGCGTCTGTAAGAAGGGTAGTGAAGGCGAGAACGAAGCCACTCACTCCTCATTGAACTCGGAGTGGTTTGGGGTTTCTTTGAGCCTTCGGGTGCATATCATTGCATATCAATGCATTGTACCGTCTCGCACACCCCAACAATATGATCTGGAAGTTTACGTGCCAAACCACGATATGATTATGACTCTATGAGACATGCTGTAGCGGAGGGCTCCAGGAAATTTCGACCATATGGTGTTTTTTAACGTGCACTGACATCGCACAGCACACGGGCCTCTAGCATTTCGCCTCCATCGAAATGCGAGTGCCGCGGCAGGGATCGAACCCACGACCTTGGGGTCAGCAGCCGAGCACCTGTAACCACTGTGCCACTAAGGCACACAGCTCGAAACCCTGGAGTTGAACTTTTATATCGATCTTAGAAGCCTGCAAAATTCTCAACGCATGTCTCGTATTAGCGGTACATACTTTCTATGCAGAAGTGCTGCCCGGAGTGGTAGAAGAGGTTCGGAGCACCAGAAAAAAGAAGCAACTCGTAATCTGATGGCAACGTTCATTTCATCACCCCCTGCATAGCCTCTAAACGTAACAATGCAAGACGGCACTTACCGCTCATCGCTCTCCTGCAGTATCGGAGGGTGAATAGGGATCGAGATAGCGTTTAATGCCTTTCCTTCGCAATCTCTTCCTTTGTTCGCTCGCGATGCTGTAATATAGCACTGCGCCGCGTCAATCATGAAAGAGCGGTGATGAAAGAACAGCGATCATAAAAGAACAGTGATTAACGGCTCCTTTGCCTGTGGCATTAATCCGCGCAGAGTTGCGATCGCGCGAGCGCCGATAGTATACATTCTCGCCACTGGAAAAACAAAAAACAAAAAAACTCTGGAATGGAGGTGTTTCTGTTTTGTTCGCTAGTGATAACTCGGCCCGCATGAGGGTGCTTGATTCGTGCGTCTTTTTAAAGCTTATAGATTGGAGAAAATTGCTGAAAGGCCCAATTTTTTTTTGTAGTTTTTAATCAACGTAGTATTATTCGCTGGTTTATTATTGTTTTTTTATTGAAGTGTAGTAACGATTGCACAAAGGGGACATAAGTTCAATATGACGAAACAACATAATTCGCCGCGTATGGGGACCGAACCAACCGGCGAAGGTTGTATAGGCTAATTGTACTGGTACCCATAGGCGTGCGTACGAGGGGGGGCAGAGGGGGCGGCCGCCCTCCCCCCCTAGTCACCTAAGAAGGGGGGGGGGGGCGCTAAGTCTGCCCCATACATTGACTTAATAGGGAAGGGGGGGCGCTGCGACGAGCCTTCGCCACCCCCCCACCCCCCCCTGAAGGGGAACGCTGCGCACGCCTATGCTGGTACCCACGCTTGCGGAATGGGAATAGTATACCTGAACCAAATGAATGTGAATGCGCTCTACCGGCGGCACAAAGCGAATGCTAAAGCACTTCCTGCTTATTTCGCGATGGTGGAATAAAGGCGCTCTCTGGGAAAAAAAACGACGCGACGGGCGATGGAGCGAAAAATGGTGGGCGTAACACTAAGTGGTGGGAAGTGCATTAGAGGACAGAAAAACAGGGGTAACCGGTATTTCAAAGCTCGCTCGCGTATTATAAAAATTTTAGAGTCATTCCCTTATCAGGAAAATGGGAACGAACGAGGCTTGGCTTGTGCTCCCTAACGGTTCGCATGCAAACGACCATAGCCATAGGCGTGCGCACGAGGGGGGGCAGGGGGGGGGGGGGGGCGGCCGCCCCCCCTAGTCACCTAAGAAGGGGGGGGGGGGCGCAAAGCCTGCCCCATACATTGATTTAATAGTGAAGGGGGGGCGCTGCGACAAGCCGTCGCCCCCCCCTCCCCCCCCCCCCTGAAGGGTAACCCTGCGCACGCCTATGACCATAGCATTTGCCCGGTTGTGCTGTCTCGACAAGGCCGAGCCGGTGGTGGTGGCTGTTTGATGAACACGTTTTGCTAGCGGCAACAAAAGCGATAACCGCTGCGTCTGCTTATCGCTGTCATGAACCGAAGCGAGGGAAGCATGTCCGTTCGTACGCGGAACGTTAGGGAGCACTGGAATCATCGCGCGCACTGGCGCGAAAGTGGGCATGTGACGTGGTATTCTTTTGTGTTTTGCGGGCATCTGTAGGAAGCAGAAAAACACTAATAATTAACAAAAGATATAAAGTTCCAAAATGTCTAATCGGATGTTTTGCAAACCGGATATACAACTTTCTCATTGAAGATTTTGCCCAAGCTTCGTTACTTCAAAAATTAGTGAATTTAATTGGTCTAATTAAAATATTAATCAGGAACACAAAAAAGTAGTCTGGCTGACTCACTCCAGGCAACACTCAGCAACATGCATTTGGTCGCGTCGTCATTGAGTGTGTCGACATATTTTTTAAACTCTGGCTAGAGATAGCTGGGGCACCCTGTATATCTCCCTGAGAAGATTATGCGTAAAGTTCTTTTTTTTTTTAATCTTCACTGCGTACTTTATTTTTGTGCTAGCAATGGCCTCGTGTTTGCTTGTGTGATCCGCATAAAGTGTTGTAGCAATGGCGTCGCGTTTGGAGTTGCTTGTGTGACCCGCATACAGGGTTTATGTAGCGGCCACGTTTTATGTCGTTTACCCCTGAATTTAAGCTTTCTTACAGGGTACGTGTACTTGCAGTGAAGTCACCTTCGCTAACATCCTCGCACATTTTCTTCCTTTCATTTATTTCTTTTTTTTTAATGGGTTAAATTGGGCTTCAGAAGAGGCATTACGCAACAATGCTTTTGGAAGTTTTTCACGGTACAATCGCATACGTTTTGTTTTTGTAAACATAATCGCTAGCCTCTTCCATTGAATGGGCTCGTACTAGTAAGGCGTTTCATATTTTCAGATATTGCAGCTAGCGACAAAGGTAATATGGGACTCAGGAAAGAGGCCCTCGTTCCTCAGTGAGCACAAACAGAGGGCAATGATGGTTATGGTTTGAGAAATATAGGTGTAAATATATTTTTTTTATTAAAAGTCATACGAATGATCTATGTCCATTTGTATTAGACTATCCGTTTCTCGGCCAATCCCCCCCAAACTGAATGTAAGCCAATCACGTAGGAGTTCAAGCTCATAAGAGGGCACACATACGCACTCAGCTATCAATGACATCCGGACCTTACGAATCTGTTCAGTCGTATTTCAGGCTACTACAAGAACCTCGCCACCTGTCACGGACATCTTGACCACTATTATACGAGTTCGTCACACATCCCATTGAGCACGATATTTTTTTTAAGGTTTAACTATTGCTTTTGAGGCATGCTTGATGAAATTGAACACTGCGGGAAATGAACAAAGGCTCACTCACACCTGACTACCAAAACGTCGTATATGTTCAGCAGCCTTTGTTACGTTTTAAACAATTTGTCCAGGGTTCTCAAACATGCGGCCCGCGGAGCTCTCGCTAGCGGCCTGGCCCGCACATCACCCTCTTCGTCCCATATATTTTTCTTTATTTCCTTAATGAGTAAGTTAATGAGTGGCACAGACGGGACTGGTCTCAAGCAGTCTTTCCGTGAGACATCCCGCGGGGTCACCATGTGTTAAAACGTAACCGCGTGACAAGAGACTCAGTATTTCAGAATCGGCGTCCAGATTTCAGTCATTCCGGAGATCAGTTTCGACGAGTTTCTCAAAACCTGAACGTTCAAATCCCCTTCTGAAAAGACCCATGCATGAGATGCGGGAAAGGCCATCTTTCAAACCGCAACGTCAGCTGATGTCTTGTTCAAACTCCTCCCCACGATCCAATGTTCTTCACTGTCCCGACCCCTTGCGTGAGACCAAATTTCGCGACTGCGGCCCGATAGCTGAGGTGTATTTGAGACCCCTCATCTATGTGAGCTAGCAGTCTGCTGTAACTACGGAAAGTTGTGCGTTGCATAATATAAACGAGAGTGCCTTAGTATTTCAACGAGGAACAAAGCTTCACCTACGTTTCAAAGAAGTCTTGATATATACTGAGTATGTGCAGCGCAAAGGAACGAAGACAACAGAAGACACATGAACGACATAGACTATGTCGTTCATGTGTCTTCTGTTGTCTTTGTTTCTTTGCGAAGACATGTACCAACTAGCCCACCAACGGATTCTTCCAGTTCAAAGAAGTCGTAGCTCTGAGTAAAACATAGAGCGCAGTATTATGTAACGTATACGAAAAGAACCAACCTCTCGTACGGCGCGCACTTCTCGGACGCGATGCGGAGACGTCGATCCGTGACGTCAGTCACGCTCTTCGTGGGGCACACCGATGACGGCACTGGCACAGAAAGCAGAGCGAGCGACAGTGACTGCAACCGCTGCAGTCGGTGTCCCAAGATGCTTCTCAGAATGTTGCGCGCGGTTTGGGTTGTGACGTCACGCCCGTTGACCTCAATTTTAAGTCCCGCCTCTTGAGATAGAGTCTTGCAACGATCGCTGCAGTCTTCTCGTTTAAGTATATCTTTTTTATCGCATTCACGGCTTTCTCGGGGAGTTGCACCAGGCAAAAGACGTAAAAGATACAGAGCATTCTTTCTCGGGTGCCATTGTGATTGCAAATATGTCCGATTTGTTTCACGAAAGCTGCAATTCGAAGCAAGCTGCAATTCGAAGCAAGCTGCAACAATATGCCCATCCGAACTGTCTGTAGACGTTTCACGCGTAGCTGCGGAATTAAAACAGCTATCGGTAACTTGTGCTCCGTCGTGCAAATCTCCTCAGGTGGGTATGCGCCACAGGAATTTGGCAAGCCCCCACTACCCAGCAGAGCAGGTGCGAGTGTTAAACGAATACTCCGCTGGGAGAAGTGGAGCACGTGAAACACGGGAAAGAGAGATAGATAGAAAGAAGGAGAATGAGAAAATAGAGAGAAAGAAAAAGAAAGCGATGGAAAGAAATGGAAAGAGAAAATGGAGAGAAATAAAGGGAATAAAGACATAAAAATGCAGAAAGAGAGAGAAAGAAACAAACACAGAAAAGTGATGAATAAAAAAGCTAGATAGAAAGAGGAAGAAAGAGAGAAAGAAGCAGAGAGAGAGATAGAGAAAGACAGAAAGAGATAGAAAGAAACAGACACGAAAAAGAGATAGAAAAAAACACGGAGAGCAACGCAGAAAAAGAAAGAGAGAAATAGAAAGAAGCGGAGAGAGAGAGTGAAAAGGATAGAAAGAAAGAGGAAGTGATAGAGAGAGAGAGAGAAAGGGAAGAAAGAGAAAGAAGGAAGAAATAGGAAGAAACAGATACAAAAAAGATACAAAAGACAGAGAGAAAGAGAAAGAAAGAAAAAAATAAAGAGGCACAAGGAAGGCCACCCAGCTCCCCTCTTCCTTCCGGTTGGGCACCACTAGCGCGAAGTTTTTCCTGCTTTTCTTCACGGTTGGAACGGTGTACGGGCTGCTTTATTGCTAGCTTTATCCGTTGCAATTATCCTCGTTCACTTCGCGATGACGATGATCTAGCCGGCATATGGAGCTGAGTGGAGAGGTGTTCTTGCATTTCGTTCACATCGAAGTGCGGCTACCATGGCCAGGGGTCGAACCCGCGTCCTCGAGCAGCACGACCCGCTAAGCTACCATGGCGTGTAGGATCTTCACCCGTGTAGTAACCAGGCGTAGTCTTTACCGCATTTTATTAAGGTTCTTTCTCTCTCTCATGAAGCGCAGCTATTAAGTCACCTGCCTTTCGCACCAACACCAGTGCCATCGCCATCACGACGAGCATCATCATCATCGTCATCACCATAGGCGTGCGCACGAGAGGATCAGAGGGGGGGGCGCCCTCCCTAGTCACCTTAGAGGGGGGGGGGGGCGCAAGGTCTCTCCATACATTGACTTAATAGGGAAGGAGGGGAGAGGCGCTGGGTAGAACCATCGCCCCCCCCCCCCCCCTGAAGGGGAACCCTGCGCACGCTTAATGTCATCATCAGCATTGTTTTGTTACTATTGTTATCATCATTATCTGACGAGTGTTGGGAATACATAAGTCCGGTATTTCTGGGTCACCAGTACTGCTTCTCACCGGATAGACGAGCGGAATATCGTCTTCCACGTTTCTATAAATAGCGTCGGCATCCGCCCTAGGGCACGTCTTGTATTTTCCCGTTTTTCTTTACACGTGCAGTTCCCAGTGTATTCGGCGCCTCCTTTATCACCGACTCGCGCAGCCAGTCAGGCCGACCCGGAGAGATACAGATATTGCCGGCGACACCAGCTCGCAGTCCCACAACAGGCTGACGATTAGGAATTAGGGTCAGTCGTGTCGTCTTCCGGCGCAAAAACTCGCTCCGCATCCTGTGTTGACGTCTCGAAAAAGGTTGCTTGTTCGGTGTCCGCCCGCATACTCCGAGCGTGTACTATCGCTCGAGTGTCGCCACTCGAATAAGACGGCAGCTATTAAAAGGCATGTCCCAAATTCCGCTCCATTTCTTTCTTTTCTTTTTGTCTTCCTTCTCTCCCCTACGGTATGTTCGGTATTCTCCTTTGATTGCAGTGCGGCGACGTACACTGCAATCAAAGTAAAACAACAACATGAAGGCGCACGCGCTACGCATCACGTAGTTCAGCTCCCTCGCCATTCCACCCCCTCCGCAACGTCCCTCGACGCCGTAACTGCCTCTTTGGTGTCCTCGCCTGAGAGACAGTTACTGCGTCACATCCCCCATCCTTCACCCCTTTCCAACTCAGAATCTCTCTCCGCGGAAATGTCGCAAAGTATAACGTAATAAGGGTGCAATGACCAGGCCGCTCGAGCGCGGTTTCCTTTAGGTTTCGTGTCTCTTGGTGTTACGCGATGGAGAGACAAAAAGTTAGGTTGGTTGATGAAGTTGTGTTTGGGGGGAGGGGGGAGTGGGGCTAACGAACACAAATATTTGAAGACGAGAGCCTTAGATGCCTCATCAAACGCGAAGATTGAACGTTGGCGTCAACACGAGTAATGCAAAAGAATAATCGCGTGATGACGTCACCGTATGACGTCATCATGATGTCGCAGATCGCCAAAGCTTGTGATGCCGTTATGACTTCGCTATGACGTCACATAGCGGGGAGTCACGTGGTGATGTCATCGCACGCCATCGTCGCGTGGTCAAAGGTGGGCCTATCACGGAAGCAGTGCAAAACCACGTTAGATAAGCAAGCTTTCGGAGGGGGGGCGGGGGGGGGGGGGGGACGAGGGAGTATTAATACAATCAGGGGCCTAGCCAGAATTCTTTTTCGGGGGGGGGGGGGGGGGTTCAACCATACTTTATGTATGTTCGTGAGTGCGTTAGTACGTGTGCGGGTAATATACGGAAGCAAAACGAAAATTTTCGGGGGGGGGGGGGTTGAACTACGCCCCTGGATACAATGACTGAGAAGAAAAAAAAAACAGGCGAAGATGCCTTTCGTCTTCGAGTCGTCTTAACATAGGCATAAGGGACCTTGTGAGTTTTTGGGGCGAAGCACCTTAGTGTCTTGGCTTGTCGGCGTGTCATGTCGTCGTCACGGTCTATCATAAACGGGTATGCGCCACAAAAATTGGCTAAATCCAATTACTCGCCAGCGATCCATACTATGCATATTATGAGTTAAAGGTTCGTCGTTACTGCCTAAAACATTATGTTTGGCGTGGCAGTGGTGTCATAATCCCCGACGAAATTTACCAAGGCGCTCAAGTTTCTTATCTAAAACCAGAGACACAAACGTGCGTCTCTACGGTAAAGTAACCTATTTGAAACACCACTTCTTGAAACATATCTGCGAAGTAATGGACCGGTGGCGAGTAAAGCAGTAAAGAGTAAAGATTTTACTGTGGGAAACACCGGCGCATGCTGCGTGCTTCGCCCCTCCCCAGGTTTCACGTTAGTGGAGCTGAAAACACCCTTTCTTTCTTATTGCGTAGTGCTTCCTCCTAATTTTGTTTAACAATGTTAGTGTTCCCTTTGGAATTCTCTTGAATTCACTTGATTCCGCGTCTGCACTTGTTAGGATCTCTCATGATCTCTCATGATTCGTTCGAACCAAGAGTCGTTACGAAATAAGGGTTATTTTACTTTCTCGCGTCCTTTCACCCTCGATACATATTGCGTTTAAACGTATTCGTGACCGAGCTAAAAGTTACAGGTGACTGGGTTCTTCTCGTGTCACCTATACATCAGATGTTACCTTGCTTATTCAAAGGACACGTTATTTACGCATCGCCATTACGCTAAGCCTGTGGATACCTTCTTGTTTTGTTATTTACAGACGAGAACTTAGCCTAGAGACAAGATTTCAAAACAAACTGTGGTCGATGGTAATATTATTCAGAAGAATGGATTGAAAAGCAGAGGAAGAGGCAAGGAAGCTTCTAAAGGTGTGTGAAGAAATGAGCGCGCCGACATGTTACCGTGAAATCAGGAAAATATTTCGTTTCAAGCAGAGGTGTCAGGAAAATAATGAGGGGGGGGGGGGGGGCTTCAAAAGAAAAGGTGCTTCACAAAGGAGGCGAAGCTTCCTCTCTAACCTTAACATCACCTATGATCATATCTATATCACCCATGAAAAACATTTATGACCAGGCTGTGGAATGATCTATGACCATCTATGACCTACTGTATCGCGTCTGAAAACGACCTTATGACCAGCAGTAATTTATTTTATACATGTAGTTTACTGCTAGAATGAATCATTTTTGCTAATTAAGGTTCTAATTTTCATCAGAGCATCGATTTATCTTGCCGTTCCTCCCTCAATCAAGTGCGCAGCAACTTCTCCTTGTCAAGCACACATCACCCGTAAGCGTCACTCGCCACTTTTGGGTAAGGTAGGGATGACATGACATGACAAGAACTTTATTTGAGTCCTGAGGAACTGATATTGGCACGAAGAAAGAGTGCAGCGTTGGGCATAGGCTGTATATGGAACGGTATTGCAAAAGATAGAGCATTTAGAACAAACGTCGGTTTTTCACCGAAATCGCCAAACGAAACGACAAAAAAAAAAAAGAAGAAAAAGAAGAAAGATTTTTGGCAGGCGTTGAAAGAGACAGCTGCAGAAAGCGCATGCGTATATCCACAAAACAATGGGCTAATCCGTGGGTATCTGCGTGGGTATCTGCATTGTCTTTGCAAACTATTGCTGTAGCTTGTCGGAACGGAAAGTAACCGTTCGCCGAATCACCAGATAACCAAGAGGCAAGTTTGTTCCCCCCCGCCCCCTTTTTTTGTTGTGTGTGTGTGCTTTGTCCTGCTTGGGCTCCAGCTTCTGAGCTGACGATTACGATGATAAGATTTTCTTTTATTGCTTTACACTGCCTGCTCAAAGAGTTCGCGTCAGGACGACAAGTAGTTGTAATACGGTTCACTTTAACCGATAAGATAACGTTTTATCGGGACAAGGTCACACGGCGTTGAATGAGCTAAAATGTCATCGAAGAACGCTGGAACTGTTGAGTGCTAAAAATGTTTTTAAAAAACTTGAAAGACGCTTTTCGCCTTCAAAATAGGAAGGCGATAGCAGTTATCGAGCCCTGTTCGCATCGCTTTCTCATTGGCTTGTCATACTTCGCTTCTCTGTGGACACCTCAACCGTGCTGTGAGGAAATATAATAATAATATCTGGGGTTTTACGTCTCAATACCGTGATAGGATTATGAGAGACGCCGTAGTGGAGGGCTCCGGAAATTTCGACCACCTGGGGATTCTTTAACGGGCCCCTAGATCAAAGCGCACGGGCCTCTAGCATTTCGCCTCCATCGAAATGCGACCGCCGCAGCCGGGATCGAACCCGCGACCTTCGGGTCAGCAGCCGAGCACCGTAACACGCCACAAGTGCACCATTTTGCGGAGTGGCGAAGTATACCCACTACGCGACCGCAAGGCGACACGCACACCTATGTGGCTGCACACTTTGTTGATGACATGGCTGATGATGAAGATGGTAATTAAACATGGCTGCAGGAACTCGTTTTAATGAGTTGGGCTGCTTTAAACCGGCAACCCGTTGCGTAATTCACGGGTTTGACTCCTGGTGCTTCTGCCACTGAATATTACATATGTTCTTTATTTATTTATTCTTTATTTGATCTGTCAACCCCGTGCTTGGGGTCATTACAGGGAGGGTGTCACATAATACATAGAATTCACTCGAAAAAGCAACATTCAATAGCACATAGGCATAACAGATGAATAACGAACATCAGAAAAATAAGAAACAAATAACAGTAACTATACAGATAAAAATCGAGGAATAAATGCTCGAACCATAATTCAGCACGCATCAATACAGAGAAAGCTGTTTAGCGCATCTTCAAAATCGAATGACGTCGTTTGTTGAACGATCGCATTAGGTAAACGATTCCACATTTCTATTGTGTTTAAAGGAGTGGCGAAAAGCATTCGTGCGTGCGAAATAAGGTTGAATAACTGTGCTATTATTAAGATGATCACATCGCCTTCCAGGGGGCTAAAGGTATAAATCCTTGTTTATTTTTGTTTGCCTGCTTATACTCTTAAAACGAAATTTGTGGCGATGTTTGCGCCTGCGATATTCTAAAGACTCAATCTCACAGGACTTTAAATACACTAAAGGCAAATAACAATTTACATCAGAGTGATAGCTCAGTGTTACAGAACGACTAAAGCGTCAATATTATCAACAGCAGCGCCCTACTAATCGAGAAATTAAGGTAAATGTACGACATCACATGCGCCACGAGTGGGATATTTTGGAATGATCCCGATGACATCTAGAGTTCCGATGATGATGATGATGATGATGATCAAAACTTTATTTCTCCCAAAAGAGGGGACTGACCCAGAGTCCCAAGTGCAATTAATCACTAGTAGTAAAACCAGTCGCAATAAAAAATGGCTGCAGATCCACCAAGTGAATGCTGATGATGGCATGATGGGGCGAAGCAGTGTGCATCGGATGATGAATCGTGGCCTTCTATTTTGTTCTGGTTAACAGCCTTTTATTTTGTTCTTGTTAACCTTTTGTTCTGTCATATGCTTTGATTGATGGGTGGTTAAATGTCGGTGTTTGTGCGGTGTTGTGGCCTTTTATTTTGTGTGTTTTTTTTAAACCATATGCGCGCTATGTACGCTCTGTAGACGGTATTGCGCACAGATGTTTCGCACCTGCGCTTCGGCTAGGGACAACGGCGAGCCTCGACGACAACGGCTGGACATCGTGAGCGCCTAAGGAGTTTCGCCCCTAAAAGAACCTTCCCGTGCATTACAACACGTAATAAAATACTGCTTGTCCGTTCCTGTTCGATTCATGGAAAAAAGAACTCTTGGCGTTACCATGGCGAACGGCGCGGGTGGTTCAAAAGTTCCGTTTTTGCCGTCCTGCGGTTCGCTCACGCGGTCGCGTCTCAGTGGTAGTTTCGGTATCGCGTGCTGCTGCGTGTGCTTTGCACGCTCACGAAAGTCTCTGTGACGGAAAGTTCGACAAAATGGCGCGTCCATGTGATGTTGCCGAGTGCACGAATGGTGTACGCCGCTTGAGCTGCAGCAAAGACACCGACGTGACTTTCCATTTGAGCTACGGCGGTGGTCATCCTTCCGTCCACTTAATTCGGTACCATTTGAGCTACGGTGGCTCAGTTGGTAGAGCATCGGATCAATCATAATCGTATCGTCATTTAGGAATGTTTTGGCTCCCCCCGCCCTCCCCCGTCTTAGGCATAGGCGTGCGCACGGGGGGGGGGGAGCAGAGGGGGCGGCCGCCCCCCCCTTGTCACCTAAGAAGGGGGGGCGCAATGTCAGCCCCATACATTGACATAATAAGGGACGGGGGGGTGCTGCGACTCGGGGGAGGGGAGCGCAAAGTAAGCCCCATACATACATTGACCTAATAGGGAGGTGGAGGGGGGCGCTGCGAAGAACCTTCGCCCCCCCCCCCCCCCTGAAGGGGAACCCTGCGCATGCCTATGGCCATAGGCTAGTTCCAGGTATTGCTTAAATAAATGCGATCCCACCCTCGGTCGATAAGCCCGCAAGTTGGGTTACACTATCTATCGCCCTCTCCGGCAAAGCGTGGCGACGCAAAGGCCAATAATGTTACAGCTCCAAGTTGTCACTCAAGCTAAGTACATCATCAAAAAAAAAAAAAAAAAAGGATGAATAAAAACAAAATAAAACACGGGAATCGGGCGGGGTAACAATAGACAAGCTTTCCGCGAATCTTTCAGAGCGCGATACCGCTGATTAATAAGCGGCGTATACCGAACCTCGAGTGGATTCGCTCACGTGAGCTTTCGAAGAGGCAAACCGATAAGAAACGAATCGCAATTTCCCACCGGTCGTGCAACAATAGGTTCAATGTCAAACAGTGCCAGGTAGTGTTTGTATGGTACACAGACGAATGCAACAACAAGCGCGTACTCGGCGTACAACACCCCTCTCTCTCTTTACCGACCTACACACAAATAGTCGCCTGTCTGCACTATAGAGTGATGAGCCGTGTGTGCGCCTCGTTGTTTTATCTGCCCTAGCGGATCTCGTGATGCCGTCCATTTTTTTTTTAACCCTCACGAAGGACACCGCAATCGCTGATCCGACGGCTAATCGCGTCTGCTGGCGATTTTCGTCTCCAGAAAAAAAAAAAAAAAAAAAACTAAATTCACGTGGTGCCCTGTGTATTTGTCTGAAACTACTGGAAGGCTTCGTTTTCTGCTTCTCAGTCAATTGTATTGACCCCCCCCCCCCTCCATAGGCGTGCTCATGGTTCCCCTTCAGTGGGGGGGGGGGGGGGAGGTTCGTCGCAGCGCCCTCGCTCCCTATTATGTCAATGTATGGGGCTGACTTTGCGCCCCCATCTCGCCCCCCTTCCCTATTGTCAATGTATGGGGCTGACTTTGCGCTCTCCCCCTGCCCCCCCGCCCCCCCACCCCTCCGTGCGCACGCCTATGCTCCCCTCCCTTCCTCTTGTCTAGACTCAACGTGGTTTTGCATTGCCTCCGAGATCGGGCCACCTTTGATTAAGCGATGATGTCATGCGATGACGTCATCATATGTGACGTCACGCTAGTTGGCATCACAGTGGTTTCGTGATGACGTCACAAATTTTCGCGGCTTGTGACGTCATGAAGACGTCATGTGGTGACGCCTTCACATGAAAATGCTTTTCTTGTGTTGTCGTTGACGGTCGCTTTTCGCGTTTGATGAGAAATAGAAGGGTTTCGCCTTAGAAGTAGCGAAGCGCCAGCACGCGCCACTAAAGGCCTGACCACACGTGGCCGTTGCAGCGCGTCAGCGCGCATCGTTTTGACGCGGCGCCGCGCCCTCTCCCTATGGAGAGAGAGGGCGCGCAGCTTCGCGTAGCCACGTGCCCTCTCTCTCCATAGGGAGAGGGCGCGGCGCCGCGTCAAAAAGACACGCGCTGACGCGCTGCAACGGCCACGTGTGGTCAGGCCTTAACACAAGGGCACATGTCCATAGGCGTGCGCACGAGGGGGGGCAGGGCGGGCGCCCCCCCCCCCTAGTCACCTAAGAGGGGGGTGCGCAAAATCTGCTCCATACATTGACTGGGGAGGGGGGGCGCCCCTCTAGTCACCTAAGAGGGGGGGGGGGGCGATATCTTCCCCATACATTGACTTAGGTAATAGGGAGGGGGGGGGGGGGGGTGCTGCGACAAACATTCCCCTACCCTGAACGGGAACCTTGCGCACGCCTACACACACATGTCTGTTTTATTCTGAAGTCCGCGAAAAGCTGGAGAGCGAAATAAGACGTAGTCAAGCACAGCGACTACATGCTTTAATGCAGAGCCAAAGCATACGTACGCCTAAAAAACACTGATCTGTACATAACGTCTTTGTAAAGGCGCGCGAATCTTAGGAACTTTCGAATAACAAATCGAATAGGGTCGTATTCGATCGAGTCATAGAATCGTACGGGTACTAGCTGGTGAATACGAATACATTTCGTGTAGTTTTCTTTTTTTATTTATCTAAATGTCAGTGTTACGCAATCAATCAACATGTCAATCTATGGAAAAATACAAAAAACTTTCTAGTGATTCGCCGGAGTTGGGATGTGCGCCTTCGACTTGTACTTTGACATACAGGGCATGGTCGACCGTGCTCGCGCGCTTATCATTGAGGGGGGCTTTTTGTACGTCTTGTGCTTTCATCGCACAGCCTGCGTTCAAGCTGTAGACCGCAGGAAGGACACTGCTCGCTGCAGCGGCCGCTTTGGCGAAAGGAAGGAAGGAATATAAAAGGGAGAAGGCAGGGAGGTTAACCAGACAGCAGTCCGGTTGGCTACCCTACACTGGGGGAAAAGGGAAATAGAAAGATGAGAGAGACAGAGAGAAAGCAGCACAAGAAGAAAGGAGTGAATTGCTAGCTAGTAGAGCCAAAGTAGGGGCTAGTTGAAGCAGCAACAGGGACAGTTCGCGCTCGTCCTGCATATACCTGTGCGTTCTTTTCGCGCGTCCTCCTTGGTGTTTCAGCCAGCAGCGCGCAGCAAGTTTCTAACTGCTTGCCATTCTTCCTGTGCCGCATTCAATTGATCTGCCCTCCAGGCGAAACTGGGACTTTAACATTCAATCATAGTAGGTGCAAGTAGTAACCCACAGCTACGGCGATTGAAGCCAACCGTGATCTGTCTCGCCATCTATGCCTTGCCCCACAACACCCTCAAGAGCACAACGTTCACTTGCGGCTCGCTTCTTTTTACATCCGCTCAAACCTGAAGAACCGCAATCAGTTGCATGAAATAAATACTATACTGGACAAGGTGCGAGCCTTTTAAACAAAACTATTCGTAAAGGACAAAGCGACATGCCAGAACCAACATAGGTCCATCGTTAGGAAAGAAGCTGCGACGTCCTTCACTGGCTCGTTCACATTGCGAAGTATTTCTGAGCGAGAGAGAAAGGAGGGAGAAGGCAGGCAGACAAAGAGAAATATGAAGTACAGTCGCGCTCAATATGAGTTGCAACACGTTGTCTGAACTCAAAATAGCGCCAACACTTCAAAGTTACACCTACATAGAAAAAAAAACTGGTGAATTAAACTCTCTCAATTAGCGGTACTTTCTGAACCAATTTAACGTTTGTCTGTGTAATTGTTAAGGCTTGGGCTCACTTTAACCACAGCCAGCGTGTTGCAACTCATATTGAGCGCGACTGTACTTCGACAGCCGGGTTGTGGACTCGCAAAATAAGATTGTGAAGAGAAAAACTGTCGGGCTCATCGCCTGAGCTGCACATGACGTGTAAAGAACATTGTTAAATTATATGTAGTACGCTAATCACAGCACTAGAAGCCCCTTTCGTTGCCGGAACTTTTTAGAAGGGTCGTCGTTAGCAAAGAGCGGGGGAAAAAAAATAGGCGTCATTTGTCCGTCCGCCCCAACAGGGTCCCGTAACCCAGTGAACCACTGATATCCTGTAAACGTAGAAAAAAAAAACTTCCCCATCTTCCCGCTAAAGGGAACCATGTGTGGATGCGAAGCAGCGGGGAGATGGTTAGCTTGAGCGGGAGAAACGTCGCCGCTCCCGTTTCGCGGCAGCGGCCCGGGCGCTCATCGCGGCGCTGCACAGGAGAGAGAATGAGACACGCGCGCTCCGTCATTTTCATACCGCGGAACTACCGTGGCGCCCCCCAGCGGAGTATGCAGCTGTCGCACCACCTATCGGGCGCGCCGATCCGTTGAGGATTCCTAGGGGAGAAAACGGGGGGCGACCGTAGGAGGGGAGAGAGAGGGGGGAGGGGACGCGCATGCGCTGTGGGAGTGTGGGACGCGGGCGCCGCTCCGTAGAGTAGAGGATTCCTAGAGGAGAGAAAGGGGGGTGAGCCTAGGAGAGGAGAGAAAGGGGTAGGAGACGCGCATGCGCTGTGGGGGGTGCGGGACGCGGGAAGGAGGGACGGACGAAGCCCCCGCAAGCACATGCAAGCAAGATCAAGGAATGGAGTCAACGGGACGCGGGCGCCGCTCCGTAGAGTAGAGGATTCCTGGAGGAGAGAAAGGGGAGAGCGTAGGAGAGGAGAGAGAGGGGGTGGGGAATTGCGGGACGAGGGAAGGAGGGACAGACAAAGCCCCCGCAAGCACATGCAAGCAAGATCAAGGAATGGAGTCAACGTGGGCGACAGACACCACCGGTAGTGCGTGTTATTCTTTGCTTGCACCCACCCCCTGCCTAGCCATTGCTAAGCAGCCACTCTGTGCTCTCGGCCGGGATTCTTGTGACTGTAGTGGTGGTTGACGGCCTTATTGTACTACATTGTTCTGGTTCGCATAGTGGGTGCTTCCCTACTTCATGAAAGTGACCGGACGCGGGACGGACACAGCCCCGAGCATAAGATGCTTCGCATCTAAAAAATTGACAGCGGATCCACGAAGTGAATGCCGATGATGGAGCGAAGCTCCATTGAAGAAATGATAAAAGATATAAAGAATGTTTATGAAATCCATCTGTCCGTCCGTCCGTCCGGACGCACGCACGGACGAACGGACGGACGGACGGACAGATGCACGGACAGAGTACGGTCTATTTTAAAGCTATATGCGCGCTATGAACGCTCTATGTACGGTATATGTAACACCTGTGTTTCGGATCCGACGGGGGAGCTACGACGACGGCGACAACGGACATGGTGTGAGCCTAAGGAGCTTCACTCCTAAAAATTAATGCACGGTCATTTTGTGTAAGCATGAGAGCACTTTACGCATATAGGGTGAAGCCGTACACCGCTCTCGCATTCGTAAAAACTTACTTCTCTGTTCAAACTTAAGACAAGCGATAGGCATGCTAATGTTTGTGCAACTATAGGCTTATATTCTGCCCATTATCAGCAGTGGAGCGCTCTGCCTAAAGCAGGAAGGCTCAAACATGCGACCCGGGCGCGCACATGACAGTCAAGTAATTGTGAAGACATCGAACAAATATAATATTTCTCTTATTTTTGAGAATTTTGGGCTCATTTCTTGAAACACAGTTACCAGTATACTGGCTAACGTTGGTTGGCTACTGTCGGCTAGTGCTGGCGAACTATTGGCTCTTGTTGGCTATTCGCTATTGTGACAACCTAATGCAGTATATTGGATTTATACTTCTGTGCCCCTACCTAGCGCTATTATATGCTTCGCTTACTGTGAACCTTAGAGAAATTCGATGCAAGACTTTCTTTTTAGATAACCTTGTGTGTTCTTATCCCTTTATCAGGTCTCTTTAAGTTCGTGGTATCCCCTTTCACTTAAAAGGCTTCAATTGTACGCGTCCCCGTAGTCAGCACTCGCATAGGCGTGCGCAGCGTTCCCCTTCAGGGGGGGGGGGGCAGAGGCTCGTTGCAGCGCCCCCCCTTCCCTATTAAGTCTGTGTATGGGGCAGACTTTGCGCCCCCCCCCTTTTTTAGGTGACTAGGGGGGCGCCCCCCCCCCCCCCTGCCCCCCCTCGTGCGCACGCCTATGAGCACTCGTACCGCTCTGTTATATGCTTCGCTCACTGCGTTGGTTCCCCTTAGCGTAATTCGACGCGAGACTTTCTTTTGAAATAATCTTGCATGTTCTTATCTCTTTATCAGATCTCTCAGAGTTCGCGGTATTTCCTTTCCACTTACAGGGCTTCAATTGTATGCATCACGTAGTCGGCACTTGTACCGCTCTGTTATATGCTTCGCTCACTGCGTTGGCTCTGCGTTGGTTCCCCCCTGGATACATTCTATGCAAGACTTCTGAGATAACCTTGCATGTTCTTATCACTTTATCAGATCTCTCAGAGTTCGCGATGTTCCCTTCCACTTACAGGGCTTCCATTGCGCGCGTCGGGTTGTCGCCAACCTCACACGTGTACGAGGCGGGGCGGGTCGACGCACTATGCATTCAGCAGATCTTGCAGCGCCGCTGGCGCCAAGCGTTTGGCGCCAGCGCGTCTTCCCATGGCGCCGCGAAGGCGCCACGGCTTCTGGGGGTTATCGTCGCTACAAGAGCCCCCTTCGCGCAGGTTATTCGCATACAATGAGATACGCGCCATTGATATCTGGGCGCTTGAAGCGCGCCATGCACGCTTTATCTACGAAGGGGGAGGGAAGGCTTTTCCTCACACAAAAGAGAAGCCGTAGAGGAACGCTGACCACGATTTCGCCGTAGCTCCGCTGCCACATGGGTAGTCCCGATAAGATAAGGAGCGAAGAGCTACGGAACGAGAGATAAGTTCATTGTTTATAAACCTCGTACGAGAAAGAGAGCGAT
Source organism: Rhipicephalus appendiculatus (assembly GCA_030522465.1). Lineage (NCBI taxonomy): Eukaryota > Metazoa > Arthropoda > Arachnida > Ixodida > Ixodidae > Rhipicephalus > Rhipicephalus appendiculatus. The sequence continues at coordinate 1,024,756 of JALIZH010030874.1, read as the reverse complement.
AGAGGAGTGTTTTAGGATGTGAGCTCGGTGGGGGGTGTGTGTGAAGCGGGGACACCTTCGCCCGTTTCTTATCTGGCCGTGGGACACCGCTGTCGCAAGCAGTAATGAAGCGTTTCGTCGTCGCCACTGTTGTACAGATTAGACCCGAGAGGCGCGCGCGCGCGCGTGCTCCGAAGATAAGGATAACAACGTGTTTTACGCTGACGCGTATTGCCGATTTTGTTGTCGCGTGGATGTGATAGGTGTATATGCATAAATCGCATGCAACTATATATCAACAACAAAGGATCCGCTTCATGCAAAAATGAAATAAAAAAAGGGCAGTTGACCTTTCAGTTCTAGGCCTCGTGATTCGTAACCGACACAGCCGTCGCTTATCGACGTCCTGGCTGTGTCGGCTACAATCAAGTTTTTTCTTTTTTTTGGTTTTTTGGTATATGCGTGGAAAATTACTACGTTGTTGAGCCCAGCTTATTCGGCGAAACGACGCTCTAATCTCGGGTAATTTCAGTTTTTTTTTTTTTTGCTTTCAAACGATATTTTTTCCGCTGAGACAAACTGCGTCGGCGCCTTTTGGGTTCCATTTCACTTGCGCGCAAACAGCAGCGGAACAGCTGTCTGGGGGGTTGGTTCGATTGATGTTGTCTCACACTGTTGTAACTCGTAAAATATGATCCGCATGCACAATGAACGCGTTTGGACGCGTTTTAGGGGCGAAGCTCCTTAGGCTCTCACGAAAACCGTCGTCGTCGAGGAGGTTCGCCGTAGTTCCTTGTCGAAGCGCAGGTGCGAAACATCTGCGCGCAATACCGTCTACAGAGCGTAAATAGCGCGCATGTGGTTTAAAAAAACTAACAAAATGAAAGGCCACAACACCGCACAAACACCGACATTTAACCACCCATCAATCAAGGCATATGACAGAATAAAAGGTTAACAAGAATAAAATAAAAGGCTGTTAACCAGAACAATATAGAGGGCCACGATTCATGATGCGATGCACACTGCCTCACGATCCGATGCACATCTGCAGCCATTTTCATAATGACGCAGCGTTGCCGCGTAGTACATGCGCGTGTACTCGCGCTGCTTTTTCCGGCGCGAACTCCGCTCAAAACAGCCCAGACAAAAAAAATTGCACCATCTCCCGCTAAAGGAAACCATGTGTAGATGTGAAGCAGCGGGCGCTAACGCTTACACTGGCGGCGGCGTTGACGCTGGCGCTCATCGCAGCGTTGCGCAGGAGACAAAACTGGGGAGGCGCAAAGCAGGCAGTGATGGAGCAGTGTTTCCTACTGGAACATGCCAATCGCTGCTAATGGGCAATGAGAGACAGAAGACTCCAACTGGACACAGAGACCCGCACTCCGCTTTTAGTTAACCCGCACGCTGCGAATTTTTATTGTTCAACAACGCACAAGAGAAATCTCTCACCGGCACCACCTTGGAGGTCAAGATCCATTGCCATATATACGGGGTGGCCAGTGAACGGTTGTGCAGCGCGAGCAGTCGGTTTTTTCAACCAAGAAACTCGCTAGCAGACGCTGCCTGCGTCGGCGTCGCGAGGCGAGAGAGGGGGGGAGCGTAGGAGAGGAGAGAGAGGGGGGTGACACGCATGCGCAGTGGGGAGTGTAAACGCCGTGGGCAGGGATGAGTAGAGGAGAGAGGGCGGGGCGTAGGAGAGGAGAGAGAGGGGGGGACGCGCATGCGCAGTGGGATTGTAGACGCCGCGGGCAGGGATGCCTAGAGGAGAGAGGGGGGGAGTGTAAGAGGGGAGAGAGGAGGGGAGGCGCATGCGCAGTGAGGGTGTGGTTGCCGCAAGGAGGGATGCCTCGAGGAGAGAGAGGGGGAGAGGAGGTTTTTATTTTTTTAAGTGTTTGCGCATGCGCAGTAAGGGTGGGCACGCGGCACACCACCACCACCACCACCACCGGATTAAGCTTCGCCATAAGATGCTTCACATCTAAAACGCTCTCAATAAAAGAAAAAAAAAATGTGTGAGATGGGGAGGAGCAATCGAAGTCATTTAACATCGGCTCACCGCACAAACCCCATGCCTGGTAGTCCGCCTTTGCCACGTTTCTTTGCTATCGTCATGTTATACATCCCAGAAAACGCAGTGCGGTATATCTTTATCAGAATCACGACGTCTGTTCCCTTTAATGTTCTCGCTAAGACGCATATCGTACAGACACCTATAGCATGAGCTTGTTATAACTGTCCGCTTACACCTTTGGTCAAACACTGCCATAGTGATCGGCGCGCTTTATTATTATCATTTTTCCTTCAACAGTGAGAAATAAGGGCTAGCGAGTGCCCTAATAATTGCAATCGCATAAAGAATGCACGAGTTAATTCAACACATTAATCATGGATATGTGCAATGGCATCTCCTTATGTATATGTACCCCCATATGTATATATATATATATATATATGAATAAAGATTTTGATTGATTGATTGATTGATTGATTGATTGATTGATTGATTGATTGATTGATTGATTGATTGATTGATTGATTGATTGATTGATTGATTGATTGAGTCAAAGGTTGCACTACAACTTCTGCATAAGAAGCTTTGATATAACGCGCCTCACCTCTAAAGATAACGTATACGTGGTGCAAATTCCTTTAGAATAACTGCCAGTTGGGCGTGTTGGTATACGTTCATGATGGTGAAGCGCTAAAAGGAAAACGGAGACTTATGAAGAACACAGGACGAAGCGCTACTAGCAACTGAGTTTATTTAGAAAACAACGCCCTCATATATATAAAATGTACGTCATCGTTAGAACCAAACAAACTTTTTTTACACGTGATTATAAAAGAAACAATCAGGCAAGAGATAAAACCACACATGCGCTCATACAAAGGCAACAAACACTTGATTTTTACCTTCTTTCTAAAAACGCAACCTCACATTCCGAGAGCACAAGAGATGGCTGGCTAACGCAACCATTGCCGCTCTTTCTGATCTGATACGCCTCAACGATCTCTCTCACAGTTCGATCGGCGTGCTTTTCTACAACAGTGGTTTTTTCAAAGTCGGGTTTGCACGTGCACTCTTTACAGTGCATTGCCAGATGTGAATACGGTGCCCCTTTCAATGAACTTTCGTGTTCGCGAAGGCGTACATTCACGCATCGACCCGTTTGGCCGATGTAATGCTTTCCGCATGTGTAGCGCTTCGTCCTGTGTTCTTCATAAGTCTCCGTTTTCCTTTTAGCGCTTCACCATCATGCAAATTCCTTGCCACATTGACCCCGTGATGAAGCGCCTGTGTTCACGCCAAAGCTTCTAGGAGGGTATCCGGTATCATCGCAAAGCTTCCTGTTGTGCCGTTCCGCAGCTACATTAACCCTTGTTTCGTTCCTGTTAATATCTGGGTGGCGTTTCACGGGACGTTTTGGAGAGGTATAAACTTGGTCTCAGTGTTGGCACGACACCAGCGCCTCTGTCCGATATTGTCACCACCACTTTGTAATGGGCGACTTGATCCATGACATCGTGATTTCCTGTATGCACACACTCATCAAACGTTAATAAAACTTTGGCAGACGACTCATTTCACTTATTTTGATTGAACGAAGACGACTTTTCTGCCATAACAGCGGGAAAACCAACACTAGGTTACACTATGGCCAGCACTAACCAACAATGAGCCAAAATCAGGCAATAGTAACAAACATTAGTTGACTTTATAGCCAACAATAGCCAACGTAATTCATAACCTAGTAAGTAGGTACTAAGCCAACAATTAACCAGAGTTAACTATAGTCAGTTATAATCTAAAAATAAACGTAAGGCTTCGGCCCACTGTCATTGCTGTCCTGGCTGCCCCACAGAAAGAGAACTTGCATAGTTGCATTACCCAATCGCATGTCTTCATTTCCGTGACGTAATGTACCATTTGGTGTATTTTCAGGTAGTTGATTTTCCCATACAGACGCACGTTGATTTCGCTGGTTTTCAGTCGAAAAGTTTACCTACCAGCCAAGTTTCGGCAAATATTCCGACATCGCTGCCCAGCCAAACGGTATTTGAAGTAAGAACGAACAACTTTCCATTCTTAGTATGCGTAGTGTTTACATTGAGCAGCGAAGAGGTACAGGGGGGGTCAAAAGTTCCCAGGCCACGCTGCCATAGGAATACATCGGATAGTGGCCTAAGAACTTTTGACCAGCCCTGTACTTATGGTTAGAACGCCAACCGCTCAGCACGACTCTCTTGAACATATGAATGGCTGTAAACGACTATAGTGCTGGTGATTGAATGCTCGGTAGTCGAGTGCTGTCACATGTCGCCGTTATTGGCGTCGGAGTAAGTTCTCTAAATCTTCCTATAAGGAGAACATTGTTTTCAAAAAATACAAAACAACCAAAACAAAGGCTCCGTCAACAATTTACCGTGTACGCAGAAGCGAAGAAAGGTCGCCGTTGTCCGTTAACGTTGTTCGTCGTCAGTGGAAGATGACCCTGGGCTAGCTGTTCCGCTCCCAAGTTCACCAAGTTCTCACGCTGCGGTAGTCGCGTCGTCTGAGGGTCGCCACCTGCAGTCAAGTGGTTCTGAAGCCTTCGCACGGCGTCTTGAAGTTCGGGGGGTGGGACAGCTGAAGCGATGACGTCGGGCTCTGGCTAGCGGTCTGCCGAACGCGGTCTCCGGGGCATCACTTTTTGGTTGGCGGCTGACGCGCTTTCCTTTTAACTCGCTGGCACCGGTCCCCTTTCCGCTTTTATCCCCCCCCCCCCACACCCGATGCCGGTGAACCCGCCCCGGAGAGACGCGGGCGTGGTGAGGGTGCACGGCCTCAACCACCCTCGCGGTGGTTTGTGTACGTCCCGTCGTCGTGGTCGTAACACGGCGCGTCTGTCTGTGTTTCTTCCTCCTCAACCTCCTTAGCATCCTTCCCAACGCTGCCTCCTCCAACGCATCCCTCCGAGAGCGAGATGTTTTGTCTCTTCCCATCTTTCTGCGTTTCTTCTCTCACTCCAGTGGCTGCCCGCAACTTCTGCTTCAAACTCTTCTGCAACAGGATAGAAAAACAAAAGAATAATGAAAAAAGGTCCCATGAAAAAGGTCCATAAAAAAGGTCCCATCCGTCAAACTCTTCTGCTTCTTCTTCTTTTTTTTTCATTTCCAATCCTCGCCTTTCGCTTCAACGCCCTCGCCACGCTTTGCTTTCGGAGGGAAAGGGAAATCAGAGGGAGAGAGAGAGAGAACTATCGCGTTCGTCCAATAGCCTTCATTTTCTGCTCTCCCTAGTGTGTTTTTTTTTTGTTTTTTTTTTTTTGTAGTATAGTCTTTCGTTTCACGTAGTCGGCCGTCTGAGATGGCAGCATTATAGGCCATATAATGCTACCACTTGTTTGGCATATTAAAATGATTCGTTGCACTGTGTGAACCAGAGATGCGGCAAACTTTAGCATGCACTGCGCGAACCGCTTGGTTCGGTGACGACCGAGTTCTATATGTGTCGCACGTTCGCTTGTTTACTACAGACGGAATATGGGGGGGGCCGTTACTCGTAAGGCACGGTGCTCCGTGATGGGACAGGTGTACGCAGACCATTTTTCAAGGTCTGACGCTGTAGAAGAGAGCGATGAGTGCAACAGCGTTCGTTTAGTTTTTCGTGGCTGTATGCACAAGTGCGGTCCGCCGCGGTGGAACAGGGCTTATGGTGCTCGGCTACTGACCCGAAGGTCGCGGGTTCGATCCCGGCCGCGGCGGTCACATTTCGATGGAGGTGAAATGGTTGAGGCCCGTGTACTGTGCGACGTCAGTGCACGTTAAAGAACACCAGATGGTCGAAATTTCCGGAGCCCTCCACTACGGCGTCTCTCATATATATCGTGGTTTTGGGACGTAAAATCCCAGATATTATTATATTATGCACAAGTGTGATAGTTTCAGAAGCGAAGCTCTACAGAAAATATTACAGTAAAAGCCCGATCATTCGACACTCGTTAATTCGGGAAAATCGGATAATTCGGACGTGATCTCTGGTACCGGCCAGCATTTGCGTTGTTTAATGGACATGAAACTCTCGTTAATTCGGCTATATTTGGCCTTAACCCGGTTAATTCGGATGATCCTCGGAGCGCAGCAAATGTGTGACGCGAATGAACGAAAAACGGCGTTCGCGGACAGCGGAAACGGCCGCCGGTCTTCAGGAAGGCGTGATCGCCATCCGCAACCACGCTGTTGGTACGTAATATGGTATATGGGTTCGGAGCACGTATCTGATTGAAACACAGTAGTCTTGAGCCGCGTTAACATTGTGAACGAAGTCGCAAATGACGAAAATTGCGACCTTTGCACTGCTCTTATGCAAAAAAAATTACTGGATTTACGTGTTCCTCAAGAAAACGAAAATGCATTGATGTAATAAACATTTATTTATTTATTTATTTATTTATTTATTTATTTATTTATTTATTTATTTATTTATTTATTTATTTATTTATTTATTTATTTATTTATTGTTTTCTCGATTCTTTCGATAATTCGGACAGTTTTTCTGGTCCCGTGAAATCCGAATTAACGAGCTTCTAGTGTATATATAGGTCTTTGAAAAAGTATTTCATAATTTACTAGCTAGCTTCGTTGAATGTTTCGTAACAGAAAGCGAAGCTAAAGAATGCCAGTGTTGTTACATTCACACGGACCATTTTTAAGCTTAAGCGTTACATATAAGCATTACGCATAACACTTATTAAGCGTTACGTCGACAGACCGTGCCATACACACGACAGACGAAACAGTCAACGAAGCTAGCTAGTAATTTTTTTGTAGTTAAAAATAGAAACACGTTTGTATTCTCACGTAACTCTCAATGAGACGTTGCAGAGAAGATAAAATGGCACTTGGCATAACGTCTAGTAATATGGTGATCTATCTATCTATCTATCTATCTATCTATCTATCTATCTATCTATCTATCTATCTATCTATCTATCTATCTATCTATCTATCTATCTATCTATCTATCTATCTATCTATCTATCTATCTATCTATCTATCTATCTATCTATCTATCTATCTATCTATCTATCTATCTATCTATCTATCTATCTATCTATCTATCTATCTATCTATCTATCTATCTATCTATCTATCTATCTATAAGGGTAGCAAACCGGATATTTTCCAAATAACTATATCCCTACCTTTCATTTCTTTCATATATATCTCTCTCCTATACTCACCCCGCTCCTTCGTTAGATCAAGTGCGCATGACCGGCAATCTCGAGTGGCCATTTAAGCATCCCCGCTAAGGAGACGACGACTTCTTAAAAGCTGACCTGCTTTCAAGAGCCTCCGCCGATCACGCCACGTCTAGTAGTATACATTTGGCTCTGTTGACATTTGCCTCGCATGCGCGCTTCGTCGAGATCTGTGTTTGTTTGGCCGTATATACGCCACTCGGCCAAAAAGTGGGATAATAGGTTCGACAGTTCTGTTTATTTGCACGTCTGGTTGCGCGTGCAACTAACTCCGTCTAGATCGCCAGCTTCCCCCCCCCCCACCCCCCCCCCCGCGCTGTCTGCGCCTTGTCTGCCTAAGTTCACTGGACCCGTCGTGTGTGTGTGTGTGTGTGCGTGTGTGTGTGTGTGTGTGTGTGTGTGCGTGTGCGTGTGCGTGTGTGTGTGTGTGTGTGTGTGTGTGCGCGCGAGCGCACGCGCGCATGTGTGTGTGCGTGTGTGCGTGCGTGCGTTCTGCAACTTCCGGTGACGGATGGTCTGCGAGTCTATACAGCGAACAGTACCTTTCCGTTTTGAAACAACGAACCTTTTACTCTAGTTTTGAGTCCCGAGCTGCAGAGGAAAACCGGCAGAAGGCTTTCTCCGTCAACATCGAGCCTCACAGTTGTCCGGGCATCCCTCGTCTCTCCACTGCGAGCGAAGACAGACGCGATCCAGGTTGCCGCGCGTTTACTTCAGCGGTAAGGAGGGCAGCAAACTTCATTTACGAAAGCACGAAGAAAGGAGCACGATGGGGCGAATAGCAGTTCAATGTTCGCTGTTGAAAGCTGCGCCGTTGAAACGAATTGAGACTTTTTACAATGAGGCTGTGTATGGCTACGATCCGGGGTATCGTGGCGTCCGTGTTCAAAAACTCAGAGCTCCGGGGGGGGGGGGGGGGGGATACAATAAAATAATGAAAAAGGTCCCATGAATAGGTCCGTAATAAAGGTCCCATGAAAAAGGTCCCATGAATAATGAAAAAGGTCCTTCGTATCTTGATATAGCAGGGCTTATAATGCCGCTTCAGAAATGTCTTCTCAGTAATGCATTTGTATTTAGCAGAGAAGCCGACTTTTACTCTGCAATGCCCAATCCATCAAATGAATCATATGTGCCACACTGGCGTTGACATGAAAGAAAGAAGGGGCACTTTAAGAGCTAGTTTTTTTTTCTTTGTCAAACGCAACATTTATGAGAAGTAAGAGACAATCAAGTCAAGGAAAATATTGGGTAAGATGGAAAACTGGGCGAGTTGGTGCAGATTCATCGTGGCTAACAGCGCGAAAAACACAGACGAAGACGAGAAGTGGACACGACACAGCGCATTGGGGATGCTATTTGTAGTAATTGTGATGTAAATGAGAAGAAATTAAAGTGTGGTAAAAGACAACTTGCCGCCGGCAGGGACCGAACCTAAAACCTTCGAGTCCTATGCTCTACCAATCGAGGTACGGCCTAGCACATTTTCCCGTCCACTTTGTCGGGTATAGCTGTGCATTTAAACCTGGGAGTATTAATGAGTACCAACTGAGATTGATCGTTTCAAGTGCTTATTTAAGCTTGAGAAGCTGAATGCAAAGCCCGTAGCCGTAATTAATATGCACATGGACGATGTTTCGGCGGCGAATAATTAGAAAAATATGTGTAATAAATAATTGAAGTACCATAGTGATTGGGATTATATGCAAATATCATTTCACTCTCTTTTTTTTTTGTGACAATGTAACCTCCTTGGTCAAATATAAAATAAATTTTGTTTCAGCGTTTCTTGGTGCATAGCTGCGTGTAGGCATTAAATTATTAAGAAGATCGGTGCAAGATTGATCTTTGTAAGCTGGTTATTCCACATTGTGTATTGCAGTAAAGCCTACTCACAAAGTATGTTGTACACGCTGGAACACCATGAAATAATTGAAACCAGCAGCTGTCGAGTAGCGCATTGCACTTATTTGAAACAACCGTAATGAAAACCAGCAAACAATGAATCCCGGAAAGATATAGGGGACGTTAATTATACCGTTTTAAGTGTATTGTATTAATTGTGACATAGATGGGAAGAAAGTAGAGCGGACGAAAAGACAACTTGCCGCTGGCAGGGACCGAACCTGCGACCTTCGGAGCGATGTGAAGCGAAGGTCGCAGGTTCGGCCCCTGCCAGCAGCAAGTTGTCTTTTCGTCCGCTTTACTTTCTTCCATTCTATATAACAATTATTCTGTTTAATTATCCTATTTATTCTTAGGCCCGAATCGATTAAGTCAATCGCCATTCGACCCCATATTCAATTTTTTTTTAAATATTCACACGCCTACTAAAATGTATGCGCCTTTGAGGAACTGAAATTCGCAACGTGACCGACTTTCTCGGCAATGCTATAGTACTAATACATTTGGCTAAACGTTTGCGCAGTGTGTGGAGTGAGCCGTTACCGGGCGAACGAAAGTGCATTCGCTTCGCGCGTGTGGGCTCACTTTTCTCGACAGCTCTTAGGTAAGTTTCCGCTGTGTCGAAGCTGTGCTTCAAAGCCGTGCCAACAAAACAGTGTCTGCCGCCGGCGTGGTGGTTCCCCGCTCACTGCTTCTGCATTGTTATTATATTTGTGTTCCTTTCGTATCTTAGTGTTGTTTGTTGAACGCAACCTTCTTGCCTTTGAGCTGTTTGGAAGGCAGCGCATGTTTTGAAGCTTAGCAGCGCACCCGTATTTTATTTTTTTTCAGCCTATTTTTTCCATTTCCTATAGGGGCCACTAGTGTCTGCCTTTGTTTTTGTGTGAAATGTTTCAATAACCTATCTGTATTTCGCCACTTTTAATGCTTACGGTCGACCAGCGTCTTCTACGCTTTCACTTTTAGCGTGATAGCGAGCTCTTTTCGCAAAAATCCCGGCGTGTGCATCGTCGTTGGTTGCGAGCGAACAATCGGTGTTGTTCGTGGGCAAAAACTTGAGATAGGTGTAAATAAATAAATAATAAAAATCCTTCCGCGTGGAAAAGATACCGCGAAGCCACTCCACTGCTTGTAGCATTTTAGCAAAAAGAAAGGAAGAAAAAAAACGTTATGAGAATGTGACGTAGTGGTAGACAACGTTTATATATACTAAGTATCTGTAGATACTTAGTATCTACTAAGTATAGATACTAAGATAGATACTAGACACTTTTAGTTGGGCGTACGCAACAAGCCTACGTACTCAGCTCGATACGATGCGTACGCTGCAAGCGAAGCGCTCAGCAACACTTTTAGTTTACCGTATCGACCTTACCGGGATGCGTTTGGTCCAACTAGACGTATCATATGTGAAATGAAACAGCTTTCGAGTGCTTCTTAGCGCCATCCCGCGGTACCGGCCGTTATAACGGCCACTGGCATCCGAGTCAAGCTGAATCATCGGATGCGCGTTTTTATGCTCTGTGCCATCTTGCAATCTGGCTGCTCTTTCATTCGAGATCTCGCGATAGTGTCACGTAGCTAGCGCTACGTCTCCTTACGTTTGCGTGCGCCGGATTTTTTTCGGGCGTACGCACGCATCCGCGATTTAGATACGTTACGTACTGCGCATGCGCACTTCTCTCCCGTAGCTATGCTGCGTACGTAGGCTCGTTACGTACGCTAAACTAAAAGTGTCTACTAGATACTAAGATACTAAGTATAGATACTAACTATCTATAAACGTTGGTGGTAGAAGCCTCCTTAACGCATGTAATAGTGTGTGGCAGAATAGTAGAATCACGCCAGGTGTCAAAAGATGTGAGTTGTGCAACGAGTGAACGGTTTAAAGCTGGTCACCCATTACAAAGCGTTGCAGGTACGCGTGACACCTTACGGACGCGTATTGAGTACTTCGCCAATATGCAAAATGAAGAATTATGGCGTATTGGGTACTTCGCAACTGTAGTTGCAGTAGGCAGTCTAGGATACTTTTAAACAGTCAATGTTACGCGCACAAACATAGGCGTGCGCAGGGTTCTCCTTCAGGGGAGGGCGAAGGTTCGACGCAGCGCCCTCCCTCCCTATAATAGGTCAATGGTCAATGTATGGGGCTGACTTCGCACCCCCTCCCCCCGAGTCGCAGCGCCCCCCTCCCTATTATGTCAATGTATGGGGCTGACTTTGCGCCCCCCGCCCTCTTAGGTGACCAGGGGGGGGGGGGGGGGGCTTTGCGCCCTCTCTGCCCCCCCCCCCCCCCCCCCCTGTGCGCACGTTTATGCGCACGAACGTTTCTTTCCTTGCGGGACGGCTGAAGGCGATGCGCACGGCTCCCGATTAAACTATCGCGTTCTATTCTAGAAGGCGAAGCTCAAGCGTGCTTGACACTTCTTTTATTATTATTACTTTTTTTGTAACACGACAGGTGAGTATATTGAGCGCATAGATGATATTAGTAAGGTTGGGGAAGAGCATTGTGGGAGCAGTAGCGAGCACACAAACGCAGTTGGTATTAGTGTATTTGTTCTTTTGCCTTCTTTTTTTTTTTTTTTTTTTTTTTTTTTTTTTTTTTTTTTTTTTTTTTAACAGCGATACTGTATATGGCCACGCGAAACCGAAATTCGCCCGTCGTATGTGCGCGAGAACTCTTAGCGCGTATATGTGGCACAGAAATCGGGCAAGCCCTACTGCTCACCGCTGGTCCACTAAAATGCACAAGTCGTCCGCTTCTAAAAAAAGTTATGGGCGACAAAAGCGTGGCGGATTGGGCTAGTTGGTAGGTCATTACGATTGTTAGAGCGCGAGCAAAAGTTGGGCAGTGCCCATTACTCACCACTGGTCTGCTAATTGAGATTTCTGCACAGACGTTACCAATAATTGGGAAAGACTCTACTTCGTATAACATCCCAATGTGCATTCACTGGTTCGCCCTTGCGGCCACACAACAGTGTTTGCCATCTCCACAGGGTTCAAGGAGGGGCGATTTTCACCGCGAAGCTGTTGTAGTAGGCGTCCGCATGATGGGGAAGGGGGGGGGGGGGGGGGGGGAGGGCGCAATGTCAGCCTTATACATTGACATAATAGGGAGGGGGGGCGCTGCGACGAACCTTCACCTCCCCCCCTCCCCCCCCTGAAGGAGAACCCTGCGCCCGCCTATGGTTGTAGTCTACCTTGTGCCATCGGCATCATCACGGTACTATTAATAGTAAATGGCGCAGAGTTTCCTAATATTACACTAGAGGGGACTCTGGCGCTAGTGTCTATGGGAGCTGCAACGCATGGCGCTTCATCCAGCATGGGAATGATGGGCAGTGCACGGATTTGTCTAAACTTCGTTCTTTCGGCTCCGTTTGGCTCCTTCGAGGCCTGAAGCCGCTTTTTCGCGAGACGAAGTTCAGCAGATGTGCAGCAGTTTCAGTTCAACACCTTACCCTTTTAGGCTCAGCCAATTCAAATCGGCTTACGAAGTTCACAATGGTCCATTCTTTCATTCGAAACAAAACCAAAACATAGCAATAAACAAAGCCACAAGTGCGTCCGAAGCCTGCAAGTACGAAGACTAGGCAAATCCGTGTACTAACCATCATTCCCATGCTGGCTGAACGAACGCGCAGAGCTGCAGATTTCCCTCTAGTAGGACTAAATATTGTATGAAACTCAATGGTAAATGGGACACCAACCCCTGTTCGTCAAGTCATCACGACTGACTCATGACCTCACTTCGGTCGGCTCAGTGAGTTTGGAAGTGAGCCAAGCTGTCAAGCGATTCTGACCCGAGACAATTTGATGAACCGTCTGGAGTGACTAACAGTGCGGCCGCATCACGTTTCGGCTTGGCTGTTTAATCACCCCTACGGAGTGCTTGGGCGGCGATCTTAAACAGCGAAGTTGTGTTTGCTGGCCGTAATTTGTACGACCGATCAGAAGAGCTGTCATCATCATAAACGGGTATGTGCCACATAATAAATCCCGCACTGGTCCAATAAAAAGGAAGAAGGCGACAGTTAGCCCAACAAATGGCTGCCAATAATAATAATTGTGGGGGGTTTATAACGTTCCAAAACCACCGTATGACCATGAGGGACGCCGTAGCGGAGGGCACCGGAAATCTCGACCGCGTGCTTTAATGTACACCTAAATCAAAGTACAAGGGCCTCAAGCATTTTCGCCTCCACCGAAAATGTGGCCACCTCGGCCGGGATTCGATCCCGCGATCTTCGGGTCAGCAGTCGAGCACCGTAACCACTATAGACCACCGTGGCGGGTAAATGGCTGCGAAGCGACGGCGGCGAGTCGAAGACCCCGAGTACTAACAACGAGAGAATACTAGGGAACGCGAATGGCAACGGCGGCTGCGAGAAGACCCCGAAGCGATGGAAGCCCTATATACGCCAACGACGTCGTGCCCGTAGATCTATGAGAGGTGCGAGCGCTTGGTTTCAGCGTAAGTTTCTGTCTCTGGAGTATTTACAGCCATGTCGTGTCTGTGACTGTCTGTGCTTTAACTCGAACCTCTCTGCGCCGACGATCAACGAAGAAACAACCTAGCCAAAGCCTAGCTACGACCTAGAAACAAGCTAGAAACAACCTTTATCACCTATCTAAGGCCTAGAAACAATAGGAGCAACTAGATTAGTCTGCAGTGTCGTCCAGTTTCGCTGTTTCAAGCCTTGCAAGGCTTAAGGCAAACTTCGACCTTCTTTCCCTCTATAGTGTTTACTGTACTTAATTACTCGGTGACTGCGAGGGCTAGTTACGCATTTGTGAATGGTAATGTCGAATGTGCATTTTTAGGAGCGAAGCTCCTTAGGCTGGCACCCCGCCGTCGCCGTTGAAGCTCCCTGGCACGGTGCCAGCTGTGGCTCTCCCCCTCACGCGGGAGGATCAATGAGCGCTGGAACGCGGATGGCGTCTGCACAATGCCCAAAGCGCGAGATTACGAACGCATGCAAAACGGAGGCAGATTAGTCTCCCTCTCCCTCTTTCTTCGACTCTGCCCTGTCCCCTCAAACCGGCGAACGCGCGAAACCTTCGCTTCGCTTCACTATAGTGCCTAGAATATACTGGCTAGTGTGCTGACCGCGCGTGTTCGCGTGGCCACCGCGCTGATGCCTTCCCATAGTCACCGCACGGCGGCGCTGCGACTCTCTAAGGTCCCCCCGCGCTATGGTGGCTAGAAACATCCGCGCGTCGGCGGCTTCGGTGCTTTCAGCTGCGTAGCACGTGCGCTTGCTGCCGCGAATGTAGTGTTCTTCGTTGCTTTTAGCACACTCGTCAAAGCACTTGACCGGAAGGGGAAAATCTTAGCGCCAAATTACTGCCCGTAGAGAATCCTCGACTGGTTCGGCACTACAAAACGACGAAGCATTTCACGCGTACCTCACGTCGTCTGCTAGTTTTCGCGACTCGGTGCTTCACCACCAAAGCGAAGTAGAAAATTCGCAATGAATATACACCGACACACCCAAATTGCATGTGGAAAACAATCAGCGAAAGTTGACACGTTAGACGCAAGAAATCGTGTCGTAAGGGCTCACGGCAATTTCGATCATGATCAATTCCGACTCGGATTCTTCGCTGCTACACGGGAACATTCACTGGCGATTTTATTCGCAGAAGGGTGTCTTGAAGCGCAAGTTGGTACTTGTCATTCCGTTGAAAACAGCGCGAAAACGGGTCGAAGACTAAGCAACAGCGCTTCTGTTGTTTATTCCTAAGCCTTCATCCCGTTCTCGCACTGTTTTCCACGCAGTGATTTTACTCGAAGTCGATCCAGTTAACTGCGATTCGCACCTCTCAGTCGTGGTCATATTTTATTATATTAGCGGCGCATCACACTCGGTATGATGCACCATCATGGACTTGCAGAGTGTAACCTACACGTGCCGAGGTAGTCGGGTCGTGACAGGCTACTTAATCGCGAGCAGATACTTGAGCCGGAGCGGGTCGACAGTAATCACAAATGTCCATGTATCGCTGGTATTACACAAATGCACTAATCTTTCTTGCAAACATTATGACACTAGATTTTGCACTTTGTTCACCTCAACAACAAAATGGTGTTCGTATAGTGCTGCAGATATCAGCATAGGCCCCATACTTCGGGATCGGTTGTTTTGATGTTTCTGCAGTACAGATGTACCTGCTGCATTGTCTTACTACATGAGCAAGTGTGTATTGAACAGAGAATGGTTAATATGCAAATGCACGGTGGGGTGGGGTCACTTTCACTGTTCCGCGTTTTCCAGCATGACATCCGTATTTTCTAGACCACATGCGATGAACACAAGCTAGTCTAAATAGGATTCAGAAGGAAAGGTAAACGCAAAAAAAAAAGTAAAAGACGAACAGGGGTCATTAGTCAAGAACATCTCCATTAGATCATTTCATTACAGTCTAGCAGTGTGATTGGCTGAAAAAAATTTTCGTGCGAAGCATATCTTTGTGAGTATTATGCGCTCTTGCTTTTAAACACAATGAATTAACAGTTTAAGGTGGGGTGAGACTTCCTGTGGTCAAAAAATTCAATTTTATAATTTCAAATTATCTGATAGAGCATTTCTTTGAGAAAATATATCGCTTTTGGGCACTCGCGATTTCAAAAAGAATTTGAGGTCCCCCTTTTTTTTTTGACACATTGACAGGTAATGCGCGCGTACTCCTACGTTATTTCTGCGTTTTTCTCAAAAGAACATTTTTGGAATTTCTGTACCTTTTTCTCGGGAACTAGCGGGCGTAAGAAAACAAAGATTTCCACGTGTTATCTAATGGCATTTACATAACTGGTACTAGAGTCAAAGCCTATGCGCATTTGTATTTTTTTAGTATAAAAATTAATTCATAAGTGGCCATTTTCATAAATCAACAAACGTAAAAAAACATGACAAATCTAGTTTTTGTTGTACGCTCATAATTTTAGTTCCACTACTGTAAAGCATTAGTCACTACCTTTTTGCAAAATTGCAATGCTCCACAGATGGCAGATATTATTTAAGCAGTGCATTAGTAGAAAACAAACAAAAATAAAAAAAACAATTTCGAACTATCTCTGAGCTCCAATGCAACCTGCGTCTACCTTTAAAATACCTCGAAAATTTTAGTCATAGCTTTCATTACCACTGTTGTATAGCCAAGATATGAAACTCACTTTCAAAGTTTCACGCCACCTCAATAACTGAAAATGTAATCTGAACTTCACATTGAAAAATCCCACCGTTCCGCAACTAAATTAGCCATCAACTCATCAAACATAAGTAATGTGCAAAACACACAACACGCGCATAATTACTCTTTGCAGTTCTCATTTACACGTTCGTACACGAAGATTAGCGCGAACACGGTAAAAACAGCGCAAACGTCACCAAGATAACTTTGGACATGGGGAACGGAGCCCTGATAAGCTGCGGAGGCACTAACATACACCGCAACACCGGCGCGTGTGCTACACCTTTGCGACAAGCGTCGCCGCCTACCGGCCAAAGTTGGAAGGCATCACCGGCGCTGCCACCTCCTCCCATTGAAAACCCCCTCCGCTCAGCACACTAGCCAGTATATTCTAGGCACTATAGCTTCACCATGTCGTCCGCCGAGTGGTTGGTCCGTTGCCTGGACAACGAAACGCCGTGCGCGCCGAACGCCGCGTGTGTCCCATTTCTAAGGAGCTTCGCTCATCGATTGTATTCGTACACGGAACAACTGCTAGTTTTTCCACAGTGCGCCTTAGGACGACGCAACATTTCTTGAACAATGAGCCAAAGTCGTTTCGGGAATATTGCTTTATCTTTACCGACCATTTCGGTTAAAGCTGTTTCACCTTGTTCTGTGCAATGCCCATTTCATGCAATTATTTTTGGTTTTGCATAAGTTGAGGGAATATAAAATGAAGTAAGTAGCATGTGCACTTAGTACATTTGCGGTGGCTGAGGTTTGAAACAAAGACGGCGGAAAACGAACTTTACTGGCTCCTTCAGCTCTATGCCTCATTTGTGCAGCTTGCTACAAATGTTAAAATGTTACTGATGTCCACAGCCTCTTTTAATAAATTTCTCTAAGCACAGTTTGCGATAAAACCAGTTGTGTCTGAACATTCTAGATTTTATGGCATGTCTTCTGAAAAAATGTGTACTCTTTCTTGATCCACTGGTGGTGGTTAGTGAATCGAGCGCTATGCTTGACTTGGAAGTTTAATGCGCTGAAATATTAATCACAGTATTATCCTGCGCCTAATGAATGTCTTGGCGGGGCAAAAGTATTCGCGAAATCAAACAAGTACTGCAGTATTTGTATTTGTATTTTTGTTTTTGTTTTTGTTGTTGTTGTTGTTGTTGCTAAACTCTGATATGGGACTTTCATTTGCATGTTATCGTAAAGCTTCTCGTGGATTCAGTTAACGAAGCGATCGAGGTAGGTTATCCGGTGTCTCGGTTGTTATTTCTATCTCGCATTTGCGTCCTGTTTTGTTTTTACGCGATTTTGCTTATCCTATTTCCTATCCGCGTAGTGCGCCACTATAGAAGGGCATAATAAATAAGCGAAATACAAAAGTAATAACAACTAAATGAATCCAACTGACAGTGCCAAGAAAACCATAAGGGACATTGTTGTTTTTGACTGTTGTGCAAGAATTGTGATACAAATTGAAAGGAATTGGACGAAAAAGCACCATTTTCGTCGGTGGGATCCGAACCTACGGCATTCGAATATGACGTGATAAAGCGTTGGGTGTTCCCCGCATAGCGGACATTTGCTGTCATATGTTGCCGGATAGATTTGGCTAAGTACACCCACTTTTCGATATGTATTAGTCTGCAGCTGTTTCCTAAGAACGATCCCAGAATGCGCGTATTAGCACGGCCGCTTTTAGCGGCCGTGGTGCGAGGCTCCCTGTACAGATACCGACGCGCAAAGCAATAGCCGCCGCGAATTGCGTCATGCAAAACTGTCACTTGGTCGCGCTCTACGCGCTCGCTCACTATCAGCTTCTGAGAACACTAGCGGCACTTCAATATGGCAAGTGCGCGTGATCGCCTGACGATCGCACCACGAAACGCAAGCTTCCGCGTATCTTCTTCTTTTTCTCCCGCAGGCACGGGTTTCGCCGTAATTTTCACGTGTTCGTCGTCGTGTTATTTCGCGGTGTTTCACATGCATGCCTTCGCGGATGAGATTCTGGCCTTATCTCGCCTTGATATGCATCGTTTTCTTTTTCGGCGCCTACTTGCGGTGGAGCCGAGATCGAGGCGAGAATGGTACGATGGCCCATATCGGGTCACTGCTAAGCTGCAAGACACACGAGACTTAATAATCAATCAATCAATCAATCAATCAATCAATCAATCAATCAATCAATCAATCAATCAATTAATCAATCAATCAATCAATTTGTTGTTCATAACAAAATAGAATAAAGTGCATCATATACCCTCGGGACCCTGGAACTGAAGGTGAGTTGTGGAAGGGATCCCTATGACCGATAGCGTTATTGATATCCGTGTAACAAGATCTTATAGGTAGGCTGGAGCTTGTAGGTTGCAGATTGATTGATTGATTGATTGATTGATTGATTGATTGATTGATTGATTGATTGATTGATTGATTGAGTGATTGATTGATTGATTGAGTGATTGATTGATTGGGGGATGCACCCCCTAATGATCTGAAGGAATTGCCAAATGAGTCGGACATCTCTCGTCATTGTTTAAGGGGCTCTGCAACACTTTTTCAGCATAGTCAGAAAACGCTGCCGATCGGTAGTCGAGGCTTCTGAGGACACGTGAGCCAAACATTATAGCGCGTTACGCGGCCTGGAATTTACATTTAATTCTCAAATTCAGCTGTAAGTCACTTCCTCTCCTCTCGACAAATGATGCCACAAACACAAATGGCCGCGCCATAAACCAAACTTCACGGCCATTGGCTGATTTGAGCATCATGAGTTGCATAGTTACCGCGACCACCACACGATGCCACCACATGCCCGCACTCGTGATCACACTGAAAGTAAGCCGCACGTTCGTAGAAAATGAAGAACAGGAAGTGCTCAAGATCACGACGCGCGCTGACGAACAAACAGCTTCTTGCCCCCTTGCCACCCCTCCTCTGCATAGCTTTCAACGCGCTCGCTGGTACGAAAGGAGAGAGAAAACGTTTAAAGCGTGCCACAATCCTTGTAACTCCGCTCGTACTTGACGGATTCTAAAAAAACTCGCAGGGTCCCTTATGAATTCACTTAAGACGACTCGAAGGCGAAAGCTATATTCTTTTTCCTCTCAGCCCGATGTATTGATCGTGCCCCGACACCGTTCGAAAGCTTTCTGCACCTAACGTGGTTTTACACTGCCTCCAAGACCGGAGGGACATCACCTGGTTTTACATTGCCTCCGTGATCGGACCACCTTCGACCAAGCTACGGCGCTATTTGACGAAGTCATCAAGTGACGTTACGTCACGTGACACCAATGTGATGTCATCACGACGTCGCAATTTTCTGCGATCTGTGGCGTCATTTGTGACGTCAGACGGTGCCATCATTTCGTGATGACGATTTTTGCATCACTTGTCCCCGACGCCGCGGGACGCCGACGGTCGAATTTCGCGTTTGATGAGGCATCTAAAACTCTCGCCTTAAAATTGGCGGCGGTCGATTCGTGTGGCATTGAACTGCTTTAATGAAGGCATTCGATCATGATTGCTTGGAAAAGTGTTGCGGCCCCCGCCCCCCTTTAATGTGGAGAGTTGTGGCCATGCAGGTTTTTCACGAAAATGGCGGGAAAGCCATCGGCCAAAGGCGGTCAGTTGTGAGAAGCACATCACTGCTCCATTTTCATTTACGCATCCACTGCGGCTCTTGATCTGTTCCGCACCCGTCCTATCACGCCGGGGGGGGTCTGCAATGCACCCCCCCCCCCCCCCACACCTAAATAATTCTGCGCATGTCTATGCTTTTTACTAACTACACCCGTTTGTACTCCAATATACATTAATCTTATACATAATTTCTAACGTGACCGTATCATCTCGCACTTCTCAGCGTCTTAAGCATCCTCGCTCTCCGGCAGGCTTCTATCTTACGAGTAGGTTAACGCTAGTTTGGAGATATGGGCATAGGTCGGCAAACTCACTCATGAGTCGACTCACTCAGACTCACTCAGACTCAGATCGAGCCGTGAGTCTGAGTCTGAGTGAGTCCGGGTGAGTAATACTTCGGTGAGTTTGAGTAGGAGTGAGTCCGGTTGAGAAAAAATTTTAATGAGTCTGAGTCCGAGTGAGCCCTAAGCTCAAAGTGTATTTCTTGAGTGAGTCTGAGTGAGCTCTACACTTTTTTGCCGATCTACGGTTCTACTTACGCAACTTAGCTTTACTATCAGTCTTACGTAAGTTGACGTTTATACTCATGCCGATTCACGCATATTTCAAAGCACCACGTTCATACGCCCGCTCCATATTTATTGATCAGAGGCGTGAGTTACGGTGTAGGGGAGGGGGGGGTGACTTCCCTTTCCGCCCCCGAAATCTCTTTCCCGGGAATTTTTTATGAAAATATTTTATGTGTGTTATCTCTTTAAAAGAAGTGTCCTTACTGGAATGCAACCACAGATAAGGTACGAGAGGAAAAGGCGCCAAGTACAGCACCGATTGCGCGAGATATTGGCGTTAAAGAGCATTTACACCAAGTTCGAAGAAGGCAATTGTGCGCTAATGGACTCATGAGTCGGCTCACTCAGACTCACTCAGACTCAGATGGAGCCGTGAGCCTGAGTCTGAGTGAATCCGGCTGGAAAAAAATTTTCGTGAGTCTGAGTCCGAGTGAGTCCGGCTGGGAAAAATTTTAGGGAATCTGAGTCCGAGTGAGTCCGGTTGAGGAAAAGTCTGGTGATTCTGAGTCCGAGTGAGTCCCAAAGGCAAAACATATTTCGTGAGTGAGTCTGAGTGAGCTCCACATGTTTTGCCGACCTATGGATATGGCCTTCATGACTTGAGGCTCTATGTCATATCCTTCCCATTCATTTGTGTTCGCCTAGAAGATGTCCTTCGAATGAACCGGGTCCTCTGTGAACACTTGGCGGAAACAAAAGAAATCGTACGCTGTTTGCTTCAACGAAAATTTGTATCGAGAAAGACTGTGCACAGCTATTGGGAAAGATTACATGCTGAAGAGACACACGAAGCTGAGATACACAGGATAGTGGATCTAGAATTAGTGAGCTTGTGTTCTGCGCTTAATTTTTTTACGAATATATATATGCTTCAAGGGGCTGATCGCAGTACACCAGTTTTCGTCCCTTTGTCAGGCTTCTTAGGGCATATCTTAGTTTTTTTTACGAATTAATTCTTAAACGCACCCATGCAATCTGTCCATTCAGGTTTCCAAGATTTCGTTGTGAATCGCATCCGTCGTTCGGGTTTTACCATCCAGCTCTTGTACACCAATATCGAGCGACTGAAATGCTTGTTTTTCATATCGTCGCGTCTAATTTTGACCACGGGAAAGTCTGGAAATGAAAACGTCTTTGTTCTTAGCGTGACACGTACTTCGCGAAGTTTTCTTTCTTTTCACCTCTCTCCTCCCTCTTCCCTACAACCTCCAAAGGTTTTCGAAAGAAAAATTCGTCTGCATGTCCTATGTACGCAGAAACTCCTTGCGCGTCTGCATAGGCGTGCGCAGGGTTCCCCTTCAGGGGGGGCGAAGGTTCGTCGCAGCGCCCCCCCTCCCTATCATGTCAATGTATGGGGCTGACTTTGCGCCCCCCCCCTCACGCCCCCCTTCCCTATTATGTCAATGTATGGAGCTGGCTTTGCCCCCCCCCTCCCCCCCCCCCTCCCCCCCCCCTCCCCCCCTTATCTTGCCCCCCCCACCCCGTGCGCACGCCTATGCGCGACTGTGTCACGGAAGTTGGGCAAGCCCCACTACCCACCACTGGTCCAATGAAAATGAAGATGGGAAAACAAGGACGGCAAACACCACTCAATATTTCTGGACAGACGTAACTAATAATTGAGAAAGACATTAGTGAGCTTTCGGCATTCACCCGCTGCTAAACACCGGGGCCCCAAGTCTCAGCATCGCTCACACTCTACAGTAAGACGGAACTTTAGCGAGTTGGTATCTGCTCATATTTTGACGCAACAGCGCACAACGAAACGAGCAGTCATGATAGGAGAGGAAACGACGTACACAACAAGCGCTGTTACATTGAAATATGTTACAACCAGTGGCGTAAATCCATAAAGACCACAAGGGGGGGACAAACATCTTCCAACGGCGGCCATTTTGTTTTTACAAATATGCTTCATTTTTAATTATACAAAATAAAAATGATGCATTCACATATAATAATAATAATAATAATAATAATAATAATAATAATAATAATAATAATAATAATAATAATAATAATAATAATAATAATACAACGAGCATGATCGTCGGCGCCCGGTGACAAAAAATATCACTGGGCACCCAAGCGGCATCACATGGCGAAGTCTAATACCAACTCGTGGGAAGGCGCTAGCATCTCCTGCAGCTGCATCATTCGGGTTAAAGTATGCAATAAAAATGGTAGCACTTTTTGTGCTAACGCATAAAGGTATTTCCCATCGTGTGTACCGGCTAGAAGTACTTCGTTTCTGTTCATTGAAGGTACTTCAGATTTCAGAGCTGGTTTTACGGAAAATTCGTTGTCCTTGAATGTCAAGAAATTCAAATATGACGTTTCGAAGATAAATCCCAAGGGGGGGACCCATGCAAGGGGTGTCCCCCCCCCCCAGCTTGAGCACAGGGGGGGGTCAGGACCCCCCCTGACCCCCCCCATGATTTACGCCACTGGTTACAACATATGTTACAACAAACGCTGTTACATCGAAATACGTTACAGCATATGTTACAACAGCGCTTGTTGCGTGCGTCGTTTCCTCTCCTATCAGCCTGCTCGTTTCGTTGTGCGCTGTTGCGTTGAAATATGAGCCGATACCAACTCGCCAAAGTTACACTGAGATATGTTACATTGAAATATGTTGCAACATATGTTACAATGTCCGCCGCGGTGGTGTAGCGGTTAGGGTGCTCGACTGCTGACCCGAAGGTCGCGGGTTCGATCCCGGCCGCGGCGGTCGCATTTCGATGGAGGCGAAATGGTAGAGGCCCGTGTACTGTGCGCTGTCAGTGCACGTTAAAGAACACCAGATGGTCGAAATTTCTGGAGCCCTCCGCTACAGCGTCCCTCATAATCATATCGTGGTTTTGGGACATTAAACCCCAGATATTATTATTATTATTATTATAACATATATGTTGCAACAGCGCTTGTTGTGTGCGTCGTTTCTTCTCCTATCATGTCTGTACGTTTCGTTCTGCGCTGTAACGTAGACATATGAGCCGACACTCTAGCATCGCTAGTTAGCCGTCCGTTACGGAGTGCTTGGGCGGTGTCTTTTTTTCTTTCGCTCTTTTCATCACAGCACGCGTGACAGTGACAAGGCTCAGCACGCGTCACATACGCACGTGGCATTTACGTAACTAGCTCGAGATATATTGCCGCAACCATCGACTGCGAAGGATCAGACGTGTAGCATAGCTAGAAGAGGGACAAAAGAAGGTGAGTGAGGGGAAGGAGTCGTGGTGGGGGGAGGAAGGGGGTGGCGTGGTGTCTAGCGGAATCGTTTTTCACCGCTCTCGCGACCCCCCTTAAAAAGGTGTCCGCCACCTGCACGCGTTTAAAAATGTCGGCGAATCACGGTGAGCTACCTCGAGTGGCGCCACTCGTTACGCGTAGAGGTTAAGGTCTTGCGAAGGAGCGGGACCACGAGCCGATAATAGGAGCGAGCAAACAGCCGTCTCACGTGCGCCTTCGCAGCAACGGTGAATTATGGGCAGTGTATACGTAGCTTAAGGCTTGGGAGCAACGTAACGGCGTACACTTTATCGCAAGTACGTTGCTTCTTGGCAAGGTGCACTGTGTTGGGATTTTAGCTCACTTACCTACAGCGAAGGCGTGGGCGGTGCCAGGTTTTTTTGAGAGCGGTGCTGTTTAAGGTTTTCGTTGCGCCGGGTGGCGCGAACAGCAATTATCATCATCATGATCCGGTGCGCGCTTGCTTCGTCCTCTTCAACTTCTGCTTCGCTCCACACAACACGTGCGCCGATTTCTCAGGCGTGGAATACGATAATTATGATGGGCGAGTCTGTTACGTCACTAAAGATCACGTAATGGTACTTACTTAATAAGTAACTAGTCACGTGGCCAAAAAGCCACGTAACATCACGCGACTAGAATCACGTAACAACTTGTCACGGGATTACAGTTCCCGTAGCATCACGCAATAATTAGTCACGTGACCAAAATAACGTCATATCACATAACTAGTCACGTGAATAGAACCATGTAATATCACGTTACTACTCGCATGACTAAATATGACAAAACATTTAGTAACGGTACTCAAATCACGCAACCTTGCGTAAAAGCTAGTCACATGGCGTGTTTACGCCATAAACCGCATAACCGCTAGTCACGTGACAAAAATCACGACATAATGTAAGTCTGGTCAAGTCCAGCCATACTCTGTACTGCTGGCAAGAACTTAGCATCTCTAGCAAAAGCTTGGCCCGACTAGCAAAGCTTAGCTATATGTCGAACACTAGCTTCGCTGTTGGTTCCATCCATGCGCGGCTAGTGTAAGCTGCCCACTTTTTAGGTGCGAAGCATCTTAGTGTATCGGCTTGTCGGCGTCTAATGTCACGGTGCGTCATGTAGTCACGGTACATCTTAAAAACGGGTATGCGCCACAAAATCTGGGTAAATCCCACTGCTCTCCTCCGGTCCACTAAAAATGAAGAAGGCAACAGTTATCCCAACAAATAGACGACGTTAGTGGAGCTGAAACACGTACCCTTCTCTACACGTTTGTATTCAGCGAAGAATTTTATTTGGGGGGGGGCACTCACGACAAATGAGTTTATTGGGGAAGGGGCGGGGGGGGTGCGGAGTGGCGCTCTCCCACATCATCTAAATGGTTTTCGAAGCAGCGCACAAAAGGACACAAACATCCACACATAACAAAGACGCAAACACAAGCGCTGTACTGCAACTAATGATTTATTGTCGAAAGACCGGGCTTATGAAGGAGAACACGCACATGCGCATTGACAGCAGTGACTACAATGAGGACCAAAAAAAAAACAGGAAAAAAAAACACCGCACAAATAAAAGCACACACACACACACACACACACACACACACACACACACACACACACACACACACACACACACACACACACACACACACACACACACACACACACACACACACACACACACACACACACACACACACACACACACACACACACACACACACACACACACACACACACACACACACACACATATATATATATATATATATATATATATATATATATATATATATATATATATATATATATAGACGCGCGCACGCACGCACGCGCGCACACACACACATATACACGCACACACACGCACGCACGCACACACTTTCACCTTCCGAATCGCTAGCCTCCCTTCGCTTCTCGGTGGAGACCTAAACTGTTGCGCCGCAAGGCAATCGAAATTGCAGAGGCCCTCCGGCTCCTATCTCTCCTATCTTTATTTGCATCTACCTCAAATTTTCGCGCACGGCCAACGCTGCTTTTTCGCTCACAATCAAAGACGCTGACACCTGTAAAGTAGCCTGCCTTCCCACATGTGTGCAACTATTAACGAAAAAAAAAAATCCGCTGAAACTTGCTATCCTTCACTCCGGGGCAGCGCCAGCTAGGCACCCCCCCCCCCCCCCCCCAAAAAAAAAAAAAAAAAAAAAAAAAAAAAAAAAAAAAAAAAAAAAAAAACTGTCGCCGGATGCGTCGGCGTCTCCCAGCAACAATGGAGCACCGTTGGCATATAGTCGGACCACCATGGCTCGTATTAAGAATGTCGAACGCCTCGCTAAAGTGAAAGCACATACCGAAAGCGATTGTCGAAGAAAATGACCCCAACTCCTAAACTTCGTCACTGGTGCACGCATTGGCGCACTCAGCCACGATCTAGTCGACGGATAGAACCGCGGGGTTGAGGACGGCGTCATCCACAGAAATGTCATCAACGCATGCGATTTTTTTACAGCGAAAGCTGTTGTGAGATCACAACAGCGGCCATTCTTAGCGCCGTAGTTGTCCGCCGCCGGTGTCCGTAACCACTATCGCGCGAAATAAGAAAAAAATATGAATTAGAAGAAATATCCGGATAGAACGCGGTTCGAACCTGGGCGCTCTCCGTGGCGCAGCCCGGTATTCTACCACATAGCTATGCCGGTGCTTGAAACTCCCAAGCAAAGAGACCCTCTACTGACTCCATGTCGAGAAGGAACGACGCTAACATATGTAATACACATATAGCGTGGTAGAAGAGTAAAATAACAACCAGGCGTCACACAATGCGAATTGCGTAACGAGTGGGTCGTTCAGTGCTTCCAGCCCAATACAAAAGGCTCGGCTATAATTATTCATCGTCATCAGCCACAGACATCAACAAAGTGCACATAATGTCTTACAGGTGTGTCGCAGGTACGACACTCCTCCGCAGAATGTCGAATAATGGTATATTGGATGCTTCTCTACTTCACGAAAATTATGATTTATGGCGTAGTGGGGGGTACCTTGAAATTGTACTTGCATATTAGTAGCCCCAAGAGAGTTTAACGGGCTCTAGAAATGCCGCTCTTCCAGCTTTTGCTGTGCTTCTGCTGCGCTTTCCGCGCAGGCCTGGCGTTTTTCTGGCACCAGCAGAATAAGGCGTGAACGAACTAAGGACGCTCAACACCCCCGGCGCACGAGTCCGACCTATAGAGTTAATGTATATCTATGCTTTTGTTCGCAGCAACCGAAATTACGTTGCGCGTGTTGTTTACTCATGCGGCTAATCTTACGATCAGGCCAGGCCAAGCTGCATGAAAAGTGAACACGGCCGCTCTCTTCCGTGGTCGCTCTGCCGGCTGGGATCGCACTTCGTGACGTATCATACGGGAACTGTCCCGCAGTTGCGTCGTAACAGCGGGGTTCCCAATACATGAGATCATAAGGGAGCTATGCCGGGACCGGCGCAAAACGACAGAACAGCCGGGAAATGTTGCACTGAGGAACGTAAAAGCGGGGTTTTATTGAGATTCAAAGTACACCGTGTTCTATGGACATGCAACTGGGAAAAGTGAAATACTTCGTTATATCGAGAACTTCGTTGTATTGGACTTCGTTACATCGAAGTTTGTACTCTATTATGGGAAGGCGGTAAGCTGTCTCTATAGTTTCGGAATACGAGAAAAAAAAATCATGTTGTGAAGTGAACTGAAATGAACGACTCATTGTAGCAGTAGAGTGATTTTCGAACGCGCGCACGTATGGTAAGACCTGTT
The DNA here is from genome assembly GCA_030522465.1 of Rhipicephalus appendiculatus. NCBI lineage: Eukaryota > Metazoa > Arthropoda > Arachnida > Ixodida > Ixodidae > Rhipicephalus > Rhipicephalus appendiculatus. The sequence continues at coordinate 997,157 of JALIZH010030874.1, read as the reverse complement.
GACTTCTCAATGGCACAGGTGTACTACACGTTGCACGAAACTTGTAGAACTCTGTTCGCTCGACCGCTGCCGTCGCATGAACACGGAGGCGCGACTCACTTGATTGCTTGCCAGGGCTTTTTGGTCCTGGGTGCCGTGAACCGGACGAAAGCTAAGGAAGGGGGGGGGGGGGGGGGGAGTGAAACAAAAAAAAAGAACGTTACGAAGACGAAAAACGAAAAAGATTTGTAGAGCGGAACATCGAGAAACTCAGCCGTCTCGAATAAATCACCGCCCCGTTCAGTCTGTGGCCTCACGAAGCTTAGCAGAAGTGCCGCCCAAGTGTCGTTTCGAGAACGCTCTGCGGCGGTGGTGTCTTTTGGACGTCCCGCGCTTGGTTCCCGATTGGTGACGAGCGGGGCAAAACAAAGCGCGCGAAAACAAACGGCAGCAACGACAAGCAAAAAAAGTAGACCCGTCTGTTCTCGGCAGACGGAGGGCTTGCTCGACCTCCTTCGTGAAGCCAGCCCGTCAAGGTTAACGCGTGTTTTTCGAAGTGCGCCACTCTTACGACACTCGTGTGGTGTGAGCGCGAGTTTTTTTGGATGACCTTGAAGCGAGACGAACTTGAAAACGCGATGAAGGGGATTTTTGTGCTCCGTCCTGAACTCCTCTCTGTCGTGAAGACGACCGTCTTGTCATGATATTCCATACATTTTGTTTGTTTGTTTGTTTGTTTGTTTTTGTTTGTTTGCTTGCTTGCTTGCTTGTTTGTTTGTTTTTGTTTGTTTGTTTGTTTGTTTGTTTGTTTGTTTACGTCGCAGCAACACTTTGGCAGTACGACGAATGTCTCGCGTGCGGCAGGTCATGTGCCACATCCTTCTGAAGCTTTGCAGTCAAGCATACCAACAATACAGTCGATTAACGTAAATCTATACGTGCCATGTTTTCAAGAAGTTATGTATGTATTACGTCCGTACGCTTGCTTAAGTTCTACGTATTTATCCATACGAGATTCTGCGTGCGTGTTTTACTTATTACAGAGGGCTGAGCCACGGGCGTAGCCGGGGGGGGGGGGAGGGGGCTGCACCCCCACCCCCCGAAAATTATAATTTTGCATATGTACATAATAATACGCACCAACACATAGAAACGCACGCACGAACATACATAAAAGGTGGTTGCCTCCCTCTTTCCGAAAAAAATGTCTGGCTGCGCCACTGGACTGAGCTATAATTAATCATCATCATCATCATCATCATCCACAGCATCAACGAAGTGTTCAGCTGCTCACGTGACCTCTCAAGCTCCGAAGTAGGTGATAGTGAGAAGATAAAATCGCCACACTGCGTAGTTTTCGCCTTCGAATCGTCTTATACACTCTTAATTATGGACCATGTAAAGTGCTGGATATAGCCAGGACATTACACCTTTTTCGCCTAGTTTCCCGGCTATAACTAGAACTTTACCCGGGACTTGACTAAAAGTGTAGCGAGTGCATAAGAGACCCCGTGACTTCTTTCTTAACAGTAAAGCTGTTTAGCAAATCGCTCCTTGTCCGACGAACCAAAAAGCTATCATAATCACTAACGGGTATGCGTCGCAGATATTGGGTAAACCCTACTATTCACCACTGGTCGACTAAAAATGTAAGAGGCAACAGCTGGCCAAACAACAAATGCCTGCGAAGCGACGGCGGCGAGCCGAACACCCCGAGTACGTACAACGAGAGAATACTAGACAACGGGGAAGGCAACGGCGGCTGCGAGAAGACCCCGAAGCGATGGAAGGCCTACGCCAACAACGTCGTGCCCGCAGATCTATATGAGAGGTGCGGACGCTTGGTTTCAGCGCGAGTTTCTGTCTCTGGAGTTTGGACATCCGTGTCGTGGCTGTGAGTGTCTGCAGTTTAACTCGAACCTCTCTGCGCCGAGAATCTACGTAGAAACAACCTAGCATCACCTAGCTAAAGTATAGCAACGACCTATAGAAGCAACCTAGAAACAACCTGCATCACCTAGCTAAGGCTTAGAAACAACCCAGAAGCAACCGAGATTAGTCCACAGAACCGTCCAGTTTCGCTGTTTCAAGCCTTGCGCGGCTTAGTGCAAGCTTCGCCATTTTAGGGGCGAAGCTCCTTAGGCCCTCACGAATGACCGTTGTCGTCGCGGCTCGCCGTAGTCCCTAGTCGAAGCGCAGGTGCGAAACATCTGTGCGCAATACCGTCTACAGAGCGTACTTAGCGCGCATATGGCTTAAAGAAACAAACAAAATAAAAGGCCACAACACCGTAAAAACACCGACATTTAACCACCCATCAATCAAAGCCTGTGGCAGAACAAAAGGTTAACAAGAACAAACTAACAGGCTGTTAACCAGAACAAAATAGAAGGCCACGATTCACCATCCGATGCACACTGCTTCGCCCCATCATCAGCATTCAGTTCGTGGATCTGCAGCCATTTTTTTTACTCGTGTACAAAACTTTGATTACGGCATCTTTTCTACTGTGCTATACATATTGTGCCACACTGCGTGTCCATACGTTGTGGTGTTCTTTTGTTGTTGTTGTTGTTGTTGTTGTTGTTGTTGTTATTATTATTATTATTATTATTATTATTATTATTATTGTTGTTGTTGTTGTTGTTGTTGCTGTTGTCTTCATTCGTTTAGCACACGCCAAACGACAATGAGTGGCCTCTGCACCTAAGGGCAACAACACGCCACCTCACCCCCCCCCCCCCCCCTATTTTTTTTCATCACAATAAAGTTCTTTCCTCCTCCTCCTCCTGTCAGTAAAAAAGAAAAGTATTTCCGTCAGGGGCGACCCCGATCACCTCTACGGTATGTATATATATATATATATATATATATATATATATATATATATATATATATATATATATATATATATATATATATATATATATATATATTTTATTTATTCATTTATCATCATGGCGATCGATTCACTTTCCAATCAGAACGGACTCGTAAACAACCTTAAGTGTACTCACCGCTTTGCGCTTACCGCTCGGATCGATCTCAAGGGCATGCACCGCTCGATCTGCGAGTATCCACCCTTTCATTCATTCGACCGAGATGCGCCAGAGCGATAAATACGTTCGCGTAAAAAGGCACGAAACCGCATGACCGTGCGAACTCAATGAACTTTGTCGGTATCACGTGTTGGCGGCGCTGAGACGAATTCTGAGCGAGCGCGGTCGTACCGAATTTTTTAACTCGACTCACTGCATGGGACTGATCTGTATGCACAACGAAGCGTGGGTTCCAACTTCAGATATCACTCGACACTCGGTCGTATACATGCGGCACCGTCTCTGAGGGGCCCCTACAGCGGCTGAGAGTATGCATCGTCCCTGAAACGATCGTAAAGTCTTTATGTGTACAGCTATAAAGTTCGTTTCATCATTCGAAAAACGAACGGTTCGTTTCTCCTGGGTGCGTTTCATCCGAAGCTGCATACTTTGTTTTCCGGCAGCGTTATATAGCTTGTGTGTCACTCTTGTAGTTCACCGTCTCCTTTGCATTTTTTATGTTGATTTTTTTGTTGCTGAATGATTTCTGAGAAACTGCCATTTAGTCAGATCGATAGCACTCGAGAATGCTGTATGAACTGGACTATCCCCATAGACTGTCATGCGTTATACGCCCTATATTGTATATATGTACATAGTGCTTCTGATTATTTTTCTTCTTTTATTGTTTTTATTTTCTTATCCTTGTATGTATCTTCTATATTACTACCATGATGTTGGGATAGCCGGCTCTTACGTAGCCTACCTTCCCATATTTTTCATTTATAAATTAAAAAAAAAGAATTATTTCAGTAAATTGGGAATATCGTTATCCTGAGTTGAATTATCCGAACCAAATTTGTACGTAATGACCTACGCCTCATCGTTTACTTGTTAATCAATTCTATTTCTGTTAGCTTTGGTGTTCATAACCTTTTTTACTTGACAACACTCGCTACGTAATTGAGTAATTTTTTTTTTTCAGCAGCCAAATAGCTTATTGACAATACAAGCTGTGGCAAGCGACGTAGCTTTGAACGCTTGAATTTGACGCGAAATCTGTTCTTTGAAAACACCCTAGACCAGTCCCATATGACCAAAACAGAACACCGGTTATCTGGCATATGCATTTTGTGGCCTGCTCAGTTCCGTGTTTTTCTTTTGACGCGCTTACGTCAACTGCTTGCTATTCTTCATTTTTAGTGGACCAGTGGTGAGTGGTGGGATCTACCCAATTTCTGTGGCACAAACCCGTTTATGATGATGATAGTTTTCTGATGGGCCGCACACACAAATTGCGGGTAGTTTAAACAGCTTCGCTGTTAATAAACGTGGCTATGATGCACAATATAACGATACACTGTATATTGAAACACTGAGCACGAAGTAGCTATTACAGAAAACAATGTGGAAATGTAAGAACAATTTCGTTTACGTCTTCATTCAGATTTACAAAAGTACTATCTAATTTATTTGCGAGTCAAAGTATTTAGAGTAAACCTCTCCCATTCCAATTTATTTAACAATGAAAACAGGCTGTGTCTTAGCGACTGCATGATTTAAATTTGTGCGCCTGTATGGTACCGATCTCCTTTCTTGGCTACGAGTGCGCGAGTCACTTTGTGTGTGTGTGTGTGTGTGTGCGTGCGTGCGTGTGTGTGTGTGTGCGTGTGTGCGTGTGTGTGTGTGTGTGTGTGCGTGTGTGTGCGTGCGTGCGTGCGTGTGTGTGTGTGTGTGTGTGTGTGTGTGTGTGTGTGTGTGTGTGTGTGTGTGTGTGTGTGTGTGTGTGTGTGTGTGTGTGTGTGTGTGTGTGTGTGTGTGTTCAAGTCGTGACGTATGTTTTCAAAAGTGATTTAAAATTGTCAGAGCTGAAACAAAATGAATATAGAAGTCAGTATTTGTAAAGACTTGTCGCACGTATGATATTATGTTTTTGAAAAACTTCGATTCAATCGATCACATTTGCCTGCCTCACTTAGTCATTGGCCATTAGTTGACATGCGTCGTTGGTTTGACGCCGTCACCACCCGGTTTATGAGTGTTCATACGCACACAATACCGATTAGCGTTAAAGAGAATCAAGAAAACATTACCAGCCATTTTACCACTGGAGTAGCTTATTGCGGGCAACTGTGCAAACGGGCTGGTGGAATCGTCACTTCAGTCAGGCGTAGCGTCAGATACGCCCAAAGCCACCCGTACGCCTCAACAGGTCACGTTTCAGACATTTGAAACTTTCAAGCTTTCATGCCGATTGGCTTGAAAAAAGCAACGAAAAATATGTACTCAGCCTTGTAACACTATCATATCATATTGCAGGCAACTGTGCAAACATACAGCTGAAATCGTCACTCCGATCACGCGCAAACTGGTCACGTCTCAAACCTTTCAAGCTTGGTCCGAAGTCATCCCCGCAGCACAGAGTGCTTAAACAGGGCGCGATTTTATGACCGCTATAATGAGTGTGCCTTTGCATGTCCATTAGAACAAATTCAAATTCAGCGGCTCAGAAAAAAAAAAAGTTGGTGCACTTGGTAGAAATGTTGTACGATATACATACCGAGCACACAGGTGTGCGCAGAGTTCCCCATGAAGGGAAGGGGGGGGAGGAAAGTTTGCAACTTTCCTCCCCCTTCGAGCTCACTTACGACCGTTCATTTCTCGAATAATGATGGCGTACAAATCCACTTTTCGTAAACGTATGCGCGACTCGCATTTTCCTTGTTAACATGGTTAATTAATTATTTAACGCGGGGCTTCGCTGGAGCCTACGTTGCGACAGGCTGTCTCGTCTTCTTCAAGGCCGCTTGTCGAACCATTGGCTCCAGCGGCACCCCGCGTTAAAGAATTTTTCATCTCGTCAAGCTTCCATCTTCCCCTGCGAGAGGGAAAGATAAAGGAAAGACAGGGAGGTTAACCAGAGGAAGACTCCGGTTTGCTACCCTGTACTTGGGAAGGGGGGAGCCTTAGCTGTTAAAGCAGGGGTCTCAAACTCACATAAACTACTGGGCCGCAGTCACGAGATTTAGGCCCGTATTCACAAACCAACCTCGGCCTTACCTCACGTTTTCCTCAAGTTTCTGTACTCTCTACATGCGTTATAAGGCCTCAAAAATGATAACAGGGTTAAAGATAACAACAACATTGGTGCATGCATACTGGCCTACTTTGTTCATCAAGCTCAATAAATAATAATAATAATAATAATATCTGGGGTTTAACGTCTCAAAACCACTATATGATTATGAGAGACGCCGTAGTGGAGGGCTCCGGAAATTTCGACCATCTGGTGTTCTTTAACGTGCACTGACATCGCACAGTACACGGGCCTCTACCATTTCGCCTCCATCGAAATGCGACCGCCGCGGCCGGGATCGAACCCGCGACCTTCGGGTCAGCAGCCGAGCACCCTAACCGCTATACCACCGCGGCGGACAAGCTCAATAAAGGCTTAAGAGCGATGAGGAAAACTCGAGGTAAGCATGAGGTTGGTTTGTGAATACGGGCCTTAGGCCCGTATTCACAAACGCTGCTCGACTCGAAACTCGACCTCAAGGGATCCTTGAGGACTGTCTCGCGTTGCGACTTCTGCAACGCGAGAAGACTCAAGGATCCCTTGAGGTCGAGTTTCGAGTCGAGCAGCGTTTGTGAATACGGGCCTTAGTAGTCCCGCAAAGGGTCGGAACAGTAATAAGCGACGAGCGGGGAGGGGGGAGGGGGGGGAGAGTTTGAAGAAAAATTTAATTTTTTGTTGCCGTTTGAAAGAAGGCCTTTGCCATTCTCATATATGGGTCACTTCTGAAGGGGATTCAGCGTCAGGCTTCGCGAAGCATATATCGATACCCATCTACGCAATGATCTACACAATTGAGCAATGTCACGAACAGTCACAAAGTCGTACAAGAAATATGGGACGGAGATTCTCGTGTGCAACCCGCGGCCCGCAAGTGAGTGGTTGGCGGGCCGCATGCGGCCCGCGTGCCGTGTGTTTGAGACCCGCTGTCTTAAAGAGACACTAAAGCCAAACAATGAATTGGTTTAGATTGATTAATTGTACTCTTACAACTCTAATGTGGTTAATTTCACCATCATAGTTTATTAATAGAGGAGAAAATCAGTCAAAGTTTCACATTTAAATTTCGCGCCAGAATCTCCCCGCGTGACGTCACTGATTTCGAAGCGTATTTTTCTTATTTTGGCGACGTTTGATCAATGAAATTTCGCGAAACTTGGTACGAGCCGGATGCGCGACCCCGTTGCGTTCCGCAGGACCAAGTAAATTTGTGTTCAGATCAGTTCAGCTCAGTATCTGGCCCCCCTCAGGGCACAAAGCATGTGCTTCATATTTACGGATTAGGAGCTACGTAGGCTCTAGTAGACTCCGCCAAAATGCACGACTTCACGGTGTCTGGGGCGCCATTTCTTTTTGCGTGTTTTTTCATTTACTGTTGTGAACTAGAACATACATTTGCTAACCAAGCATCTTCTCGCAAGTGTGGTACTTTTGCAGGGGCGTAGCCAGAAATTTTTTTCGGGGGGGTGGGGGGGGGGGGGGGGGGGGTTCAACCATACTTTATGTATGTTCGTGCGTGCGTCTGTATGTGTGCGTGTGTATATATGCAAGCAAAACTGAAAAAATTTCGGGGGGGGGGGGAATGAACCCCCCCCCCCCCCCCCCCCGTTGGCAATGCCACTGTGCTTTTGGTATCGTGAAAGAGTATTTTACAAACACGAGATTAATCGTTTTGCTCTTTAGTAGGGTGACGTAGGTGAAGTCACACGCTCGTTTCACATGCGTGCTTACAACAACAACAACAACAACAACAACAACAACAACAACAACAACAATAATAATAATAATAATAATAATAATAATAATAATAATAATAATAATAATAATAATAATAATAATAATAAAATACCCTTAATATCTCTCTATTCTTCAAGAAATAAACATTTAAAGGAGAGCGCTGATCTTGTCTGTGTGTTCATATGTGTTTCTGCATGCGTGGTCGTGTTTTTGGCGCCAAGCATAGGCGTGCACACGAGGGGGGGCAGAGGGGGCGGCCGCCCCCACAAGTTACCGAAGTGGGAGGGGGGGGGGAGGGGGGGGGCGCAAAGTCGGCCCTATACATTGACTTAATATGGGAGGGGGGGCTCTGCAACGAACCTTCGCCCCCCCCCCCCCCCTGAAGGGGAACCCTGCGCACGCTTATGGTGCCAAGTATTCTGTTAATAATGATACACGAAGCTCAACCGCATCCCCGAGCGAACGGAAAGTTGCTGGAAAGAAAAACAGAGAAATATAGATAGACGAGGACTAGAGAGCGTCCGTGACGAGGAAGGCTTGTGAACTCGCTACTGCGCATGCAGAAGTGATCCCCAATGACTGAGGCTCGAAGGATCAAGGTAAGTCATCGCGATCGTCGTAAAGCTCATGGCTTCTGCGAATTGACATTCACGATGACGGGATAGATCTGAGACCCTCTCTGTTGGACACTTCGGTCTCCTTCACGTATATTCATGACACGTAACAACTGCATGTGTGTGTTGCTGCGAATGCGATAGTTCGAACGCCGTTCGAATTAATTGACTCTCCTTTAGTCAGCCGATGAGTAGATTAACCCGTACATAAGTGTGGTGTGTGTGTGAGTGTGTGTGTGTGTGTGTGTGTGTGTGTGTGTGCGTGCGTGTGTGTGTGCGTGCGTGTGTGTGTGTGTGTGTGCGTGTGTGTGTGTGTGTGTGTGTGTGTGTGTGTGTGTGTGCGTGTGTTTGTGTATGTGTGTGTGTGTGAGTGCGCGCGCGTGCGTGCGAGCACGTGTGTGTGTAACAAATCGAACTAGTCTATTTAATTCGACAAATTCAGTGAAATAGGATAGGGCACTACTATTTAACTGAAATATTTACGAAAATTTTTTTTTGAAAATTTCTTTCTTACTCAACTGCGCACGCAACTGACAAAGTTATTTCGTACTGCCGTCCAGAACTGAGATCAAACGAGAGAGTGGACCAAGCTACACGCGTTTGTCAGGCAGCCATGCTTTTCTGGCTTAAAACCGCTATGATTCCTTATACTTACCAGTCTGTCGAACGAACTGCCTATTTGCTCCAATCGCTCCATTTATGTTTTTGGTGGACAATTAAAAGTTGATAACTCGCAACGTATAATGACACGAACTCGATAACGCCGCTATAAAACCGTATATACCACGTATTGGCTAGCCAGGGATGGGGAGGGGGGGGGGGTGCAAACCCCCCCGTCGAAATTTTTCAATATTGCATGTATTACGCAACTGCGGAAACATCGTAATCTTAGGCACGCCGGCATAGGCGTGCACAGGGTTCCCCTTCAGGGGAGGCCGAAGGTTCGTCGCAGCGCCCCCCCCCCCCCCTCCCTATTATGGCAATGTATGCGGCTGACTTTGCGCCCCCCCCCCCTCCCCCGAGTTGCAGTGCCCCCCCCCTCCCTATTATGTCAATGTGTGGGGCTGACTTTGCGTCCCCCCCTCTTAGGTGACTAGGGGGGCGGCCGCCCGCTCTGCCCCCCCTCCCCCGTGCGCACGCCTATGCACGCCGGTACCTGGGTCATACTGTTCGTTGAAATGCATAATCTTAAATGACAGTCCAAGCAATGCGCCAAACGATGGAAAATATAATCACCAAACGCGCCTCTTTTTCGTGATCATTTTCTCTTTGGTCTTGGGCATTGCGTGCGCTGACTTTTAAATTACGTAATTTTGTGGGGTCACTGTAAATAACCGGCAGGGGTGGCGCCAGGGGTGCCCGTAATTGTTCGGTAATTATTCTATTGTATGATACTATCTTAGAGTAGACTGTGAGAATTCACATGTAAGAACATTAAATGTTTCGGTGGCGATGGTGGTGCGCATGTTCCGATGGTGTTGGTCATATATGCTTTTGTTCGCCAACGAATAAAACCATCGTAAAAAACAGCGCGAAAACAAGGACGAGACAGGAGAAACAGGACTAGCGCTGTCTTCTGTCTCGTCCTTGTTTTCGCGCTGTTTTTTACGATGTATGTGTACCAACAAGCTCAAGTTCGCATGCTTCTCGAATAAAACCAGTTGGTAGTCGGCACCCGTCCTGTCTACAGTATTTCCTTGTAATCGTCTGCTTCGCGCCTAGATGTTTGCATAAGTATGTTGCAAGCATCTAGGTCGCCCCCCCCCCCCCCTCCCCCCTCGCAAGAGCAAGCGCTCAAAACACCACGCATGCATCCCGCCGTCCCTGCTGCCCCCCCCCCCCCCCGCCCCAACCCTCCCTTAGGAACTCACTTGTCGTGGTGCCCCCACCGCCAATTAAAAAAATTCTCGCGCCACCCATGATCACGGTGTGCGTCACAGCAGCATATAATGTTTAGTGCGGCGAGATTCGCCGTGCGGCGTGCATTATAAGTTAGTATGCGTGAGACGCACGAATCGACGAAGTTGCAACATTACGCGAGAATTGCATCACTTTTGTCTGTCGTCGTGCGTAGACTCTCTTAGCGCCAGAGGCGCGCCTGCTTCCTGACACTCTCCAATTTGCTAAGCGACGAATTACAAGATATGGGATAAAGTAGCAAGAAAGAACACTACAAAGTGACAAATTAGTTATACGAAGCGCAGCTTCCAGCCATGGCGCCATATATATATATATATATATATATATATATATATATATATATATATATATATATATATATATATATATATATATATATATATATATATATATATATATATATATATATATATATATATATATATATATATATACCGTTGCGTAAACGCACCAATTAGCTGAGATCCGCCCCAAATGGGAGTACACAACGTGTTCCCTAATGAGACTTTCACCTACTCCATACAAGTGGACTTTTAGCTAACTCCGTGTTACACCTTACGGAGGGGGGGGGGGGGGGGGGGGTATGTATATTACTTCATTTCCCACAAACGTTTTTACGTAATTAAGTTACAATGAGTATTACCTCATTTGTTGAAGGAGCCTTGAAGTGGCAAAATTGGAGTGAATTTCTGAGTGTTTAATACGAAGCGTAAATGTCCCCTCATTTTTCACGAGTGTTTATAGGTGCTCAAAGTCGAGTGCACGTTGCTGCATTTATTGATGTGGTTTCTTATTAAGTACTACAGACAAAGTTACATTTCATTTCGAAAATGCCACCGCGCTTCTTCTTCTCGAATTCTTTTTTTATTTTTAGGATTCTCTGGGTTCTGTTTTTTTTTTTTTGCTATTTCCGGGTAAATATACTATTAACGCCGCAAATATACTAATATTAACGACTTATTAATGCCCCTTCCCACACGCACGCAAAGCGCGTTTCATAATCATAACGCGCTTGAAGCAGTACGAAATCGCGCAACCCGCTGCATATCTATTCAGATTACTCATTTCACACTAGTGTTACAAAACTAAAATCCGAAGCACATCTTGATAACCTGCAACTAGGACGCCTTAGATCTATAGGTTGTGCCTTTTTCACAAGTTTTTTAATCTTGCACAGTGGCGTAGCCAGGGGGTGGCACACCGGAGTCGTCCCCCCTCCCCTGAAATGATCATGATGGCTCATAATCATTTCATGGCTTTGGCATGTAAAACACAGGAATTTCATTCGCGACAATACAATTGTATTATTGTGAATAATGCAATTCCTGCGTTTTACGTAAACGAATTGCTCGTAAACATGTCGTGGTTTTGGCACTTAAAACGCAGGAACTTAATTTTCGGCAACACACACACACGTGTGCGTACGTGTATATATATATATATATATATATATATATATATATATATATATATATATATATATATATATATATATATATATATATATATATATATATATATATATATATATATATATATATATATATATATATATATATATATATATATATATATATATATATATATATATATATAGTCATTTCGGCAAGGGTACACTGAACATCGCTCATGGGGAACATCAAAAAAAGTAATTTGTGGCAAACATTTATCAACGGTGCTGTGCAGTGTGCACAACCAAATTTATACAGCAAAATAAATAATAATTAATATAACAAGAACTTAATGACGCTCATGCAGTCTTGCTGCTTGAGCTAGGGTGAAAAAAGCGGAACCGGCCCGTACTATCTGTGCTTGCACCTTGAGCAAAGCATTCGCAACTCGAGAGGAATCATGAAACGCTTCGAGCATTGGTTCACGAGGGATGCGATGCGGGCTTGTTGGTAGCACATCTTCAATAGGTTTCTTTGTAGCGCACATACACGACAGGACGAAATGAAGGCTGGGCGCTAACTTATAGAATAAACTATGTTGGAAGTTAGCGCCTGTCGTGTATGTGCCTTACAAAGAAACCCATTGTGGACGAGCGTTCGGCGCTGTTTCATCTAGGCAACATTTTCCCCGTTTCCTCCATTCCTGTCCACGTCTCCTCATCCTTTCCCATGCTGACGACGCCCGCCATGGCCTCCGAAATTGCGCGCCGGCTAGAGAAACCCGTAGGTGCGCAATCTCGGAGGCCATGCGCCCGTCAAAGCATTTCTTTTAACTTACTTCAGGTGGCAGCACCTGATCAGCTGCTGCTTCGGGTACAGTGTACTTCGCGCTGCTTTCGCTTTCGATTAATATTTTGGGTTTGTAACCTCCAAGATTGATCACCAGCAGTTTTCTGCCTGCGCGCAATCTCGGAGGCAATGTTGAGTTTTAGCTGGTACCAAAGTTTGACGCTAGGCGGCAAGCCGTGTCAGGGCGTGTTCGATTATACGATTGTAATGCACACTTCGCGTTGTGTTTGTTTTTTCTCATGGCTTGCGTATTATAATTATAATCGTGTAATATAACACTTGTAATTGTTACTTGCCTTGCTTTCAAAGACGAAAAATGCATTACTCATTTTAAACAAAGACCTGATCTCTAAAGCCATGCTTTTTCATGCAGCCAACGAAAAAAAGCAATCAGGCAAGTAGTTTTGGAAAGTCTGAACAAAAATAGAGCCATAAATATTGCGATATTTTTTTTGCGACGTATGGCAAAAAACCAAACTTCTTTGTCAGTTTGCCTTGCCGAAGTCTCTGAGGCTATGCTTTTGTATACAGAATTTGCCGAACGTACTGGCGCCAAAAACACGTCATGACTTCTTAGCCGACCGGAGCCAGAGCTTTGTCTGTGGCTTTGCGTGCTGCTAGGCGCACATTAGAACGCACTCCGTTCATAGTAGCAAATTTGCGATTGTATTGTGCGGCGTTGTGATTGCAAAAACTTCAAATGACTTCCACGGACTTTTACCTACGTTATTACGTCGGTCACAAGGGCAAGTTCGGCCACGAGTTTCTTGAGTTCGAGTTTCGGCCAGATGGTTAGTATTACCCGTTAAAAAAAGAGATGCACATCGAATGCGTCGTGACCGCGGCTTGGAGGCATCGCTTGTCGTTTTCCATGTGCGCAGTGATCGCATTTCTAATAATATACCGTTAATTGCCTTGGCTTGTGGTTGCTTGGATGCGCGCACACTTCCTTTTACTGGGACAGAACTTCCTGTTACGTCTGAACAAACGATGAAATCACTTCTACTCTGTCGGTACTTCGGTGTATTCACAGCGTTCGATCGGAGTGTTATGTCTGATGCTTTTGTGAGCCCTACGAATTCGATTTCCAGCCCCGGCGGGCAGTTGGATGGGAGTGAAATGCAATTAAGCATGCGCACTCAGATTGCGGTGCGCGTTAAAGAACTCCAGCTGTCCAGAATTCGACGAAAAACCGCCACCATTGCGTGCCTCATAATCATAACGTTGCTTTGGCACTGGCAATACCACAATTCCAGTTCAGTTGGTGCTATTCAGTGTCATACATTTGGCCCGTTTGGAACTTCTCATACTGCAATACTGAGTGACGTTGTTTTAATTTGGAATTCTCCGCGGAAGAGCGGCATTTCTGTTTGGACGCGCTCTTTCAATTCTCATCTGCTGAAACGGCATGGTTCTGACTGGTCGCGTTTGAATTCGTTGCGATTCTGTGTATCTTTGAAATTTTAATCGGCTTCGATACTTTGCATCCACTATTGCCCTGTTCTTACCAAATTACTTGTTTACATTCTAGGCAAACTCCGGTACGCAAACAACTCGAACTACAAGAACGACACCATGATCCGGAAAGAGGCAAGTTTCACTCATCTTTATTTAACACTCCTGCATGCATTCCCACTACATTTTATTTTTTTACATGTGATTGGCAAGTGACGGCAAAGCGTCAGCGCAAAGGCAAAACTATGTGTCGTAATCACTTGCTAATGCATAGGACATAGCGTTGTTTTAAAAACGACGGGTGGTACTATTGCACACATGAGCATGTTGTAAATGGGGGGTATGTAGAGTGATGTACTTTCCTGAGTACTGGCACGCTTTGACTACACGGGTCATTGCGTATGCGTCTGCTGCAATAGTTCAGTTTTTGTAAGCAGTACTTGGTTATGTTATCACAAATTATCTGTAGGAGTACAGTGAACTGGGCTAGTTGCCACTGGTTAATTTTGTTGCAGCATGGCAAAGATGACAAAAAAAGCTGAGGCACACAAAAAACGGGTCCCGTCGCTGTGTTTCATCGTTTGTGTGGCTTACCTTCTCATTGTTTGTCGCGCTGTTACAGGATTGAAAAATTATCTTTGTTAAAAGTGTTGCATTCAGATGTGTGGTACTGGGGGATTGAAATGCAGTACTCATAGGCAACCATTTTTATGTGCAAATACCGGCAGGTCTGGAATGTCCATAGTGCACAGTGAGTTAAATTTAGTGATGTGACTGAACACGCTTTCCATAATTGTCTTTCAGCTTTGCAGTGATGGCCTGCTGTGTGTTCACTCCCCTAGTTGTTTTAGTTTCTGCCATGGGTGAAGGCACACAAATTACAAAGTGCTTCTCAGTAACATAGTAAAAGTAGAAAAAGGACTGTTAAATATTGTACAAAAGGTTAGGGTGCCGTGCATTTCGAGCTAGCGGTTTTACTCCTAAGCCAGTGAGACGATCGTTGTTCATGGTTACGCTTTGAATGCAGGCCTACGTGCACAAGTGTGTCATGGAGGAGCTGAAGCGCATCATCGATGACTCGGAAATCATGCGTGAAGACGACGGACTCTGGCCTCACCCAGACCGTATTGGACGACAGGTATGTGTTTCTGAAAAGATTTGTTTGGCCTAGCTTGTTTATAGCTAGATACTTATGAATCCACGCAAATGAGAGGAGGACAGTGCAAAAAATAGGCCAGCGTAAAAGGCATGTAAAAATAGCCTCACATGTTAACCGTTCAATGCCCATACAATTTTTTTTGTAGGCGTATAGCCATTGACCTTTTAGCCATTTCTGTAACATTAAAAAAAAGAAGAAAATTGTGCCAGGTTTACAGAAATTTTATCACTCAATTTGTGGAGCTTTTTTTTTTTTTCTAAAAGAACTGGTACCATTCTTTCAATTCAATGGGGTTTTCTTATTTTCACTAATTTCCGTTTCAAAAATAGCTCTAAGGTGGCTTCAGCACTTGGCAATACAGTGAAAGCCGAGACACAAATGGCACGACTGTGACGAGTATAGTAGTCACAACTGTGATGAATATAGTAGTCATTGGTTCCATGTGGGATCAGTTTTCGTTGATGAAAAGTACAGTCGTCATCAGTCATTTTGGTAAAAAATCTCATGGCAACTATTCTCAACGAGAGGGAAAGGGTTAAAGGGAATGCTAAAGAAAAATGATAAATCAGGAAGTGTTCTTATAAAGCTGAATTTTAATATCTGGGGTTTTACGTGCTAAAACCATGGTATGATTATCGGGAATGTCTCAGGAAGTTTCGACCAGGTTTTCTTTTATGTGCTCTGACATTGTGCAGTACACAGACCTCCACTATTTTGCCTCTATCGAAATGCTACCACCACGGCCGGTATCAAACCCGCGACCTTCGGGTCAGCAGCCAAGCACCGTAACGACTATGCCACCTCGGCAGACCATTACAGCTCCATTTTCTTTAGCTTTAGATAATAAGTTGATTACTTCAAAAAAAAAAGAAAGCATTGAATCCTGTCTGTATTATTTTTTTTTAAATGTCTCACCGAAACCTTTTCATATTTTAGTCACTGTGGCTCAGTAAAACATTCTTGATGCTTGCTCAGTTCAATCATCTGCTACTTTAGAATAAATACATTTCAATAGAAAAAGAAAATTAGCTAGGCCCGGGCAAGTGCTGTCAGAATCGATGATACAGTGAGCTGGTGCAGGAATATCGGGGTGGTCATTGGAAGAGTGCAGTCATTTGTCAGACCTGATTTATGGGGAGGGGAATGGTTCACGTTAGAAGTTCAGTGCTTTCAGTGAAATGATAGGCATTTTCTTCAGGCATCCACTGTTGTGTAGCGCTGCTGAAGCCATTGCTTATGCTGCTGTATTATGGCTGCATGCACCATAAATACCAGATGTGTATTTGCTGGCCAGCTGTGCTTGAATCAGCCTTTTTTACAATGCCACAGTGCATGCCCCCCTTCCCCTAGCGGAAAAGGTGTGAAATGCTTTGGTATGGTCTACACGCGCCTCTCGATGTTGGAGGCTTTTGTTCTGGCGATCCTGGTTGTCCAGGATAATTACGCAGAGCTTTGCTTCACCTACCAAAACGGCAGTGGCAGCACAGGAAAATGAAAAGGGCGCATTGCCCGTTAGGGATCAATTTTTAGAATCAAAGTGACCAAAGTCTTCATCCATAAAAATACAGTCAAACCTGAATACGTATAGTATCAAATGCAGAGGAGATTGCAACACAGTTTTGTTTGTCAACAACTTGAAATAGTACTAGGTATGTGTCTCTGAAGCTAGTCTAAAAGCTTTGCATGTCCTCAACACTCTCTTGAAATCTAAATATTGGAAATTTAGCCGTTTGCTTTTCCGAGGCCTCGTTTACGGTGTAAGAGCTCACTTATCTATTTTCTCATTCGTACCTACTTGAGAACCTATGTATCTGACCAATTGGCCTTTCACGTTCTTGGAAATGCATGGCAGCCCCCTTTATATTATCGAATGGCCACAGTTAGTCTGCCTTACTGCAAGTACTCTGTTATTAAATTCATTGCAATACCTTGCTGTATCATGGTTAAGCTTCATCATTGCATCATCATTGCATGCATTCAACACGAACTTAAAAATTTTATTTTGCATAATTAATTCTTCAAGGATAATTATTTATGTAAAAGTGTGTACATAAGTAGCTTTAAAAATGTTTGTGAATTGATATTTAGATTTTATGGTGTGTCTAAACTGACAGCACTCGGTGGCCAGTTTGTTCTGCATGGCCGACGTGTAAGCAAGCTACTACATTTCGTCCGCAAACTCTGTTTTCGCAGGAGCTGGAAATTGTGATGGGCGACGAGCACG
Source organism: Rhipicephalus appendiculatus (assembly GCA_030522465.1). Taxonomy (NCBI): domain Eukaryota; kingdom Metazoa; phylum Arthropoda; class Arachnida; order Ixodida; family Ixodidae; genus Rhipicephalus; species Rhipicephalus appendiculatus. Next base: position 979,718 of record JALIZH010030874.1, on the reverse strand, counting down.
TGTCGTTCACGACGTCCAAGATCGGCTCGCTGGTGGACGTCAACCAGAGCAAGGACCCGGAGGGTCTGCGCTGCTTCTACTACCTGGTGCAGGACCTCAAATGCCTCGTCTTCTCCCTCATTGGCCTGCACTTCAAGATCAAGCCCATCTAGATCTCTCATCAATAAATGCTTGCGTACTCTGCCAACTGGCACTTTTGTTGTATCCGTAACTTTTCAGTGTATTGTAGTTGAATATCATGCAGTCATGCATTGGTCCAATGTCAGAAACATTTGTAACACTTGTCCTGATGCGTCAAACTTCGTTACACGGTACTTGGAGATGTCACAGGCGGTACGCTTCTGGAGTGCTAGAAAAGCACAGCGCATCGCATTTGTCAAGCAAGCTGGTGACACTCCTAGCAAAGACAGAAATACTCGACGAACTGCCTTCTGTCATAGCTCAACTGGTAGAGCATTGGGTGCGTAATTTGAAGGTTGTGTGTTTGGAACTCGCCGACAGAAAGGGCCGTTTTTCAGCCACTTAAATTTCAATTTATGGAACGATTAGTACACTACAGTTAAAGACAAGTGACATCCTTTATGCTTTCCCTCGCCCAATTGTTTGTTTGATGCTTTTGTTTGTGTCTAACGAGACCCTCGGAAAAAATTCCCCTTTTTTCCATGCAATCCATGCAGCGTAACATGTTGCTAGTTGCATAAAAAAAAAAGGAAGGTCTAAGCATTGTATTCGAACTAGTGTTATCTGCGTACATGCCATACAGTGGCATACTCCCGGGAGGTTTAAGGTGCAACATTAGATGTGTTTCTAGTCTAAGACAACTGCGTTGATTGACTACCACAAATGAAATGCAAATTAGAACCACCACTACAAGCCAAACATGTTTAATGCAATCCACCAGACCTGTATAAACAAACACCAGCAAAGCAACACCAAGAACAAACAAGTCTCGGTAAAGTGCACACGTGTAGTGCTGCAAACACTAACATGTCGATAAAGGTGCAGCAAATATAAACAAACTTTTGTGAAGATAAATGATAGAAGTGGTATAGCCGTTGTTTGGACGTGGGGCTTCGAATGACCGTTTGCGTCGCTCCATCTTCTAATGTCCTCCTCGGGAAAAACTGCGGGTCATGCGAAATCGACAAATGTTCATTGGTCGTCTAGATAGGGGTCACACAGTGTAGTTGACCGCTTCCTGGTCAACGTGTGGTCAACATATGGTCAAACTCGTGCCAACACTTTCTAAATGATACTTCCCCGCTGCATCTGGTATGGAAGCAGAGGTTCGACCGGCAACGCCAGACACTCGTACGAACAATCACGCTGGGGAGGCAGATCTCCACGACGTTTTGCGATGGGCAGCACTTCACATTCCTGAGGAGGTCGCCCGGACTAGTTTAGTAGACGTGAACGATGCCGTAGAAGAAGGTCCAAAAGAGAACGTAGGTGAAGAGGCCACCGAACAGTCCCGTCGTGAGGAAAGTGGTACGGCTACGCAGGAAACGGTGCCAGGTGTTCATGGTGCGCAGCACAAGCATGAGCCACAGCGCCAGCGCGGTGGCGAAGTAGAAGAGGAAACCCCAGAGGCCCGTCAGACCCAGGATGCCGGCAGTGCAACCGGACAGCGCGGCCAGCGACGTCCGGCAATACTCGAGCACGGCACCGTTGTGCCGCATGGCAGCTTCGCTGTACGCGATCGTCTCGCCCGATTTTTCCTTCTTCGAGCGCACCTTGCTTCGGTATTCCGCCATCCTGCACTGCGGCTCACCGTGATTTCCGAGTCCCCAACTCGCACAACACAGTTGCTAGAAGAGCTTTTGATCTTCGACGAATCGTCTCAAGCGCTAGTAGTTACCGGCAGTACGGTTCGATTGGAAAAGACTGGAGCATATAATTGAAATAAACTACCGGGTGAATAGCAGAAATGACGGCTGCGGGGCAACGGAAGTAGCAGGCCGGAAATGATCACGAAAGTAGCAAATAGAGTTTCTACATATGTTTCCTTACAGTGACTCTAGAAGTAAAAGGTATAATATTTCTCTATTTTATTCGTATAGCCTCTGAGATGTCTAACCTAAACCGTTGACTTTCTCACGTTAAAAAAAAAAATTGTCTCTAGTGTCCCATGTAGTCATACTTTCGCACATTGCAAGAACCAAATTAGATTAATGCTCAGTGAGTTATAAGCATTACTTTCGGCAAAAATTGAAGCTTCGCTAGAGTCAAATGTCTTAGATCTCGAAGGTCGTATTGCGCATGGCGACCATGACGTCAGTGTTAATGTGAGCTTTTTTGGTGCACTTTAAATTAATTGTAAGTGCTCAAAGGTAATTAAAACTGCCTAAATGCTTATCTGGTTTAATTATTTTAGGAATTTGAAAGTATAACATGGCAGGCTAACGCCAGAAAATCATCACATCCTAAGCGAGGTGGCAGCAGCATCGCTTGTCGTGCAGTCTACATTTTGCTTCCGGTTTGACTTTCTGCAGCTTCTTCTCATGTGATATCTTCGCGAAATCGGGGCATCGGGGTGTAGGACGATGGCTTTAGGATACGCAAGATGCGCGAAAGATGTTCCAAACTCTTGACACGACTGGTTTCTTTTGTCTGCACACAGCCGGTGCTTTGCACAGGACCCCTGCAGGCCTCAAGCTTGCTCAAGTTTCGTGCAGCGTATCATGAAGGGATCGCCGTCTCTGCATGGCAGTCTGTGGGACGTGACGCGAACGCCGAGTGTGTTTCGGTGACAGGGCGAGTCGGTTAGTTCTTCCGTGAAAGACGCGTCGTAACCCCCGCCAGCCGCCGTCATGTATTTTCCCATACGGTGGCCGCAAGTGCTCAACATTGACAGGGAGGCCAGCTCTACGTTGACGTGGATAGCGTCGGACTACAACAGGACGCTGTTCGCCGTTCTCACCGAGAACAGCATTGGCATTTGGCTCGAGAAGGTGAGGAAAAGAGGGAGGAGACAGCGCTTCACCTGGATGTTGCAGGTTTAGTGGTTGTCTCGTTGAATTTGGTGCGATGCGGTATCGACTGCGCGGCACAGTGGAATTGAATATCCCGTTGGAATGCATCGTGTCAGTCGGCTGTATGTCATGTGAGAAAGCGGCCGGCATTCTGTGCATTGAAGGACAGTATGTCATTATTGTTGCTGAGTTTTAGTGCGTGTTTGATGTTATGCGTGAAGTTGTCATGGTACTTCAATTACCCCGCAGTGAACGAAAAGCACCTCTTGCACAGCTTTCGTTTTCCAAAGCTGTCGTCCTTTGAGGAAGCATTTTGTACGCGAATCTTCGAGTATATATGAGTGTCTTTTTTCCGCGTGTGTTTCGAGCACAGAGGCTCCACTACCAGTGCCTGCTCAAAGCACCACCTTCACAATTGCGTTATAGAAGACCGTAGCTAGTTAAAGCTGGCGTATTCGTGCCCGGACCTATTGCACGAGACATTTGTAAATATTGATGGTAATCCACAAAAGCTGTGTGTTGCACGAATCTGCGCTTTACAAGAGCACACTGCAGGGAGATGAGCATTCCTTGTTTCCACTTGCCACTTTAGGTACTAAGGAAAGAGCATAAAATCACTTAACTCTGTCACTTCAATACAGTGTTAGCTATCATTAAGTGGCTGAATAACATATGGCAATCAATTGCGGTAAGAGCTCAAAATTGCCCGCTTTCAATCTTAAGGCATAGTGTACTTACATTGTAGGCGGAGAGTTCTCATTTTCCTGGAGGGGGCGGGGCCCGACTTGCTCTTTCTCTCTCTCTCTCTCTATATATATATATATATATATATATATAGATAGATAGAGAGTCCGGTCCAATTCCCAAATTAAAGAATGTAATGCAACCTCAGTTTCTCAGGTGCCGACACTGCGATATCATTATGGATAGCTCTAGTGGGAAGGTCCAGATTTATTTTTCAATTTACGCAAAGGACATCGATCTACCTCATAATGCTTGGCTCAAAGCGAAAAAGGTCGTATAGGCTGCTACTAGTTGACTGCATCCCATAAAATTGATTCCCACAATGCGTGGGATCTGCGGAGCTTTTTCATTGGCATGCTTTACTTTGTTAAACCATGCACCAGACAGGAGAGAGTGGGCTAATGCTGGCACAGGAAGCTTTAATTAAGCCCGTGAATTCAATTTAGAACAGCGAATAATAATTCTCAGACAGTAGAAAATACCATTTTCTTCCACTATAGACCATTTGTGATGCTGGAGTTACGAATTTTACCGCCGAAGGTTGTTTTCTGGACGAGTATCAGAGTTGCTTTTTGGTCACCGATGCCAGCTGGCAGTGAATCTTTGCTGATAAATAAAAAATACGTACCATAGGCAGTCATGTCGAAGGGTACCAATTTGTAGACAACCAAGAAATTACCTTTTTTTTATTGGCGAGCGAGTCTGTGCGAGATGAAGCATTCCCAGACATTGTGTCGGGATTGCTTTGTGTTCTCAGTAGCATTTTTGTGTTTGGAAAACCAGTCACTACGCGGTTCAAGACTAGCTTGTCACATCTTAAGAGGTCGCTTCAGTTGTTTGTCAACACAACATATTCTGCACATACAAATCCATTTGGGGGGGCATTTTTAACTGAATGTTTGACTTGTCGCTGGTCCATGAACCGAATTTTAAAAGCCTGAAATGAAAAAGAAGTGGGTATGAACAACCCCCCTGTGAAATAGCTGCCAGACAGGACGACCAACAGCCCGTTGTCAATGGGTGGGGACCTAAGCCAGGCTCTTTAAAAAAATGCTGGGCCGGCGAGAGGGGGGCTCCGCCTCCCATGAAGCTGCTTCAAGGGAGGGGGGAGCCCCCCCATTATCCCCAGTACTCTCCGCCTATGGTGTACATATTGCTACATACATATTGTATAGATGGCTTGCACTAACGTAATCTTAGCTGCTATGTTGGAGGACCAGCAATGTCGGAAAGATGCATCTATTTTGGACAGGTGCAGGGGTTCTGAAGTTCTCGCACACATGCCAGCAACTTTCCTGTTGCGTCTCCGATGACATTGAAGCAGGTTGCTGATCACATTGAATATGATACACTGACGTCATTCGAGAGCCGCCACATTGGAGCGCCTGTGCATTGGGGCTGTGCGTGTTTTGATGTCATGTACAAGGCATATGTCTTGTCAATTGAACCATGCACATGGGTGCCTGACAATGAAGACTGTCTCTGCTCAGGCTGTGAGCTGAATTGGTCAGCGCCGCAGGTGCTGCATTAAATATAGACAATAAAAAACAGTGCGAAATAACAAATGGTTAACAAATAACGCAATGTAACTTAGGAAGAATAGACTGCGAAGGAAGAACTCACCCAAGAGTCTATTCTTATGAGGAAATGCAGCTTGTTGTAAATAACTTTCCAGTGTAACTGTCTCGTCATTCGTGTTACAATGTGATACCGAAAAAGTGTAGAACAAGTGTTGGAACATTTCCCTCGGGCACTGACGGAAACATTGTGGTGAAAGAAATGTGCCCAACCAAACCAAATGCATAGGGGACAAGCTTTGTCTTTTAGGTCAGCTGTCATTTCTTTCGCTGCACATGATGGCTCGCAAAGTGCCAGATGTCCCTACTGCTCCTTTGAGCTTTCTGTGTGTGTGCTGATGCAAGCATCTATTATCCTGTCTGTCTTTCTTTGCAGCTCTGTGTCCAGATTGCATCTCATGTTCGTACGAGTGAGTCACTCAGCAAGCATGGCAGCAACTCTCGGCTGGTCTGGAAGCGAGACTCCTCGATGCTGGCCGTCCTTGTGAGTGCAATTTGGTGCCCTATTTCTCGCTCTTTGCAATTTTCCTTTGTGAACCCACACAGCCATGTTCCTAAATATTTGGTTTCTCTACCAGTGCTCTGTAAGCTATGAGGAACACTGCAGTGAAAGGCTTTAAATCAACCCTTTTCTCCTGCCACGGTGGTATGGTGGTTATAGTGATCGACTGCTGACCCGAAGGTCGTGGGATTGAATCCCGGTTGCAGTGGCTGCATTTAAATGGAGGCGAAATGCTAGATGTCTGTGTACTTCAATTTAAGTGCACCTTTAACAAACACCCATATGGTGAAAATTTCACGGCGTCCCTCGTAATTATATTGTGGTTTTGGGCCCGTAAAACTCAAACAGCTATTATAATTATTATTCAAGTAGCCCTTTCAGATGCAACCTGGGAAGAACTTTCTGTAAGTGCGTCAAATTTACGCACCATTTCAAGGCACCCAATATTCTATTGCAACAAAAATGCCAGAATATGTTGATTTATGTATTTTATAGTAATTATTCTTAATTAAATTATATTAAATATCTATTTATCTTGAAGTCACTTCAGGTTCTGTTTTTGCATAAATAAAATCAAATCTCAAGCATAAATGAGTGAAAGAAGAGGAATCTCTGGCTAAATATGTAGTGTAATTTTGTTTTTGGTTACGTTCATTTTGAGCAAAGAAAAATTATATTTTTAACGGTGCTTTTGGAAAGCGACACATCGAAAGACTCGTTGAACATGGCAGCAATGCGATCAACTGCAACAGTTCACTGAAAAATGAAGCTAAAAAAGAATTCATTTATTGCGCATCCCAAGGCTCAATGTATTTTGATCTTTCTTAGCCGCTAGTCGACACAACGACACTTGGTTACAAGCTGTGGCGTAGCCAATGGGTGGCACACTGGGCCCATTCCCCCCACTCCCCCCCCGAATTTTTTTTTTCTTCATAGAATGCACAGCACAAAATGACACTCAACCACATCTGCCTGCCCGGCCCCTACTTTAGTTCGAAGTGGTGCCCCCCCCCCCCCCCCCCCCATTGAAAAAAATTTCTGCCTATGCCCCTGGTTAGAAGTCAAGAGCAGTGCAGCTTTTCACCGTCAAAGGACCCCCCCTTCAGCCAATGGGGTTGCTACGTCAACGTGATATCACAGCCTACCGCTTTCTGCCTACAAGCAGCATTTGAACCCAAGCTTCTATGAGTGCGTCCGCACCGTAAAGTAGTTCTTCTGGAAGCCTTCATTTTGAGCAAAGATAAAATTTTAATTTAATGTTTTTTTTATTTTGCCATTAGAATAGAACACGTGAAAAAATTTAGTGGCCAACTGGAGTAGTGAATTCCAACTTTATTGCTGATGGTGAATTTCTGCTCTTCCGGGTTTTCCCATAACCGCTTTGATTCCGGTTTTGTGCATTGCCGGGTTTGCTTCACACGACAGACGTGTGAAGCAACGTACACCACAGCCGCAGGAGGGACAAAACGGCAGAGCACGCGACACTTCACGCTCAAGACAAAACATCCCCAGAGGATGATGACCGCTTTGTATCACACAGGGTATCATAGTGCCAATCCGCGGCGCAAATATTGGCAGCTGTTTCAGAGCAGCGCTGAGTGCTTACGCAGCAGACAAAACACCACAGTGATCGTTGTTACTGAACACACAAACAAGGCGTGGAAATTGAGATACAAATGAACGGTACTAATGTCAGCCTTTGAGAGCACGATCTCACTGACAATGCCGGTGGATTGTCACGAACAGTGGAGGCGGCCATTTTGGTTGAGGTCTGTAAGCGCGAAAGAACACGCTTTTTGATTCCTCTCGCGAGCATGGCACTAAGGCAGTTCGTCGCAACACCACGATGACATGGCGATGCCATTGGCTGGAGGGGGGTCCTTTGACAGCGAAAATCTGCACTTTTCTTGACTTGTAACCGAGTATAGCAAAAACAAGTTGTGTACACAAATGTGTAAAAAATGTCTCGAAGAGCTAAATATGGCCCTTGGATATTCCAATTTTTAGAAAACAGCTATGGTGCTGTTTGGATCAGGTATCAAAAGCCCCTTTGTTATCTGAAAACTTAGATATTTATACGGCTCAAATTTTTGTTGCAGATAGCTTTGAAATGTGCTTTGCATCCATTGTAATGTGTTGGCTACCCACTATGAGCAAAAGATGGATTGAATAGATTGAGGGGACTGCTTATTTTTTTCAACACATCATACTTTTGAATTTGTTAAGTTTCAAGATTTTAAGTGTGTCTATAGTGGATGTTGGTTGAACTGCTCTGGTCTCTGCCATGACAGAAATTGAACTCCTTGCTCCACTGCAACAAGTGTTCCTCGTAGCCTGCTTTATGTTTAGCTTTCCCACCCCTTTGATAAATCTTCACTTACCTACTAGATTGTTGCAGAACTGATCTTCTGTAAATTACCTAATCTATGTCCTGGCACACATGAAAAAGACACAAATTAAGCAGCTAATCATTGCTGGGTGTTCTGGTGGTAGTCACTTAGGGATGTCACAGTCCAGTGAGGTGCCCTTTTTTTTTCATGTTGCAAAAGTAGTTATTCACTAAGTAAAGGTGCCTTGGAAAAATCAAGTTGTTTTTCGTCTAAATGCAACAGGGAACACACTGCAATGCTAATTAAAGATAATGAATGCAGCCATACAGGAACTGAAGTTTTGATGTATATGTGAACTCTTGATTAGTGATTGCACATTTTATTTTCCTATCAACTTTTTTCCCCCAGGGGATGATTTGATGTCTCTTTAGAACAATATTACTCCGATGACCAAATGTCCTTGCCTGTGTATTTCTTGTAGCGACTATGCTACAAGTTTAACTAAATTGTGAGAATTAACTTCCAGAATAACAAAACAGTTGTTTTAATCTGAGAGTTGGGTACAGATAAATGAAAACTGAAAAATAAATGTGTTGCCAATACATTGCAATTTGCTGCTAGCACTCCTCAATGTCATCTTATCTATAAAAGATTATCGCTCTTGAAAGTAAGCAAGATGTAACATAGTAAGTTCTGCCAACTTTTCTTGTTCAAGGACAGCTAGAATACTCAAGAAATTCATAAAATTAATAAAATTCATAATGCTGAACTTGCGTCAATGGTGCCACAGTCTCTGAGCAGTGCTTGCAGATGGAAGTTTTGTCTTAATTGGGGTTGATGTTAATGAAACCTTTTCTGCCATATAAATGAAAATAGTATTCTAAAAGAATATTCAAACAGCACAAATTCTTTCCCAAATGTTAGATTTGTCACGAGTTGATGGCATACAGTGCTGAATTGAGGCTATCGGAACACATTATATTTTGCTCCTCCTCATGTCCTATTTTCTTGATGTGCATGCAAGTTCATTCTGTTAGAAAAACTTCAAAAACTTTTCGTTGACAGACGTTCAAGGGACACCTACTCATGTACAAAGTCGTGACTGAGGAATCTCAACCACCACTCTTCGAACAAATCGACAGCAAGTAAGTTTTTGGTCAAATACCAAGGTTATGTTATTTATGAGGGACTTATATAGGTAGCAAATTGTGGTCTGTTTAACCTCCGACTGAAAAAAAAACAAAAAGAGCTCACGTAATCTTGTGTTGTTCGACTTTCTTGGAAGGTAAATGCGGTGTAGGATATTACCAGATGGTAGCAGAAATGTGTTGAAATTACTATTCTCAAGACAGTGGCAACCTGTGAGCCTTTGGGTGGTCCGGCTAGAATTCTTGCTGCTTTTTAAACGTTTGGAAACTAGCTGGCACCTGCAGTAGTACAACTGTCTATCAAGTGAACTTGGCCAGTAATTGTTAACAATGGCATTATGCTAAACCTTAAAGGGACACTAAAGAGAAAACTGATTTTTCTCGTATTGATAAATTACTCTTTCACAATACTGAAAACACCACTCTTACCACGAGAAAATGCGAAAAAAGAAAATGTGGGTGGCGACACCACCTTGAAGTTCCCGCATTAATCGTCAGGACGTCATAGATTTTGACTGCGTCTACTAAAACATACGTCGTTTCGAATTGGTAAAAATGAAGTACCTTGTACTCTGAAGGGGCCAATGACTTTACATACACAGGGGTGGAAGTGCTGCGCCAATTGCGCCAATCTGCGCCAATCTGACCTGCTGCGCCAAGCTGCGCATAAACGGCAATTCGCGCGTGCAATGCCAAATTTAGCCGAGCCTTATCATCGACCGAGCAACACGCGTTGGATACACAAAGGACGCAGCCACATTCCATCATTAATATCCTGTCTAGTTCGGTCACGTCGTATTTGGCTCATGCATGGTGCGTGCACCTTGCATGAACTTCGTACCATGAATTAATCTTGCGCCACGTGAACAAAATGCGTGAATCTTGTTAACTCATTATGCGAGTTTATCTTTTAACAGCGAAGCTGTTAGTCAAACTATAAGACGACAGTGGTGTTGCGAAAAATTCACTGCGCTGTTGCCGAGCAACCACCGAGTACAGCACGCGCTTTGCGTCCATTCCTAGTCATCTAAGAGGACGCAAAGTAGTCAGCCCCATACATTGACATAACAGGGAGGGAGCGGGGATCTGCGACGAAACTTCACCCCCCCCCCCCCCCCCCCCGAAGGGTAGCCTTGCGCACGCCTATGATTGTCGCGGACAGCGCTAAGTAATACTGTCCTGTTGCCCTGTTTGTTTTGACATCCAAAACGACGCAGTAGTGCCCAGACGAATCCGTACACGCGGAAGCGGTCTGAACCGCAGGTACTACGCGAATGTAAGGTGCCGACGACACCTGCGTTACTTTTGCCCGCTTTATGTACGTCGTTCTCGTAAATGTGGGAGGTCCGGAGCCGAACTTACATGGCCGGTTCCTGAGGTGCAAACGCACCACACGTTGCCAACGTAACGCTGCATAGAAGCAGAAAATGCGTGCGTGGAGAGTTCAAACGTTGCCTGCGATGCGCTTGTCCGCTTCTCGCGCGCTCCCAACTTTCCGTTCACAGACCGATTTCAGCGCATAAGCTTCCGGTTGCCGTCACGTGGTGGTCACAAGCGGAAGTTACGCAACTTCCGCTTGTGACCACGTGACGGCAACCGGAAGCTTATGCGCTGAAATCGGTCTGTGTACGGAAAAGTTGGGATGGGAGCATGGGAGCGCGCGGGAAGCGGACCAGCGCATCGCAGGCACAGTTTCAACTCTCCACGCACGCTTTTTCTGCTTCTATGCAGCGTTACGTTGGCAACGTGTTTTTGACCGAAACGTTATCTATTATTTCGTTGCTGAGTGAAACCGAATTTTTTTTTTTATCGCTTTTCGGTTTACGCGGAAACTTCGCAATCCGAACAACCGAGGTCATGCAACGTGGGCAGTAATGCACATCTCAGAGTACTGTACGTGCGCGTATCTCAGACAGGAATTCTACGTTAAAGATGTGTTGATATTGTGCGAAAAACGAAAACAGTGGCAACCAGAGATCTTTGTATAAACTCAAGTGAACTTTCGTGTGCCTGTGACACACGCCAGCGTGGAGAAAGCATTCTCGGCGCGGAAGTACGCTATATATGAGAGGTACGCTAGATGATTGGCTGCATCTGATATCATGCTCACTCCCTTGACGCAAAGGATTGAGCCCGTTCAAAAAATTCGTAATTCACTTTTGAGAAAGTCTTCTATAACTTAGAAGGGCACTGGTTTGCGCTGATTTGTAGGAATTCGTGGTACAATTAGTTGTGCTGCTCTCGAGAACGTGGAAAGAATGTGTCCTACCGCTGTCCCACTTTCGTAAGATTAACGTGAGTAACTATTCGACAATACCAATATTTTGATCGTAACTTTAACTTCAAATTTTCGCCTACAAATAAATAACATTACGAACCGTTACGGAACATTTTGTTTTTCGTTCCGGAACAGAAACGGAACGGAACTTCTTGCGGTGGAGCGAAAGACATTTCGTTCGTTAATGGAAAGCAAGGGGCTCTGCCTGGCATTCCGTAATTATATCGCTATTTCGCCAGCGTTGGCGGCTGGCCCGTGTCACTGGGGGGGCCAGTAACTGAGGCCGCGGTTCTCGTCGCTACATCGCCAGCACCACTACTGCCAGAACCAAGGTCGACGGTGTCTGCGCTCTACCAAAGGTGGAATAAAGGCAGTGGCGTAGCCAGGGGGTGGCACACGGGGCCCGTGCCGCCTGCCCCCCGCCCCCCACCTTTAATTTTTTTTTTTTTTTTTTTTTTTTTTTTTTTTTTTTTTTTTTTTTTTTTTGCCATGGCTGAGAGCCCAAACTGGCACTCGACCACAACTGCCTGCCCGGCCCCCCACTCCACACCAAGGAGGTCCCCCCTCCCCGAAAAAAAAAAAAAATGTGTGCCTACGCCCCTGAATAAGTGTGCGTGGACTGGCCTCTGAACGTGGTAGAGGACTTAATAGGGAGTTTTCGAATACCGTACGCAAAGCTTTGCGTTCGCTTACCGTTGCGGTCGCTGCCACTGCGCATGCGTCGTAACGCTAACCACGGTTAGCGTTTGCGGGCCGCCCGCAAGAAATCCGAAATAGCGTGGGGCCCGCAAAGCCCCTTTGCGGCGTTAGCGCTGGTGGGTGACAAACGCTATTCGAAAACTCATATGGCGCCCGTACGCTAACGCTACGCCCGCAACGCCCGCTAACTTAGCGTACGCTATTCGAAAACTCCCTAATAACGAACTCTAAGGGCCGTTAAAGGATGGTGTATCGTCATGGATGGTGTATCGTAGACTCGCCGATTTGCTGTATATCCCGCGCCCTTAGGATCAAAGTTCACAGCTGCTGCTCGAGCGAAGGGGGCACCAGGGTAGCCTACCCCCCTTGAGACGGGCGGCGCGTTTCCTCTCTGTTTGAGTATTCGATGACAGGTTATTGCATGGTTATCGCACGGCAGGTTATCACATTCGACGGCGAGTTGTTATCGCATGCGTCCTTCGAGATGGGCCGGCTTGTTTGATCTCTGCTTGCTCAGCCCTCGTCGCACCCGCTCGCGCGCTTTTACCCGCGGGTAGAACATACGATGCGCGGAGGCTGTTATCAACTTGGAGTTTACACGGAACGTGACGGCGACGGCAAATACCCGGCAAGAGTGTCCATATAATAACCATCGCAATAATAATAATAATAAAAAAAAAAACTCTGCACCATCGCCTAGGAATGGCGTGGCAAGCGCAACTTTATTTTCCTTGCGGCTCTCATGTCGGCTGCGGTGCTTTCATGACCAGAACATAAGTTTTTAAAATTCATTTTTATAGAGCCTTATTGGGTTTTAAATGAAGAGAACTTTTATTTGCTCACCTCTAGTCTTGAGTTGCTGTTCATGTGTGATGCGGTGTTTTATTCACATTTTTAACATTTCAACATTTGAACATTAACATTCTTCATTCGTCTGAGGTCTAGCATCGCTTATGTCTTGTTTTCTTTGAGTTACTGCGCTTTCAGCTTTGATGTTTTAATGTTCAGTGTATATATCACTTCGTGATAAGTCTGTTCACTTCATCAGTATTGAATGTTTAGTAAACACCACTGGAATTTGTCGCTTATCAGAAACAAAAAAATTATTTATCAGTGATGTGTAACCCTAGAAATCTGCTCCAAAATCAACTTGCATTGCTCCAAAACACACCTTTTGGTGCTCCAAAGGTGCTCCAAAACTCCCCTTTTACTGCTCCAAAGCTGCTCCAAAACCACATTATTCCTGCTCCCTGAGCTGTGCCAAAAGACTGAAGCCCGCTTCCACCTCTGCATACAAAGCTTCAAGAAATTTTGTCAAGCCATTGTCGCTAAAATATGAAAAATGCACTTCGATATCCGTGATGTCACGCGCGGAGATTTTGGCGCTAAATTTAAAAATAAAAATTCGACCTTGATTTTCTCCTCTATTATTAAAGATGGTGAAATTAACGACATTAGAGTATTCGCAGTAAAACTTATCAATCTAAGCCGATTCATTGTTTCACTTTAGTGTCCCTTTAAGAGAATTTTAAGAGAAGTGCGGTATACAATGACATTCAAAATGTGTAACGGGATCCGACAGATGCGGGCGAGTCTTCAGAGTTTTGGAGACGCCTCATATGCAGCTCTTTGTGTGACAGTTGTGTTGTTTGTGCAATCATTTCATTTGTTTTCAGCTTTAATTTTGGCTGCGCAATATGCACACACAGAATCTGTAAAGGTCAACATTTGCATGTAGCACTGAAACTTAAAAAATTCTTGTCTTTTTTGTACATCGCCATGAGGAAGAAGACAGCACAGCATATAGTTAGTATTGTAAGTTGTCAGTATATGGCTCGAGTGGACTGAAAACTATCAAGCACATAAAGTCTACTTTAAAACATTTGAACTAAGGAAACTTGTGAGAGTACATCAAAGTTCTTGCAAGTGATCCTAATCATGGAGCTGTAGACACATACATCACATGGTTCTGATAGAACTACATCAGTGTGCCTGCTAGTTTGGTCTTCTCTCTTGGTTTTCTGTTCTTTTTTTTCTTGTCCAAGAGGAAAACATTTATGTTTCACTTTGAAGTCACTGTCTTCAACCCTGAAAAATGAACCTTGTGGCATTTCTTTTTACCTGATGGGGTAAATTTTATTGCGCTTCGAGCGATGGCCTGTGTCACAAATGTTTTGTAACCCCCCTGCTGACATGTTTTACTAATGTCGAGTTCTGTCCTTGCTGTTACAGCCAAGCCAACCTCAAGAGGGAGAGTGCAGAGCTCTTCGTCAAAGACCGTGTACTGCCCATTAAATTGATACCCACATCTCATCTCTCAACCTCAGCTGATGTTGCCGGGTAAGTCTTGCAGTTGGCTGCGTAGCACATGCACCACTCAAAAGAACAAAATTGTATTTGTTCCCTGACAAGAGGTTGGAGAAAGAAATCTTGAGGTCATGTCGTAAGCCTTATGACCAAGCAATGCGTAACTGTTAAAACTCTTAGTCATTTTAAAAGAGTAATAAAGTGTAGCTAGGTATAGTGCACTGAAAAAAGCAGTTTATTGTTTTCTTGAAAGCAAAATCTTGAGTGTGGTTAGTTTCCTGAAATATCTCAACTGTGAACTTTTCTATTCCTACATAGTTTAATGCATTGAAAAGGAATAGACTGATTCTCACTGCCAGCAATAAAGATTTCATAACATATTGACCTAATTTTTTCACTTTATAGAGCAGGAGCTTGAAATAAATGAGGTAATCCCTGCATCAATTTTTTTTTATTGTTATACTGATAGCTCTCATCGCACCAGCACAAATATAAAATAAATGTTTGCATAAGTTTATTCTTAAAGGCATTAAAGATTATCTTGGTGTTCTTTTTACCAAGTCTATGTTTTACCTGTCACAGTTAGTCACTGGCTATTGGTTGACTTGCAGCAGTCCGCTGCTGTAACAGAACATGCAATGCTGGTAATTTGTGCAACATTCCATGTGACAGACTGCGCTCAGTCTTGTTAGCATCGCAACAAAGTGGGGAATGAAGTGAAGCGTACGTTTGAAGAACGTAAAACACACAACTAGTACCTTGGAATGTTCAAACAACATAAATGTAAGGAGGGTAATAATAGGCTTTTCAGGCTGCTGAAATTACTAAAAACGCTGAAATCACTTTTGTCCCCATAGAAATAATTCTTTTAGGACCTTTTGGTCATTTCAGAATCTTTGCAGTTTCTTTTTTGCCGTGACAAAGTTCATTATCTGTCTGTCTGTCTTTTTGGCGTCTATTATCTATCTGTAGCACCGCATTGCAACTTGTAGCAGTCTGTGCACCAGGTAGATGCATGGTTTGTTTCTGTCGGGAGAGAGTGTAAGTCAACAAGAAAAACATACTCAGAAACAAAATTGAGAATACACTAATGAGCTGGTTCAGATTAATTTAATTCATCTTGGCAAAGCCACGTAGGATAAAGAACAAGGGGATGATGTGTGAATGAAGACGTTTGCCTGTTACGTGCGTGTGTTGGTATCTCTTTGGACTGAGACGGTGACCTTCTATTTTTCTGTATCTTTCTTAGTTTTGCTGTGCGTCTTATCTACTCAATGTGGCGTGTACCAAGTAGCTCAGCAACAAGTTCTAATCAGTTAGTCAATTAATATAATCAATTTCTTTATTTCAAATTTCTTTACAGAG
This sequence comes from Rhipicephalus appendiculatus, assembly GCA_030522465.1. NCBI lineage: Eukaryota > Metazoa > Arthropoda > Arachnida > Ixodida > Ixodidae > Rhipicephalus > Rhipicephalus appendiculatus. The sequence goes on along the minus strand of JALIZH010030874.1, from coordinate 963,796 downwards.
CCCATTGAGTAGGGGGGGTTCAACCTCAGAAAAGGTTAACAAATAGACACTGAAGGAGAGTGTACGAAAAGTATGAGTGCACAGGGCTTTACGCCAAAACTAGGTTGTCATGCTGTTGTGGACCTTTTATTTTGTGCTCGGTTGTAGTTTGACCATGTGTTTCCTAAACAGGCTCAAACACGTGCTTTTAGCCATTTCCAAATGCAGAAACAAGAAAAAACAAAAGACACGAGGTTTCAATGAGTATGGTGGGGCTTCTTGCTCTTTTCCTGCAGTGTGCTCAACTTTGGGGCGGAAGAGCTCCTGCTATGCTGCGGCAGTGGTCTGATGCTTCGTGTTGGCTGGGACGCCGCCTTGCATCAGGAGCTGACGCTCGACCTTCGTGATGTGCCATTCCACAGCGGAGCACCTTCTGCACCTAGTGAGTGTTCATTTGCAGCTCGTGTTTGGTGTTACCAGTGTACGGTGTTCCCAATGTTTGATTAATTCACGGATTTGTTTGTTCATTGATTGATTGATTGATTCATTGATTGATTGATTCATTCATTCATTTGATGTTCATTGCATAATTGGGTGAAGTTGTTTGGCCAGTAGCCAAAGGCCTGCGGAGGCATGTTTTGAACATGCATACTATTAGCAGTTACAAGATAGAATAGGCAAGAATTTGTGGTGATGTTTTCTTGAGAAACAAGCGAAATAAGAAGTGATTATTGATAAGTTAACTTTCAAAATAAAGCTACTACTAGAGGTCTTCCCCATGGCAATAGTTGTGCAGGGTTCCTTTCATGAAGTGAGTTGCCCCATAGACAGATCAGATTGAAGAAAACTGCGTTGTGAAATATGCCAGAGTGAAAAATCTATCGTCACGTTACTTGCATAGTTGCTGCAGCGTTGCCTGTTATGAATGAGAAGGAGTGCAGAAGCGAGATGTTAATGCCCCCTTTCTTTCTGTTTCATTCTTTCGTCAACTTGATATACAGGACCAAGCCCACACCGGGGTTCATTGGAAGTGCGAGACGTGCAGTATCTGCCACTGCTTGGTGGACTGGCCATTGTCTTCCGTAATGGCCGTGCCGCTGTCGTCCTGAGCTCCAGTCCCGAGTTCGAGTCTAAGGTGACTGCTGGCATGCTACTATTGCGGTTCAACCTACGCGTTTAAACAAACTAGTAACGCATTGCATCTTTCGACTCCTTAATTCACGCTTAATGATACTAAAGCTAGGTTGCATACATTTTGCGGGCATTCTCAAATCATGAATGGTACTTTACCACTATCCCTCAAGAGAAAGGTATATAACAACTGCACCTTACTGGTACTTACCTACGGGACAGAAACCTGGAGGCTTATGAAAAGGGTTTTTCTTAATTTGAGTATGATGCAGCAAGCTATGGAAAAAAAAGAATGATACAGTCGCACTCATTTATAATGAACTCGAAAGTGCCGCGAAAAGTGGTCGTTATATCAGTAGTTCGTTGTATATGGACTTGCCCTTAAAAACATGCACTAGTGGATCTATCTTCGTCCAAGGCAACTCATAATTCTTGATATGTTCGTTTTGGAAGGATTAGTGACGTCATGTCATGTGGCATCACTGTGGGTACTGGTGAACCATACTGTGTATTTGGTTCATAGTTGCTTTTTTGTTATTTGTACTCGATCTTTTTCCTATTACTCATGTAACCTAATAAACTTGCAGCTAAACAAAATGGCTGCTTTGCTTTCCAAGTGAACATACATAACCTAAAACACCTGCCCGTCAAATTATTTGTATAATTAAAGTGTATGAAGTCTAACTTGGCTTCTGTATTCCAATAAATTAAATTGCCAAGGCTCTTGTATAATAATACGTACACTAAAGCCGAGATCATCTTTGCGAAGTCTTTCATGCCTGTTGTTTATTTACCTCTGGGGAGTAATCAAATTGCACTACCACTGTTTATTTCGTAGAAGTTTTTTTTTTATTTTTATTTACAAAATACTGCAGGCCATGTGGCCCAAGCAGGAGGGGCAGGGTACAACATAAATACACGTACAAGGCACAATTGAGTATCATAAACAAGTCAGACAAAAAGATAAAAACAACTCTAAATAAAAAATAATTAGGAAATAGTGAGGAAGTAATTCTGTATTGATTCAGGCGAGTCCAGATGATCAAAAGGTATCAGGTTCCATTCCTCTATGGTGCGGGGAAAAAAAGAATATTTAAAGAGTTTAGATCTGGCAAAATAAGGGGAGAGTGTGAGGGAATGGGAAAGACGCGTTTTCCTAGTCTCAGAAAGGGTTATGTAAGGTCTGGGATCTATAAAAAATTTACGATTTAACAAAGAATGGAGGAACTTCAGTCGGGATATTTTACGCCTCATTTGAAGTGTGTGAAAACCATTAGAACGTAAAAGATCAGTTACAGAATCCTCGCGGCTGTATTTAGAAAAAATGAATCGCATGGCTTTTCTCTGTATTCTTTCAAGACAATTTATACTGGTTTTGGTGAAGGGATCCCAAATAATGCAGGCGTATTCTAATTTGGGTCTGATAAAAGTGGTATAGGCTAAAGTTTTCACGTCATGGGATGCATGTTTAAGCTTGTGGCGAAGTAGACATAATTTTCTGAAAGCTGAAGAGGCGGTGTTAGAAATGTGGGTGCTCCAGTTGAGATCGTTAGTAATGGTGACTCCAAGATATTTGTACTCGTTAACTTCAGTCAAAGGGTCTTGGCCAATGGAGTATGAAAACTTCAGGGGTACTGTTTTTTTAGTTATACGCAGGAGCACAGACTTAGAAGAGTTTAGTTTCATGCCCCATTTATTGCTCCACTTAAAAATACTGTTCAAGGCTGCACTAAGCAAGAATTGGTCTTCAACTGTATTAATTTCGTTAAAGATAACGCAGTCGTCTGCGAAAAGACGAATATTTACGGGGGCTTGTATGACATCTACTATGTCGTTGCAATAAATAAGGAATAATAGTGGGCCAAGTACACTTCCCTGAGGGACACCAGAGGTTACCGAGAAAGAATCAGATAGCTGCCCGTCAATCACAACACGCTGTTTCCGATGCATTAAATAAGCAGATATCCATGATACGATGAAGCCAGGAAAACCAAGGAGCTGTAATTTGCAGATTAATTTGTCATGAGGAACTACATCAAAAGCCTTTTGAAAATCTAAAAAGTATAACGTCCATTTGGCCACCTCTGTCAAGAACAGAAGCGAAAGAATGTATGACCGTACTCAATTGGGTGATTGTCGAAAGACCCTTCCTGAAGCCATGTTGAAAGGGAGTTAGAATGTCATGCTCATTTAAGAAGTTATTAATGTAGTCCGCAACGATATGCTCAATTATTTTGCAAGAAGATGATAAAATGGAAATCGGACGGTAATTTAAGACTGAAGATGGGTCGCCCTTTTTTAAAATCGGTACAATGCGTGCAATTTTCCAATCAGGTGGAAGTATCGCGGATTCTAGAGAGGCCTGAAAGATTACGACAAGAAATTTACTTAGTGGTTCAGCGTAACGCCGGAGGAAGGAGTTGGGAATGCTATCAGGACCAACGGAAGATTTCGTCTTCAATCGTAGAAGCATGTTAAGCACACCTTGTTGTGAAATAATGATATCCGAAGAGCAGGACCGTGAAATTTGAAAAGAAGGCTGAGTAGGCGGGGAGAAGACACTGTGAAAGTGGGCATTTAAAAGGTTAGCAATGCTCTTGGGGTCGGTTATTGCAGTACCGTCGTGAATAATGCTCGTTATCGATTTATTTTGCTCTTTAATAAAGTTCCAAAATTTCTGTGGATCTTCCCTAATAAAATTAGGTAAAGTATTGCTGAAATAAAACTTCTTTGCTTCTGTGATAGATTCCGACAGAGCCATGCGAACATTGGTTAAATCAACGGCAGCAGCTCCTTTTTTTCGTAATCGTTTGGCTTTACGTTTTAACTGAATGGTACGCCTGTTCATCCAAGGTGTATATTTAGTTGGCTTTACACGTTTGTTCGGTATGAACTGATCAATGCAGAATAAGCACATGACTTTAAACTTGGTCCAAAGCTCAAGGACGTCGCTCGCGCGAAATTCACAAAAGCAAGATTCGAGATATTCTGCTACACTGATATCGTCAGCCCGTGCAAAATCTTTCACAATCACAGGTGCATGCGTGTCAGGCGTATGGGTAACATTCATCGAAAAGTATACAGCAACAATATCATGGTCAGATAGGCCAGGCTCGACAGATACATGATAATTAGAAAAGGAACGATCAAGAAAGACGAGATCAAGGAGCGAGCCGAGACCAGTTCCATGTCTGGTAGGCTCACGAACTACTTGTACAAGATTGTGGCCAAGCATCATATCAAAAAGAACGTTTGCGTCACGTACAGAACCGGCACCCGATTTAATACGGTCCCAATCAATGCCTGGTAGGTTGAAATCGCCAACCACCAGAAGTTTACTTTTATTGAATTGTGAAATGTGGTCACTAATTTTTAATAAATAATCAGGGGCTGAGTCAGGTGGCCTGTAAACGGCACATAAAACAAAGACATGACCATAAATGTTTAGTTTAACGCAGAGGCTTTCAGTGTCCTTCGATTGGGTCAACGAAAATACCTGAACAGACGACTTTGCAACAATGGCCACGCCACCACCCCTAGAAGTTCTATCTCGTCGAATTATTTTGTAGCCAGGTGGGATTAAGTCCTTGTCGCTAACTTCATCATGTAGCCAGGTTTCCGTTATAACCACAACATGTGGGGAGTGCGACAAAAGAACCGATTCCAATTGATTAGTTTTATTCACTATACTGCGCGCATTAATGTTTAGTAATCTAACAAGCCTATCCTTGACTTGTCAAGTGGAATGCACATTGGCACGAACACCAGAAGTTATCTCACGTTGGTTTGTCGTTTCATTCCAGATAAATACATCATTATCAATCCGTAGCTTATCGTGCTGAAGTGAAACTTTCTTTCCGAGTGACTTATCATGCTTCGCACTTTCCCATAATAGCTTACGTTTCTTCAAAGTGACTTGGGAATAGTCATTCTGAACAAAAATGCTTGATCCCTTCAGCTTTGAAACATTCTTAAATATCGCTACTTTCTCGTTATAATCCTGTAGAAACATTATTACTGGTCTTTTAGACCAGTAATAATGTTTAGTTACCTGTGAACAGCCAGCACTCTTTGTTGCTGAAGTAATGAATGTCCAGGAGTAGGATGCCTGTTAGTACATCCTTTAAGAAAGTAAATTTATGTGCACTAAGATTGTGATGCAGCAAACATCTGGCAATCCCTGTCTCACTGGCCAGTGTGTATTCTTCAACAGGATGCGCATGCTGTTTGGATACCCTGATGTCACTGAAGCTACGGTGACTGCTGTGAATCACCGCTACAGGCTAGTTGCCATAGGATTGGCAAAGTGAGTCTCTGGATCATTTTTTTTTCTTATTGTGCTAGGCTGCCCTTAATTGTTGTGATTTGTTCGTGAAACATAGCAGTTCGATCTGTAGCAATGAATTGCATAAGGGGAAGTAAGGCTGGCTCCAATTTACTGGCTACATTTTGTCCTGGACTTGAAGCACACATAAGGAATGAACCATACACGAGGAATGAACCATACACAGGAATGAACCATACGAGTGAACCATGCATAAACAAGTGGCTATGTGTGAGGAATGAAGAAGGCATCTTCCATTTGTTTTGTGTGGCTCCATACATGCGCATTTAATCTGGCTTCTTCAATGGGGCCCTTGCATGTAGCAGTGACCAAATTTTCAGCCCCAGTACTGTGTCATACTCATTTTCAGGGGGCACTATCCGATACCCAAGGCATTGTGAGAACGATGATCATGAACAATAACACTTCCATTCGCTTTGCCATAGGCACAGTTGCTTTCATTGGTGAGGTGATTTCACACAGTATTTCTCGCTCCTGAACATCTACTGCTACGTGATCTTTGTTTACATGGCACGAAACCGTAGCATTGATCACCAACTCCTTACAGAGAGTCACTTCCTAAGCCTAGTGGCTTACACATTTTCACTGTCATTAATTTAACTCTGGCTATTGTTGGAGCACCTTTCACTGCCGGGTTTCCGTGAGAAGATTGCCTATAATAGGCTTGTGACAGCAGCGTTTGCTGGCAATTGCCTAGAGCCCAGCCACACGGGTTTGACTAAACTAAAGCGGAACAGCCGAAATCCACCTATAGGCATGCAGATAGTATTATTTTAACATATGGTGTAGTAGCGCAAATTCGACGGGGACACAGAGGACAAGAAAAAACACGACACTCGCTACCCTGTCCTCTGTGTCCCCGTCGAATTTGCGCTACTACACCATATGTTAAAATGATATCTCACCAACTAGCCCAGCTCTCAACCCTACAGATAGCTATTAGCTGAACTGAACACGAGCCATGAGCTTCACACTGCTCTATCAACATCATATATGACACCTTTCCGCGGCATTGCGTCTATGCACAATGTAAGTCATTGTTACCCAACCTTTGGGGCGTCAACTTCCACATTTTGTGTTGATGTGACTTTACAGAAGCACAATATAATGCTGTGCAAAATCCTACTGATTAATTTTTTATATGTGGACTGTAAAATAAGCTTTAAATACAAAGTAATTGGTGTGCTTTTTTTTTTTCAACAGCATTCTCTCTTTTCTGACGGTGTGATTATCTGAACATTCATGGCCGCCTCCAGATTGGAAAAAGTTGGATTTGTGTCGTGGTGAACTTCCGTACTGTAGAAATAGTTTTTATATCTTGCGATATACTTGTGTAACTGTGGTCTTGACTGAGCCACTTTTAAAAATTGGGCCTTCTGAACTGTACCTTCAGAGTTCTTTCACCAATTAGAGTACCTCACATGCATCTCTGTCCAGTGGTCAGGGTGCCGTGTTTTACCTGGACGAAGCCAGTGGCCAGTTTGTGGCCTCGCACAAGCTTTGCTTGTCTCCTAAGGACTTCCCCGAGTCCGGGGCTGGTGCTGTGTCGCAGCTGCAGTGGACCCCAGACGGCTGCGCCTTGGTCTTGGCTTGGGCCCGTGGTGGCTTCTCCCTGTGGAGTGTCTTTGGCTCTCTCCTGGCGTGCTCCCTCAACTGGGATGGTGGGCCACCTGCCTGCATTCATGCTCTGGTCAGTCACGCTTGACTATCATGATCGTGGAATTGGTTCGTGTTACTTTTTGGGCGTCAACCTCCACATTTTGTGTAGATGTGCTGCATTTATTAAACTGCAATATATACAATGAGTACTGCAAGTGTCGCATTAAAAATTTTTATATGCACAGCAGGAGAGTGTTGTGTAAGAGTCCAGAAACTGAAGGTCCATTTCAGCATGTGCTGATTGGTTAGAGCTAGAGAGCTGGCAGTAACAACTGGCTCCAGTCCTCCAGCTCGCGAGTACTAACCAAACTTCACACATTGAAATAAACATTGCTATAAACCTAGTCAATAACTTTAGGGCTCATGTTGCAGTTGCTAATTTAAACGTAAGATCAGTTGCAATTCAGCTAAGAAAGATAGTTTATTGAGACATATTATGTGCCTTAACAACAGACATGATAAATGTGCAAAGGTAGATAGGGCAGGCTATCCCTTGCTCATGGAAAGTTGCTAGACATTCCTTGTTTTGAAGGTTGTCTCCCTGTAAGTTGTAACAGTGCTTGCATCACGACCCATTATGGCCTACGCTGCACTCTACTTGTTGCAGGAATGGGGTGTTGAAGGATACCAGCTGTGGATGGTGGCTTCCCCAAGTGACCACCCTGAGCAGCGTGATGTCATGCTGATGAACTTTGTCAAGAGTGCCTCCACTGTCAACCCTGGAACCGTGAGTAAAAATGCAGAGTTTGTTGTCACGATCTTGGTTCGCTCCAGCCGTCAAGTTACGACAGCCTTTGCATTTCATTCTCACCAGCATTTTGGCACGTGAGCGATTGATTTCTTTGTGTCTGTTATCCTGCTTTCGAAGTCTGCAACCATGCCTTTCCCTGCCTTGGTGCAGTGTGGTGGTGCTCGGCAAGTTTTGCTGCAAGGTGCCGACCGGGTGTTGGTCAGTTCGGAGTCCGACTTGGCCGATCGTGACACGCCGTGGCCTCAGGATGGGTGCCGAGGAAACAAGCACTGGACTGTGGAGTTGGTGAGGCACTAAATTTGATTCATTCTAGAACAGCACGCGAAATGACTAGGACACAGAAAGACAGGACATGTGCTGTCTTTATGTGTTAGTGTCAATTCGTGCGATGCTCCGGAATGGATCACTTCCAACTTGCCCACTTGTCCTCACTTTCACTAAATTTGAAATTTCCGTATGCTACCAAAGCTCTTTTGTTTTATGCTTCTGCCAAAACTTGTTGCCAAGCTCCTGTATACCATATTTACCGAATTATAAGTGTCACCTTTGTATAAGGTTTGGTCTAATAAAGAGCACGAGGCACACGAAGCTGTTCAGGTGTAGACAAAGGCCTCTTGGTCCGAACATCTAATGCTTTTGGCCTCCGGTACTTTTCATGGACCAAGAACGCCGCTAAACTTGCTCATGCTGCACCTGTGCCAACTTCCTCAGAGACTTCGCAACAGACTCATGTTATATAGAGGCACAAGAGACTAGCTAAAGCTTTCAACAATTGTAATGTTGCATACCATGAGTGACATTTAATTTATTGCTACTCAGTGTACAGGTTACACCTACTATAAACAAATGGGTCACTCTCGGAGGCAACTAACTACAGTGAATTTTTTTCTCCTTTCTGTCTGCAGGTTCCACACACGTACCTGGCAGCCAACTGGCCAATTCGAGTGAGTTGGCACCCGTTATTTGTGATAGACCAGAAATGGTTACGTGGCCTTGGTTTTATAGGCACTGCTTTGCTTTCTTTTGCAAGTGGAGCTTGTTGTAACTCACAGATTTTGGTGGTGGTGTCGTACTTGAGAAACCGGGCACCAGAAAGCATACGGAAGTGCGGCCCTCACACGTGTGCTGGTCAAATGCATGTTTGTATGCGCCGTTCTCCAATAATTGATGCTCTCTCGATTGTGGGCGTGTCAGCGATCAGCATTTCCTGATATGATGATCTGATCTGTTATCGTGGTGAGTTGTAATTTCACGTTGTCAAATTTCATTGTTGCCTGGATACGAATGCATGACCGGCATTGTTGCCTGTTGCAAATGAAGTGTTGCTCTGCTGTTCTCTGCTCGTGTGTCATTAGTAGTAGCACTTTTATATTGCTTCTCCATTTAAATGATCTTGTAAAGCTGGCCACAAGGAGATGCAAGAGATGCTGTGAGTTCGGAATTTCTCTGGTACATACTAGGGAAGTTCACCTCTTTTCTTTTTCTCTGTGTACCGTGCAGTACTCTGCAATAGATGCTGGCTGCCATCACGTTGCAGTGGCTGGCCGGGGAGGTTTTGCCCACTGCTCGCTAGCACACAACAAGTGGAAGTTCTTCGGCAATGAAACACAGGTGAGCTATTTGCATGAGGGCCTTGTATGTGTTTGTATGCGGCACGTTCTTTCTTATCTGGGACGTTACCAAAAAAAACTTCACTTTATTATCGTGAGCATTGCTTTTGCTACAGCTTGTGCATTGCAACTTAATATTGTGTGCTGTAGTAGTAGCAATACATGCAAGAAGGTCACCTCGCAAATGAAGCACAAGTACACCTTTAACATATTCTTGCAGTTTTTTTTTAACATTCACTTTGCTAGCTATGTAAGTGAGCTACTTGTACAAAACTGACTCTATGCCTTTATTAGCAGGGTGTCGGAACGAAATGTTTTTCGTTCCGGTTTTAGTTTCATTCCACCGCAAAAAGTTCCATTCCGTTTCTGTTCCAGAACGAAAAAAAAAAGTTCCGTAACGGTTCGTAACGTTATTTATTTGTATGCGAAAATTTGAAGTAACGATAAAAATATTGGTTTTGTCGTATAGTTACGCTAATCTTAAGACAGTGGGACAGCGGTACGACACGTTCTTCCCACGTTCTTAAGAGGAGCACAACTAACTGTACCACGAATTCCTCCAAATCAGTGCAAACCAGTGCCCTTTTAAGTTATAGAAGACTTTCTCAAAAGTGAATTACGAATTTTTAGAGCAGGCTCAATGCTTTGCGTCAAGGGAGTGAGCATGATCTCAGAAGCATCCCGTCATCTAGCATACCTCTCATATGTGAGACCACTGTTCATATAAAACAAACTTCCGCGCCAAGAATGCTTTCTCCACGCTGGCATGTGTCACAGGCACACGAAAGTTCACTTGAGTTAATACAAAGATCTCTGGTTGCCACTGTTTTCATTTTTCGCACAATTTCAACATATCTTTACTTTGGAATTCCTGCCTCAGATATGCGCTGGTACTGTACTCAAAGATGTGCATTACTGCTCACGTTGCATGACCTCAGTTGTTCCGGATTGCCAAGTTTCCGTGTGAACGAAAAAGGATAAAAAAAATTTCGGTTTCACTCCGGAACGAAATAATATATAACGTTTCAGTTACGTTTTCGCTCTGGATCAAAAATATTGCTTTTTTTCTAGGGGTATGCGAATATCAAAATTTTCGAATACGAATCGAATACGAATCGAATACCGAATAATCAAGAGATGCGATTTTTTTCACCCGTAATCTTTTACTTTACCATATATTTATGTTGAAAACAGTACATTTGTTAGATATTTTATTCTGTTATTGCACAAAAAAATGTCACCATCTGTACTTGCCAGGAAGCATATGACTGTATTAGTTGAGCTTGTGACTGTGATATCTTGGGTTGAATTCACATGTGGTAGCACTTTAATTATTACAAAAGAAAAAAAAGGTTTTGTACCTGCCAAGATAAGTAGTGAGTACGAGGCCGCTGGTTTGATACCAGCCATATCAGCCGCATTCTGATTAGGTGAAATGTAACAGTTAACGCCGAGTACTTAAATTTAAGCGATTATTAAAGCGTTCTAGGTGGTCACAATTCATCCGGGTTCCCACACTATCAGTTTTAGCTCGTACGACCCCCGATTTTATCGCTTTCTTTTTAGTTTTTGCCCCTGTTCTCACTGGTCGAGCCACTAAGGCAAACAGGAGTACCTGGGGGCGTCTTTCAAAAATGCACAGCAATACTGCTTATCTGGCTTGCTTTCGTTCCCTTTCCCGAGAACTGCGCGCCTCGCCATTTGCCGATCAAGAGTGCTCTGTCACGCCGATAACCACACGATCGTGAGCAAGAAGTACCGGGCGCGCAGTGATAACGCGAGGAAAGCACGCGAGATAGATGATTACTGCCGTGTGACAGAAAGACGCCCCAAATGCGCCTTTTTGTTAACGGAGCCACAACACACGGCGGCGAGGGCACTATTTTGCCGCATTGTGACCGCCTTCGGCGCACTGGCTGCCGACGGCAGTAAACTGACGTTGGCAATTAACACAGCGAGATCGCAGCAACAGTGTAACGGAGGATTGATTGCAGGAGACGCTGCCGCGCGAGTGTGATGCGCGTACGACGGATGCCCAAAAGCGCTGTCGGGAACGCAGCGGAACAACGCATTAACTGCCTCAAATTTGCGTCCGTCGCGCCATTGTAACGTTACGGAAAGTGCCTGGCCTTTTCTTTGCCACTGCGCGTAGGAACCTTTGAGCTCATTCGTATGACCATGCGCTACCTCATTTCGGAACTATGAAGGGAATACATACTCGTCAGGCTTTCTTAGACGCGTGCGCGTACGTTTGTATGGCGATCCATTAGCGAAAACTGGTGCAGATGAAACGCGTTACCTGCTGCATCGCACGTCAAGCTGAGCGTCCCTAGCTAGTTGCGTACAGTGCGTCGCCTACTATCTCACTCCGTAAGCGCCGCCGCTGTAACGTACGCGTGCATTTGCCCTTGCGCAGTGACATTTTTTTTTTTTCTTCGTGCTCGCTCAGCACCGGACCGTGCAAAGGTGCGACGAGTATTTTGTCGGGACAATACGGCGGCGGCGAGTTGCCTTTATTTCCACGAGCGATACGCACTTAATTGATTACGCACTTAATTGGTACCGCGCACAAAGGGCGCGGCAGCGAACGGCATGTTCGGTACACAGTACGCTACATGAGCGGTAACAGCGTTAAACCGCAAAGCGACACGTACTGCCGAGCAGGCAGTTCCTGATTTAGATTCTTTAAGATTTTATCGTTGGTAGGTTTGTCGCAATGACGTGCCGGCGCGTTCGTCGGTAGCCGCGATCACGCTCCCGTGTATTTCCATGCAGGCATCATCGCACTCGCGCCGAAGTCATAGTAATCACTGCATGGTCTACTGTCGATTCTCTTATCGTAAAGGCGCAAAATCGGAAGTTCTTTACAGTAACATACATGATCGAATATTCATAAAGATCGAATATTCGAGTTAGTTCGAATATTCGAATTTTTCGAATATGTGGTTATCGAATCGAATACGAATATTACGAATGCAATATTCGACGAATATTCGAAACTTTCGAATAATCGCACACCCCTACTTTTTTCGTTTTTTTGTTTTCAGTGTTCATTCCGTTCCGATACACTGTTCATTAGTACAGTCGGTGTTTGTTTCAAACACCATAAACATGCAATTAACAGACATTCCTCAGCACCTTTCAGGAGCAACATTTTGCACGTTAGTTTTGTTGAATCTCTTCTCAACAAGATGGATCATCCGTTGAACCATAGTTCTAAATTGTTACTTTCAGCAATTGCCAGCCATATGTGCTACTGGGTCTACGCCCCATTGAGCTGAATTAAGGGCGACGAAATAGTCTGTGCTCTTTCTTATTTGAGGAAATTGGAAACATGCCTGAATGGCAATTTTTCCTTCAAATAAATTGTCTCTTTGCGCAGAAGAATCCTTGAATTTGTGAGCTTAACTAGTAGCTAGACTGAATCATTGCCTTTGGTGTATCTCTAAGATGCAGTGTCATTTTTGATATCTGATTTAGGAGCAAGACTTTGTGGTTACCGGTGGCATCCTCTGGTGGGAGTCACTTGTCGTGCTCGGCTGCATCAACCTCCGTGATGGCTCTGATGAGGTATGTTTTGTTGTAATAGCACTTTTCGCCATTACTCAGACTACTAAATGGCCATTACTAATGGCCACTAAATGGCCATTGGCCATTACTTATGGCCACTAAAGAGAGAGAGAGAATTTATTTACGGAAAGGCAGAGAGGTCGGCCTGTGCTACAGTTTGCTCTGGCCTGCTACTCTACACTGGGGAGAGGGGACAGGGGATCGAAAGAGTGATGAATGACGATGGTAAGGCAGGGAGATGAGAATATAGTCTTGTTACGCTGGGGAAATCTAAACACGTTCATCCAGTCCAGTGGCTTGTAAGAATGTTATGACAGCTCCTATGACCACATTTGTGCTGCTGACGTCAGGCCAAGGACCTAACACTACCTCATCGGTTAATGGTCTACCAAGATATCGTCCAATCGAAGAGATCAGTTTTTGACGTTCTCTTGCGTACGCCGGACAGGTGCAAAATATATGTTTGAGTGTTTCTGGCAATTGACAGTGGGTACAATCGGGACCTGTGTCACTGCAGCCGATCAAGTGGGGATAACGTCTCGTGTATGCCACACCGAGACGAATGCGGTGAATCATGCACGTGATGCTTCGCTTTAGCTTGAACAGACACTAACGCCTTACTTCGACGCGTAATGCGAAACTCCACTATAGAGCATTGGAACAAACCTGAACGCCGGCACAAGCGGCTGCACAAATGGGACCCAGTAATGAAGTTCCGTATGGCCACTAAATTTGTGTGCAGAGTTAGGGTTCAAGTACATGAACTATCATAGGACAGATGACAACCCTTTGCCACGCGGATATCTCGGAGGCGTGTGTTAGCAGAGATGGATCGTGAGGACGCTGGTCGGCACAGTAAACATGGTTTATTAACCAACAAGGAGAAAACTAAGATAGAATAAACTTAACACTCACAAAAAACAACAAACAGAACAAATCCTAGAACCACTATACTAACAAACATCTATAACAGTAACTACTCAGTCTAAGCTGCGCCAACCGCAGTCGCTAGCCTCAGTCTGGCCACTTAGGCCTCCTCGTCAGATTGTTGTCCGACTCGAACGTTCAACGTTCTTACTTGGCTCTGTTCACCACCGTGAGTCAAATCTCCAACGTGTTGGGTCCACGACCGCTGTTGCCGACGATCCCGTTCCTGTCCTCGCTCCGATGCGTCGCGGTCAAGCTGCGCTGCCGCACGCCTGTCCCAGGTCATCGTCGGTTAGGCCTAGCGGACGAGACCGGCCCTCTTGAAGTGACGACGTGGCGTCCTGGGGATTGCTGCGGGCCGAACGTTCAAGGGGGACTGCGGCGGGTGCGTCCGGAACAGCCGAAGGATGCTGCAGCACCTCCAAGGAGCCTCGCCCAAGCGTCGCCGAGGTCAGCGGCCACGCCAAGGGGTGCCAGCGTCGCGGCCTCCGAAGTCGAACTTCCGCTGCGCCCGTCGGTAGAACGTAGCTACCGATGCGACCGTCTTCTTCCGTAGCCACGCAAGCAATGCCAGCTCATCCAACTGGGATCTTCGATTACGGCTCGTGTCTCGCGCTTGAGCCGTGTGCTACTGCCTCTGCACGCGCTCGTGCCTGTGCCAGCGAGCTTCTCCTCCTACTTCGTTTTCTTCTTCGTCTCCTTACTCATGACACCTTTGTATTGTCTAGTTTCCTGTTCATGCCCTCTCAGTTGTTGTAATTAGTAATTTTTCAAAGCATGAGTCCGTCCTTCCTCTTAAATAAGTGGAGAACTATCATTTAATTGTAGTATTTCCTCTCTCTTTCTTTTTCTGTTATTTTTATGGGATTAGTTAGTTAAATTCCAGTATTCTTAGATGTCTGCTTACTGGCCTTTCTGGTTATCAAGAAGCACAGATCCAAGTGACATTTATCATCTGACTAAGCTGCATTGGCTTCAACATGCCCACGCTTTGTCGCATTCCTTCAGTTCCTCTTTGAGTTTACAGTGGAGTTTAGTCAGAGCCAAACATAACCAAAGCATGCTCACATGGCTGACAGACATCATCAGTGCAATGAAGTGCCAACCGGGTCCTTTGGCCCATACCTATAAAACAGATGGTGGAATTGCTTATTTTAGCAGCCATGATGCAACAGCTAGGTACAATCACATTCATGCTATTCGTGAACAGCCATTGAAATTGATAATAGGCAGTGAAACCTTTACTCTTCACCGAGGCCTGGTGGCCAATATTCATTACAGAAGGGCTTATGCTTGCACTAGCCATGTGTTCTTGCATTTGCATTCAGTTTTTATGGTGACAGCACACCTTTATTACCACCTTCATGAGAAGCATTATTAGTGTCTACTCTTCGATGCATGCAGGTGCGTCTGTACCCGCGTTCCTCGAAGCTGGACGACATTTTTGTGCGGGTGCTGCGCGTGGAAGCCCAGGTGCTGCAGCTCGCACTCTCTGAAGACCGTCTGCTTGTGTTTGCCTCCAACAGTCGCCTGGCGCTCCACCGTATCAGCCACAGTGGTGAGTGAACTGTACAGATATGCTTGCTTTTGGGCTCTTGTGCAGTGAATGCACAAAATCTATGGATGTGCGAGTAGTAAATTTTACGTTCGAAGCGACTAGTGATTTGGTCAAATAATTTTGTATCCAATTGGTCAAATAGTGTATTTTACATATTATAAAGAGAATTGAGCATATTTGTCTTGATCCGACTAACCAGCACATTATTTTTTAAAACTGGAACAAGGCATGTGCGAATGTCATTCTTTTTGGTTCGAAGTGAAGGGAAGCAAGTTTGAATAGTGGCAGGACTTGAATTTCAGTAGGATGCAAGCGGTAACCAATGGATGCAAGTGATAACCAGTAAAATACATTACGTTTTAAAATTTAATATATTTGGAGCATATCATCCGGTATGACAAGCTTTTAAACTTACGTTAAAAAAAAGATTAATCAATGTGAGGATAGTATGTTCACTTAACCATTTAGTGGGGCTTTGCAGCAATGCGGATCTTTTTTTTTTTTTTTTGATAGGTGGTCTCATGGCATAACACTCCTACCCTGCAGTGAAACTACTTTTACAGGGGGGTAACATGCGTTTTAATATATGCCTATTCATGTCGAAGCGAATTGAAATACTCTAATATTCGTTTGAATATTCGAAGTGCTCGAATTTTTGCTCATGCCTAACAAAATTGCATCAGGAAACATGGAGGAAGAAATAAAACTGAGAGATAGCTTCATGTCACACAGCCAGCCTTGGTAAGTAAGCTCTCCTGTGAACTCATTCTCTTCACTCTTTACCATGCAGTATCAGCCCTACACGTTAATGCTGAGAGACGGCGTGTTGGCTGAAAATGTTCTGCTGCGTGGGTGTAGCTTTGCCGACACTGTACGCACGCCCTGATGTGGCGATCTCGTGTTGAGCTGATGATCTCCTTTAAAACAGGGAAAGGGAAGGGGGAGGGGAGGGAGAGGAGGGAGGGGCCCTTACATGATTCTCTGCTGCATGAAAGCGGCTGGGAAGGCAAGCACGGTGTCTTGTTCTCTTCCACTGTGTCCTTGTTTGCTCTCCCACCCTCTTTTGTGATGAATACCTAGTATCAACTAGCTCAACCTGCTGTCCTTCTGAGACTCTAAAGTATGTCCTTTGCCAATTTGGCCATATTATTCTTTCTACAGCACCATCTGCCCTTACCTCATTATCTGAGCACACTCTTATACTGCTGCCTCTTCATTTTTGTGCATGCGGTGCAGGCCTGGAGCGCCTGCAGGAACTGGACTTGTCCGCCCTGGTGCCGCACCCGCTGTGTGTGGTGTCGGCCACCTTGGTGCAGCTGGGCGGGGCACGTGGAGGCCCCTCCTCCAAGCTGGCTGTACTGCTCAATGTAGCCGGACGGCTGGTGCTGCTACAGCAGGACCCTGCCTCGGCGCCGCCCCCGTTGGCCCCACCCCCGAGGGGCACCACCCCCGCTACTGCGCCAGTGGAGTGCCCCCCACCGTGCTTGCCTTCTGCGTCGAGAGGGTGAGTGGTGTTTTAAAAAACGCTTGTTGTGTTTTACATCCCGAAGCACAGTGGTTTACAAAATGTTTCTGGATCAATTTTGGTGACCGGGATTCTTTTGAAGGGATTCTGACCTGGTTTTTATTTTTAGTAACAACTTGAAAAGGCCTATTGGTTCATATTTAGAGCTAAGAAAGAAACAGCACAAAAGGAACCAGCACGAAAGGAAACAGCGCAAAAGTCAACGCTTGTCCCGTGGTCCTTGTTTCTTTGTCGTCCTTGTTATTTTAAAATTCTTTTTACTATTCGTATTTGGCATTAAATGGTGGTCTGCGACCTCAATACCACAGAAAAATACTGCCAGGCCTCTGAGCATGCTAAATAATGTAACAGCTTTTCTACAGCCAGCTTCAGTTTCATTTCGAACGGTTATAATTGTGACATTGTGATGAACAGACAAGAGAGAGCAGCAAGGAATGGTCATCTTCTCAAGATGAGTACAGTCGAATCCCGCCATAACGAAGTCCGCTACAACGAAATTTCCGCCACAACGAATAATTTTCGATTCCCCGTCAGCCGCCCATAGAAAACAATGTGAAAAATGTCTCGTCACAACGAATACTTTTCCTGGATACTTCCGCTTCAACGAAGTTTTCGCGAGTACTATACCGCATAAGGAAAAGGAACTTCCCAAGATTTCTTTCTCCTCAGGACCTCAATAAAGTTCCTACTCACTCACTCCCAAGATTGCCGCAAAATTCCGCTACCAACTCGGCCATTTCCCGTTGGCTCGTGACTTCCAGAGCGCGCGCGGCCGCATCGCTACACCCTTGTCTTCATCGGAGACACGCTTTCTCCCACCACACGCGTATTCCGGTAAATTTTTCCTCACTGAGATGCTCGGCGACACATCGCCCATCCACCATGATGCTGCCGGTGGGTTTGATGCACTTGCGGGCCGCGGCAGAATCATTCTTCAAGAACTCCTGCCATGTCTTTGACGTCGCGCTCTAAACAAAACTACCGCTCGTCGTCACTAGCCCTGCGATCGAGAATGACATCCACGGTGTTATGAAGGCGCACGCGCGGCCAGCGCACGCCTAGTCCAAGCGTAACTACAGTTTGCTGCAACCGCTGCGAACACAAATGCGGTCGTTACAGACGCGATCATGGACGACCACGAAAGTACGCACACATCCAACGCGCACAGACTCAACCCAATACTGCTTGCCGCAACGCTGCGGACAAAAAAGCGTCGATGCGAACAAAGATAGCAACGACGCAGCTCTGAAGGCACGCGCACGGCCAGCGCAGCGCGCACAGATTGAAAACGGAACTATCGTTTGCCGCAACCGCTGCGCAGGAAACTGCGGTCGCAATCGTCGCGTTCATCGATAGCGACTACGCTCCGAAGATGCGCAGCGAACACAGCCGTAGATTAAGGGCAATAAAGCCGTAAAACGGCACGAAGCGTGACGGCTTTCCTGTCGTTCGCTTATGGCTATGGTAGTGCGGAGCTTCGGCACTTTCAGTTGCAGTTTTCAGTTGGCCTCTAGCGAAGCTTTGGCACGCTCCAAGGGTCGTCTGAATATCGTATTTTTTCATGTATAACACGCCCCTACTATAAACGGCACCCCCGACTGCAAACCGCGGGAGAAAAAAAAAGTACTCGCGTATTGACGCATGGCCGCCTTCCTTGCATTACCGTGAAGGCGTGCCGTGAAGCCAACTTGCGCACCAAAATTCTTGTATAACTCGCACCTCGAGTTTAGCGCCAATTTTTTTCTTCTGTATATTTTGATCGTGTTATACATGAGAAAATACGTTCACTCTGTGTGCTGCCAGGTACGTCTGAGTTTGCGAAAGTTCAGTGCATGCGCTTGCTGGGACCAAAGGACGAGTCATAATCATCAGATCTTACCGAATTTTGTGGTCTATAGATAAATTTCACTACAGTGAAATTCCGCGACAACGAATTTTTTGCGCGCGTCCCGTCAATTTCGTTGTAGCAGGATTTGACTGTATTCACACCACCAAGCACCACTTTGGGGTACCTCTTTCCTCCATCGAAAAATCAATGGGTGCCCTTTGGCACTGGGGATCAAACCCAGTATGGATAGTGGGATACCCCTCACTCCTCATTTTTCTGACAGTACCCGAAATCGCATCTTTTAGCACAGATGCTTTCCACTATGCATTTTTCCAGGTCTGGGTGGCTGAGAGCTGCCCTGAGTCTCGAATGCCGCACCTGACTCAAGCACTGTGGATTGCGTGCGGTGTCCATGGCATGCAGGTATGTCCAGTATTGCGCTTTAGGCAAGTGTGTTCTCTGCATTCAAGCTTTTGATAGATCATTCTGCTCAATAAGAAGCTTAACAGACATTTTAACTACAGCAACCTTACTGCACTGTCCCTGTTTCTAACCGGTGGCAGCAGCGCGAAGCTGTATATCAGAGGTGTCATCAAACCAGCAGTGTTGCTGGAGCCTGCATTTTGAAGATGGAACTTTTATCGGAGTGCTTTTTTGAAACTGACGTTTCAGGCGAGTTCTGGCATAGTTCCTGCATTTTCAGAATACCATGCTTCACAGATTGGCAGTGCCTGCTTTCCTGGAAATTCTTGTCGGTTGTGGTTTGTACCACTTCTTGAACAAAACAAACACAACTGTTTCCCCTCTGTTCCCACTGTACTACACTACATCAAATCCCCCCTTTTGTTGCTTCCACTTTCCGTCTTCTATCCCCTTTCCTACTGTTTCTTTGCATTCATACTGACTCCTCTTCTCCTCCATTTTAAAAGTTCAGTAAGCGTGAGCAAGGCATAAGTAGTGAATGCTGCTAATCAAAGCTGCTGCTGTTGTGATGAACACAACTTTTGTTGAAATGTTTGCTCCATCGACAATCCTTGTTTGACGATTTCTCAACACTTCAGCTTCCACCATCCCGTGAACTTGTCTTGTTTAAAGAGCTTTCTATTTTGTTGCATTGCATTCTACGTAACTTTTCAACATACGCAACTTTTTGGTTTTTCCTTCAATTTCCGCGACAGCATGCTCTCCTACTGGGCTTGTGGTAGTGTTATATTGTCTGTGTGCAGTGGCGTAGCCAAGGGATGGGGTTCAAACCCCCCCCCCCCCCCGAAATTTTTCAATTTTGCTTGCGTATATATGCACGCACACATACAAACGCACGCACGAGCATACATAAAGTATGGTTGAACCCCCCCCGAAAAAAAATTTCTGGCTACGCTACTGTCCGTGTTGATGCGGTGCTACGCAACACTGTACAGCCCTGATCGTGTAAGTACTCAAACCAGGCTTATCTCTCTTGCCCTCTTGCTACACAGGTGTGGCTGCCACTGTTCCTGCCAGGCGACACTGCCGGGGCCAAGCATGCCTTCATGGCAAAGCGTATCATGCTGCCAATCGCCGTCCACATCTACCCCCTTGGTGAGCAGGCTATGCAGCCACTGTGCTTGATTTAGATTTAGCTGCAGAGGACCTGACTGTAGGGCTACTTTCAGAAATTAAACCAAAGAGCTGAATCAGAGTGGTATCAATGAGGTGTTGCGTAAGCCCTACGGATGTTTCTTGAGCTTTCTGGTATGTTTCTGTTCACAAATGTTCATTCCAATTAAGTTTAGCTGGTGTGTGCAGGGTGGTTCCTTAAAACTGAACACTGAACTATCAATTAACGCACTGTGATGGGAACCTTTCCTAATGAATCGAAAACTACACCAAAGATAGATCTTGCAGTTATGTAATCTATATATATCTGTTTGAGCACCTAATAGAGACAAGTTTAATGGGCATGTTTACAGCTTACATGAAATCGTTAACATGATTAAAAGGGCTTTTCAGAGGTCCCACTCTCAAGTTAGTCGTGTACTTATAAACAGTGTAAAAAAAAAAAACAAAAAAAAAACAAGTAGGCATAAGTGTCTCCTTTAAATGTCCTAAAAGGTGTGGTTCCTGGATCTGTGATATTGTTACAGAAGTTGGCCTACTAAATTAAAACCTTCTTGTAATGCAATAAATAGATTCTAACTTTCTTTTAAATGTAACAAGCACCTTCTAAATTGGTGTAGCAGTACGTCGTTGCCAAAGAAAGCAGTGTCTTCATTTTGATTTATTTAGATAGGAGCCTCTGAACAGAAGCGGTAACCCACTCCCCTCTACGATACCTCGACAGTTGAAGATATGCAAAATGAATAAGTAAATAAATTAAGAAATGTTTATTACAGGATGCCGAGTGTAACTGTCTCCCCTCTGTTTCAGCCGTGCTTTTTGAGGAAGCGGTGGTTCTTGGTGCAGAAAGTGACACGGCACTCTGCGGCAGTGACCCTTTCCCCCTTTGCGTTGTCTCGAAGTCGGTAAGTTCGGCAGTGCAGGATTTCCTCATCTTTCAGTGAAAATTAGGCTTGCTTATTGAGTGCAACAAAAATCAACAACCCTATCACTTTTTCTTTTTTCACCGTCTAAAGCAAAGTCTTTTCGACGAGCATAAGTTCACGTTGTAGGCATTCGAGCCATGACTTCCAAGCTTTCATAAATCTTGTAGTCATAGGTATTGCTTTACAAGTAACGTTAGTATTTTTTTGGTGACAGACAGACAGACAGACAGACAAGGAACTTTATTAAGGTCCTGAGGAGCCAGCCAGTGCAGTCCTACAGAGGACCCCTGGCTTGCTGTCGGCTAATCCCATGTTGGAGCTGGGAGGCCATGCCTCTCCGCTCTCTCACGGGGCCCTCTGGACAGCCTTAGACTGGTCTTCCAATTTTGAGCTCGTGATGGCTTTCTCCCAGTCCTCGCTGTTGTTGAAGTCCTGTAACACAGGGCACTGCAAATTTTAATTTTATGCTGGTGCAATGTGTGCTGTCTTCTATTGGTGCAGCTTGAACCTTGTCAGATTCACATTCAGCCAAAGGTGTAATGTGACCGTTTGCTTTTGATCAGAAGAATTGTTCCATTCCATAGGCACAATTTTTTGCTTGATACTTTTTTTTTTAGTTTTTGCAGTTTTGAGTTGACGGAGTTTTAGTGTGTGCGCGCGTGTGCCAATTTTCTTCCCAGTGTTTAGTCATTACCGTTTTGATCACTGCACAGATTGTTGCTTCTTGTAGAAATGCAGTGTAACTTTGTGGCAATGTCGAGGAATGTTTGGTGAAGTCAATTTTTAGGGCAAACTTCAATTGTGGTCTGCGTTCCCATTTTCTGAGGGAAATTTTTAGCAATTGCATAAACATTATCTTCATGCTATGTACGTTTGGCTATTGTGCACGTGTAGCTTTCTTGATTGCCAGCAATTCCAACTACGTTGAGAGTTATTGCCGACTCGCATAGTAACTGTATTGGCAAGTCGTTTCTGTGATTGTCTTTCAGAGTCAAGTCTACTTGCACCTAATTCTTCGCCAGCTGCTTTGCCGCAAGTGAGTGCACACTTTCATACCTAGGTTTCTGCAGGTAGCGTAATGATCAGTACTTGATGTGGAAGTTCGCAAAAGCTAGCTTTAAACTAGCAGCAATGGATGAAAGTGCTACATAGTGTCATTGGTATTTCTTGAGGCATTTGTAGTTGCCAACTCTATAAAAGTAACTTGTAACTCTTCTGTTTCTTTACCAGTTGTGAATGAAATCAATCGTTTTAATTTATAAGTGGAGATCTGCATTTCGTTTGCTCACTGTTGTTGCTTTGCCTGTAAATCACCTGTGTCTTTACATGCTTCGCATCCGCACTGTTTCTACACATTCCAAACATTGTAGTGCATGGAAGGTTTGTAATATATAGTAACTTGTAGTTCATGGAAGGTTTGTAGTATATAGTAACTTGTAGTGCATGGAAGGTTTGTAGTATATAGTAGCTTGTGTTTTATTTAGAACATGCTTCAAAACATGAAAGAAAGTTCTTTATAGCAAAACTGGCATTATGTTTGTGCATGGTACTGTGATAAGTTCACATGATGCGTTCGCGCTCTCTTTTTCTTCTTTTCATATTTTGTTTCATAATGATTTGCAATTGCAGCATTGCGCGCTTTGCATTGGATGAAGAACCAAAGTCACATGCTAAGGGTTGTGACGTTCTAAGCAGTGTGTGTTGTGTAAGGCATTTGTGTGTGCAACTTTCACATTCGTTCAATATTCAACTCCATTGAAACGAAGGGTCCTGAACGTCCTTTTTGAAATTTTACCTTTTTTTTTTTTTGCGACACACGAGCATTCTATGCATTACATACGCGATCACCACTGAGCAATCTATGCGCTGCACTTGATTGTTCTCTGTGCCCACACCTGGCGAGGGAGACCCTTTGAGAGGGGCGACGGCATTGTGAGCCCCTGTGCTCCCTTATTTCAGCCTGGGCTACCACGCATGGGAGATAGCGCGCAGCTGTGCTGAACTGCCTTACTTCCACCACTCGTTGGAGTTGCTGCTGCATGAGGTACTCGAAGAAGAGGCCATGTCATCTGAGCCTATTCCAGGTAAGTGTATTGAATTGAATTAATTGAGTTTATTTCACCACATAAGTACTCTGATGTACAGTAAAGATTAAAGTGCAACTTCTTTCTTTTTTTTTTTCTTTAGCGATTTGATGATTGCTATGAGCAATTGCTTGTCATAACAGTGTCATGTCGCTGCAAATCTGGCTGGTAAACGTACTGTTGACTCTTACGTAAGGGTTTGAGTCAAAATTATGCTGATGTGACACAAACTGCAGATGCTGGAAACAAAAGTGTGTGCATTTTGTTGCACTAAATTTTCGAGTTTCAATCTGTGAGTACTCTATATAAGTGGTGAGGATGGTAGGATAAAAGCTGCAAAACTGCAACTTGACTGGTTCCGCCTCTCCGTGAACAACCACTGTGAGCAGCATGGAAAAAATATTCATTACACATACTTGTGGCAAGATAAAAGAAAAAATATGCATACAGCAAGAGAAGAAGTGTCACAACTTTGAAACAAAGAAATAATTATCGAAAGACACACAAAAAAGTTTAAATTCACAAAATACATATATTTGCAGTAGTTTGACACAACCAAATGAATCCAACAAGCAATTAAGCTTGGGACGTGTAATTCGAAGGTTGTGGGTTCGGATCACACCAACTGAAAGGATGCTTTTTCATCCACCTTAATTCATGTCACAATTTATGTAATAATTACTACTGTAATAACTGTAATAATTAACTGTATGTTGGATTCATTCAGTTTTCTCAAAGAAACAGCTTGTTGAAAAAAATTCCCCTTTCCATATTTGCAGTATTGTGTTCTTAGACAGAAAGCCAATGTTTTCATCTCATAGTTTATATTTATTTAGTGTTGAGGAAAAACAGTAAGAGAGTATCTGTAGACCAAAATTAGCTCTGCTTTATTTGGAGCAACAGTGAAGATTAGGCTGCAGTAAAGATTAGGCTACAGTAAAATCTTGCTTATTCAGATGTTGCAAGGCCACACACAAAAAAAAGCCTGAATTAAGCAAATGTCTACTAACCTAATCAGTTTATTGTGCGCCAAAAAAATGCATGCCTTTTTACGGCCTTCAAGAGCTCATAGTTGAACGGAACTCGTATTTTCTTGTGTTTTCGCAGATGCTCTACTTCCACGAGTGATCGACTTCATCCGCGAGTTCCCGGTGTTCCTCCAGACGGTGGTGCAGTGTGCCCGCAAAACTGAGCTTGCACTGTGGCCTCATCTGTTTGCATCTGTGGGGAACCCCAAGGACCTTTTCCAGGAGTGCCTCCTGCAAGGACAGTTGGACACGGCCTGCATCCTATTTACTGGTACAGCTCACACTCCTTGTTTATTGAGCCGTGTATCTTGGGTTCTGGTTTTGTTGTATTAGCTGCGCGGTCTAGTTGAAAGGTCCTTGCACGTACTTGCATGTGATGTAGCGTAGCAGTTCCAGAGTTGGGAAACTCTTTTACGGGATGAACTTTTGATTCCTTGTACCAGTACAGTGGTGTGCGCTGCATGATATGAATTGGTCCACAAGCTTTTTTGCGTTTGTGTATTACCGGGTTACCGGAGAAGGAAAGGTAAGCGGCTCGGGTGCCAGCGCAGAACTCAACTGGGCAACTGTAGTGCTTGTTTGGGCCGATTGGTACATTATTCAAGGAAACAGGAAAAAGCTCAAAACACAGGACAATTACAGAGACGGACCAAGCGCTTACAACCTAAAGCTTAATTCCGTACAAGGGAGTACATATACGCACGTGGAATCATGAAAGGATGTGAGGGGGAGAACAGTGGCGAGGTATCTGTTAACAATTGTATGAAATTGTAATCATATGAAAATTGAAAAGCCTATCACCCACGTGAAAGATACGCAAGTTCCTTGGTGAGAAGTGCTGTCGACGGCACACTCACACATATCACCTTTTTTTTGTCAATGCAATAGGCCTTGTATATTTCACGTGCACAGTGGTCCTGCAAAGTTAAACCACATGAAGGACGAGTACGCAAGAAACACGAACACATAGGACCAGTGCTGTTTAACTTTGCAGATGTGGTACCAACTTGCTCAAACGAAAGCACTCTTACAACATGATACCCTTTCGCACCTCCTATATTTCAGCAAAAGCACTTGTTGAGTGCAAAAAAGAAGTGTCTGTAATCATAGTTAGAAAATTGTCTAATGATACGACTAGTAGCGTGTGGTAACTCAGTATTGTGCAAACTCTATCGTGTATGCCAGAATACCGAACAAAATAAAGCTCTTCAATTTAATCAAGTTGTTATACCCCCTTCAGGTGTGAATGATAATCCACTATTAATGAATGCATCGAATGTGCAATAAATTATTCCACACTATGCATTTGTTTAAAGACAGTTAAAGTGATTAGATGTTTTTTTGTAGCTAACTATTCTTGTGAGCCACAATAATTACTGAGAATATGTAGTCATTGTGCAGTTTGGTCATGTGGTGTTTGTGCACTAAAAGAATTGTCTACTCCTCTGGCAGTAGTTCTTCTGGAAATGTGGTTGTGTTCAACAATACGCAGTATGCTGCAAATTGAGTTAATGAAGATTTAGTACAGCAAAAGGTTTAATTCACCGAAAGCTCGTCTGTCGCTTTTTCCTTTGCCATCACTGGTCACAACTGGTAAAATCAAATCGCTTACACAAATTGTGCGCCTGTCAGAAGGTGATATGAGAACCTCCGATGGCAATTAAGAAAAAAAAATGTTCTGTATTGCTTGGCAAGTTTACAAGAATTTTCATATGTGAAAACCAGAGGCATTCCTCAATATGGTTGCAGGTTCTGCAGAACTTAGAAGTGCCTCTTGTCAGCCGTCAGCATGCAACTCTGCTGCTGGGAGCTGCTCTCGATGGTGCCCATTGGGTCCTGGCACGTGACTTGGTGCGCTTCTTGCGTGCCATCAACCCCGAAGCAGACTGCTCGCCTCCGCGACCCTCAACTGGTCCTTCAACGTGAGTTGCCATTAGCAGAACCATCTTACCAATTTAAGAATGTATGCATTACTCTGGCCACTAAGTACTTCATATCAATACCTACATGTTTTAAAACATGTCATAACGACAGCAATATGAACTTGCCAACACTGACTTGCTTTGTCTCGACTGATAATAGTGCAGGTCATAAATTGGAAATGCTTCAGGAGACTCATTGCATGTTACTTGATGAGTAGCTAGAGTAACTTGTGCTTTCTTGTATTAGGGTTGTGTGCATGCTTTTCTTTTAAATCTTTTTTTCTTTGTTCTATGTCACATTCAGTTTATTACCTCCATACATGTACTTGTGAGTGAGAAAGTTATGTTTGCAACAGTGCTCATGTGATGCAGTATTTGTCTCAGCCTCTCTGTTCTGGCAGAGGTCCAGATGCCTTTTCATTTTGTACATTAATTACCAACAATGTAGATATCATGCAACCAGTTGTTCAAAACAGTTTATTAGCATTGCAGCACTGATAATAGCTTTGCCATCAAATCACTGTCTGTCTGCCTATCTGCCTGCTTTTTTGTTGAAATAGTGTTAAAATGAATTAACCCTCCTCTGTTATTGAGGGCGAGGGAGAGTGATCAAGATGTACGCATGAACTCTGCTGAGGAAAGCATCTTCGATCAAACTACACAGTGAGACAGGGCACAAAGAATTGAGACAGATGAGCACAGACTTACAACTGAGTTTATTGAAAACGTGCATTTAACCCTTTCACTGCCGGTTTTTTTTTCGGCACTGCTGCACACTCCATGCCAGGTTTTTTTTTTCTGCACGTTATGCTAAAATTTTGTCAGTGATACAGTAGGATACTGTTAAGGACATGTAAACATTATTATTGGGGGCTATCTCAAATAAAGTTAGTACTCATTACAAGGAATGAATTAAAGAACAAAATAGTTAATTTTAATTAATGTTAACCGATTAATTGAGAGCCACTGAGACACTAATTATCTATTTTATCTAGGGTCTAAATTAGTCAAGTGCTCCTGAACTTCTTCTTTCGTCAAATAGCACACGCACGTGGCATGCTGACTCGCCATGGCTGTGCTGCTGAGACACTGGCAAAGAAACTTGGACCGACGCTTATGTGCAAGCATGCGCTTTTTCTGTTGTCAAAAATTTCACTACAACTTATATTTCTTCATATGTTGTCTCCATAGACGGCGAGACACACCCGTATTATTTTTTTTTACAAGAGTTGTTTCGCAAGTGGCAGGGAGTTATTTGAAAAGGCAAAACGAGTATACTTGGGATTGGCAGAGCTTGTACATGTGTTGTCATCCAAGTTATCTCAAGATTGGCAGTGAAAAGGTTAAATAGCATCCAGCCCAGGTAACACTTCGCCATAGGGGTTAACATTGCAGCAAATAAAAAACTGAAAAAACTAAAACAAAGCAGTTGCCCTGACAAGCCCTTGTAGAAATGTTGGTTCTAAATGTTGTCAAAACTTTGGTAATTTTGTGCATTCGCTGGTGCCGTGCAGTACCCGTATGTGTACTGTATTTTCTGGCTACACTTAACACAGGTGCTTTCCAAAGTGCTCAGCACATTAAAATTCTGCACCTAATTCTTTCCTGAATATTCTCAACACTGAATTTCAGTGATACTTCACTATAGATCTTGAATGGCATTAGCCAGGGACATGGCTAGGATTTCTTTTTCTAGGGGAAGAAGGTGTCCAAACTGTAATGCGTGTGTGTATGTATGCATGTATGCAACACAATGCATACAGAGTTGTGCGTCATCCCTCCACCCCCCAACCCGCCTGCTACTCTGATGGAATAGCTTGCGCAGGGAGAAAGAGACAGCTCATGAGGCAGGAACACAAAAAATGTACCTATCGGTTGTTCTTTTGCCCACCAGCACAATTAGATAATACCATTTGAATGAGCCAACTAGACCTCATGTACTTCTCAACTGTGTATTTGATCTTGAAATTGGTCATTGAGCACAGCGGTCATTGAGGCCATGTGCGTGAGAGGTTTGTGAAATGTTCGTGTGTCTCTTTCAGAGATGAGGACACGGTGAACCAGGTGTTTATGGAAGTCATTCTGACACGACATGCCCGCAAGTTGCTGGGAGCAGGGACAGCTGCGCAAGCTTGGCTCGTTGCGGCACACCTCGACTTCCCTCTCCAGAACTTCCTTGAGAAAGAACGGTGAGCTTGCACTGCAGTGTGTGGCCCCTCGAATGCCCTGTGGAATAGTGGAACAGCAATGCCCATTAGTGAACACACAGAAACGAAATTATTGCAACTTCTATACAATAACGAGTGTTGTTGGTGGCACCATTACTCAGGCACAAGAGAAACACATTTTGTGCTTTTGGCTTGGGGTAAACATCACGCGCAGCTGACTATGCGCACTCGCCAGGAAGCTCTTTGGAACTTTCTCATAGTTGCTGTCCCATTTCCTTGAATGCACTCTGTTCATTGCCTGCAGAAAAGAATTGGTGAGTTTTTGGCAGGGTCGAACATTGCTCGCTCAATAGCTTGTCATGGCAAGTCAGACTTCCTAAATTTCATAATGTGTTCCACTGACATGCTACATTAACTGTGTAATTCTTCTAGCTGGCTTACCATATAAAATGTACAAGTAAGTGGTATTTTGCGTGGTTGCTCTGTTGTGTGTTGTGTCCTTTGTTACTTGAGCACTTTAGAGCCCACACCTCTGATGCTGCTTGTTCTAGTCACTCTGATAATCGAGGGAAGTAGGAGCACAGGTGCTGCGGTGTCTTGATAACAGCACTAGTCGCACATATGCAATTTCCATTATGTCATTTCCAGGCTGCGGGCAGCCAAGGTCGAAGACTTCGTCTCGGCGCTCAAAGCGGTGCACACGGATTTCGAGTGGCCGATGCCAGCCAGTCCCGTCACACCGGGGACGAGCCAAGTCGGCGGTGCGGGAGACGAAGAAGCCACACACCCCGCTTCCATGGGGGGTCAACCACTTCGCAATGGAGGCATGGAAGGGGCTGTGGTAACACGTGGCTCGCCGGCCGACTCGGAGAGCACCTCAGAGGAAAGCTGGTGGCTTGAGGAGGACGAGGCAGGACTGCACGCAGCCAGTGTCGCCGAGCCTCGAGGCTCGCCACAAGTGGAGGCCCAGGCCAGGTACCTGCTTCACATACTGGGACAGGTGAGAAGAATTTTTCGAGCTAAGCTTGTATTGACATACCCGTGAAGCTGGTGGTGTTCCAAAAAACCCACCGCCACGGAAAAAAACATGTGGCGCACTCCCAGAAACCTTCCTCACCCACAGCTGGCGCGCACCAAAGAAATATCAAATAAAACTATATAAATTTTCTTTCCAGCCTGGGGTTTGAACCAGGGTCCCCTCGATCCAAGGGCGGGTGCCTTGACCACTTAGGCCATGCACCCATGCTTGCCCATTGTGAACTGAACTGAATCATATTGAAAGTGTTCTACCGACAATGCAGAAAAAAACAATTGGGAAGCAGTTTACTCGCAGTTTACGCTTCATTAAAATATTTCGTGTTGGTGGACTAAAAGCGATCTGCTGGACAACGCGTAAGGTCGGTATCAGGAATAGCACAAATTAGAAAAATTCCGACTTCCAGAAACTTGAGTTTCTAACCCGTCTGTCCATGATCGTGCGATGGTCCTTTCTTTGGCTTGTCCTAGAGCAGGGGTCTCAAACTCATCTCAGGCAGCGGGCCGCAGCCACAGTTTTTCGTCCCGCAAGGGCCAGGTCAGGGAAGAAGGCAAGAGCGGGGGGGCAGCAGGGGGTTAGGTCATACACATTGTCAGCAAACGTTATCATTGAAAAGAAAAACTTTTGCATGTGTCATATACGGGTCATTTCTGAACAAGTTTTGGGGCCAGGTTTCCATCCAACGACATGTCGATACCGATCTCCAAAATGAGTAAAATTTGAACACCGATTCTGAAATAGTGTTCTTGTTTCACGGTTACACTTCAACACATGGAGAACACAGAGGGTGCCTCCGGAAAACAATGCTTTAGACCAGTCATGCACGCGTAGCTCACGCACATGCTTATTGTGAAAATAAAAAAATATATATCAGATGAACATAGTCATGTGCGGGCCGCGGGCCGCAAGCGAGAGGTTGGCGGGCCGCGTGTTTGAGACCCCTGTCCTAGAGGGTGACGAACTATGGAAAGCGCATAAATGAAGCCATACCATTTCAGCCCAAAAACAGCGTTCCGGGGACGGTTGTTACCAATAATAAAACTGAACGCTTACATTAGGAGGGAGCATTTTGAAAAGCGAAAGAAACAAGCAAAAGCAGTAGGTCAGGCATGCCTATGTCAAGCTTCACTTGCCCCTCTCGGGGAAGAGGGGGGCGGGAGCTCTTCCCTGGTAGGGAAGAGCTCCCGTCTCTCTTCTTCGAGGGGAAGCTCTTCCCCTATCAGGGTATGCTTCCCTGATATCAGCTCTTCCCCTATTAGGGTATGCTTCCCTGATATCAGGAGCTCTTCCCCTATCAGGGTATGCTTCCCTGATATCGGGAGCTCTTCCCCTATCAGGGTATGCTTCCCTGATATCAGGAGCTCTTCCCCTCTATCAGGGTATGCTTCCCTGATATCAGGAGCTCTTCCTCTGTTGGGGTATGCTTACCCTGATAAGGGGAAGAGCTCCTGAATTTTTTTTTAAATTGTATTTGTGCCAATACTGTGCCCTCTCTCATAACAGATTTATTCATAGAAAATACAACTTGCAACAATGCAATATGCTGACCATACGTGTTGGTGAAATTTGGGATGTGAAGTTCTCTGCGATGCAACTTGCCCATTTTTGACAGCTTAGCAGCTAACGTGTTGTACTGCTCATCTCGAAGATGCGGGTTTGATTCCTGGCCACATAGGCCAGATTTCAATGGGGGGGGGGAGGGGGGAGGGGAATGCAAGAACATCTATGTACTTAGATTTAATTGCATGTTAAAGAATCCCAGTTGGTCCAAAATTAATCTGGAATCCCCCCACTACGGAGTGCCTCATAATCATAATGTGGTTTTTGCGCATAGAACTTCAGAAATTAACTTGACCCCAATGTAACCATACTAGTATATGGTTTAACAATCAGCTTATTTAGGTTTTCGCCTTCTTTAGTACAGTCTAACTAGGATATATCAAATCCGAAGGGGGATCATACAAAAGATCTGTTTACTAGGTTTATGCAATAATAAAATATTTATATATTGAAAACATATTCTAGGGGATTTTCAACTCTTGGATGTACACAATAATTCGTTATACGTGGGTTCGATATATGCATGTTCAACTGTATTATTAAAGCTTAAAAGTGGACGGTGCAGTGTGAAGAAAAGTTTACCAGTCTAAATCTTTTTCTTTTTTTTTTCATTTTTTTTTAGCTTCCACCTAAAAAGCTTACTTCTAGCTAGTTTTGAAACTAGAAAAAAATATTTACTTCTGCACAACACTGCATAGTTCACTACAGATTTAAACATTACACACGCTTTAGCGGCTCTCACTGCTCCAGTACTTGTGCATCATACAAAATTAATGGGCCTTTCAAGCCTGTGCATGTATTTCTTGTGGAAGTTGTGAAGTCTGAAATTGTGAAGTTGCTTCTCTACAAGAAAGTCTCATTACTGCAGGGAGCAGTAGTGAGAGCGATGCTGACTTACCGTGCAAAATGAGAATCCTTGCTTTGTGCTGACAGTTACGCTGGGTTATCAATTCCATCAGCAGTTAACGTCGTAATCATACACACAACTTTTTCGCTCTTTGAGTCAGTTGTATGTGCTAGAATAGAGTACATTTGCAGTGCTGTACCGTAGCTCCCAGCCTGGTCAGCATTATTGTTTGCAAGTGTGTTGCACTTATCGTGCAGGCTCGATGCTGCGACTGGGCTCTGCCCCTGGCTCTGATGCTTGGCGACACCCTGGTTGCACCACTGGTGGCTACTCCGGAGGCGCTGGACAAGCTGATGCAGTGGGCGTTGGCCGAATGGTATGCAGTGATGGTTCTGGCCATTTTTCCCACCACATGCACATTTTTTAAGCTCGTCTATACAGAATACGAGCATTGATCATCAACTACTGAGGCCTAAGTATTAAAAGCCTGATTATGAGCGAAAAGCATGGCGTAAGTTGTCGGTCCATGATAGCAGCGCCCAGCCCTTTCAAGTGCTCGAGGTCCTTCTGGTTTATTTACATTACCCTGTATTGGTCTCATGCAACTTCCTTATTCCACATTACTTGTATCCATACACACTCAAACCTCAATATAATGATCCCGGATATAACGAAATATCGGTTATAACGAAATAAATGAATAATACTCTTGCAATAGATCAGTGCTAGGAATATACCTTTATAACAAATTTTCGGATATAACGAACTTAATTTCATGTAAGATGCAGCTTCGATATAATGAGGTTTGAGTGCATTTGCTTTCGTATTGCGTGCCTCTTTTCACCTTGGCATCTCCGTTGTCCTCATTGCAGTCCGGGTTATGTGGGACTGCTCCGGCAAGTTCAAGGACGTGGGTCGGACACGCCTTCCTCCAACGGTGCAGTCCAACGCAGCAGCCCCATGGAGGCTCGCAGGATGACCGCTGCCACCACCGTCGTCACCGAGGGACCAGAAGAAGGGTGCCGTGTGTCGTAGCGCCCCTGACGAGAGCCATGGAGGTACAGTGCCAAGACAAACCAAAAGGTGCTGTGTCGTGCCAGGTGCGAGATGGTCCAAGCTTCGTTCCGGCTATCGGGCAGGCAGCGCGTGACTACTCTTCCGCGGCTAGTGTGTGAAGGTGTCAGATAACTTCATTCTGGTGTGGAGGCTGACAGAGTTTGAAGTCTTCGTTGCACATTCATGAAGAGGCAGTGGACAGACTAGGCAGGCTCAAGCCCTCCATTAAGAGACAGGTATTATAGCTATAGCAGTACTTAGTCTTGCCTGCAGACATGCTGAGACAAAAAGAGGGCACTTTTAAATTAGCACTGCTCTATGGTTAGTTAAGCTGCTGGTACAAAGCAAGCACTACATCATCCTTTAGGCATGCAGAGAAGGTGCAGTGCATGGGACTTGTTGTTATAGCAACACCTTGCATTTCACGAAACGCCTTCTTGCAGAGTAGCCGAATTTTAGTAATGTCGTCGTCCATCAAAGCCCACGTCTCGCGCGCTGTGGTGAAACCAGGTGCTGCGTGGGCATGAGAAACTTGCAAACATATCTCCGGGAAATGTGAAACGCGGGCTATTTTAACTTTTTGCCCTTGCAATCGACGTCGACCAACTTCGTAGACAAGCTGCTTTTGACGAGTCCAGCGCACAGACCCTGTCACTTGTTATAGACCTCAGCAGCACAAGCTGGCCCAGACCATATGGACTGCCACTGTCTCGGCTCGCTGTTGTTGGTTCCACCTCATTGCACGCAACAAAACTGCACTGCAACATCATCCAAGTCTCACTCGGACCACAAAGTATCGTACGGCTGTGAAAAAAATATCTTGGAAGGCACCACTACCTGTGGGCTTTTAGGTCTGATCTCCTCTTTCTCGTGCAACGAACTGCACGATACATTTAGTGCTGTGACCGTCCTCCCGAAGACCGAAGCCCAAACAAGCGAGGTGAACTTACTCCAGTATTTGATGGTTGCCTTATCCACCTTAGTTCACATTCCTTTCGTGACTTTAAGTGAACTGTGACGAAGTCAGCAGTTTTTTACTGTGTCGTTTGGCCCTTTTTTTACGAAAGCTACTGTGTGTGACCCTGAGACTGCTCATTCGACGTGCTGTACTGCAATGCCTGGCCTTGAGGGACTACTACCGTACCTTCCATTTCGTAAGCAACCATGAAAATCCATCTAATGTGGGAGTCTTGTAGACAAGGGAAATGTGTGCAAAGAAGAAAAATGAAGTCCCGGTATCGTGGGCTACATTGTAATGTATAGGGTGGTGAATGTTTCGAACTGATGTACAGTATACATAAACAAATTTGTTTTTTAGTTACTTTGTCCAAGCGTGGATCATTGTGCATTTTTTTTTTTGTAACCTTTCGTGTACTTCTGACGCAGGAACCACCGAAGTGTAGAAGTCTTACAAGGCTGTGTTTAAAGGTGATGTGTAATTGTGTGTAATGGGTTAGAGGTAAATACTCATTACCCATGGGTAATTAGCACATTTAAGCATTAGACCTGTGTAATTACCCATGCACAATAAGTGATGGTTATGCAAGCCCCTTTGAGAATATTTTGATGAAGATTACCCCTCCGTGAACACCTGTGTGTCGGCAGTCGAGCGAAACAGGTAGGATGTAGGATTTAACTAATCATCACATGAAGGGCACTGCACCTTCATATTACTAATGTCGCCAAACAGTCTAGCCACCAGAATTGCCGTTTATTCTTATCTCTTGTGTCTCGATACGCATCTACGTGTTTTCATGTTCTACGTGTTCATCTACGTGTTCTACGTGTTTTCGTGAAAGAGAGTACACAGTACACAATACAGTACTATAGCAGCACCATTCTGCAAAAAGAAGCACTGAACGTACAATTTTGGCAAAAAAATAAAGGCAGTGTTTTATTTGCAAGCACCGAGATACAAGCATTGCAACATTGCAAGCAAAGCCAGCAGTGAAGCTTTTTTCCTTGGTTTGTTTTTTACGCCATTTCGTTATTTATTCAAGGCACATTTTTGGCACACACTCAACAAAACAAGCACGTTCACACCAACAGAGTATCCCGAATGCATTGATTTTCCTTCTATTTATGGTCTGGATTTATGAAGGACACCCTGTGTGAGCAGGTAGGTAGCTGCAGATAGATTACACCCATAGGTTGCACTGCAGCATAACCTTTTGTTGCAAACGCAATATGCAAGAAATGCCAAGAAACCAAGCGATCTTATGTCTATTTACAAGCATTTGCTGGTTAGCACGAAGTCGGCTGCGCCGAGAAGCACATAAACAGCGGTCGCCGTCTCACTATTACAATGCTCATTCAACTGCCATGTTGGCGTGATTACTTTGTCATAATCTTGCAACCCTACCTGAGTTAACAACCATCTCGCCATTGTGCAGACAAGGCACTTGCAAAACCCACAAATAAGGTTGCAGGCGAGCAACAAATTTATTTCCAAGTTAATTTAAGGTAATCTGGCATCAAGCTAGCATTCTAAAATCTCTCATGTTGCACATAGTTAACAATCTCGTGTGTATACATCCGCTGAAGCTCAAGCATAAATGCTAATTCCTTTTCATTTACACCATCAACAAACAGAAAAAATGCTGCAACACAAGTTGTACGTGGAATTGGGAAAGTGTGCTTTCTGGAAATGTGTAGTGTTTGATTGCCTAGTCACAACAACAAATGTTGAGGTAGCGATAACTCTCAACTCAATCATGAAGGCACTACCTTGAGAAAGACTAAACACTAAAAGATGAAAATGATTTATAGGAAGTGGCTAAAATATAAATAAAATAATGACATGGTTTTCGTTCATTGCAATTCTAAAAGCCCGTGCTTTGTGCATTGTGGTTGGCACTGTATCAATGGTGGCAATGTATCAATCTTTTTCTTTTTTTTTCTTTCTTTTTTTTTCTGGAAACATGTATATCTGAAAATTTATGAATACAATCAACATGAAAGAGCATCTTCTGCCACTGCAGTGTGCAGCCAGCCCCAGCCCCCCCCCCCCCCCCCCTTCCCCCCCCTTTCCAAAAAAAAAAAAAAAAAAAAAAAAAAAAAAAAAAAAAAAAAAAAAAAAGTGGTAGTTGCACATGCGGTGTAGCACTCTATTTTTTAAAAAAAAATTATTGGGGTATGATAGGGTAGGTCAACCAAAAAAGTGATTTTTTTTTATGCCATTACTAAAAAATAATACGCACTCTTACGAGCAAAACTGTGCATTGGAGAGCCCGTAGGACTGCTCGAAGTCCATTTAAAAATGGCACCAGAAACCACACCTCCTGACGGATGTTTTGTTGACATGTTCTTTGTCGTCGTAGCTTCTGCATTTATGTATTTCTTCTATTAAATATGGCTAGATCTGTTAAATATATTCATTTTCTATAGTTTTAATCAGCTTTGATTTCAAATTTTCCCACCAGGGATGCTTTTGTAGCATAATCAGTGGTTTGTTTTGAGCACTTTCCGTGCACATTTTTAAACATAAAAGCGCATTTTTCTCACGATCAGTTTTCAGAGAATTTGCTAAACTTGATGTACCTTTTCTAGAAGACTATCCGACCTGATTGCACTGAAATTTTCTCAGGATCATACATAAATATTTTCAAAATAGTCTGACCCTGAAACCTTTGACAAATGGTGCATGTTAAAATCATGGGGAAAAAAAGATTATTTGAAAAGTCTCTCTTACGGCACATGACAAGTGAGGTCAATATTTTTTTTTCTCAAGAGATAAATGTAAGGGAGACCGTTCTTATAGCTAGAGGTTAATGCCACTACCACGTGGGAATTAGCGTGCTTAAATTTTATGGTCATAATGTTTTTTTTTGTTTCTGAGAAAAGGCACATTTCATTGCCCACCCCAGTCTAAAATTTGGGGCTCGAAAACAAAAAAATATATATACTCTATATAAGCTATAGGGTAAAAATTACCTAAGGTGAAGGCCAAAACCTTTTCACTGAGCATGCACAATTTCACAATAAAATATGAACAGTGTCTGAAACGTAAAGCTGAAACCAAAAGTGATTTGTTTACCCTACCATACCACCTTAACAGACCTACATTTCAGCACTGCAAGCTGCTCTATTAGTGGGATCCATATGCGCTTCAACTACCTGAGGTCTTGCAGCACTCAGCACTAACAAGGGCAAACAAAACAAAGCTCTCTGAAAATAATCACGAACAAGTTGCACAGGATGTGCGAAACTGCAGATCAATTACAGTTAGATGACCATTACCTGGTGATCAAAAGTAATCCAGAGTTGACGGCTCCCTTTCTTCAAGGCTGTCTCTCTTTCACACATTGTACAATGTCAACATGTAAGACCCATGCTAATCAGTTAACACAACATTACATCAATAAGGCCAACCGTGGTACGTAGGGCACCTACAAATTGAACACAAGGTTTGCACCATGTAGTGCCACAAATCTTTTTCATTCACGTGAAAAGATCTGTGTAAGATCACGTTTTGGTAGCTAAGAGTGGTGCAGTCACCTCTAGGTGCAGCTTTCCTGGCTGCATCCGATCACTCTATCCTCGAGATCAAACCAACTACGTATATATTTAATCAAGCTACATGACTCTGATTGATGATAGTTTAATAAGATGCAACAAAAGTGAATCACATTAGAGGCCTGCATTTAGTCTTACACGTGATTCTGATTCATGATAGCGTAGTAACGATAAACAAAACTGGATCACACTGAAGGCCTGACTTCAGTACTCGTCATCGCAGGCAATATTGCATGGTCGTTACAAGCAGCTGATACAGGCAGTTATGAAATCTTTGTGCCGTATCAGCCAATGACAATGAGAAATGAGAAAGAAAGTGTTACATAACACAGCCCCAAAATTGCTATAGCGGGTGTGATAGTGTACTAACTTGTACTATATTCTCAGACATATACTCTTTTCTGGCCATGTGTGAACAGCACTGGGAACTTTCATGGCAAGACACGTAGCAAATAGTAGCAACATGGTAAATGAAGTGAAGCAAATAACTGGTTATTATGGAAACTGGTAAAGGAAAAGAAGCATGCAACTACAATAGCGGTAGCAGTCGGAGGTGAAGGTTGTTTCGTGGTAACATTGCGACGCTTTCAAGTTTTGAGTTTGGGATCACTTTGCAGTATAAGGCGAAAACTGGTTCACTGACTGCACAAAGGCCAGTATGGTGTCGTGACATTAAGAGGGCCCCTAAACTGCATGGAGCTTAAATGCAAACAAGTGGTTTTTTTCCCTCGTCTTCGTTACCATCCCTGCAGTTGTTCATGCCTTTCACTACACACTTCTGCAGGGATCATGTCAAAGAGCTACGTCAGTACCAAACGTCAGTCACATTACCAGAACGTCGCGTGTTCGATCGCAGCTGTGGCGATCGCATTTTGATGGAGGCGAAATGCTAGAGGACTGTGTGCTGTGCAGTGTCGATGCACGTTAAAGAACACCAGATGGTCGAAATTTCTGGAGTCCTCCACTACGGCGTGCCTCGTAATCACATTGTGGTTTTGGCGTGTAAAGCACCAGATGTTACTATCAAACATCAGTAATACTGGCACTCTGGTTCAAAGGTGCCATTGATTTACAGTTACGGAAACTCTGCACTTTTTGG
Source organism: Rhipicephalus appendiculatus (assembly GCA_030522465.1). Lineage (NCBI taxonomy): Eukaryota > Metazoa > Arthropoda > Arachnida > Ixodida > Ixodidae > Rhipicephalus > Rhipicephalus appendiculatus. The sequence continues at coordinate 925,076 of JALIZH010030874.1, read as the reverse complement.
CTGCCCACTGTACCCACCCAGCACGAGCTTTATAAGACATGCTACACAATGTGAAATCATCTGGTTGCACAGAACAGCCAAACAATACGACGAGGAAGATTGGACGTGCGACTGTGTGGCAAAGGCATGCTGACAAACAGATGAGGACTGACATCCCTGATCCGCAAACCGGTCAACAGCTTTCACTTCAGTGACATTGTGTGCTTGACCCTGCCAGCTTCACATGTGAAAAAGGGTAACCCAGTAATCTTGGACAAGAACACATATTGAAAAAAATTACATTTGTGGTTTCGTTAAGCTGCATTGCTCTGCTGCGTTCACGAAAGACAGTTGTCATGGCGTTCTGTATACACTGCGTAATTGCTTTCTTGTTCCCAAAAACCTGCCATGGTGGTCGCTGGTTAGGTGATTGACTGCTGAACCAAAGTCTCGAGATTAAATCCCGGTCATAGTGGCCACATTTCGATGGAGGCGAAATGCTGGACGTTAATCTGCTTAGATTTAGGTGCATGTTAAAGAACCCCAGGTGGTCAAAATTTTCGTAGCCCTCAACTACAACGTCTCTCACAATCGTATCATGGTTTTGAGACGTAAAACTCCAACAATCATTCTATTATATTCTAGTTCTCAAAATATCTGAGACATTTTGGGGGCCTTTTAAGACTTTGAATGAGGACGCTGAGTCAATGTGTGGTAATGACTGTTGGCCTTAGTTTGACGTCTATAGGTGCACTTGGTGGCTGGTCTATGGAGATAACTGTGCCGAAGAATTAAAATAATGCTCCACGAAACAGTCTCCGCATTTGCTGCACGTTTCATGCAAGGCAGGGCATGCCGAAGTAGCAGGAAGGAAATGCGAAAGCATTCAGCAAACACATCAAGCCAGCATGTATGCACGACCACGAAAACAACCCAGTCCACAAAAAAGTGCCGATAATGATGAGTAATGGTGAATATCAGCATCCCACATCGGGGCAATGGTGGGACAGCCGCTCTCCCTCTACGCTGATGCCACACGACTTGGCGATTCACGCAAAAGCTCTTCTTCGGGGGAAGTGGTTCCTGTAGAGAAATACGGAGTTGGCAACTTTTTTTTCTTGGCCCTTTAATTTCATGCCATTCATATCACGAAGCGTGGTTTGTGCGTCTGCATTTATAACAAACAGGCAAGTATCGTTCCAAACAACCAGTACCTTTTCCTTACATACTGTATGTACTCAAGAGAGCACAAAAAGCAGATTACGTATTATTCGGTGATGCAAAGTATAATCAACAGTAAAAGGGAGAAAAAAAAATGAGCAATATATGTGAAAAAGTACCAGCTGGCTAAAACGATCTGCGCCAATGGCTAACTTTCAGCTTAAGGTGCTTGTAATCAGCAAATTGGCAGTAGAAGCTAATTTACTTTGCATTTAGTAATTTTCATGGCGATGAATGTTCAAAACAGACACGAATTTTGGTACGGGTAGAGTGTGCATGCAGTGAGCAAGCAAAAATTAATTCAAACCACTCAAGTAATGAGATGCAGTGAGTAGCAACAGCTGATTGAGAGCCCAACAGAAAATGTACGCATAGGTCATACACAATATGCAAAACAATCTCTTGATTGGCAAATGTCACGTATGTGCAGAGTACTATGGTTGCGCAAAATGACTGTAGCTATCACAAAGCGATAATCAGTGAGCCAATGGCTAGGCTCCGACGAAGGCACGTACATTCGCGATTCCAAATTTTGACTAGTAATTGTCATGGCGTGTACGTTTTACAAGTATGAAACGTACACATCTTTGTGGCTGTACGATTATTGCGCAGAAGAGGCGGTACTACAGCTTTCAGCAACCCTGTTTTAAAGCGCTATGCATTCTACTAAAACTTAGCTAAATAGTTAGGACACGCAGCTTTGTGCTGAAGACGGATGTTGCCGTGTAAACCATCACACAAGACGTGCAAACACACAGAACACCAGGCATCATTATAGTGCCTTCAATAATCTCAACTTTGACCATTAAAGATGGTATGTTTTGCTAAGTACTAAGCGGCACAGGAAAGATGAATGACAGTACAAGAATACAAAGCGATACAAAGTGTCGCCACATCCAGCGCTCCTTAGTATGCTGAACTAGCCCAACAACTTGTGCTCAAGAGTGCGTTATAGTTTTGTCATACATACATGTTTAACTAGCTTGGTCACAGTTTAACAGCTATCACTACTTGTAATATAGTATATTAGCAAAGTCAGCGAAGACATCTAGTATTGTGCAGAAAGGCAACAACCACAGCTGATAACACCAAGAAAGAGGTACCAAGGTTTTAGCACTCTGTACCATAGGTGTCAGTCGTAACCATTGTAATATGTAGCACTTGAAACCGGTACCAAACTAGGTAAAGCTTAATACAAGTAATACCAATGTTACCCAGTATTAATGTTCATGTGCATCTATGTAGGAGCTCTTTCATCACCAGCGTTGGGAGATAAATCTCCGCTGGGGCATTTACCACTATACAATTGATATCCAAAGCACTACAAGGGTTGTGGCATGACCAGACGCATGTAGCCCTTAATAAATTTCTCTTTATAAAATTCCTTGCAATGGCACTGGCCCTGCCTAACCCTCTTTTCACTATAAATAGGACAGCATATAAGTTGCAAAAACCACCAATCAAGCGTGAAAGTACAATGTAACACATTAGTGCACGTGTCAGAGATTTAGAAAAGAGTGAGAAAATGATGAGAAAACTGTATCAATTTTGGTAGTGTAAAACCTACCAAAGACATCCAAGTTATCTACTGGAACACTGGCAGTACAACTTTCAGAGTGATAAGCAGTGTTTCAATTGCTGGCATACTCTGTTACCACTTCTTTTGAGTTATTTACTTGGGGACAGTCAACAAATGTTAAGGAATATATATAAAGCCTTGACAGATATTTAGAAAAAGCCAAATGCAGCAGATTTAGCGTCCCACATTGACCAATTTTTGCAGCCAGACATTGCTTTTTGGGCTATGCTGTTGGTGCAGACACTAAGCAACATTGAACTGTTTGCTGCGAAGTCTGAGTCCTACAGTGCCTTTGCCATACTGCCAGAACTTAATCTCAATGACAGTTGTGGTGAAAGTCAAACAGTGTGCACACACATTGTCTGCTTGGACATCACTGCCCCAGGCATCAGTCCTACCAAACAAAAGGTCACAACACAGCAGCCAACATAGCACTGCTGTACCATCCCATCTGCTGTGCTGCTGCCCCTTGTTACAAACATGCATTGGCTGGGCCAGCTTTGCCAATCCTCGTGGCAATCGGCAGCCGCGCTGCAACACGTTGCGAGCCATTTTAGGGCTGGCAGTTAACCAGTGGATGTCGCTTAGGGTACGCCGACATCGTGAAACCTGCTTTTTGAGTTCGGGGGTAGATCCATTTGGTAAGTTGGTCTGATAGTCGTTTCTCTACCTCCCTCAGTCGGCTTGACCAAGTTCTTGTAGTTGAACAGTGGTGCGATGACCCAAGCCTGCGTACAAGTACAGAAATATGTCAGTTGGGTATGAAGCACAGTTGGAAGCAGTGTTTCGCATGGCTGTTAAACAAGTTGCGAAAGCATGCAAGTGAAACATATGTATTTTCCCAGAACAGTTGTACTGAGGAAATATATACATCCAGCCAAAAACAGGACGAATACAGGAAAGGGTGAAGAAGACAGGAAAGCTTCCCTGTTTCCTGTATTTCTCCCTTTTTGGCTGGATATATATTACCTCAATGCAATGCACAACTAGCCCAACTAGCCCAATGTTATAAACAGTTGTGCTCTTTGGGACATATTTTAGCCACACAACAAGAATTGAATGCTGAATTATCGAAAGTATCAAGAAAACAATAAACAAGTGTCTATTACATTAATGAATTTTCATTTTCTTGACTAATATGTAAATCCTGCACTTATTTTGCATAAGAGCAGTGTAAAAGCCGCAATTCTCATTATGCAGCGACTTCATTCTCAATGTCACTACGGCGCCAGACTCCCATCTTGGCCCGAAACATGCTTTACACTCCTTCCTTATTATGTACCGCCACCACCACAATGCGCACATGACAGTAGTTGCAGGTAAAATAGCCGGCAACTGATAGTTCGTTCATCACGATGTAGCAAACGAGTTTTATGTCAGCATACCGAGTGTGGCGGAAAGTTCTTCAACAGCCTCCACCGTGTTTGAATTTTGCGACACTGCACGAACATTGCATCAAGTTAAAATGAAGCTGCTGAGTGCCGGATCCGCATGTGGACAAAACCGTAGTGATGATGGTGGCGATGCGGACAGCACCGCCTCGTTCGGTTGCCAGGTGAACACCGTTTTCACTCTTTTGTGTCGCACATTTGAGGCACTTCGCGCTTTGAGGATCGTCCAAATTAATTCGGTTGCAGCCAAATGTGGCCGAATTAACCAGAGTTCGATGCCATTAACAAGGTATATGCTGGCCGGGAGCACGCAACATGCCCAGACTAGCTTTTCCTGTATAACACGCTGACAGCATACATTGTGTTTGAGCAAGGAAAGGTATGCAAAATAGATTACCATTGTTACTGTGTGTCAAAAGTATGCCAAAAAGAGTCCAGCTATTCTTTAGGTACACATGCCAAGGAAAAACCGAAAGTACTATCGATTGTTTTATTAGGCCATCAGGTGTTGCCTATATATTGCATTATAATGCATAGAACACATTAAAGACATGCACAGATGTGCAGTACAACTCTAAATGACTAACTATGAATAATGACTTCAGCAGAGTCCTATTAGATTCAATCTTCTACTCAAATAGTTGCAATGAGTTAATATGAATGGCTTTCAAATATCTCAAGCCGACAGCTGTTCTCAATAAAATCCAAAACTGGAGCAAAAGTAGGGTAAACATGTCCTGGGGCATACTGTGGGCATAAGGCATGAGATCTCGTATAGTACAGCAAAGCCAAATTCCTCACAGAGGCATGCTTTTTTTAATGGCTCTACTGCATTTATTCATACCTTCTGCAGACCCCTGTACATACGAAGAAGGTGCCTATTTGTTCTCGACGTTCCATTTTTTGCTTGCAATATACACTTTAAAACGTGCAACATAACAATAAAACCTTGCTAACGCTTTTCGTTACTTTGTGTTAAAGGGACAATAAAGAGAAAAACGATTTTTTTTTTGTATTAGCAAATTACCCTTTCATGACACTAAAAACGTCACGCTTTCTTCGAGAAGATGCATGCTTGGGAAAGAAGAAAATGCACAAAAAGCAAATGCGGGTGACGACGCCACCTTGAAGTCCCCACACCAGTAGCCGTGACGTCTTAGATTTTGACGGCGTCTGCTAGGGCCTAGGCCGTTCCTTATGAGTAAAAAATGAAGTACATTGTCTTAGCTTACCAAGTTTCTAGAAATTTCGTGGAGGGAATGTCACGAAAACACGAAAAAACACATTGAAATCCGTGACGTCACTGTCCGAGATTTGAGTGGGAAATTTAAAAGAGAAACTCTTGACATTGATCTTCTCATCTAATAATAAACCTATGCTGCTGAAACTAATGGCAATAGAGTTTTCACGGTATAATTTATCAGTCTTGTTTGTTTCACTTTAGTGTCCCTTTAATTGTGAAAGTGAGGTGGCTGTTCGTTATTCGAAAAGTATCCGGTGTTCGATTCTACTTGGTCTAAAGGACTGCTAATCTCATGTCCCTAATACCAACAGATTTAAAGCTATGCGACATTGTTTCGAAGCCAAGCTTGAAGCTAAGCAACCATTCACTGCAAGATAATGTTGCTCACTCTTGAGTGTAGGCATGCAGGGCTGATGCACATGTTGATGTGTACTTTGCTCATGATGTGCCTACTTGCATTAGTGTAAACATGGTTGTGTGCAGATGTGGCACCACTAGTGTGTTCAACTACCACCTGCTTCATGTAAAATGTGCCAATTTTACGCAAACCTTATGTAACCTACCCAAATGTGGCTTGCACAATATTGTAAAATTTCTCTGGAGTGATGCATTGCGTCATGCATTGTGTACCCTACTGAAGCATGGTGGAGCTCACTGTTTAGAACTGTATATAGACAATGGACAAACAATGAAGAATAGACATGTGCAGTAGTGCATCTACATTGTTCTAGATGACCATGGATGACAAACTAGCCTGAATTACCACCCACATGGAGTCATATATTCCTTGCGAATAGCAGAGCTGATTTTGCTAAAAGCATTTACACTGGAGTGTTTGTCCTTGCACCAACATTCCTGCCTGATAAGTTAGTTGCGTTTGAGTGATGTATATCTTAAAATGCGAGCCTTCTAAAAAATTTAAACAAAAGAAACGTGCCTTAGGATTATGACAGCTTTCAACCTTCCTATCTAAATATAAATCAGGAACTTGACAATTGAAAGGCTAATCAAGTTTATTTATATGCTTTCTGGCCATAATTTCCATTGCACAGTTGATATTACCGAGTAGCATTTCTCTCTCTCTTTTTAGCATTAGTGCTGTGTTTGCATTGTTAGTGCTTACACGGCATCACAACCCTTTCCACGCTATGCAGGGGCTGGATTTATCCCGATGTTTTAGGTAAAAGTAGCCATGAAAAAGCTCTGTTTATTAATGGTACATCTCATTTCTTTGTACAGCTTCACTTTTGCTTCACTTTTGCAATAAATAATTGAGGCTATGAATAAGTAACCATTGAAAATATCAATGCCATTTTTTTTTTTGTAAAAGATATGAAAATTTAAAAGTATCTTTTTTTTTAAGAAACCAAGATAATAACATGAAAAGGGGCTAAATAAGACTATTGAAATCTTAACCTTGAAAGGTAATAAATCTGCTGGTGACCAAACGCATGCAATTAGGGCTTAATGATAAACCCACAAGAAGCCCCCATAGTGAACGTTCCAAGTGCAGGGGATTGATATTTCCACGTGTGAGGTGTGGCAGCACTTTCCTTTTGACTAATACTAAGCACATCGGTACATGTGACGAGTAGTGATTAGTAGAGAATATTAGTCAATGTCATATTACTGTAAGGAAATCTAACTGATCATATGGTAAATCCTACTGTAAAATGAAGCACATGTTCTCCCATTCCTTATTAAAAGATTGTTTGGTAAGCATTTTATTGCGATAGCAATTATATGGACAGTCTTGACGGGTTTTTGCCGTCGCCGTCATGTCGCGTATGAAGTCCAAATTGATAAGAACCCCCTGCGCATCGTACGTTCTACCAGCGGGTAATAGCGGGCGAGCGGGAGCGGTGAACGCGGCTGAAGCGGCGATCAAATGAGCCGGCATCTCGCTCCGAGGCGCATGCGATAAGATCCCCCCCAACTGTTCAACCGGCCCCGCCCGTCGTTCGCGAGCGTGAAAAGACGCGAGGGGAGGGGGGGGAACCCTCGAGCGACCTTCGATTTTACGACCGCGGTCGTCGCGGGCGCGCGCGTTATCTCCCCATCTCGGCAGCCGACAGCGGGCGGCCGGTGTACCCTTCTACGTGCTGCGCTCTCAACGCGAAGAGAATGTGGTGTGCAGAGTGTCCCTGGAGCGGCCGTATTCTCTTAAACAAGCGTTTTCTAGAGTTGCGTGAGATCGGATCCAAAAGAGTTAGCTGCCAGCCTCACTTCGTATAACATTACAATTTGTTGCTATCGCATTCATTGCTTCACCCTTGCGGTGAAACTGTGACTTTTTTAAAAAGCAGATCAAATGAAGGAAGCCTTCAATGTTGTGTTGTGTTGACAGTGTGTTATTAGGTCACTTATGTCTGCTTGTGTTAGACAGGGGTAATGGGACATTGCCGGGAGAAGCTCACATCCTCTAGTAGGCCTGAACAGGCTAATGATAAAGAGTGTTTAGAATGGTATGGCGTCCATTGAAAAAATAACTAGCCATTTCTTGGCGGAAAGCCATTGCTTATTAGCAGTAAAAAAATTTCAGACAGGAGTTTCCTTTCTACCATGTGTGCACTTGCGGTGTCACTGTGATGTCATAGATTTTGCTGGGTATTTTTTTTTACTTGTACTAGCTGTTCTAGCACTCCAAAAGCTCTCAAAGGTTCATAAGTTCCATGTTTGCTTACTTTTCTTGGCTGCAGTTTTGTACATTTATATTGATAAACAATTAAGTACTATTGGCAAACATGAGGTATTGAGATTCGCAATGGCATAAGAAGCTGCTACAGGGGCTTTGGGTGGTGTCGCCACCAGTCTTTCACTGCACGATATCACTGGCTCACAAAGCTTGTGTTCGTGGTAATGCTACGTGGTATATCAGATGTGTAATCTAGCAGCATAACTCCAACTTCTAAGCCGTGGTAGCTTAAAAGGTATTGTGTCGCGCTTCTAAGCTTGAGCGCATGGGTTCCATTCTTGGCTATGGTGGCTGCATTTCTATGCAAATAACACCTGTGTGCCTAAATTCAGGTGCACGTTAAAGAACCCTAGGTGGTCAAAATTAGTCTGGAGTCCCCCCCACTACAAGACGCCTCATTGTCATATTGTGGTTTTGGCATGTAAAACCCCGGAAATCATTGTACTTCATTTAGTATATCCAATTTAATCATGCATCAAGCGTTCCTCTCAAGGAGGTAGCATTATATGAAAATGAAGCGATGTCCACAGCAGATGCTGGTGGGCAACAAAATCAGATAAGACAACTGTTTGTACTGCGTGCATTTATTTATTGCCAGCATTTTTTTTTCTGTACATAATTACAACAAAGTAAATAACTACAGAGCATCTGCATGATATTTGCCATTTGAAGGTGGAAGAAACCACTGCACATTCATTTGATTGTGACATTCTGCTAACAGTCATATGCTAATGAAGTTTTTGGTTGTAAGCTCATTTGGGCTGAAAGCGAGAAAAGTGTGCAAGTGCATCTACATGGCATCGTGTGCAATGTGCCAATTAGAGCTTCCCTTTCCACAGACAAAACAGCAAAACCTAGCAATGACGCCAGGCGACTTCTGTAGTATAATACAAGTAGCAAAAATAATGTGTGTAAGAATTTCAAAAGGCTGTAAAAGGAAAGTATAAAGAAAACCATATTAGCTTAATCAGCTAAAGCATTCAGGACAAGTCTAGGGAAAAAACCAATATAATCTCGCATCGTATATTTCAGTTTCTGACTACCTTTTTTTTTTTTTTTTTTTTTTTTTTTTTTTTTTTTTTTTTTTTTTTGGTTAATTCAAGAAAACTCACTCTGATTACTTAAATTAAGGTAATGAGACATTACAGTATATGTACTTCGAATATTTCTAGTATATTTCTGCAAGCATGAATAATGGGTTGCATAAAAATGAGCACTTACTCAAGAGACTACAAGGCAATCATCGCCACAACTTTAACTTCAAACATGGGAATAAGAGGCAGAAAATGGTAGCACGTGCAGGTTACAAAAATATATATTTCAGGTTGGTGTGCAGTTAAAAAAAACAAACAAACAATCTTTTGTGTTTTAAATGCGACTAGTGCTGGCCAATTTCATTGCTAACAGCAGAGCAAAAATTCAGAAAATAGCCTTCAAAAGGAAAGAATCGGTGTACATTAAAAACTTGAAAAGAAGTCTGCATATCAGTATGACAGCCCAAAGCTGTTTAAATGAAGGGATGTTAAATCTAGCCGCTTGCTGCAAATAAAAGATTATCAGCCAAGCCAAATCTACTGTTAACAAATGCTTGAACAGAACATGCTTTTGCGAAACTCTTTAACCTAAGTGAACAACCTTATGAACTAAACTTTACACAAAATCAGTTTTTTTATTGTAGCTACAGTTTAATATAAAATAAATTCCAACTTTACATATACACACAATCATACTGACTCGTCAAGTATTACCAGGAAATAACAAGAATAGAATGTTTTCTTTATTGTGTTAACAGTGACAAACTGACATAATTTGCACAGTAATGTATGCCAGTGCATCAGCATGCAAAAAATAAAAACACGTCAGGAATGCATGCAACATTCTCAATGAATTAGGAAGGTGAGAATGAAACCATTAGAAAATAAACTGAGGGGACAAATGGAAAACAAAGTCCAGCTTCTAAGCATTGCACATATCCCTAACTAGTTAAATGTAGACATGAAATGTTGCAAAGACATTGACTTTAATTGAGCAACTAGAGTGAGATATTAAGTGGAGTACCTGAAATTGTAATGTTTTAGCATTTTTAAATAATGTAACAATGCTTATCACATTGCCAGAAGCAACTAATCAGGCAGTTCAAACTACTGCAGAGCTTCTAGCTCAAAGCAGTCGTGGGCACTACTCAGCGTAAAAGCTTAGCATGTATAAAAGCTTAACGTTTGATTGCTCATGTGCATTGTGTTTTAACGTTTTATTGCTCACGTGCATTGTGTTATCACAAGTTTCAGTTTAAGGCTAAAACATCTAAAATGTCATCCCTTTCATTGGCTTCATTGTCGGTTGGTTTTCATTAAGGTTGTGTCTAACAAAGAAAAATGAGCACTTAAAATTCCCCTTCCTTTGTTAAAGTGTCACTGGGCCTTTGTTTTTTTTTTTAGGCAAATCAAACAACTGATTCCCCCCTTTTTTTTTGCTGTAAATAAAAAAGCTGAATGTAATTTACTCTAATGATAAATTATGGTATGCCACTAGAGCAGCGCTTGCTGACATTACACCGGTCTATATTCACTTATTCTGTGTCTGAGATGTCTTTCTTACTACTGCTTGTCCTGCTCTCAGCATCACATAAGAAAGTACCCTTCTGTTCTAATGACTCTGTTTGCGATACTTCGTTTCGTTAATGCTTAACGTGAACATCCTAACGTAAATGCTGCTGCAGAGCATTCTGACAGAACCACAGATAACACTGCAAGCAATGACATATTGTGATGCTGTACTCACTCTGTGATCATTGGTTTCACCCTCTAGTGTAAAAGGTTTTTGCAGCTGACTTCCCAATTCTAATTAGGTACCTGTTCCCAATGAGACGTGCTGCACAGCAGAAACTGAAACATTCCATTCTGAACACAACATCGCCAAATGTAATTGCCAGTGCTGCTGTGTGCACTAGCAATTTTAGTAAAATTAAAGCATCTACACTCGAACCAGGACTCTATTATTTTTACGTCATCATCAGTTCCGAGTGTAGACAGCTCCTATGCAACTCTGAATAGGCTGCGTGCTTACATTTGCATGTTAGTCATTTTAAAGCAACGGGGTTCTGAGAATTGGAAATGTTTCGCTTGGACTCAAGGTACAATACTGCAAGATAACTTGCTGTTAGCACCTTCTTGGCATTGTGAGCATCAGTAATGGGGCGTGAAAAGGGTCACATTCAAAACATTTACAACGCAAGGACGAAGCAAAAAAGAACAAAATAAGAGTGTGCACATGCAGGATTAGTATTTTCTTCTGCTGTTTTGTATCTTATATCATTTTCTTTTGCACGCTTTTGCCAAATAGCTAAGCATATTTTAATGTCAACTAGGCATGAAATAATCTTTCTTCAATGAATGGATACCAAACAAGTAAAAGGAAAAGTATGCATCACCAACTAGCCCCACAATGTGTTTTGTTGACCAAATAAGAAGCGCAGCAACAATTAAAGGAGCGCTCGATAAATTATTTGCCGTTAAGCTAATACTTTATTTGTCTACCTCGGGCCTAGCAACATCAAACATGTTTAACTCCTTTCATATATGCCAGCTCATGTCTTGTGACATTAGAGCCAGGCGGCTGAAACTGTCCATCGAGAGGAGCCCTTTGTCTGCATGCAGGTGGTAGACAGCAAAAGACCTGTTTCGAGAAAAGCAAATGTTTGGGAGCCTGAGCAAAAGCATGCCATTGCATGCCACCTGAATCTGTCTCCAGCGAAACAGATTGAAGAAATATATATTACTTAATAAATAATGTAATGAGACACCTAAGAGAAATGGTAAATTTTGAAAGAATCTTTTACAAGATTATTTCAAAACCATATTCATCAATTTCGTGGCAAGTTCAATACTATGTTGAACTTCAAACTTTGTGCCTAAGCTTCGTGTCTTGTGTGTAAGCGTGATGTATAGGATTTCAAGCTATTTTCCTGTGCTTAAGCTGTTGTTAGTGTCATAGTAAAAGTTAGCTCTTATTTCAGTTTTTTGGCTGCTTTCAAGTAGAAACCTAGCCAATCTTTGCCCATTAAGAAGTAGCGCCCAAGCAGGTGCTTTTAAAGGGGCCCTGCAACACATGGTCACAAAACACTGATAGGTAGTTAAGGCTCCTGAGAACATGTGAGCCAAACATCCAAACATAACGCAGCATTCGGCCTGTAATTTACAATTAATCCTCAAAGGCGGCTAGAAATCATTCCCTCTTCTCTCGACAAATGATGCCATAAACCCAAATGAGTGCACCATAATCACCGAATCCACAGTCATTGGCTGATTTGAGCATTGTGAGCTGTATAGTTACTGTGGCCACCGTGGGATGCCGCTACGTGCTTGAGCATGCATGCTCAATCACACTGAAAATAAGCCACACGTTCGAAGAAAAAGAAAAGAAAAAGTGTGCGAGGTCAAGACGCACGCGTATCTTCTTGCCCCCCTTGTCATCCCCCCTCCCTGTGTAGATTTCAGCACACTTGCTAGTACGGAGAGAGAAGGCGCTTCAAGCATGCGACAAATCCCTGTAACTCCGCTCGTACTTGACAGATTTTAAAAATTTTTGCAGCAGTGAGGCTTATAATAAGCTCTTTCAATGAATCCATTCAATGATTACTTGGAAAGGTGTTGCAGGGCCCCTAAAGTCAGTGAATGCATGGCAAGCTGGTGTTTTAATATCAAAGTCACGTTGCCACACATGCTTTTTTTTTTCCTGCCCCCCGCCTGTTACAGTTAACAATACCTTCTCACATAGCAAGAGTTGATTACTCTTTTTTTTTTTGGTACTGCAGAGGTGTAAGATACTAATACATCATAACTTATATTTCTCCTAAGTGTCTCTTTAAAACAAGTATCTCATGTTATCACATATGATAATCAATATTACCTCTTTACAGGCATACGTACTATCTGGCAAATCACAGTACTGCACATTGAAATCATAGTGATAAAGCATTGGACTCAGATTGCGCCGTAGTCATCCTTTTTCTGTGACAGAGACAAAGGCTCAATATCCGGTGCCCACTTGATATGGAGGTGTCGCGGGGAGCCAAAGAACATCGCCCACTGCATGTGTGTTTGAAATGGGCTGCATCAGCTGCCGTTGTCATTTTTTTTTCTTCTATATTGTCAACAAAAGCCATTTATTTATGGGTATAAAAAGTGGCACCGATGAAATCTAAACCAAGCATATATTCTTAAACACAGAGTTTCTGAGATATCACTGAACAGTATTTTTGTCAGAGTAGGGCAGCTGGCAAAGTTCCTGGCATGGTGCCAGGAACAGTGTTAACCATACTTCAATGTAACCACTGCCAAGTTATGCAGACATTCTCAGAAGTGATTTATCTACATCTAAAGTGATCACTAAGAAAAAAACCATCTAAAACGCACAATATGAAGAAGAAAAACAACACTTATTGCCAGAAGACCAAAAAACACCTTGGCGAAAACACGAAATGTGCTTGCTCAAAACTTAATTCTCCCTAACTGCCCAGAAGTTTTGCAAACAAGCTGTTGATCCACATATGGTGAAAAATGTTTTTGCAATGGTATTTGGAGGACCCTGCCACAGCAACTTGTCACGTTTTTCTGTGCAGTAAACCCAGAGTCATGAATGACATGTTAGTGTGCATTTCTCAGTGGGTTTGTGTATGAGAATGGATGGGGAGTGTGGTGTTGCTGTCATTAATGCTTCTAAATTAGCGCAATTCGCTAAGTGGCTGAAGTGCACATGACCCCTTTCTAGAAGATGGCCACCATGGCAGTCTGGCAACTTGGCGAGCTTGTTAAAGGGGCCCTGCGACACAAATTTAGCGTGTCGTTTTCATCGCTTCTTCTCGAACTGTGGAATGCACACCGATATCGTTGCGCGTGGCAACGCCAAAAGCAATGCTGTTATAATTTTATTTCTATGGAGAAATCACACTGTTTTCGGACTGGCGACATACAGCGGCTATTTTTGTGATCGGAAGTGACGCTTGACCACGTAGGAGTGACAACATAGGCCGTTACGTTTTGATTGGTTCGTGCGACAAGTCGCGTAATATTCATACGGTCCCAGATAGACCACACTATTGTGCGCTAAAAATGATAAAAGCTCTCTCTATACTTCCTCAGATGTAAAAGGATTTCTGTTTTTAAGTATGAAAATTTCAAAACAATTGCAAGACAACACTAGGAGCGCTGCACAACGGCCACCACCACGGCCGGACAAGACTCCGGAGGGAGTCCAGTCCTGCCGATGCCACCACGGCGAGTCGTCCGGTGCGTCTCTGTAAGGCGCGCGGTGATTGAGGCGGCCTTTGACGTCAGTGGGAGAGTGAAATGCGAAAGGGAAGCGTTTTTTCTCGTCGTCTGCTGGGGTTTTGAAGTTTGACAGCTTATAACTACCGTTACCGTGTACCGATTTCGATAATTCTTTTTGCGTTCATCTAAGTATTCGGCACTACACGAATTCCAGCACTGCAGAATGCAGACGAAAAAGCGTCGCAGGGCCCCTTTAAGCACAAGTGAAACGTGTAGACATCCATTGTTAAATTATTCTTGAGAAACTCACAGAATAATTTTGAAGTATCACTGTTTCTCATTTTATTCGTACCTTTTCTGTCCACAAAACATTAAAAAGCAAGAAAGCACTGTGGTCCTCCTGGTGCCAGTTTCCAGCATGAAATTTTTTTTCAATTTTCTTTTTTTCATGTCTGCACAGTATGCTTTCATACCCAACACAGTGCAGTAGTAATGCTGCCAAGTGCATTGTCTGATATTGAAACTGCTTTGTTTTCAATAAGATGAATGGGATAGATTATACAGCACAAAAAAGACAGAACACACACAAAGACACACAGATATAGTGCTTTGTCTCTGCACCTTTCTGTGTGTTCCATCTCTTTTTTGCGCTGTTTGATCTTTCCTAAGTATGAACCAACTCGCCCAAGCATCCATTTTAGCTAAGATTAACTGGTTTATCACTTTAATTCATGCATGTGTAACACTTCCAGGAACCTTCATTATTAGATGACCTGTAAGCTTACCACTTCCCCCACACAGACTTTCAATCTACATGCAGCAAGCAAAAAAGGCATGCACACCCAACCTTCACCAGCCGCGACACATACACTGCGCCTAAATGACATTCATGCACAGTAAAACGAGGATATCAGATAGGTCTCATTTTGTGAACGTTAGTGCTTGCTACATTGTTGTAGCCACCCACTTTTTTTGTCAGGCTTGGGAACACATGGTTATGACTTGCACAGACACGAATAATCACAGCCAGGAATCGCACTACTGACCTTCCATTGGAAACTATATTACATGCTACAAACTACCTTACATGCAAGTACACAAAAGCAGTCAACAACACTGAGGAAGTACAGAGCAGCACTCATAAAATATGGTGCTAAACTACACTTAATAGTAGGCAAACATTATTTCACTGTTGGTTGTCATTTCTTTGCACATATGTATATGCTTTCATATGACACATTAGTTCAAAGGAAGATGGAGGCTTTGAGGAATGAGAAATTGTTGAAGAGGAAATGTCGCTAGAGCTAATTCTTTGACAAGGGCAAGAGGCCTTGCCAAAACGTTTGCTACAACAACCGTTTGTGTTCACACACCTACTTTCACATGATGTGACGTGATGTTTCACATGCCACAATTCTCATGAAATGACATGGTTCTTTCATACTTGCCTTATTCCTAGGTAGTACTGTAACACCTACTAACCAGATTGACTGGGCTCCATGGGAAATTTATAGTTTCATGCTTAAGGGTAGTAAAGCCAACAAGTGGTAGCACAGCAAGCCATTCCCTGCATGCTTGTTCCTGCAAACAGCTCCGCTTCACGCCATTCCAGAAAAGATGCGAGTGAAATGCAAAACTCACCACGATGATGGCAACCAGGTAGCCTTGGGCTGCGCCAGCGAGCACATCACTCCAGTGGTGCTTGTAGTCGGAGATGCGAGACAGCGCAGTGTACCAGGCCAGTGACAGCAGTGCCACCTGGACAACTGTGCGAGCTGCCACCGCCAGGGAATTGCGCCACGGCAACCGTGCATGGATGTACAGCTGGGAAAGAAGATGGAAAATGAGGTTGTGGCAGATTTTCCATACAACATAAGAGTTGTAACTCAAGGCCATGCCCTTTTCAAAACTTTCAGCCAACTTAACGGTAGATGGCCAATCACATCATTCAAAGTGACACTTGGGACACTATTTGGGAAAAATTAATTGCACTGCACTCTAAACACGTACAATGCAAACTTTAGAACAATTTATTGAAAAAAATATAAATTCTTGACAGCACAATGACATTCAGGAACTGAGGTTCTGACATGCAATTAAAAAATTTAAGCTTATATATCTTTATTGCCTCATCTCATAATGAACCTATCATTGCCAAAATAATGACAATGAAGTTATCAAATAATGGTTTGTCATTCCAAACTGATTTTCAATAATAATTTCTGGGGTTCTACATGCCAAAGCCAGGAAATGATTATGAGGCATGCCATACTGAGGGACTCCACTGTGAATTAAGTTTGCCAACGTAGGATTCTTTAACACGCTTTTAATCTAAGCACAAAGGTGTTATTGCATTTTACCCCCCACCGAAATGTTGCCGCCATGGCCAGAATTCAAATCCGCGACCACGTGGTCAGCAGTGAAACACGTCAGCCTAAGATACCACGGTGGGTTTCCGAGCCTATTTTGCATTTCACTTTGGCTTTCGCCTTGAAAAATGTTAGTGCCGCGAACAATTGGTGAGCACAGCACTGTACCTCTCAACACCACACAACCCCGAAATCGCGGCACCCAAATAGCACTTATTCCAAATGTTGTCAAACACTTACCACTGCATAGAGCATGGTGTAGGCAGAGAAAGATGAGTGCCCCGACATGAACGAGAGCCGCAGCTCCTTCAGCTGGTGATCGGTTGCATTGCCACCGCAGGTAAAGTTTTCCACATAGGTATATGGCTTTGCGCACAGGGCCTTCAGGTTGAGAGGCTGGCACAAAGTCAAAGAAGTGTGGCCGCAGACGCCCTATGGTATACTTGGCGATGTCGGTTATGAGCTGGCTTGTAGCTGCCCCCCATCAGGAATACGCCAATCATCACGTAGAGGACCTACGAGAAGTAGTGCATCATTGTCATCAGCCTGACTACGGCCATTGCAGGGCAAGGGCCTTTCCCCTGTTTCACCAATCAACCTGGCTCCTGTGCTTTCTGTGGCCACGTTATCCCTGGAGACTTCTTTAATCTCACCTGCCCACCTAACTTTCAGCCTCCCCCTTGCGCGCTTGCCTTCTCCTAGTATCCAGTCTGTTCCTCTTAATGACCAGCAGTTATCTTGCTTTGTGTTGCATGCCCGCCCATGCCTATTTCTTCTTGAATTCGACAAAGACGTCCTTAACACCTGTTTGTTTTGTTTCCTGACCCGCTCAGCTCTCTTCTTGTCCCATAGGGTATACTTATCATTTTCTTTTCCATGGCTTGCTGTGCAGTCCTCAATTTGCACATAGATACAAAACAAATTCAAGAAGTGCTGGGTTGCTGAAGACATATACATGAGCTACCGGGTTGGCAATACCACCTCATGGCATGTAGTTTAAACACACAAGACGTAACCGACCACATTTTATTCATCTGCTGGCACAAAGCATTGGCAACAACACAATCTGCAAAGTGTTTGTTTTATGTCGTTTAGACTTTCTAAGAGACTGACTTTTTGGATAACCTTTAAAACTACACCATTTCACTGTCAATTCCTTAACACCTAGTGAATGGTGCAGCATAGCCTCAGCTGCCTTTGTGCTATAAAAACCGAATTAACTAACTAATGTATCATGATTGCATCACCGTTTCAACATTCATTCTATTAATCAGCTGCAGTTTGTAATTTTCAACATTTTTGCTAACATTCAGTTTGACGTCAGTAACTTAGTGTGAAGTGCAGAGTGTTTTCTTTTTCCTTATTGTATTAAAATAATAAGATAGGTTCTTCACGCTTTTCCTAACTTTATGAGTGCAATGAACTTTCACTCTTTTTTCTTTGAACATGACACATTGCTTCCCTGCATAAGTTATTGGCTTTCAAGGAACTTTATTGGGATTAGCGGTGTTGCTACAGAAAAAAAAATGGGTGCTTGAATTTATGCGTCAAGAAAATTTGTTTTTATCAAAATGCACACGCTTACCACTAAGGTGGTATGACCTTTAATTTCACTCCGTGTGTGCTATGAAAACAACATAAATATGAATTCAAGCAAACTAGCTCTGGAAGAAAGGGTAAAAAGATAAAGCAGATGTGAAGCAATTCCCAGTATGGTTTTTGTAATGAACGCTTGCCTTCTTGAGACACAGTTTAAATCATTATTTTTCAGACATGAAGTTTTTCCTTGCAGTGTTCCACATTCCTACAAGCTTACGTCGGTTATGAACGGTCACTGACGCAATTAATTGATTGTCTGGAAATGTTTCACGATATCACACTACGCATGTCTGTTGCGCCTCTTGCTGAAAGCTTGCCTGAAGATTGGCTACAGCATAAAGCGCACAAGCTGTGCACACGAAGATGGTAAGAAAGTTTACACTGCGTGAAATGTCACGTTGTATTGACTGTCCCTTTCAGAAGTCAGGGATGACTTCTAAAAGGGACGCGTGACTCAGCAGCATTCTGCTGCATCATGCCAATGTGAGTGCCCTCTTTTCTCTTTCCCTGTGGTGTTTAGTGTCAACTGCTTCGAAATTGAAAACAGCGTTTCCACATGCACCATGTCACCATCTGTGTGTGACGGTCTTGACAGCACTTGTCGTGCGTTGTGCGATGCTCACATTGTCTGCATAGCTAGAGCATGTCTTGCTGTGCTGTTGTGACATGGGGCGTTAGTCACTTATAATGATAAATAACCAAACGCTCGTTCCATTCTTCTATCTCTCCCTCCAACTTTTTTTATACATACATGCATTGTGCACAGGCTCCCCTCATTTTCTCCCTCCGTCCGCTTCGGCTCGCACACAAGTTTTTTGCTCCAGCTGTGAACTGGTAGTTTGCGTGACATGACCAGAATAAGAAGAGCTTTAGTTTTAGTACCCCTGCTTCGAAAAAACATTCCGGATTTATCTCTTTACAACAGAGGTATTTGTACATGTGGCAGCCCACGGGAATTAGAAGGCTTTTCCCAGCACCATATATAACTACCGCCATGTGTATAATCGGCAAAAAGAAATTGAGGAGTTATAACCACATGCATTTTAGTTTTGTGGCTAATATCTTTGTGTTTTATACACTGCTTCTTTCCTAGAAGGTATTTTCGAGGCCATCGGAAAAAGTCAAGGGGCACTCTAGGCCCATTCTTTTTTAAGACGATGACGTCATCAGGCTACGTTGTTGAGGACGTCAGAAATCGCGCAAATTTGTGACGTCATCGATGACATTATATGCCACGTTTTGTTCTTCTTAGCTTTTTCTTTACACGTTCGTTTTTGGCGTCGGCTTTCGTTTTAATAAATGAATTCGTAATATATGTGTAAGGATACTCTGAAAAGGTACTCCATTCACATCCGACTCGGGTTGCATATGCTATTCACGTGACGTCATCCGCAAGGGGCGCTAGCGCGGCAGTCGCCATACTTGTGGTCTCGCGCGCGAAGATCATCGTCGGATCACAACCAAAGTTCACGGCAGCACGTGTTATGTTGATATTTTTCTAAGAAAACGTGTTAGTCAGATGCAGCGCCGCCATACATCAGGACTGTCATATGCCGGATCGCTGACGGACCACGGCTATGGCGGCGCACTCGCTGGCGCCGCCTGGCGGGGAGAGCTTATTGAATACCTCCTATAAGAACGTCCGAACTGCGTCCTTTCGGGCTCAGCCGCACGCGGTCGACGTTTACCAATAACGCATGTTTTTCACGTAAACTTCCAGCTGCGCGCGTGAGCGTCAGCGACCTAGACCGCCGCGGTGACGGATGGGAATGAGTTAGCCTTTTCGTGTGCTTCGCGGCTGTCACAAAATATGACTTCTGCAGCTGCGGTCGCTGGTGAAGGCGACCGCGCGAGGCCCCGGAACAAACAAAGGCGGAGACAACGCCGTTAAAGCCTTTTCTTTTTCTGTACAACAGCAGCTTCGCACTCGCCACCACTCTGCAGCCGACCGTTTCTGGGCTCTCTGTGCGTTATCTCCGCTTTTACTTCGCGTAACTGCGCTGCTTTTCTTTGCAACGGCGGGCGATTGTAGCTCCGCAAGTTACAAGAACGTTTAGCAGCTAGATATGTTGGTGTGCCTGACCAGCGGTGAAACACTGTAGATGTATCGATCTGGAGGAAAAAAAAAAAACCAGTAACTGAAAGGAAATGACAGGGCAGCTGACGCTCAACTTGCAACTCAGTTGCACATCCTGTCATTTAATTTCTTTCCGTTCGTACTGTTCTTTTTTTCGCTCGTCGATACTTTTACACCAGATTAACCAGCAAGCCGACTTTGGTAATGAAAAAAAAAAATGGTTGTTTCGCCGTTTTCATGCCCCATAGTAAACCAGTTTACACCCTTAAGGGGGGTTTTGCCGTGTCTATAACGAACACCCTTACACCCTAGGAAAAGGGTGCTTTGACTTACCAAAACACCCATATCATGGGGTGTTTCCAATGGCCTCAAACACCCTTACACCCTTATCACTGAAAAAAAACGAGAAAAATGAAATCTACCAGTTAGGGAACGTGGAATCCCAGTTAACATCAGCATAGAAGGTGCACGCGCGCGTCAGACCATACACACAACAGAGCGTATTGTAAAATATCCCGTGGTCTCTGCGACACGCTACACAGCCTTAAAGTGACCATCTGCTATATTCCTGTTACCTATAAGTGAGCACCAAACATTATGAGAGTAGGCGTAAATTTATGGTGCGTAAATACCCCTAAAAGAGACATACCTTTTAATCTAAACTCGCCTAATGTTCAACGACTCTTTAATCAGCGAGTCCCAGTTATCATCTGGTACGCTGATGTATGGGCAATGGGTGTTTTGATAATCCAAAACACCCTTACCCCCTAAAGGGTGTTTTCCCTAGAACATCACCCCTTAAGGGCTGTTTGGCGAAGCAAAGCACCCTTACACCCTAATTTTGCAAATTTTGGTTAGGCATAAGGGTGTTTTGCCTGCTTGAAACCCCCCTTAAGGGTGCAAAGTGATTTACAGTGCACGCGTTCCTGAATGCCTGTTTTCGTTTGAGAGAGAGAGAAATAATTGCACCCTTTGACGTGTTTCCTTTGTCACACACAAGTGTCGTCTATCTCACCACCTCTTGCTGAAACTGAAATGCCACGCGTCCGGTAGATCCGGGTCTGGGGCTATCAGCGCGACATAGCGTAGGCGTAGCCAGAGGGCAACCCCCCCACACCTCTAACAGTTTTTTCCCCGGAGACACCTCCTCGTAATGGCGGACCCTGTGTACATATACACCGACGTTATTAACCCACACACGGACCCACGCACCGTCCTCAAATAAAATCCCTGGCTACGCCACTGCGAGCGCCGAGTTTTCAACAAAGGAAACGCAAGCAAGCCAGATGACGATCCTTGTGTGGCCGAAAAGAAAAACTCTTCAAAGGGTGCAACTGGTTTTAGCGCAGCGCGATGTGAGCGCTAGTTAAAGAACACCAAATGTTCGAAATTTCCGAAGCCCTCCTACGGTGTCCCTCATCATCATATCATAGTTATGGGACGTAAAAACCCCAGATATTATCATTAATTGGCTCTAGTGTAAAGGTGTTCATAGTCTATACGCCTTAAGAAAAAAATCCAGTAATTGGGGAGTATTTCTGCCACACAATCGCTATCTAGCTCGCGTTTCCTTCCTTGAAAAACCCGGCTTTCGCCGGTTTCCTATCAAGAGTGCTATGGCACGATGATAGCGCACACCGGGAAGTGCCGGGACCGCGGAGATAACGCAAGGAAAGTACGCGAGATAGATTACGATTGTAGTTGTGTGGCAGAAGTACTCCCCTAAATACAGATAAGGAGCTTTTTTTTTTTTTCGAAATGGGCTAAAACCAAAACCGAAACTAGCACAAAGAAGGCTCCGTTGGCACGTATATAGTCTCAACTTTTCCCTGAAAAACAGTAATAATAAGTTAATAATAATTATTCATTTACTATTACTAATTTAAAGGAAAGTTGAGAGTATGTACGTGCCAATGGAGCCTTATTTGAGCTAGTTTCGGTTTTGGATGTAGTCCCATTTCGAAAAAAAGCTCCTCAGGTGTTTCGAACGTGTGCTTATCTTTTAAACTGATGTCAATGTGGGAGTTACTACGAAGTTAATCAAGTTCTTTTTGTTTCGTTGACGCACATTTAAATCGATGCTGTGATCACTTCGCGGAATCACTTCGAGTGCAAGAACCGAAGAGAATCGCCACACGTGCACTCTAGACGAACATGCAGATAAAATGACATTGTTGACTTACTCCGCGCGCGTCACAAAATACACAAAACGTTTCCCGGGGCCAGGGTTGCCGTTGGGTGGACATGAAAAGGCGCCAGAACTCACGCCAAAAGTAGCCAAAATAGGTCATTTGATATTATCGCCAAATTTCTAGCCAAATAGAACAGAAGCGGTATTATCAACAGAGTCCTTACTATTTATTGAATAAATAAAACCATTTTGAATAAGTAAAACCACAAGTTTAACAAAAGAGCCATGGCGCCAACTGGAAATTTTCGTCGCCAACGGGGTCCAAAAGTAGCCAATTTGGCGCAAAGTAGCCACCAACGGCAACCCTGCCCGGAGCGACGTCATGGACGCACAACATGGCTCCAACATGTCGGCTTAGATGACGCCATGGCAGTATAATCACGCGTCAATTAAAACCAGCTTCAGTGTGATAACGACGTCGAACGTTATTGGGCCCTCTGAGCACGAATAGCGAAGGAACAGCGGCATGCGATGTGCTTATCTGATAGCACTAACCTGACATCACGAAGTTCGCGTCACGTTGGTGCTCCAACGTGGCTGTTTCCGTGACGTCAGTGCGAGCCATTTATAAACAGCCTTTTTTTTTCTGAGGAACACATTAGCAATTCTTATAAATCGGTAATGCAAATTATAAATATCATTTTGGCACCCATATACGGCGCAGCTGCATAAGGTGAGACTGCATATCGGCAAATTCGAGATATCAGTCCGCGGTGACGCCTATCTAAAGATATCAGGGGCGTATCCAGAAATTTTTTTCGGGGGGGGGGGGGGGGGGGGCACCTCTTTGATTGCGGGGGTGGCACCTACCTGAAATGGTCATTTATCGCTCTGCGGGGGGGGGGGGGGTGCACGTGCCCGGTGTGCCACCCCCTGGCTACGCCATTGAAAGATATGCAGGGTGTTTGAGCTAACCTGCGCCAAGTAATATTTGTGTTTTTTTTTTTTTCAGTTCACGCACTCTAAAAGAAAAGCTGGAAAAAATTAGACGGGGCAGCTGTCTTAGCATAAACAAAAAATCTAAGTTGCTCATCAAACGTGACAACTTTTTCGTTGAATACTTTTAGTTCGATAGTTACTATTTTAAAGGTTAGGCAATCTGTGTTAATTACCCGGCTTATCGGATTGGCAGTTATCTCAGCATGCATGAAGTATTCCGACGTTTCAGAACAAGCGCTACAACTTTCGCGTTGAAGGCTTCTCGCTATAATTACTTAGAAGTTAATTAAGCAATATTTGTTAATTAGCCAGTCTGGCAGATTGGTAAAAAAAAATGTCCTGACGTGCTGCGTACTGCTCAGAACAGTACTAGGGCCACATCGACACGCGTAGCGCATATGTTTGGTTTTGTTATACTAAGAAAAAAGTTAGCAGAAACACATGCATACTTGAGCATGTGGGTAATCCATATTAAGCACAGAAAAAACTACTACTGGAAGAAACGACACGTGCGCCTGGAAAACGCATAGCAGCGTACGCAGGCGCATTTGTACTATACGTTTAGAAAACACCATTGATGAATGTTTCTCGGAAGTTCACGCACCAGTGGCGTAGCCAAGGGGGAGGGGGGGGTTCAAACCCCTCCCCCCCCCGAAATTTTTCAGTTTTGCTTGCGTATATATGCACGCACACATACAAACGCACGCACGAACATACATAAAGTATGGTTGAACCCCCCCCCCCCGAAAAAAATTTCTGGCTACGCTACTATCACGCACGGTGTCGAAATGAAGATACGTTGGCTGCGTGACGAAAAGGCCGTTCTGAAATCTTGCAGCGAACGTATCACTATCTTCATTTCGACATAGTATCTTGACTTACCACGAACCATAGGTCGGCACTTTAAGGGAGTACTCACTCAAACTCACTCACCAGAATTTTTTCAGCCTTCGCACTCACTCACGTTCACACTCACGTCCACTCACACTCATGAGTACTCACTCACGTTCACACTCACCTCCGCTGACACTCATGAGTACTCACTCACGTTCACACTCACGTCCACTCACACTCATGACTCACTCATACTCAACTCACCACGTTCAAATGAGTGTGAGTGAGTGTGAGTTGAGTGCACTCATGAGTGAGTGTGCCGAGCTCCATAGGTCGGCACTTTAAGGGAGTACTCACTCAAACTCACTCTCACCACAATTTTTTCAGCCTTCTGCACTCACTCACGTCCACTCACACTCATGAGTACTCACTCACGTTCACACTCATGAGTTCTCACTCACGTTCACACGTCCACTCATGCATGAGTACTCACTCATACTCAATTCACCACGTTCAAATGAGTGTGAGTGAGTGTGAGTTGAGTGCACTCATGAGTGAGTGTGCCGAGCTATGCCACGAACACATGCATCACAGCCGTTGTTTTTTAATGTTCTAAACTTGTATACAAATGCGCCTGCGTGCGCTGCTGTTTTCTTCGCGTACATGAAAAGCATCGTAAAATAAATAGAATGTTGGAAGCCAGCGCTGTGATCTCATCGTTCTTTCCGGTTGTTGTTCTTTTAAATTAAAAAAAAAAAAAGAGGAGTGGAATACTAGACTTTAACGCGCGCCAAAACGAAGATACTATTCTTAGACGCCGCCGCCGAAGCGGAGGACTGCGGAACAAAAGAAATAGTGTATTTTGTTTCATCATTTACTGTTTGCTGCATTTAGTGCTCCATATCCACTGAGAAGCTTCGGATGATAAAGACAACTGATTGAGGATCGCACTTGGTGAAGCATTTGGCGAACGCCACCATATGCGCGATAAAGAGGGACGCGTTTGTTGAAGTAGATGCATGCTACAGCGCCCCGCATAGTTTTATATGTTGAATTCCAATGGCAGATCCAGATCAACTTTTTCTGCTGAGTGGAGCAATCACAGAGTGGGGGGCGTGAATTGTGTGTTCCAATGGCAGATTCAGAGCAACCGCAGATTATGGATTGCTCCATGGAGCAGGGTTGCCGTTGGGTGGACATGAAAAGGCGCCAGAACTCACGCCAAAAGTAGCCAAAGTAGCCATGTCATTTGATATTATCGTCAAATTCCTAGCCAAATAGAACAGAAGCGGTATTATTCAACAAAGTCTTTACTATTGATTAATAGATAAAACCATTTTGAATAAGTAAAACCACAAGTTTAAAAAGGAGCCATGGCGCCAACTGGAAATTTTCGTCGCCAACGGGGTCCAAAAGTAGCCAAGTTGGCGCAAAGTAGCCACCAACGGCAACCCTGCCATGGAGCAAGAATTCTTGTTCCGCCGAAATCGGCGGATTTGACCGGAAGTTCGGGTGACGTATTCTGTTCGGCCGCCTTTCGTACCGTCACGGCCGGATGTTCAGACACGGGGTCGAAATGAAGATACGTAGGCTGCGTGGCGAAGAGGCCGTTATGACATCTTGCAGCGTCACCGCCTTCACCAAAGCGGCCGTTTGTAGCAAAACATTTCAAGCAGAAGTGTATGAAGAAATTAAGAAGGCAACAAGAACGCTGAACTTACAATTAGCTCCGTGTTTGTGGCCTCTTGCTTGCAAACAGTGCACAGAAATGGCAAACTAAGTCGCGTCTACAAATGAGGACACTGTGTCGCAAATGAGGACACTGTGTCGCAAATGAGGACACTAGTCGCCTCCTAAACGTCCAGTCGCTATATATGCTGTTCTAAGCGCAATACTATAAGTTACGCATAAAGGCCTGACCACACGTACGCGTTGCAGCGCGCCAGCGCGTGCCGTGTAGACATGGCGCCGCACTCTTTCCCTATGGAGAGAGAGGGCGCGCGGCTACACGAAGTGCGCGCCCTCTCTCCATAGGGTGAGGGCGCGGCGCCTAGTTTAAGTGCTCTCTCCCTATGGAGAGAGGGGCGCGCAGCCTCGCGTAGCCACGCGCCCTCTCTCTCCATAGGGAGAGGGCGCGGCACCGCGTCCAAAAGCCACGCGCTGCAACGGGTACGTGTGGTCAGGCCTTAACCGGCACGCGCTGACGCGCGGCAACGCGTACGTGCTGTCAGGCCTGAAACAGAACCCGGTCAGCAGGTCAACGGTATTTCAAGACGAACGAGCTGAATTATTTCCACTTCGTTCTAGATACTTCATAACGCCCATGAACGACATCAGCATCTTTTATTCACGATTGCCTATTACAACAGTGAGAAATAGCTGACATGCACGGACGAGCTGTGATCTCAACCTCTATCAAGCATGGGTCAAGGTTCCTCTTTTATCAAAGTGGAGGTCTGACTTCGATTGATGATGATGATGATGATGTCTGCACGGGTACTTACGATTATTAATAATTAATACACTGCGAATAATTGTGAAACACCGATTCATAAGGCGGCAACAGAAACCGATTATAAGGCCATTCTATGCACATATACGATAATTGAGAAGGGTGTTGCAGGACACCTTTGTTAGCCTGCGTACCTGCGCAATGTGTGGGGCAGCACTGCACAATGTTATCGGTGATGCGCTACAGTCATCTGACCAACGAACGATTATCTCGGGAACGTACGATCCCTGCATCTAATTGTTAGAAGGACTATCTCGTGCGAAGCAACGCTGCAAAAGATTACTTTCCTCGCAACTGCATATTTGCCACACATCAAGCGTACGTGTCAGTGCAAATAAGCCCTACAAAATTGGAATATCATATATGCCCTTGAAGGGCAACGTCCACGTAAGTGGACGCAAATTGTTTTTGCCAGTTACACGTACGTGTTCCAAAACCATCGTCAAAAGGAGTCTGGTATGTCCTTTCCTTTCATGGAATGTGATATCGAGTGCCATAGAATTATGTTGTACGAACGAGACGTCTTTGTGCGTCTAAAGGGGATATTACACGACTTGTGCAAAACGTTTCACTGCACTAAGAGACCGGTGAAACTTTAATGCAATCGTCCTTACGTCACTCGGTCTGACGTCAGAGCAAACACTTGTGATTGTATCACAAGTGTTTCTATATATATGTGCGACAATGCTACACCGCCACCCTATGATGGAGGGTGGGCGGGGGAGTATGACCTTAGTAACTTTTGCGTCATTTATGTCAAGACAAGGGGAGATCGATAATTGCGTAAGAAACACCAAACTTGCAAAAATATCAGTTTTGTCATAGCAAATTAACGTAGATATCATCTGAACGCGTATATCATTTAAAAGCCTCACAAAAGAAACTTGGCCTCAAGTCGTCGACGCAAGCGAATGAGGCAACCGCGGTGGCACGATCCGGCATATACACGGGGTGAATGAGATTTGCATGAGCAAGTCTCCGCTCTTATTTATGTACCGTTTGGTGCGAGCGGAGTGTGCACAAGGATATGCTATACGTGCAGCTAGCATACGCGTGTGTTACTGCACAACTTCATTCCTTACTTTGAGAGTAGTAGTAGTAGTAGTAGTAGTAGTAGTAGTAGTAGTAGTAGTAGTAGTAGTAGTAGTAGTAGTAAATAATAATACATTTAAGCTGCGTGGTTGACAAGTCATATATGTCAGTCTGTTAGCCACAACCAGTTGATGTTAGTCTGCGTTTTCATTTCAATTGATAACGAATATGCCCGCGCCGTCGAGCTTAGCAACACGTCATTTTACGTGCTAAACTACCATGGCGGGTGTAGAATATATGATGGACGACGTTTTATTGACGACTGCAGACGCTGTAGAGCTTCAGTTTTTCCTCCCACTGAGGATTCCGCCAATTTTCGGTCTCTTCGTTTGTACATATCGCAGTTGTATGATATAAATCGGTATTTCTTGATAGACACAATGGACAAGAACGCGCGCTTGCATGTTAATGGCGGGATCAAAGGGGTATAAGCCCTGGACCACCACGTGCCGCTTCCTGTTGATGATGATGATGATAACTTCATTTTCCGCCACATAAGGAGGCCCCCTACTCCCGTCCCCGGCACACAGGCCTCTCAGGGGCGTAGCCAGAAATTTTTTTCGGGGGGGGGGGGGGGGGAGGGGGGGGGTGCACCTCCTTGATTTCGGGGGGGTGCACCGCCCTGAAATGGTCATTTTTCGATCTGCATGCCTATGGCGCAAAAAAATTTCGGGCGGGGGGGGGGGGGGGGGGCACGTGCCCGGTGTGCCACCCCCCTGGCTACGCCACTGAGGCCTATAGACTATTTTCCGTAAGACATCTGGGCGCCGCCGTCTTGGGCTGTTAAGCCGATGTTTTCTTGTTTTTGTATATCGCGACGTGAATTAATAAGGCCATGAAACGTCGTGTGCACCAACCCAAGCGTTTTCATGCGTATGCGTCAACCGTAACTGTGTTCATTTAGTTGTTAAAAAACACAAAGGTTAACAGCCCAATATGGTGGCACTCAAACCCCCCTCTGTAATATAGTCTATATATAGGTGACGGGGGCCGGCACCTCCGCGATTAAAAGCAGGCAAAGAGGTCTTGGCTCTTCGCGGCTTCTTCCGCCAGGCGGATGGCTTGTTGCTGTGAAGCAGGGTCCTCGCTCCGCAGCAGGCCTTCCCAGGCCTCTCTATTATAGATATTTCATTTAGCTCTTGGGGAGCTATAGAACTCATGGATTATGAGGTCGAGGCTCCCTCTCGCCCATGGGCGTCAGCAGGGGGGTGCAAAAGGGGCACTTGCCCCCCTCAAGCCCCACCAGGACGGGCCCCTCTGCCCAAGCCACACCAGCAATCCCACCCTCCCCCCACCACGTTGCAACGCGGGTTTGCACCCCCCAAGACAAAATCCTGCCGACGCCCATGCTCTCGCCCCACAGTGCTTGCACTTATCGTCTTTCCTATCGTCGGTGTGAACATGATATGCCCAGACCGGGTTTATGAAATATCCAGCTTGCACGCGCCGCCATGCGTCTGCCTCCCTATTGGCTAGACTTTTATCCGGGGGTGGCACCTGCCTCCTATGTAAACGATAATTTTCGGCGATGTCCGTATAATTTTGCAGACGCTCGTCCATGTTCCGGCAGTCGGGTGGCTCCACAGTCACCCGGAAATAGAGAGCTCGGGCTAACTCGTGGGCCGCCACGTTGCCAGGAACGGGCGTGTGTGCTGGGGTCCAAATTAGGCTAATTTTTCTGCTTGGCCTTCTACCGGCCATAACCCTTGCCGCTTCCGGCGAGATCCTGCCCTTTCGGAAATTCCAGATGGCCGTTTTGCTATCGCTAATAATGAAATTGACTTCCGTTCCAACGCAAGCGAGTGCTATCGCAAGTTCTTCAACCGTTTCCGTGTTGCGGCAGATACGGGGGCACCTCGCCCGTCGACAACCCAGGCGACCGCCGCGCCCGACTTGCCGCGTCCACGTCCGCAGCCGACTTGCTGTCTTCATGAGAAATGACGTACGACTCTTCCGGAGGCATTAAAACTCAGAATAAACGACAACTTAATTTTACTCGACAAAGTCCAAGTTAAAAGACCAAAGCAAAGTTAAAATATCCCGCGGCAGTATATATTCTGAGCTGTAGACTCGCGGCTTTCGAGGTGCCATGCGTCAGTTCTGCCTTGGCGTTATGACCGCGAAAACGGAATTAATTTGTCATTGCAAACCACGGCAGTCAATGACTACGTTTAGTGAGGATGCGTGCGACTACGTATCGCGCCTTGTCAGTCGCCACGTGGTGGCATTATCAGCTGGAAAAGCCTTAGAGTTGCCTGTATATACCTAAAGGTAGCATATACAGTAACTCTATAGAAAAATCTAGTGTCTCTATATATGCTACCTGTGGTAGCATATACGGAGACATTAGGACAGGGGCCTGCATGAACCTGCATCATATATCTAGAGAATATGTGGTCATGCCAACTCTGGGCTGCCAGTTCGGTGACGGGGGAAATTCCATGGCGAGTGAACATT
The DNA here is from genome assembly GCA_030522465.1 of Rhipicephalus appendiculatus. Lineage (NCBI taxonomy): Eukaryota > Metazoa > Arthropoda > Arachnida > Ixodida > Ixodidae > Rhipicephalus > Rhipicephalus appendiculatus. The sequence goes on along the minus strand of JALIZH010030874.1, from coordinate 894,629 downwards.
GGCGGCAAGCATGCATTAATTAAAATGAGGGACTATCCCGGTTGTTCTTTGCGCGCAACAATTCGGTAGCCCCGAAAAATGCATGTGGCTGCCACCAAGCTAGTGGCGGATACGGGGGGGAGGAGGGGGGGGGGGGGGCGATCGCCCCCCTCCCCCCAAAAGCTTGTGTCAGCACCGCCCCCCCCCCCCCCCTCAATTCAGTGATTTTCGTCCACATCCTATGACCGATTAGGACAAATGAATGGGACCACTGTGAGCGCAAATTAACAGTATTTATGCCGTGAATGGGGTTCTTGTGATAATACAAAAAAAAATCAGGACCCCCCTCCTCCTTCTCCGGTTTTAATTAAAGCGACCCCCCCCCCCCCCCTCCCCATAAAATGAGTGGCTGGATCCGCCCCTGCACCGAGGTAAACACAAATGGCGACCAACGTTGGTGGCGACGTTTTTATCAATGTCGGCAAAAACGCAACTTCGGGCCTTGAACTGTTTGAATCGTATACTCATTGGTTTTTATTCTCCATATAGTGCGGGACGGGCAGGAATGTTTTCCTGCCTGCACATTTTCATCTTTTTTTGTTTTTGTTTTTTCCGCATTCCGTACAGGGAATGCACCTAAACCTAATTAAACTTCCTTTATCGCGTGCGTCACGGCTGCTCCGACATTGTTTACGGTTTCATATAGCGGTGCCCTGTCACTCTAGAGAAAGGAAAACCTAAAAAAAAAAAGAGAGAGAGAGTCGGAGCTAGCCAGGTCGCGACTGGCTGCGTCAGCGTTGCTACGTTGTGCTCAGAGAAAATCTCTTCCAGCGGCGTGCGACTCAGGCGCATTGTGTTGGTGAAAACCATTACCGAGCGGAGCAGAGCATATCGTGCACAGCATATCGTACAGGCTCGGTCGCTTTCCCAGCTGGTTGAAATTCCGTCACTCCGTGGTATATAAGCTCCATTACGAGATTAATGTCAGTAATGCGACGAAGGGGGCTAGTTGGTTCATGTTGGCTTGGCGATGCGCTTTATAGTAGGGTAACACTACAAAGAACACTTACGGGACACAGCTTTTGCACTCGTTCTGTAACTGTCCTTTGTTCTTTATGGTGTTACCCTACGATAACCGCATTGCCAAGCGTCCATTACGAACTTGCTGCGTTTTTTATGGCAACTGCGCAGTGACAGACTCTCTCAGCTACAACTTTGTGCCGCCGTATAATGTTGCGTTTAAAGTATCAGTGCGGTAATTTCCCGTGCGCACGGCCCGCTTTGAGATAACCGAAAGTGTGCGCGAAAGTGCGCCGTGTTCCCGAGCGGGGCAGAAGGGGGGTTGGGAATTGAGGTGCTAAGTGGTTATTAAAGGAAAATTAAAGGGATAAGTGCCGACCCGGTAACTGTCTCTCTCAGGAGAGGTCACCTCAACAGGTCGGCACAGGGATGAGGTACGGGGGAATGAAAGATAGTGGAGAGGTAAAGAAAGATAGGTGAGCGCGCCGTAGATGTAAAGGGGGGTGAGAGCGCGCGCCGCGCGGGCAATGGGGTGAGCGATCAGAAGTGTCAAGGCGCTGAGCCGTGCTCCCGCAAGGGTTGCAAAAAGAGTGCCTTATTTTCCCTTCGTCAACCAACCACTTCATCAGAAGTGTGTGCGCGCCGTAGCGGACGGCGGAAGCAGGTGCGCGGCAGTTGAACGGCGGGGCCGTCGCGTCTGCACAGCGAATGTCGTAATAGGCGGCGATGCGTGGAAAGGCCAAGTGAGCCAAAATGGTTGATCGCGTTTGACGTGCCCTGAGAAGCGAGAGGCAACGCGATGCAATCGCTCACTCTTGTATGCGGCTGCCGTTCATCGGCGTTCGCAGTCATGTGATGTGTGATGTGTTCATGTTTGCCTGTTCGCGCATGACACACCACGCTCGCAAGCTTGATTAATTAGCAATCTTTACTGCAGTTTTTTTACAGAGCAGCAGTTTAAGCTTTAGGTCGCGCCGGTGGTGTGCGCAAAAAACTCGCCGCACGTTGCCTATGAACCACCTGGCACAGTGCCAAGCAACTCCTAGCATAGCACAACCATGCGGAGTATATAGTATGGCATGGGGTTGAGAAAGGGTAGTGAGGGTGAGGATGGAAATGAGGAGGGGCGAGGGTAAAGCATAGCATAGTCTTGTATAGTACAGCAAGCAGTGGGAATGGAAGTGAGATTGAGGGAAGGGAAGAGGGGATGGGCCCACAGCCCCGCTCTTTGCTCAGTCGTCGCACCACTATTGCATAGCTGCCCGAATTTTTTTCTTGGCTGATATGAACTTTTTTTTTACAGTTGTATAATCCGTTGCTATTGTACTCATTGCTCCGCCTTTCGGATGAAACTGACTTCTTTTTTTTCCAGTAATGTGTAAGTGACACCAACCCTGACGCGCATGCTTTGCGAAGAATCTCCTGTGCCCATTTTGCCCATTCGAACAGACCATAAAAATCAAGTGGCTTCATGGGGAAAAAATTAGAAGGGGGGACAAGCAAGCGTAGTGCCAAAATATGCCCCATTAGCGTTCCCCTTACTTGGCCCCCCTACTGATCCTTCCTTCCTGCTTCCTTTTTTTTTTTTTTTTAATTATGCCACTACAGTTTCATCTGTATGAAGAGTGTGAATGGACTAGCTCCGCGGCAAGTGCTACTCGCTTTGTCTGCCAATGCAGCCATTATCTTTTCTGTACGGCGGAATAAAAAAAAACACAGACATTTATTTTAAACAATACAGATTTTTTTTTTTTGTAAAAATCTTATGACAGTAACACTCCTGTAGTTTTCGGACACGAACTCCACGTCGAGGCGGAAATACTTTGCCGCGGGTAAAATGACACTGTTGCGAGTAATTAACACATTCGTTAATTATCTTTTTAATAACTTGACTTCAGGACAGGTGTTTATGTTACAAAGTTGTACTGCGTGCCAATTCATGGCATACCCATTTTTTAGAAATCACAAACGTTGCTCGTAGTTCGAGATAATCGTCATCGAACTTCAAGGGCGAAATCGAAACTGATTGCGCGCGGCGTGCGCGAAGTGCGACAGTTATGCTACGTCAGACCAGGAACTATCCGTGGCAAGGTAGCGAGGAAATTTCAATCAAGGAGCGCCCCGGCCGTATGTTTTCGTGAAAAGCTGCAGGATCATCTCACTAGCGTGGCGCATCGCCTTACTTTCGCGCGTAGTGTTCGCTGCTTATCCGTTTCTTTCGAACTGCGCACATGAAAACCACAATATCAACCTTTTCTTTGTCCGGGAAGCATAAAACTCGGGGGGCAGCAGCCCACTGCGGCGCTTCTTCTTGCAGACAGTCGAAAAGGCCTGACCACACGTACGCGTTGCAGCGTGTCAGCGCGTGGCTTTTTTGACGCGGCGCCGCGCCCTCTCCCTATGGAGAGAGGGCGCGCAGTTTCGCGTAGCCACGCGCCCCCCCTCTCTCCATAGGCAGAGGGCGCGGCGCCGCGTCAAAAAAGAGACGCGCTGCAACGCGTACGTGTGGTCAGGCCTAAACAGTTTTTTAGCGCCTAGCTCTTTACAGTCTAAGAAAGAAACATAAGCACCACCCACCGCACGCTAACATTGAGCCGTCTACTCGTGGAATGCTCGCCGATTTTTCTGACCAGACTGCGCTTCGGCGCGCCTTTATTCAAATTTCGTCACTGCCCTGTCACAGGTTTTTCCGGGGTTCTGCCGCGCTTTGTGCGCGCCAGGCGCGATCAGTTTCGATTTCTCCATTGAAATTTCATGACGAATAGCTCGAACTACGTGCAAATTTTGTGATTTCTAAAAAAATAGGTATGCCACAAATGGTCATGCACTACAACTTTCTAATATAAACAACGGCACTCACGTTTGTAATGAAAAAAAGTTAATTAATGGGTTTTTGTTAATTAGTTCCATCAATGTCATTTAGGCTGCAGGAAAGTATTTCCGCCTCGACATAGAGTTCATGTGCGGAAACTACAAAAGCCTAGCTGTCATGGAAATTTTATAAAATATCTGTATTGTATTAGAGAAAACACCCTGTACAGTAGTATATATACAGGGTGTTTCAAGAAATGTGTCCAAATTTTTCAAAAATCAAGAAAATGCGATATTTGCTCGCTGCCTTCACAATTGCTTTTTCTGTAGCAGCAGGTATTTTAAGATTGTTAAAGACATCATTTGGGTCATTAATTAAGAAAGCTGGATTAATTAACTTTTAAATTAGTGGAATGAGGCAGATATGTCAAAAGGAAGAATTGAAGTTCTTGATGCGAAAAACCAATCGCAGCTTCGCGATGTGGAAGTGGCCTCTGGTAATTATTGTGCTCTAATGAAGTTCAGCCGAGTTCAACAGCGAAACCAAAACCAAAGCATTGGCGAGTGCAAGAAGCAGATAACCAGAATGACATCATTGTTCAAGACAACAATTACAGAGGTGTAGTTCTTCCGCGTTCATCAACGTATGTGCGCCATGCACGCTATAATTGTACGCACTACCTGCACACTCACACAGCGAAGTCGGTTGATGGTTGATATAACAACGCACACTCATTCTGGACATCTCAGAAGAATACGCCAGTTGCGCTCTTACGCGTTTCGGTGTCGCCGCTGAATTTGGTTGAATTTCGTTGCTTCACAATTATTACTAGAAGCCACTTTTTTAAATTCTCAAGGCTACAATGGGTTCTTTACATGAAGGACTTCTATTCTTCCATTTGGCAGCTGCCTAACTGTGCTAATTAAAAAAATTATTAATTTGACTTTCCTAATTACTGTGCCAAATGATGCCTTTAACCATCTTAAGATGCCTGCCAATACAAAAAAAGCAAGTGCGAATGCAGCAAGCAAATATCGCATTTTCCTGATTTTTGGAAAATTTAAACAATTTCTTGAAAAGCCTGGTACATCATAAAGGAGGATAACGCATATGCCACAATTATGCTGGAGTACATTTACTATATAAATACGCATACAGAGCTGATAAACAGCATGAACAGCCAGCAGTTTGCATATTTTTTCCGCGTCTTCTTCACATCTTAATGCATTGTCATCACACTTGTGTGCACACATAAACATATGCACTCGCCGCTCGACAGGTACAACAAGCACATGCTGAATTAATGCAGTGAGCATGTCTGAACGTTCACATTATAGTACCCAGCTTTGAGTTGCCAACTGGTATGTTCTGCAGGTACTTTTCCTCGCTGCCTCATATATCAAAAAGGTCAATCCTCTCGGCACACGTCATTTGTTTCTCATGTCAAAAAGGAACATTAAAGTTGCTTCTGCACTAGCATCAAAAGCTATGCCGAGCGTCGGAGCACATTCTGCCATGTAGTGCGCAGATTCCTAATTATTCTTGTGACATGAAAAAGGCTGCCCCTAGGCATAGTTAACTGATAATGCCAAGAATTTGTAAACATATGAGGCATGGAGACAGATGATCGATAAAAGTGATGCAGGCCTTTTGACAAAATTGCCCCTAAATCTTCATGCAACCACAGGTAAGTGATGCATGTAGAGCACTGTTCCCAGAAGAAATTAGTCCTATGAATAACAAATGAGCAATACAGGAATTGCTTTTGGCATGAGTATTTTCTTCTGTTCTTAATAAGCGGATAATCACCAGCTGCATTGAGTGTTTAATGTGTTTTCTGTCATCATCAGCCAAAACAATCCAAATTTGAGTACGCCAGCCACTTTATGTCTATGAGCTCTCAAATCGACACCAATCTTAACACAGTGGTTACTTATCATTTAGTATTTGTATATGTACAAAATGAAGAGCGGCGATGGTCGGACATCAACGTAATCTGTCACTCGGAAACTGGGCCCATTTGGTCCCAGGTTAGAGTTATCACCAAGGTTGGCTGTCGCTTTGATGGTTGCCTCCACAATAGTTGATACAGAAATTTCCGAAAAAGTTTTAGGGCTCACCACTAAATTTGAGAAATGGCGTGCTCGACGCAAAATCCAAACATCGTTTGTGTCTTGTGCATGCGCAGTAGCTTCGATGCTATTTTCTTTCAGGCCCATGTTTTAAAAATAGCAATTCTTTTTAAACTAATTCCAGCTCACTTTATATTCGTAGCAGCTTTTCTTGTTTGTAACGTACGGCAAGCTGTTATTTGCCCTTTAAAACTCTGCCATCACATTAGTACATTCGCTGAAATGTCAGGCAATAGAGTGCATGATAGAACTTTGATGCATTTGTAACATTTTAAGCAAAATAAATAAACAAGCAGACACAGAAAAAAAAAGGGGGGGGGGGACAGTAAGACCGCTTAATGTTCACTTATATTTCCATGTCTGCATGTTTTTTTCTTAAATGCATCAAAGTTCAGTATTCCAACTAGCCCAGCAAACTGCTTGAAGTGCACGACAGAAGTGCCCCTTTTCTGGCCTCTCATTGACACCCTCTAATTCTGCAATATAAATGGCGACACATGTTGGAGAGCCGCGACTCTGCGCTGACAGGCTGTTCTCAGAATTATCCTGACAATATTTTTTGCACAGGTGCACTCTTTGAAGCACAAATGTCATGGGACTTGACAGACGATGGTGTGACGTGCCTCTTACGTTTGAAAGTAAATTCCAAGTGGCCGGTGACGTTAAATGGAAGTACGTTGAGAAGTGCATTTCGTTGTGAAGAACATTGAAATATATACAAATAAAATTTTAAAAACAACAGGACAAGAAACAGCATTGACGTGGCTGATGCTGCTCATTCAACATGCGCAAAGCAACTGCTCCATGAATTATTCAACACGTACGAACAAAGGTAGCTAAAATCAGACCTAAACATTTTACAATCATGCACAACAGAGCAATGCAGCAATTCAAATTACAAGTAAATGAAATTTTGCATGTAATGTTCAAAGAATGTGTAATTCATGTTCTGCTAGAAGAGTGACAGCTCTTTAATCTGTCTAAATGAAAGTAGACATAATTTTTTTATAAGCATCTGGCATTTAGAAAGTGGGAAATAAAGTTATAGGCCTAGTGACTCTATTAAAGTGAATTTTCAATATGACCCCAATATACTGCCTGATACAACAATTAACATGTCTAAAGCAGACAAAAGTAATGTACCATGTCGGTTTGAGGTATACAACTAAATTGTAGATTGTAGAACTGTTTCAAAAGTTTCGTAAACATTGCAACAATTGCACATAAGCTGTCAGATACATCGACTTTGTATGCTTTAGATGCAGTAACATGCACTAACATACATGACATGCAGAGCCGGGATATCTGTTGAATGGTCAGAGATTAGTATTTGTAAACTTTATGTATTTACTTTTTTGTTAACCTTCAGTTTCAAGTGCAAGAAAGCTTATTTAATTTGTACTTGTGCAGCAGTTGTTCAGTAAACCAGAGTTCCATTACTGCTTGTGTAGGGAGGCAACGTAGTACAGAATAGGACCTGTCTAACTTAATCTGTATGCTGAATACAGTTTACAACCAACTGCAAAGCTCGACAGAAGGTTAACAAAAGCAACAACGAGCCTGACAGGAACACCATAGGTCATGGAGGGTTGTTGAAAGGAAGTTTACTGTGCCTGCATATTATCTTAAGGCAAGCCAGCCTCAGGTAAGAAAGCGACGCACTTCATCATGGTCTGCTTGGCTTGGAAGTGTCACAGTGGAGCACAAAGAACGAAGGAGAGTGTGATTTACAACCTTGACATGCTTATTTACCATCAAGGAAAAAAAAAGGAGGTGCGCTTTCAATTGAAACTATTTTGTCACAGCGTAAATTAAACACTGATTGTAAATCTCTGTCTATTCTTTGAAAACGCTTCTCATACCTGTAACGCTGGGGGGCACCTGCCAGCGGAGCAGAAGCTTCTTGCTCGTGATGATCGTCTCGTGCACGCGCAGCTTGGCTCGCATTCCCTCCAGCACAATCATCTTTGAAATGGCATAGAAAGGAGGACGCAAGCGATAATGTAGACGGCACGAAAACTTGCCAAGCTCTCCAACACATGCATACAGTTGCAACCTCAAAATAAATTGCCATAGCTTTCACGAGTTGTCAGCAGAAATGCTTGAACTCTCATAGAAAGGATAACACCCCAGTTTGAACCCCGTTCCTCCCCAACCTGGACTTTTTATACCTATTTTGTGCACATATATTACAGCTGCACACACACACGCACATGGACGTGCAGAGCATGCCTTGAAATAATATCAAGTGCTTGCACAAGCGTGCGGGGACGTTTAGGTTTTGATAAGGGTGCAAAACCAAGAAGCTCGCTATTTTATATTTATTGCTAAGCACACAAGGAAATACTAAATATATTTAAATGACTTCAAGGTTGCATCTTGGGGGCTTGCTGCAAGCTAGCCAGCAAACGGACTTTATTTTCGTTTTTCAAGTAATTTTCATTTTTCAAGTCCTTTTTGTTGCACCAATGAGCACAGGCCATTGTTTTCCAGACAGCTTTCCGAGTTGAATATATTAATATGAATGACTCTTGCAATGTTCTACAAGCGACGCACTGCCGCTCCAGGCAAATAGGCATGCCGCCACGTGGGACTCGCAAGCACCGGCTTCCACTCACTCAGTCGCGGGCCCGAGCGAAAGGGATATTGGGTTACATTTACCCTTTCAAGGACGACGCAGCGCATGGACCGTGCCTATGCGAACAGGCGCCGTTTTGCAAAAACAAAGCAGTTCGTACCCAGCAGCCCGAGCGGTGTGGTTTCTTCCCGAGGAACGCAACACAAATTCCACAACGTAACAAATCTATATCTGATTGATAGGCTATGATCTTTGAGCAAAAAGGGCACTTAACAACATGATGTACCTTCCCAACATAATGAAAACATACGAGATGTGTGCATTGTTCTGTCAAAAGCGTTAAATGTGCACATTAAATGAAAGAATATTTCTTCTGTTCGCAAAACAAATGGGCATAACAGGGGTTGGTGAAGCATGGCAAGAGATATGGTGTGTGCCAGGATTCCTCAACCAAGTCTCTGTTGCAATCCAGCAAACGCAATTTGTATTTTTTATATAACAAGCAAGGAATTCAGAGCACTCACCACAGTGATAGGTATGAGAATGCCATAGGCGTAGAGCATTGGAGAAGTGACGGTGGAATCATGATACGGGTACCTTAATGATTCATCGTCGCAGAAAAATCCACGCTTAAATGGCTTGCCAGCCAGGAAAAGGACAAGGATAGGTATGCCAACTGAAAGAGACAAGTAATGCCAGATTGAAGTGATGGTGAAGAACCACACAGTAGCAAAAACAGTAAGTCACAATAAAGTAGCTGACTGGGGCTAGTTGGCTGTTCATACTTGAAGATAAAGAGAGCAAAAAAGGTGCACCTAGAAAAGCAAACACACAGGACAAGTGCTGACTTCCAACTGAATTTTACTGACATGAATGCGTCATATAAGTATCTGAAGGAACAGTTACAAAAAAAAAGAAGAAGAGGAAAAAAGATGCACTGACACGAAAGCTGCAAAAACAGCATTAAGAATCTCGGCGGTCTGCTGTGCAAACCCCCCACATTCCAAAAAAAGAGCTCCCTGTCAGATAGCACATAATCAGCGAGGCTGCTCAGATGGTGCGAGAGAGGAGCGGATGCATTTGCAAACGGTCGGTTGTGCTATCTGACAGGGAGATCTGTTTCTTAGAATGCGGGGGTTTGCACAGCAGGCCACTGAGACTGTTAATTCGGGTTTTGTGTCACTGCATTTTTTTCCTATTCTTCTCCTTCGTAACTGTTCACGCGGATACTTATATGATGCATTTATGTCAGTAAAATTAATCTGAAAGTCAGCGCTTATTCTTTGTGTTTGCTTTTCGTAGCTGTGCCTTTTTCGTGCTGTTTATCTTTAACAAGTCACAAATAGAACTCCATTGGGCACGCTTGCCCTGTGTGTTTGCTTTTTGTAGCCATGCCTTTCTCGTGCTGTTTATCTTCAGTGAAGTCGCAAATAGAACTCTATTGGGCAAGCTTGCACCCAGGAAAACAATTTATACATGGCCTTCCAAGAACGCCATCTCGTCTTTGGACAAAAAAATTGAAGGTTCGCTAACACACTAATCACCAGCTTTGTTAAAATAACCTCCAAGTTCAGGTTTTAAATAGACAGGGCTGGTTTCATTATTACTCATCTCTTGACAGGGTACCTTCGTTCTTACGGTTTTGCTGCCGGTTCATCTTCTTAATCAGCTGCCAAGTTTTAGTTGCCATAATAATTTGCTTTCTCAGCAATTTAGGAAGAGCATGCGCAGTTCGTGTTCTCACGAGAGCTGGATGTGTGCTCCAACATGTAAAACTGTGATAATGGTTTTTAGTGTGAATTGACATTTACGATGCGCGTCTGTATAATCTCTGAGCGGGGTCTGGTTTTGTTATATCTGTACGTCGGTTCAGGTTTTGTTAAAAGATAGCATTCTGAGTGTTGCTATTACTGGTTGTGCGTGTGACGTCCTCATGGTGGTGACATGTGACACTATAAAAAGGCACTTTCTTCAAATAAATCTCAGTTGGTAGTTCAGCACTGGTCCTGTCGTACTGTGTCTTTCATCCCATCTTTCGTGCTGTTTTATTTTCGCAAATGTCGCACCAACTTGCCCAGACAAAAGCACTGCAGGAAAACAAGTCATGGCAAGTCACAATGACAGTGGTGGTCACAGCAGTCAGTGATAAAAAGGACAATATATTGGTAAAGTGGATTGGCTATTACACCAGAGTAATCACTAGTGCACACATATGTTCTGAATGTGACCACTATTTGCATCGTACACACAACCTGGCTGGACAAGATTCTTTCACTGCAGAATCAAAGACAAGGTTCAAGGAGGTTGCTCCACATGCTGGCATGTTCTGCACTGTGTTTTGGGTTCATAACAATGGTTAGCCAGTGGAAACAATGAACAGAAAAAAATAAACGATGTAGTCGTGTAGACATGCAGCATTAAAATAGCTTGGCCTGCTGCCAGGTAACACGAGAACACCACTGGAGCTCCCGGCAACCTTCCTCATTCAACCACAGTTTATCACTTCAAGTCTTCATCTTCGTACAAATGCTTGTCTTGTTTGGACAGCTAGCAGGTAAGTGACACCAAAGCAATCAAAGCAGTGCGTGCTGCATTTCACTAACTGACAATGGAGATGTCAGTCTGTGCATTGTGATCAGTCAGGAAAGAGATGGAAATAAACATGCAAAGTATTGCAACCTGGATAATAGATTGTCAAATAGCAGCTCAATGCAGTAGCGGTTGTTCTTGCTCACTAATTAAAATTTCAGGAATGCATACATCATAAATTTTTATACTGCATTCTAATGCATAATATTTACTTTGTGCTTGAACAGCTTCTGTAAGGATTTCAAAATACTGTGATGGGAAGATTTTTAAACAAGGCGTTTATTTACAATAATTTACTCTGTGGTGGTCTGTGACGACATAACAAAAGCGGCTGATTGACACACGCTGTCGTCCCTTTTACTATCCAATATATAAAAAAGCTGACTTTTCATCTATTCTATAACTGGTTCAACGTTATTCCGTCATGCTAAATAACTGCTTGACTCAATCGTCAAATTAAGCTGTCTGTGCAACTCAATCCTCAAATTGGATATGTAACTACTACAGAAAATTACTTTGTTTCTTTCCTTTTTTTTTTTTAAGCTATTCATACTGATGAGACGATGAGTGAAAAGTAGCACAGCCCCTACTGAGTTTCGACTTGGAGAAGCAACACTGCACATGTAATAACATGTAGCCGTTACATTCCTGAAACATTGTGACTTCAACGTGGGAGCCCAAGAGAATATTGCAAAAAACATATTCCGTAACGTTTCTGGACCTAAGAATCGCTGAGAAAGGAAATAAACTAAGAAGAAGCCTTACACCACGAACAGGTTGGCAAGCTTCACTTTTCTTCGTGCCGAGTCAGCCCAATGCATGACCTTCGACAACATGTATACTTTGCAAGCATGTCAAAAGATTGGGCATGCAAACACAGACACAAGAGCGAACAGAAGACTGCAAAAACACTGACTAACGGCTCAAAAGGCGTACATCTTATCTGCACTTATCTGGGCAAGCTAAAATAAGTTTTTGTGCCTACTCTCTTTTCTTGCGCTGGGCAGTTTTTCAGCTGTCAGTCGGTGTTTCTGTTGTCTAGACCATAGGTCAGCAAAATTTAAGGAGCTCACTCAGACTCACTCAAGTAATCCATTTTGCACTTAAGGCTCACTCGAACTCAGACTCACCAAAATTTTCCTGAACCGGACTCACTTGGACTCACACTCACCAAAACATTACTCAGACTCAGGCTCACGACTTGATCTGAGTCTGAGTGAGTCCGAGTGAGTCAGCTCATGAGTCCGTTGGCCTAGAATCACCTTTTTCAACCATGGTGTCAACGCTCTTTAACACCAATATCTCACGTAATCAGCGTTCATCTTGGCGCCTTTTGATATAGTACCCTCGAATACAAGTTATGAGTGTTCGCAAACCAGTAAGGTGATTTTTCTTGAAAGAGATGACAACATAAGATATATTTATCAAGAACTTCCCCGAAAGAGTTGGCGGGGGAGAGGTCAAGGCACACCCCCTACGTAATTTGCGCCTCTGATCAATAAATATTGAAATAGTGTATGAACGACACTGCTTTAGACTACGTGTGAGTAGACATTAGTATAAACGTGAATTCAGGTAAGGCTGATAGCTATGCTGAAGATGAGCAGATAGGATGATAGGTCGGCAAGAAAAAGTGGAACTCACTCAGACTCATTCAAGAAATATATCTTGCGCTTTGGACTCACACTCGCCAAAATTTTCCTGAGCCGGACTCACACTCACCAAAATTTCCTTCAACTGGACTCACTTGGACTCAAACTCACCAAAATATTGCTCACCCGGACTCACTCAGACTCAGACTCAGGGCTAAATCTGAGTCTAAGTGAGTCGACACATGAGTGAGTTCGCCGACCTATGGTCTTGACTTCGATCTTGTGTCTGTGTTTGCACGCCCAGTTTTTTTACATGAATACCTACCAACTAGCACGGCTATCTGTTATTCTAAATTTGCAAGCGTTGATTTTCAGTCTTGTTGGTATGACATATTTCTTGCATCGTTTAGGGCAAAATATACAGATTGGAGGAGTGCATTGAGACAAGAAAAACATGAGTACTTGTGCATGTGTCTTTCTTATCCACATCCCCGTTTACACATTCTACGCTAGCCACTGCGAGAGATCAGTGTAGTTGGTTGAGAATGTTCGGTTCTCAGTAGTTTTTAAATTGATTCACACTTGTTGGCTGATAAAACCCACCATGGGCTTTGATAAGATCTTGATAAGACTGACTCACTCTTCTTTACCCTTGCTGCCACAACGCCCTCTTTCCTACTATACTGGGTGTTTCCCTCCTCCACGCAAACAGTAATATAAAATCTTTTGCCTTGCGTGGAGATTTTCTGATTTTTTTCTTTGCTTTTTTTGGGGGGGGGGCCATTCGTTGCTCACATTCTTTGCTTTTTTTTTGAGGGGCCATTCGTTGTCGGCCTCTATTGAGTATGACACTCCAGCATACTCAATAGAGGCTGACAAGTAAATGCACAATAGCTTTTCATAATGGGTCCCGTTTGCACTGAGTCAGCACTGAGCTGCACCGTACTAAAGTGAATGCTTGCAGGTGTTTCTTCATAGTGCATGTCTGCGTGTGAAAATAAGAGACAAAATGGCTTTCACACCAGTGTTCCTAGAAATATACCAACCCCTGTCTGTGTCACCTTAGAATCAATGCATCTGACTGTACTGTGACCAGTACATCTGTTACGCTTGGTATTTCGAGGTTTGTTTTTGTACTCTTTCATCCTTACGATGCGAAATAATTAGCTTACATGCACATTTTGAACCTTACGGTCAGGGTTTTTTTTTTTTTCTAAAAGCCATCGATAAAACAGTACTTAATTCTTTTAAAAATGTGACAAGTTGATGAACTCGACACCGATCTGCAATAAAAAAAATGATGCTTGACGTAAAAGGTCTCTAACAGTTGCTAAGCTTCAAATTCCTTTACTTGTGAGAAACCCGTAATCAATAAAACAGGTGCAGTGTGGTAGCTGAGAAAATATTTCGTTTTTACTATCTGTGCAGATGTATGCTAGTGGTTTCTAAGTTAACCTTTCTTTGCAACGGTCTGTTATACCAAACTAAGCATTGTTGTAGCGGAAGAAATAACACACAAAGGCTTTTCCTTTTCTATTTCCTCTTGAAATAACGTACGATCTCAAATAATGTTAACCACAGTCAAGCTCACCACCTCTTACATATGGTGCACGTAAAAGATTCAGGATAACATTAAAATGAAAATATAAAATATTTTCATAAAAATATAAACACAGTGTTATGCGTAATCACGATGTTCCCCTCCCTAATTTCTTGTTTCTTTTTAATTTAAAAATAATTTTTTTTTCTTTTCCCATAGTACGTGCGTGTGACCGTTAGCACACAGCAATGATTAGAAGTGCGTCCCAATTCCCAATTTGCTTCATTCAAAAGTTAAGTTTTATACCTTGCGTTTAGTCTCGACGTATTTTTTTTTTTTTTTTTCAATACATGCAGAAATTTTGATCGCCTTCCAAGCAACTACAACGCGACAGCGGCTTGCGCCGTATTGACTTTTTCATAGCTCGCCGTACCCTTCCTTCAGCATTTTTTTTTTTTTAATGACATGTTCTCTAACACGCCTAGCGTTTAACGAACACTTCGAGTCTGTTTCGTATTGCAATTTGGAGCAGTCAACTGTGTTAGCGGTTGAACAGGCGGTACTCCAACAATCACAGGCGTGTCCCGAAAGCCGATGTCCTTGGAAGGATGCATTATTTATGAATCGAACCGTTTTCCACGAGACGGAAGGTAGCATAAGCGGTCAGCGTTAATGCATGCACCTCGTGGTGGTTTGACGGGTATTCAAGCGCGTACGCTCAACACTATACGAAACCGAAACAGTCGTGAATTTTTCATCGCCATCAGTCCGTTACCGCGTCGCTATGGCCAACAAAAATGCAACGCGGAACCTGCCTGGCGCAGCGCAACGCTCCAGTTTTGTCCCTCTCTTTTTATTGACTCCCAAAACGAAAACTGAAAGTCAGAACAAGCGTGCGATCGCGCGCAGGGTGGCACACAGTTGCGATCCCGTACGGAGAAGCCATTTCGAATCAAACATCCGTGTTCAGAGCAAATATCCCGTTATCACTTCTTTCAAGGCGTGGTGTCATTCGGGACTTTCCGACTCACCTGCACAGATGCACACCAAGTGAACTGCTACGGTGAACACAAGGTTATTGCTTAGAGGCATCGCTGGCGTCAAAGTATTCACGAAAACAAAACCAACACGCGTCGATTCCTATAAAAGGCACACCGCAGTTTCCCAACTTCACTCAATTAACAGTACTTTCCACGCTGCACCGTCCCACACTGCAATCCATAGCGCGCCAACTACGGCAACACTTGTGGCCTTGTGAGCTTTTCAGCTGCTCTTCTTTACCTTATATATGCCGATGCGCCATAGTGCACAGAAGACATAGTCAGCCTGCAATATACTTTTAGGCGGAAACGCGAACTGCATTTGCAAAGTCAGCAAATCGCCAGCAACATCAACGTAGTGTCACTAGCGATGCTGCCGCATTTGTAATTCTGCGTTAGCGACTGCAGCGCTACATAGTTTGTAGCGGAGAGCACGAACACTATTTCTTTTCTTGCTGTTCGTGTGGATACACCTGAGTCGACTGAGCAGACATTTTTTCAGCTCCAGTCAAGTGATATCTTGTTGGCTGTGGTGGAGTTCGCGTCGAGTGTTGTGTTGGTTGCACGGCCGCGGTTTGCGATAGAAAATTTCTTCCACCTGTGCTTCGACCGACCGATATTTGACCTGTCCCGACCTGGACTCCTTGAGCGCTCCCCAAGACGTCCTGCGTCCGTAATCCGCGACTCGGTGTTTTTCCTTCGCCCACGGACCTCTCTCGAACGTTGGTTGGAGACGTGTGGTGTGTTGTGTTGTATCGTCGTCGTCGCAAGTAGTGTTTTTCGCTACGTCGTCGCTAGTGCCGTGTTGGTATTCCGCCTGTGCGCCTTGTCGACGTGCGGGCAAGCTTCACGGTACGCCGCCTCTCTAGAGTGATTCGACGTGCGTCGCCGATTGAATTATGGTACGATCGCCGGTTTCAGTAGAGGTAAGCTGCCCATCGAAGCAGTTCCATCTCGTTACATTTTTTTTTCCCGTTCTCTCTCCCTCCCTCTACAAAACTGTGAGCTCGTTTCCCGTTCGCTCCCCTACCTCTTCTTTTTAATTTCTTTCTTTACAGTGATCCGGAAACGTGGCATGGATGCCAGGCAGCGATGGACAAGTTTGCAGTGGATCTAGACAAAGTGCTCGACGAGCTCGAGCAACGCGAAGGTGGGCGTTGTAACACTGCGTGCCGTGGCGTTCACGGGCTTGTTGATAGCTGGCGGAGGCGTCACTTGCGCTTAAGCAGGGACGTGCGAAGAACGTTCGAGAGGTTTTTGGTTCTGGCATGTTGCGAAATCGGAAGCCACTGCTACCGGTGCCACCCTTAATAGTTTAACGCCGTCGTGCATGCTAGACGATCCAAGCTCTGTCATATCGCCGCGTCCTCTAATCCTTTCGCCAACAGACTTATCTCGCTAATTGTCTCCGACTGGCATCGGGCCACCCTGACAAACCTCAGAGCACTAAATCTTATCATCGACAACTAGACCAAGGTTAAATGCTTAAGGATGCTTGTCTCTCCGATGCCTTGGCCTAGATGATTTATAAAGAAAAAAAAAAAAGCTTAGAGCCTCTTACAGGAAAAGGAATTTCACGAAATTCTGCCGATCAACCGAACTGTCAGCTCTAAATAAGTGTGTACAAAAACGTGAATTGCATCTTACTCTTTTACTGAGGCAGAAACTGCGATGGACTGGTTATCTTTTAAGGAATGTTGACCCTAACAATGGCTTTAACATGGTTTACAGGGTAAGCTAGTGGTCATATCTATGTTAATCATCATAACATGTAAACCACTTGTAAAATCTGATATCTCCCACAAACAGAAAATCTTGTGTAGGAACATACACGTATATGAACATTTACTACATATTGTTATTTACATATCGTTTTGAATATCCTCTGAAGGCAGCCAAAGGGCATGATTACTTTTCAAGTAGTATGGCTGTGAATGATAATAAAAAAAAGCTTGATTGAACCCCTTAGTTGCGGCAAAATCATGTTTTCTCTGCTAAAATGCAGAGATGAAGACATAGCATAGTTTGGGGGGGTTGCTTTGTCGCTGCAACTTTGGGATTCCTGTGTCATCTTGTAGTATTTGGAATGAACTTTACAGTCCACTTTTCATCACCCTTGACAAGCTCAGGAAATCTGTATTGTAAAAACAGTTTTCTCTTTGGTCACGCAGCAATAACCATGGGGGGAAGAAAAAAACTTGGGAGGGAGCATTTCGTCATGTAGCCAGCCTTGGTAGCCTCTTCATGAAGCCAGCAGTGTCGCTCCAACACGTGACAAGAAATGAGATTGGCCGAGATTTTGGTGTTTGGTGCCCTGCAGTTTTTAATCAAAGCGCATTTTTCAGTGCAGTTCAGCCAGATCATGGAGGAGGTTCATGAAACATAACCAGGAATTCTAGAACCTATCGCGGGCTCTGATGGATATATCACGTGTTGGGCTAACACAGTTGCCTTCAATCCCGTTGGGTGATGCTTCCTCCTAACTTTTTTCTTCTGTCATGGCAATAACCATCATCTGGCTTGTGTGCCTTTCTTTGCTTTAACGCTGTGCGCCCTGGTATTTCGAGATCATAAATGCCACGCATGCTATCAGCATAATTAAACATTCTTGATGGTAAAGTAGTGAACGCCAAGTTTCAAGAAATGAAACACAAGTGAGCCAGGTGACAGTAATATTGTGACAGAAAGACACACCCCAAGGGCACTACTGTATTTGGAGCATAGTTATAGATGAGAGCAAGACTGTGTAGCCATTTAGGCCTGATACTGTACCTCTACCTTTTTGGCCCACACATTTATTCACAAGTTTCATGCTTCTAAATTAAATTTTCTAAAATAAATTATAAATGCCACGGCCCCACTTTAGTTTGTGTAGTACCTGTAGCATTTCATGAGTGATCTTCAGTGAGCTACAAGAAACAATTGGTGGATGCATCCTGTTTGCAGTTTTCAGAAACGTCATTTATTGGTGATGGCATCTCCTGTGATCATTTTTGCTGTAACTTCGATGCTTCTAATTCTGGTAGATTCAGAACTCTGTGTGTACTTATTATTCGTAGGAGTATGCTGCAGCAGTAGTTTCATGGCACTGAGTTTGCTGTGAATCTGTTGCACAGTAGTGCAGGCGATAGCAGCCACTGACAAGGTGGAGGAGCTGTTCCTGCTCCCATCTATGATAGCAAATGTTGTGCAGGTAGTTACAGAAAAGCGTCACAAGTGTTGGCTGCATGATTTATGTTTATGATGTGCTTCCCCCCAAGGCTGCTGATGATAGCCGTAAACGAACCGAGCAACGCACTGACTGGGCTGAGTGTCCTCTTCGTCCATACACAGCACGTTTGAGAACACTTCAGTTGTAGTACACAAGTGATACTGTTGCTTGCTTTTCTTTTCTTTGAACTTTGATGAGCTTTCTGTAGAATGCAAAAAATTGCATAACAGGTTGGAAATTTAAGAATGCTGAATTAGATGCACTTTTCTTAGAACTCGCTACAAAAGTTTTCATAGGGAAGTCTTGCTCAAACGTTAGTACGTGCAAAGATGGTTAATTAATATTAACTAGATGTCCAGTTAAGCGGGAATACTTGATATGATAGTTTGCTTCATACAAATGGCACCAGCAGCCACTATCTTGACTTCAGCATGTTTTAAATCTTTAGCTAACATTATCAGGGACGCCTTGTGTAATCCTGGATGGAGGTTTTGTGGTTTTCAACTGCTCAGTCATGCTTGAAAAAGGCATTTGAGAAAAACAAAAGATGATGATCAGTTTTTATTTTAAGGAGTTTGTGAACACTATTTGGAAGGTACCTGTTTTTTGTCATTGGGCATTTTCTGTAGTTTCTAAGGAATTTCCTTTGAGAAACATTTATCTACCAGATCTAAAAGCAAATGTTTGATAACACAATGTGCTTTCAATTGTGTTTGAATTGCTGCAAGTAAGATAAACTTCTGGGGTTGATTGTATGATATAACGCGATAACTTTTGGTCAGCATACTAAAATTATTCAACTTGGTATGCAGTTCTTGACAAAGCTATATTTGTACTCATTCTATACCCCTATAAAATTAGTTGGGACCAACTTTTCATATTTATGCGTCCTTGAGGTCTTCACTTTTCACGAGTCAATCTACTGAAAAAGAAGCTCTCAGTTGCTGTGGCAATAACATTCTGGTGCAGAGTGAAATTCATCCTTGGTTGTGGCAACTATACTCTATGGGGACTTATAATGTCAAGCCTACTTGAGCACCGTTGTGATGCTCTTTGATGTCCTGCATTTGCTAATGAGCCTACAGCTCTAACACTTTTTCTTGTGGGCCATCAGTGAAATGACAAAGCTACCACAATGTATTGTAATCTATGGCCAACAGCAGCTTCCAGAAAACAAACGTAGAAAGTAACATTTGCTCGTAATACAATACATCAGTAAACCTGTAACCCCGAGAACGGCTGTTGACTTTAGGAAAGTCAGCGTAGACCACTGACCTGAATACACATGAAATAATTATGGGAGCAAATACACAGCCCTCTGCTGTGCCTTCCAAGTTGCAACTACTTCTCATTTTTCCATGAAAAGTACGCAGTTTAGTGCCCAACCTAGCTCGCAAGTAACAGAAGAATTCGAATCTGGCCTAGTGGGTGTTTTCTGCTTGACACCTTGACTGCTAACAAAAAGATGGGGGGCAGTGAAAGAAGCGATGTCTTTTTGTTAGCGGTCAAGATGCAAGCAATCACAAGTAGCAGTTCATTACCCTCTTATGAATGAGTATATTTTTTACCATAGTTTCAATAGTTTTACCATACTTTTGGACACCTTCGTGGATGCTCGGCTTAAAGCAGATCTCCATCTTCCAAAAGTTTTACCATACTTTCAATAGAGAGTAATAAATCAATGTTATCTCATTCTTTCAGGCTTGTTGTCGGAGAGGCTTCCAGAGACACAGCATCATGCCTTTGAAGTGCCTAGACCAGCAGCAGCCCCGGCAATACCCAAGTGTGGTGGAGACGTGCCGCATCAAAATGGGGACCACAGTGCCATGCCTACTCCAGTGCTGCCTTCTGCCAATGCTCAAGGAATAACAGACTCCAAAAAGCCAAGCAGCAATGACACAACTAACAGCAAGGCATGCTTCTGGGACGATGGCCCAGTGACGTTGCTCAGTGCGCCTTCGGCATCACTGTATTCTGAGAAAGGTGTCAGGGACACTCCTGTGCATGTGCCCACAAGTGCTCCACCGTCCATCCCTTCGATTGTGACGGCCGGTCATTTACAAGATGGCACGAACTCTTCTGGTGCGTGCAGCACTGGTCAAAATGCTTCAGTCCCCGTGCAAGTCGGCGTTACCGATCAAACTAGCTGCGTAAGAGACTCGGTTGAGGTACCCGGCTACTCTGCAGCAGAGCTGCCACCTTTAGTGGCTCCTAGCGGCAACAGTGTTTTGAGTTCCCTTGACGGACCTGTTGTTTCCTCGGCCGATGGTTGTAAAAACAATGACGATGGTGTTACGTACAATGGGAAAGTGAGTGGCTGTGGCAACGAAGTGAGATTGGCAACAAATGCTGCAGCTGGACAGTTACACGCAGATCAAAGAACATTGCTTGCTGCATCCGAAGCAGTTCGCTAATAGGGTATCTGATGATGGTTGCTTTCAGTGAAGTGCTTCCAAAGAATTCAATTCCCCGAGACAGCTTTCAGTACCCCGATTTGCTTTCATCGAGCCCCATTGGAGAGTCTGCAGTACACACCGGTACTGAACCACTGCAGATGCTCATTAGCTTATCTCCTGATGATGCAAAGGCCCCAGCTGCAAATGGCACAGGATTGCTCCCGCATGACCGCTCAACAAAGAGCAGTGAAACAAACTATGCTTCTTCTTTGCTTGACAGTCAACAGTGTTATGCCTGACGTAGACCCTGACAAGGCCTCTAGTAGTTCCAGAAAAGAAAATGCTGACTTGGGATCTAGCAAACTGCCAGATTTACAGGCGGTTTCCCTTTCTCTGGAAAGACCTAAATCTTTAGTAGCTGCACCTGGAGATATTGCTACCAAGCAGGAAACAGCCGACAGTACCACGTGTCCCACACAGCACACTTCGCAGCAACCCGCTCCAGAAGCTCAGGATCCAACAGCTCTTGCAAGAGTGTCGGAAGGCCCCAATAGGGAATTTGTGTGTGGAGGACACCCACAAAACTGACAATGCTAGTTCTCTGCAACCTTCGAAAGGAAATGAAGTGTCGGGCTGCGAAGCGGAGTTGCCCGTCCCGTCTACCGGCCCTGCCAACAATCTTGCTCCTCATGAGCAGCAAGTTTGCACACAGCCATCCCCAGCACAAGATTCTATCAAAGATGCAGACACATCGTCAACATCTCCATCCGAAACTTCATCCGCGTTACCTGCAACGCCGCCTGCTTCCCCGCCGAAAGTACGGACACCCGATCCCTGGCATGCTCTCCTACTCCCCGCCACGGTCATCGTCCGCTCCTCCCGGTGCGTTGCCTGCATCTCCGGTCAGAGCGTCGTCTGCCTCGTCGTCACCGGTGTCGTCTGCTTCGACGGGCCCGTCCACGGACGTACCCGACGACGCCTCGCAACCCGAGGGTGCCCCCGCGTATCCCTTTGGGGACGAGGCGACCGTGATAACAGAGGCCCGCTCTCTGGACGAAGAAGCCGTTGTTGGGTTCGACGCTGTCCCCGATGTCACCGATGAGGAGCTCGACCGACTGCTGCAGGAAGAAGAAGGGGAAGAAGGCGAGCGTAGCTTCTTGCCGCCGCTTGAGTGAGGAGGAGCAGATGCTGGGCAAAGTGAAGCCCTTCTGGATCCCCGACGAGGAGGCACCCTCGTGCATGCTGTGCTTCGGGCGCTTCACTGTGCTCAAGCGCCGGCACCACTGCCGAGCCTGCGGAAAGGTGCGTCATTTTCCAGGTGCAACTGGGTGTACTGTGTTTTCTGTATTTGTCTTGTACTTGGCAAGCCATGCAGAGTAGTGAGGTCGCAGAAGTGTCGCCCCTTGATGTTTTACTGCATAGTTGTTTGCTATCTGCTGTGTTTATTTGCAATGTAACTACTTTGCATGTGATGCAGGCTGCTAGTTCAGTGAAGTTTAAATGCTAGCTAAAGTAGAAGGTAAGAGAAAATGCCGCTGCATGCACACAAGATGGTATTCTTCAGGCCACAAGAAAGCCTCTTGGTTGAGCCTAAAGAACTTGTATTTAAGCTTTCATGTGTGTTTTAGGAGTTGACAGCAACTTGATGGCACTTACCTTATTACATTTGAAATTTGTTAACGTAAACTTAGGTAAAATCCCAAATAGTATGTCGCACACTCTGGATACTGCAGTGTGCAACATGCTATGTTTGGTTAGGAGCGTAAGTGGTGTACTGTTGCCACTAGTTGGAAAAACATGCTTCTCCGCTAGCTTGATGCTTAACAGGTTCAGGTCTGTCACACTTTCCATAACCACCTCACATTTCTGTGCAAAAATGTGAGATTTCATGTATCGAATTACATGCCCTTTACTTGTACGTTTCACACGTAACACTTCTTTTTAGTTTAGTCACAAATTCAGGCAGTTAGGGCAGTTCCTTGTAGTTTTGCCTGCTGTGTGTGTGATAGAGAACAGACGAGCATAGGCGCACGAGCAGTGCGCCTGTGCTCATCTGTTCCTTGCTGTGTGTCCTGTCCTATTGCGCTACTCACGATGGTTTCTGTGTTCAAAACACCAGCTAGCCCAACAGTCAACTCTTTTAAAACAGAAGAGGTTTAGCACTTAACCTAAGCCTTAATCTAGCCAGCTTAACACGATATCAGTAAACATTGCGGATTACAGCGTGCTTGCTGTCTTTTGTAGGTGAGCTATGAGCATGACAACTTTTTTTCGTAATGTGGTTTTCTTAACAGAGAGCATTTTAAACATTTTCAGTCATTCACATTCACTGCATCCCTGCATACAATGTAGAGTACAACTATGAACATGCTCTTGACGTCAGATTTCACATTCTTCTGTATACGTGTATAGTGAAATCCTTTTGACAAATTTTTTATTAAGTGCATAGTACTCAGCATACGGTGTCTGTAAATGATGGACTGTAGTCATTGTTAGTAGATCTGTGGAATAGACACATCTGCACTTTTTGTTGCCACTTCTTACCTCATTTTGTAAAACCACAAAGGCTATTTAAGCAAAACACTGGCAGGGGTGCATAGCTGGTGCGTGTAATGTTAATGGATTGGAAGAAAGCAGTGTGTATTAGAGAAGTGACTGAAGAAGCTGACATTCTAGTTGAGACTAAGAGAAATGTGTGTTCAACAGGCCATGACCATCAGATAACTGATGATCTATCAAGGTTGTCAAATACAAAGGGAAGCGAAGTCCTGTAAAGGATGACAGAAAGCTGCGGATGGGAACGAGATTAGGAAATTGGCAGGCATAGACGGGGTCAGCTAACGCAAGACAAGGGTGATTGGAGTTCATTTGGAAAGGCCTTCGTTCTGCAGTATACGTAAAGTAGACTGCTTGTGATTTTTTATAATAATATTTTTCTAACACCTCCTTCCCTCCCAAAAAATGACTATGTTCCCTTTCGGAAATCGACTTATGACAGGGATGTCAAAGCAGCTTGCATCCTATTTAACAGCTGTGCCAATTTCCTGTCATGGAAAAACTCAGAAGTGTGGTTTTCAAATGCAAATCAAGTTGCATTGCTGTTCAGAAAACCTCTAGTGTGTTCTTCAAATATTTGAATGTTCAAATGCAAATCAAACTTTATTGTTTCTCACCTGTTAGTTAGTTCAATGTTCGAACTTTCAAGTATTTCAGGTATTGTTTGCAGTTGATAAATAACACAAGTCGAGTGACAGACATACAGTACAAAAGACTTACTCTCAGCTTTAACAGCACTGCTTTGGGCATCATGCAAAGCCACAGTTTCTATTTTGGCTCGTACTCCTTTGTGAAATAACGGCCTCATCAAACAAATAAAAGAGGTACAACCTCGATGAATTGTAAAAGCACTTGGCCTCAGTGCGTATTAACCTATGCTATTCCATGTGTGAGTTTGAAAAGGCTCTCATTTGCTTGCAATATAGCACAGCTTACATGGCTGATGCACACCCATTTTGTGCAGAACAGAACGGGTGGCAACACAGAACTATATGATGTCGCTACTGCAGTTGCATGATTCATGCATGGAAACCTGTAGTCTTGCTCTCCTTTTATATTTCTTTTCATTGTGCTGTCATGCTGTCATCTCAGGCGCGTTCAGTAAGGCACTCGCAAAGCGTCTAGTGTTGTGCTGGGAATACACGGGTACGCATATACTGCTAGAATAATGTGTAAGGACAGGAAAGCAGTGTGAAATGCTGTTGAATGGGAAGTTGCTTGGGGTCCGCAAAGCAGTTACCTCTTCATCTTGATAATTTGCTTTGGTGCTTGGTCTTTTGTACCATCATTTGGCACAATTCCGTGCAATGCTTGTTTTTGCTGTTCACTCAAGCGTAAATGTTTCTGCATGATCGGTAATGGCTTTTCTGTGCCTCGGAACATATTACAGCCACCAAATTACTGACTGAGGGGTTCCTGCAGCCGCTGTTATTAGTTTAGCTAAGCTGGTGTTGCAATTGCTTGTAGATGTATGCGATGGAGGCACAACATATTAGCTGAGACTAAACAGGGCAAGTGGCAGGGAGGCGACTCATCCATGTGCTCCATAGCTAAGGAAGATGCAAAAAATGATTATATTTTAAGGGTGCACAGTTCTTTGGTTTTTGGTGAATATGAAAGACCACCTGTTGGTACAGAGCTACTCGAGGCACTTTTGATATGAAAATTTATTTCTACGTTACAGTGTCCCTTTTTATATTCGTCTTAGTCAGTCATTGGGATGTGCTAAAAGCTGGACATTTATGTTATGTTTTGGTCAGCAAGGCTTTAGTGCAGAACTGTAGACAGCTACTTCGAATAAAGTGTTTATTCTGCTTCAAAAAGACTGTTTCAGAGCAGTCACAATCTTGTCCCACATTTAGTCCATAAGCATTTAATGCAAAGTAAACTGAGGTTTTCAGTACATGTTTCGGGTTAAACTAAAAACTCCAATTTCAGGGGTCGAATTGTAGAGAGAAAAAAGAAGGATGTAAAAACTGTCATATAAGGAGTTAATCAGGATGAAATATAAACTAGGAGATAAATTAATTTTAAAAGAAAACTCCACCTGGAAGCTGCTAACAGACTTCAGTTGAGGAGTGAGAAGTCCCTGGATGCTTTGTACCGGCACTGGTTAGTTTTGGGCTGACTGTTAAGTCAAATCATATTGTGGTTTTGACGCGCAAGACCTCAGCAATTATTAACTGTTAGCCACTTTTCCTAGTGCATGGCATGAGCATCTAATGGGTCACGCACGGGATAGTTCCCCTTAGGGAAACTTGTCTTAATTTTTTTTTATTTGGCCCAAGAACAGTAATACGCCTAACTGACACTGACACTTTGTGAGAGTGAGTAGGCATGATGATAAGTAATGGACGACAGCTGTTGATGGTCGTGTCCTATTCTGCAAACTTGAGGTTTAAAACGATGTAAATTATGGAAGACCTGTGGAGCAGAGGAAGAGGCAAAGCACTGCATATGTGTCTTTCTTTGACTGGTCTGCCACAGTCTCCACTGTTTTGAATTCTTTGTATGTCGTACCAACTCGCCTAGGCTATCACATTAGCGCCATTCTGAAAACTTAAAGCACCACAGAACTGCTCCAAAGATGTTTTTTTTTTCATGTTTTGTTTTACTTTAAAGCTGTCATGAGGGATGTATCCTCAGCAAAGCATTATCTGTGGTCCCTCTTATTCTTAAGCATGATAAGCATAGCGTTATCTCATATAACAAGTATAGCCACAATTATAGCATTACCATGGCCCTCGCCGCACACTGCTTTTTTTCTCTGAATTAGAACACGGAAGCAGTGCGTTTTTGCGGAATATTCCTTGCCGTCTATTTGCCATGACTCAGGTGAGCTCATGACTTGCAGCCCTCGCGCTAGTTGCTGGAACACCAGTGTGCAGTGGCTAAACAGGAGCACAAAGAGATACACAGCTGCTTTCTTTTGCTTATCTTTAGGCTGCATGTATCTCTTGTCAGAGAAGAGAATCAGCTGACGGGTGCATTGACGGCACGTGTGCATTTTGCTCTGTCAACAGTTCTTACATGGTGATGACAAAGGATGTGGCTTCTTCTTCTATGTTTCTTTTTTCTTTTTTAAGTGCAAAGCATTTCTTTGCCTAGTCGTTGCCAAGGTCAAACATGAGGCTGTTCAAGGCCATGAATTTTGTCACTGACGTTTGCGTACGACACCGCTGTTGCTTTAAAGCCGCCGTGCTTGCTTTCACACCTGTGCACCATACAACACATGCCACAATCACACTGAATGCATGCTTTCATAGCACGCTGTAAAAAGCCACATTTTTTTAACATCATGTCTTAGCAGTTTATGTGCATCTCCATCTACATAACCACCCACCACAGGTGGTCCAGTGGTTATGGGGCTCAGCTGCTGACCCGAAGATCGTGGGATGGAATCCTGGCTACTGCCAGGATTCGATTCCGGCAGTGGCCGATGGAGGCAAAAATACATGAGGCCCGTGTACTTAGATTTAGATGCACGTTAAAAAACCCCAGGTGGTTGAAATTTCTGGAGCCCTCCACTACGGCATCTCTCGTAATCATATCCTGGTTTTGGGATGTTAAACCGAAACAATTGTTATTATCCATCTACACATCAGCTGGTTGCTGAATCTGCGCTCAGCACATCTCTGCAATAGAACAAGTGGCACCTGAATGTCCCTGTCCCAAGTGCAAAAAAAAGGTATGTGCCATCAAGAGCGTAACTCCTTGTCACCTTTTTAGTTGTTCGTATCGTGAATTAGGCCAGGAGGATGCACAACCGTTTTGCAAGCATAAACAGGTTTAATGTTGACTTACGGCAGCACACAAAAAACATACACAAACTGAAAAAATGCTACACGCCTAAACAGACAGGCATAGGAGGCATGCACTAACAATTCAATTTCTTAATTTCGTCACTAAAGAAGTCCAATCTATCCAATGGGGAACAGCAAGGCTTTTGTATGAAAGATAGTCCAAATATAATACTTGAGGGCACAGCTGAAGGATCGCTGAGGATTCCACTGGGAGCCTTCGGAGCACAAGCCGAAGGAGCGTCTTGACGACCGGGTCTGGAGCGTAGCCGAGTCGGTGTCGTGCCCAGGAGGGAAAACCTCGTTGCGTCCTCCCTGCACCACTTCCAAAGCCGTTCTCCCACTTCTAAGTTTTCCCGCCGTTTTCCGCCAGCGCAACGAAGACATTCGATACCGGTGGACGGCTCGGCAAACGCGGTCATTGGCGCGTTTGCGCAGCGGGGTGCCTCTCTTCGCGGCGCTGCCTCGTAACCAAACTCTGGAATTTCGGCAGCCGTGGCCTTCCCCGCCGCTTTCCGACTCGAGCCGCGGCTTCGTCCCCTCCTGCCACACGTGCAAGGGACTCGCCCCACTCCTATCTTTCCGGGCATCGCTGGCTGCGCGGTTCTTCGGCGGTGGCATCCACCACTCAAACGTGACACTCCTTTAATAAAGAACGTGCCTCCTTTACTTGGTTTTGTGGACCAGTCGCTGTCTTGGTCGGTTCCACCCACAAAATGCAGTTTATTATTGCACTATCTCCATAATGTACCCACTCTAATTGGTACGCCGGTCCTGCAGATAGTGTCACAGCAAAGTGGGCTGTTCCCTAGCATAGAATAATATATAGCCATCAAAGTGGAGTTCCCTAGGAATTGATCATTGCTAAAAACTAGGTGGTCGTAACTGATCGGGGCCCCTCCATCGTCTGTCATTTCTTACGTACACAGCTTTGGGGAATAAATCGAAATCACTTCAAGTAAATTTATGGTTATCTCAATAAAGTGGAAAATAAGTTATGTTCGAACTCGGGCACTCTGAATACTTTAGATCTTTTTCTTGTCACATTTCATATCTGATGAGAATATTTTTTTTCTGTTTCCTTTTTTGAATCCATAAGCTATTACGAGAGAGAGAAAACGAGGGGAGGGAGAAGGTAGGGAGGTTAACCTGTCAAGTGCTTGGTTTACCCCTACACAGGGGTAAGAAAATATGAAATAAAAAATGGGAGGTAATGAGCTCTGCACAGACATGAAAAGTCTGTTCCTGTGTTGTCAACGAATATGGCCAGGGTCTAAGAATCTTCATTTTAGAAGATGTTCTGTTGGAGTCTATTGGGTTTAGTATAGTCTGTGAAGAGATGTGCCAGATGACTTCATTGTGTGTCGTTTCTTCTGGTATTATGCTTATCTTAGTTTATCGTTACTGGGCTTTAACTGTGTCGTTGCTTTCTGGTTTGCTATCTTCATAAGATGAGGCTGTTGATTTTGGTGGTTCTGATTGGCCTGGCATTCAGTATTCCTCTGGGACCTATGGCGAGTCAAATAGACAATAACCTCGAGAGCACATGTTATCAGCCTGTGTCACTTTAACACTCATTGAGGTTACAAAGAATGCGGCATTGTTTCAGAACTGATAGGGATAGGGCCAATGCACCATGAAAGAATAGTTTTGGGTTCAGAAGTCTTTCGTCGCTGCAGATATCCACATTCTGTGCCTAAGGGATCTCCAGGTTTTGGACATGAATAGTAGATAAGTGCCAAAACACTCTGCAAGAGTGACTGCTATGTTATAGATAGAAAATTTTTTTTCCCACATCGGCGACAGGAAAGTATTTCACTCTTTTTTTTCGCATTCATGATAGAAAAAGAAAGAAATGGACAGCAGTTTTTTCCAGCTGCTTTATAGTTGACACATTGGCAGCAATACCAGGTGCAACTCTGGAGTGGTGGGGCTTGCAGTAATTTTTTTTTTTTACATCTTTCACTTCATGCCACTGCAATCACTGTAGAAACTCTTGTCAGTCAAGGGTGAAAATTCTGAATGTCCATAATTAGTACCTGACTTCTTGGTGGAAAAGGCCGACTGTTTTACAGATGTGATGACAGGCCGTAAACTGTAGGACAGCCATGTACAAAATGTCTTTTTTTTTTGCAAAAAGTAACGAGGGAAAAGCTACGTACAGGTGTATTTACAAACACATGCAGCATAGCCCAGAACAAACAGCCTGCGTAATGTTCTTGTCTTTTTAAACATAATAGACCTGCCGTTGGCCAACATGAATAACACCTGTAATGGCATATTGCCTATGTGCAACCACACATCTCACATACATAAAAACTGTCTTGAGTACATAAACTTTGTGTCCAAATGCTTTAATATGGCAGGGGTGGAAGTGCTGCGCCACTTGCGCCAATCTGACCTGCTGCGCATAAACAGCAATTCGCGCGTACAACGTCGAATTGCAACGACGATTCATATCCTGTGTAGTTCAGTCGCGTCATATTACGGCTCATGCATGGTGCATGCACCTTGCATGAACTTAATACCATGAATTAATCTTGCGCCACGTGAACAAAATGCGTGAATCTTGTAAAAGTGGTGTTTGTGTGCAGACCTCATTATGCGAGTTTATCTTTTAACAGCGAAGCTGTTAGTCAAACTATAAAGATGACAGTGGTGTTGCGAAAAACTCGCCGCGCCGTTGCCGAGTAACTGCCGAGCACAGCGGCACAGCACGCGCTCTGCGATGGAGACCGTCAAACCATTGAGTTTCCTATAAATGCACTAGAGGGAACTCTGGAGCTAGTGTCTACGGGGGCTGCAATGCACGGCGCTTCAGCCAGCATGGGAATGGTGGGTAGTACACAAATTTGCCTAGTCTTCGTTCTTTTGGTTCCGTTTGACTCCGTGTGGCCTGAATCCGCTTTGCCACAATACGAAGTTCAGCAAAGGTTTAGCAGTTATGCTACACCTGACCTTGACTTTTATTAGGCTCACCAATTCAAATCGGGTCACGAAGTTCACAATGGTCTGTTCTTTTATTCGAAACAAAACCAAAACAGCACTGGAACGGTAAAAACAGCGCAGTAAAAACAACGACGTAGGAAGGAACGTACACACACACGTTCCTTCCTCCGTCGTTGTTTTTACTGCGCTGTTTTTACCGTTCCAGTATGTTCCACCAACTAGCCGATAAGTTGACCAAAACAGCAATAAACAAAGCCACAAGTGCATTCTCCCTAGTCACCTAAGAGGGAAGGACACAAAGTCAGCCCCATATATTGACATAGCAGGGAGGGAGGGGGGGCTCTGCGACGAAACTTGCCTTCCCCCCCTACTCCCCCTAAGGGGAACCCTGCGCACGCCTATGATAGTCGCTGACAGCTCTAAGTAATACTGACCTGCTGCAATGTTTGTTTTGACATCCAAAACGACGCAGTAGTGCCCAGACGAATCAGTACACGCGGAAGCGATCTGAACCGCAGGCACTACGCGAATGTGAAGTGCCCTGCGCTACTTTCGCCTGCTTTATGTACGCCGTCCTTGTAAATTTGGGAGGGCGCGAACCGAACTTACATGGCCGGTTTCTGAGGTGCAAACGCACCACACGTTGCCACCGTAACACTGCAGAGAAACAGAAAATGCGTGCGTGGAGAGTTGAAACGGCGCCTGCGATGCGCTTGTCCGCTTCTCGCGCGCTCCCAACTTTCCGTTCATAGATCGATTTCAGCGGTTCAACTTCCGGTCGGCGTCACGTGGTCACAAGCGGAAGTTGCGCAAACTGCATGAGCAGAAACGTCACGCACGATGTCATACAACCAATACAACCGCTATAATTTTAATGCAGTGCACTGCATTAAAATTTTAGCGGTTGTATGACATCGTGCGTGCATTAAAATTTTAGCGGTTGTGTGACATTGTGCGTGACGTTTCTGCTCATGCAGTTTGCGCAACTTCCGCTTGTGACCACGTGACGCCGACCGGAAGTTGAACCGCTGAAATCGATCTATGAACGGAAAGTTGGGAGCGCGCGAGAAGTGGACAAGCGCATCGCAGGCGCCGTGTGAACTCTCCACGCGCGTTTTCTGCTTCTATGCAGCGTTACGGTGGCAACGTGTGGTGCGTTTTGCACCTCAGGAACCGGCCATGTAAGTTCGGTTCACGACCTCCCAAATTTACGAGAACGGCGTACATAAAGCGGCCAAAAGTAACGCAAATGTCGTCGGCACCTCACATTCTTCACGTAGTGCCTGCGGTTCAGACCGCTTCCGCGTGTACGGATTCGTCTGGAGTACAGTGCTAGCGCGTATCTCAGGCAGGAATTCCAAAGTAAAGATGATGTGTTGAAATTGTGCGAAAAACGAAAACGGTGGCAAGCAGAGGTCTTTGTATAAACTCGAGTGAACTTTCGTGTGCCTGCGACACACGCCAGCGTGGAGAAATCATTCTCGGCGCGGAAGTTTGTTTTATTAGAACAGGGGTCTCGCATATGAGAGGTACGCTAGATGATGGGCTGCATCTGAGATCATGCTCATTCCCTTGACGCAAAGGATTGAGCCCGTTCAAAAAATTCGTAATTCACTTTTGAGAGAGTCTTCTATAACTTAGAAGGGCACTGGTTTGCGCTGATTTGTAGGAATTCGTGGTACAATTAGTTGTGCTGCTCTCAAGAACGTGTCCTACCGCTGTCCCACTTTCGTAAGATTAACGTCAGTAACTAATCGACAAAACCAATATTTTTATGGTAACTCTAACTTAAAAATTTCGCATACAAATAAATAACGTACGTACTGTTACAGAACATTTTGCTTTTCGTTCCGGAACAGAAACGGAACGGAACTTCTTGCGGTGGAACGAAACTAAAACCGAAACGAAAAACATTCCTAGCATTGCGTAATAGTGTCGCCGGCTGGCCCGTGTCACTGGGGGGGCCAGTAACTAAGGCTGCGGTTCTCGTCGCTACATTGCAAGCATCACTACTGCCAGAACCAAGGTCGACGGCCTCTCCGCTCTACCAAAGGTGGAATTAAGGCAGTGGCGTAGCCAGGGGGTAGTACACGGGGCCCGTGCCCTCCGCCCGCCCCCCCTTGATTTTTTTTTTTTTTTTTTTTTTTTTTTTTTTTTTTTTTTTTTTTTTTGCCATGGCATACAGAGCACAAAGTGACCCTCGACCACAACTGCCTGCCCGGCCCCCCACTTCAGACTAAGGAGGTCCCCCCTCCCCGAAAAAAAATGTGTGCATACGCCCCTGAATAAACGTGCGTGGACTGGCCTCTGAACGCGGTAGAGGACTGGCTAACGAACTCTAAGGGCCGTTAAAGGACAGTGTATCGTAGACTCGCCGATTCGCTGTATATCCCGCGCCCTTAGGATCATTTGTTCACAGCTGCTGCTCGAGCGAAGGGGGGCTCCAGGGTAGCCTACCCCCCTTGAGACGGGCGGCGCGTTTCCTCTCTGCTTAAGCATTCGATGTCAGGTTATTGCATGGTTATCGCACGGCAGGTTATCACATTCGACGGCGAGTTATCGCATGCGCCCTTCGAGATGGGCCGGCTCGTTTGATCTCTGCCTGAGCAGCTCTCGTCGCACCCGCTCGCGCGCTTTTACCCGCGGGTAGAACATACGATTTGCGGAGGCTATTATCAACTTGGAGATTACACGGAACGTGACGGCGACGGCAAAAACCCGTCAAGTGTGTCCATATAATAGCCATCGCAAAAAAAAAAAAAAAAAACATTCTGCGCCATCGCCTAGCAACGTGACGCGGCGAGCGCAACCTTATTTTCCTCGCGGCTCTCATGTCGGCTGCGGTTCTTTCATGACCGGAACATGAGTTTTTTAAATTCATTTTTATAGAGTCTTATTGGGTTTTAAATGGAGATAACTTTTATTTGCTCATCTCTAGTCTTCAGTTGCTGTTCATGTTTATGAGGTGTTTTATTCACATTTTTAACATTTTAACATTAACGTTCTTCATTCGTCTGAGGTCTAACATCGCTTATGTCTTGTTTTCTTTGAGTTACCACGTTTTCAGCTTTGATGTCTTAATTTTCAGTATATATCTCTTTGTGGTAAGTCTGGTCGCTTCATCGGTATTGAATGTTTAGTAAACACTAGGCTTGTGCGAATTGTGAATTTTAGGTTCGAAGCGAATAGTGATCTGGTTCAAATAATTTCGAAACGAATTCGAATAGTATATATCACGTATTATAAAGAAAAATGTGCATATTTGTCATGACCAAACTAACCTGCAAAATATATTTTAAAAATTGAAACAAGGCCTGTTCTAATGCCATTCTTTTTGGCTCAAAGCAGGATTTCAATTTCGGTAGAATGCAAGTGATAACCTGTAAAATATGTTACATGGTAAAATTTACTATACTTAGAGCATATAAGCCGGTATGACAAGCTTTTAAAATGATGAAATGGGCATGATGAATCGATGTGAAGGTAATAGGTTCATTTAACCTTGAAGTGGGGCTTCGCGGCAGTGCGGAATTCTCCTGGATAGGTGTTTTCACGGCTTAGCAGCCCCTCCACTAAAGTGAAACCATCTTTACAGGGGTTACATGTGCACTAATATACACTTGAAAAGGTGCTTTCACGGCTTATCACTACTACACTGCAGTGAAACAACCTTTACAGGGGTTACATGCGGACTAATATACACCTATTCGTTTATTTCAAATACTGTACTTTTCGTTCGAATATTCGAATATTTGCACAGGCCTAGTAAACACCACTGGAATTTTTCGCTTATCAGAAACAAAAAAAATTATTTATCAGTGATGTGTAACCCTAGAAGTCTGCTCCAAAATCAACTTGCATTGCTCCAAAACACACCTTTTGGGTGCTCCAAAGGTGCTCCAAAACTCCCCTTTTACTGCTGCAAAGCTGCTCCAAAAACGCATTATTCCTGCTCCCTGAGCTGCTCCAAAAGACTGAAGCCCGCTTCCACCCCTGATATGGGTTTAAGTGTAGGTTTGAACTATGCCTGTGCTCATAAAGAAGCACTCATGCAAGCATTGGAGAAGGTTCAGGTCTAGTTTTTCGACATTGTGAATGCGAAATTTTGGTGGTGAGTATGAGTTACAATGTAACTGTTTTATTCTTTTCTCATTGTTTCTTTCACTTTCAAAATTTGGCTTGCACAAAGCAGCACCCTTTTTGTTGAGAATGTCCATAAAGCAAGGCATACAATATGGAATTAATATATTCAGGCAAACGGAGTTGCATAATTTAACGCCCATTGCGTTACTTTTTCTTTTTTTTATGATTCCAGGGATGTTGGTGATCATTCAAATGCTGTTCCACACGTTTCCCGTTTGCTTATTGGAGCACTTTTAAATTTTTGAGTCACGTAGGACAAGCCTTGTGTCGCATACTATTTCTTCGCACTTCTCATGTTGTCTCTTAAACAGTAAACCTGTCGCCCTTCAAACTAAACATAAAAGCGAAAAAAAAAAAAAAGTCCCAATGCTTTGCCATGATAGGACTTAAAGGCTTTTGTTAACAATTTGGCTGATGGTGAGATTCATTCCACTAGGTCTTATCTGTTAGGTCTTGCCTCTGAACCAAGTTTTCACGTACAGGTGCTGTGTTCCTCGTGTTGCAACCAGAAGGCACCACTTCCCTGCCTGGAGAACCGGGAAGGTCGTGTTTGCCTTCCCTGCCTCACCATTCTACAGAGGGGTAAGGAAGCCTCATTTTTTTGGCCTACTAATTTTAGTTCTCTGTTTGGGTAGCACGGTCTGCGCATGAGGAGATGATGAGTCGTCACGGAAGGAGTGTCACTGAAGCCAACGTTTCGTCAAGAGAACTTGTTCTAACATTGGCTCCAGCGACAATCCTTATTCAACTGCTCATTTTCATCTGAAGTTTTGAAATGAAAGAAGAAACATATCTAAAATAAAGGTCCTCAACCATCACTGCTTCATTTGAAAGCATTTGTCCTATTTTAATGCACCACCAAATTTAATATTCCAGGTATATTTGCTGGCTCAAAGTAAAAAGGCAATGTATACCCAATCACGAGATCTATGCATTGAGTTGATTATCACACTTCTCGGTATGCCAAAAGCAGAGAATGATTTACAATAAAAGAACATATCATTGTGAATCAAATCATGTTCAGTCGCTAATTGTTCTGGGTACTGAAGGTTCACTGCCACTCAACAGTGGCTAGGGTGTTTCACCTGAAGTATTCGGTCCTATTAGAGAATGTTACCAGCTTTGACTACACTTTTCTCATGCAACAATGTGACATGCAAGACAACAAGAATGACGAATATGGGAAGCTACTAACTACTAATAACAACAAGCAGGTTTTTGCTTGTTGACTGTGTGTAGCACTGTTTCTCTGACTTCTGGTTGTCATGC
Source organism: Rhipicephalus appendiculatus (assembly GCA_030522465.1). Classification (NCBI taxonomy): domain Eukaryota; kingdom Metazoa; phylum Arthropoda; class Arachnida; order Ixodida; family Ixodidae; genus Rhipicephalus; species Rhipicephalus appendiculatus. Next base: position 859,023 of record JALIZH010030874.1, on the reverse strand, counting down.
AGGTCCAGTTTGTATTACACATCTCACATTGCAATATAGACTGCCTCATGAATCTCGTTTTCAACACTGGCATGGCGAGGACTCCCCCCTCCCCCCTGGATTCAAGTCCCCCCTGAAATTTTTTTAATTGTGCATGTGTATATACCGTAAAATCTCGCGCAAGAGCCCCCTACCTGAGCAAGCTTCGGGAGATTTCAAATATGCAAGCGCCCCCCCTCTCTTCTTCGGGAGATTTCAAATATGCACCCCCTTCTCTCCCCTCCCACCATTTTTATTGTTTCAGTCACTGTTTTTATTCGCCCGACAAGAGCAAATGAAAACAGTGAATGCATGCGTATTTAATAAAGCACTGCGTTAGAAGCACGGCTGTGCATTCTTTATTTTTAGCGGCTATTCCACCGCTATCTTGAATTTTGATCCATGACTGAGCAAGGGCCCCCCCCTCCGAATCTTGTCAGATTATGCTTCACTATAGGGGGCGCTTTCTTGGTATTATACGGTATATGTACACACCTACAAATGCTTGCACAAAACATACATAAAGTAAAGTACTCCCCTCCCCCTGCCTTGAAAAAATTTCTGCCTACATTCCTGTCAACATTTAAACTCCCATTGGCCTTATCTAAGGCACTGCTGTGAGATGTATTTGATAGCTGTGTTCGAATATTCAAAAACTTCAAATGTTGAATAGAATAGTATCCTATTTGATTCGGTTGTAAAATGGTATGTCTAGTATGCGTAAATATGAATACAGTCGAACCCGTTTATAACGAACTCGAAAGTGCCACGATAAGTGGTCGTTATATCAGTAGTTCGTTAGCGAACAAACCGTCCTTCTTTTTTTCTGTGCATTTTTATTAAAAAGTGCTAACAACCCTTCCGGTGACAAGTTAGGCCTTGTGTTTTCAGCGACGCCCGCTGCGTGCTCACGAGTGAATTAAACTGCTTTTGCAATGAACTTGACGCCGTTTCACTGAAGCGCGGTACCGCCACGTGGAACCCACCATCCCTGGCTAGTTGCATGCAGCACGTCGCCTACTCGGCTCTCGCTGTCACATGCCATGCGCAGTCTAATGTATGGGCGCGTGTGTGCGTTCTTTGTGCATGCTTCACCCCAGATCGTGCACGGGTGCAGCGAGTTGCCTGTTCATTCAACACGACGGAAACAAGCATTTTGCAAGCAACGAGCAAGCGGCTTTTCACGACACGGCGGCGGCGAACTTGCGAGTCGTCACTCCACGCGGTTTAAGCCACGCGCAGCCAAGCAGATATCTCCAGATGACTGTGATAAGGTTGTCGGCGATGAGTGAAAATGGCACGTTCATCGCCAGCTGCCACCTCGCCTTCGCTTGTTTCTGATGCACTTCCGTGAAGGCACAGCGCCGCAACCACGCGGAAGTCGTTATCAGTGATCGACCAGCTTTTGCCGTTACCAAAACGCGCAAGACGTTTTGCCGCACATTGTGGGCGAGTTGAGCGTCGCAGTGAACTTCTATGCGACAAAAAGTTATCGCTTCTTGCGTTCGAAGGAATTGTTTGGTTCATCATCGGCGGTCGTAGATGCGGAGAGCGATGTCAGAAAAGTTTGCCGTGCGAAAGCTGACCACAAGTCTTTATGCTACCGCCTATTTGTTTTAGGGCCGAAACACCTTAGTGTCTTGGCTTGTCGGCGTGTCATGTCGTCGTCACAGTCTATCATAAACGGTTATGTGCCACAAGAATTGGGTAAATCCCACTACTCGCCACGGTTCATAATATGCATGTTATGAGTTAAAAGTTTGCCATTACTGCCTAAAACAATTATGTTTAGCTTAGCAGCGATGTCAGAATCCCTGACGAAATTTACCAAGGCGCTCAAGTTTCTTATCTAAAACCAGAGACACAAACGTGCGTCTCTACGGTAAAGTAATCTATTTGAAACACCACTTGTTGAAACATATCTGCGAAGTGATGGTGCGTTACTGGACCAGTGGTGAGTAAAACAGTAAAGATTTTGCTGTGGGAAACACTGGCTTACACTGCATGCTTCGCCCCTCCTCAGGTTTCACATTAGTGGAGCTGAAGCACCCTTTCTCTCTCATTGCATAGTGCTTTCATATTTTGAAAGTACCGTATTTACACGAATGTAAGTTGACTCCAATGTAGGTCGACCCCCCCCAAAAATCGCTCGGCAAAAAAAAAAAAAAAAAAAAAAAAAAAAAAAAAAAAAAAAAAAAAAAGCACTAGTTTTGGTTTCGATTCTAAGTCGACCCCCCCAACATTGGATTGTCAAATTTGAAAAAATGGGTCGACCTATATTCGTGTAAATACGGTATGCAGTACAATGACTGTAGTGGCGATACAGCTACATGTACTACTTCAATATGCCTCTGGGCACAGTAAATCTGAAGATACTACCTATACACAACACAGAAGCGGAGGCATACTATATTCAACATGCTAACGACCCATTTGCAGTATTTAAGCAGTCGTTCTATTGCCTATCAAGTTCGACTAAACACATAAGGAATAATGTACGATTCCATTCAATTAACTGTGTTCAAATCGGGAAATCACTCACGAAGCATGTGAGAGATTGTACATGGTAACTGGGGGGCCCGGAAGGGGCCGTGTCCAAAGAGAGCGGAAAAGCCGTTACGCACAACGGGAGGTTATCTCGGAAGTGTCAAGGAAGAAGGGTTTGAGTGGGCTGACTTCATCCTTATCACGGCACCGTTTTCATCGTTGTTTCCGCACTTCTAGACCTGCTGGCGAACAGCCACTGTGAAGGCAGCTCGTAACCGCCTATGCAGAGAACGAAATGGCTGAGGAAATTTCGACACATTGTCTAAGTCACGCATACAACTGATCGCAGCTGCCAATGTTTCCGCCTGCGCTCTTCTGATAAGGTGACCTTTTTTTTCCTCACTGCCATTCTGCTACTGAAGAAATGCCTGGAAACAGAGTGGCCTCGCGTCCAGAATATGATCGCGGGGATCATCGCGGTCTACTCTATCTTCATCACGAGTTGACTGCAGTGGGTCATGCGCGAGTGTGTGCCTCTCTCATGCTTTAGAATGCCTATTCTAACTTTTTTTTTTTCGCTTTGTTTGCACCGTAGTCTTACTGTGACCGTGTCGATAGCGTTGGTTGTAAAAATAGGAGGCTTTAAAAAATGTTCGCTATATGTGGACGCAGTTTCAATGGGTAGCATAGGAAAATCATAAGTGTCTTGAAATATGGTTGTTATAACCAATAGATTGTTATATCTGAGATCTTTATAAGTGGGTTCGACTCTAGTCTGCAAATACCTCGAAATGCACCAAAATAAACACTTAATTGGTGCAACATCATTTCATTGCAACAGGCATAGCATGGGAGCTTATGAAGTCCAGCAGGCTACTTCACTCTTGCAGCTGGACTTGACTGGCTGAGTAGCAATCATTTACTCTCCCTTTTGAGTGCCTGTGCGTGCAAAAAATTTACATTTATTTCCTATGCTCCACTTGTGCATTTAATGCTAGAATGGGAATAATTTACACTAACTTGAAAAGCGGCTTTATTCTATATGTAATACGACATGATTCGCTTCTAGCAGTCTTCCATTCATCTTAGATTCGGTCTCAGAGATCACAACTCCTGCACCCCTGATATTTGACCACATTAGCAATGCATGCTTGTGGATACCTGCAGTGGCTGCTGTCGAGCGGCTTGGCGGTCCAAGCCCAGCCAATCCAGCGGCCTACTGTTCACGGGGCCCACCCCCGCTGCATGGAGCAGCGCAGTCGCCACCCCTCACGGTCCTGGTTCCCGTGCTACGACGGGGACCGCGACCAGATGGAGAGGCCCCCCAAGCAGGTCAGTCAACTGAAGCCTGTGTCACGCTGATGTGTTTTGGGCAAAGGAGAGCAAAAAGCACAGGACAGAAGGAAGGGACACAGAATAACACTGAGTCAAACAGCCCTGTGTGTCTTCACATCTGCTCTGTCTTGTAGTTCCCAGACACTTGCATTATGCCAGGACATGCATTGTGTAGCGGTTCTCTTTTTTTTTTTTTTTAATGCATCTCGCTTGAAGTGACCAGTGCTCTTGCACGTTAATCATGGGCTCACAAAAATGTGTGTGTCCATGATTATTGTGCTGGCAGCTCGTTCCAGGAAGAACAGCGCACGATGGCATGTGCAAGGTATCGAGAAAAGTTCTAAAATGTCGAGTGTGAAATGAGTCCTGGCAAAATTTTTCACTTTGTTTTGGGAAGATGTTCCAAAAATAACTTGAGGTCGCTCTTTCACCACATTGTTCTCATTGTTGGGCTCCAAAACCTGGGCTCTCAACCCCTTGACAGATGAGAAGGAACAATAACTGTTCGAGGCACAGGCATGACCTTTTGTATAGTACAGCCCACCTATCAGGCTGGAAAGTATGGTGCAATGCAGAGTACAGAGGGTAACTGCATAAAGCAAATTGAAATCCTGGTAATCGTAATAGAACCATCCAATGCCATATGCACATGCAGATAGCAAAGGGTACCTTTTGCCATGCTAAAAGGTTCTTCTTGGAGCCATAATCACAATGCATATATTTAGTTTCAGTATTGTTGCGAGACTCTTGGAAGCCTCTGTGTGAGTGGTGCCACATAAACTGTTTGAGTCCTCCTGGATTTCTTGTACGGTACTGTGGACCCTGTGCCTATGCATCGGCCTCTCAGAGAAGCTTCTGTCCTGTCGAAAGGGTCCCTACCATGTGTTGCACCAGGTTACACATGAGACTTACGAAAAAAGACGGAAGTCAGCAGAAGATGGAAGCTTGCAATGAAAAATTTATAGAAGTTGTCCTGGAGCCGATATTTCGACAAGTGGATTTGTCATCTTCAAGTTGCAGCCTTAAAGAAGACAAGTGCGCTTGTCGAAAAGTCGACTCCAGCACACCCCCTGTTAACGAATTTTTCATGAGACTTATGAGTCACACACGAGCTGTTGTCTAGTTGCCCAGCAAGAGACGTTAGTCATGTTATTCGACTTAACCCTTTGTGCGGCAGTGGGACACATACGTCCCACTTTTCCGTCTACAGAAAAAATTTTCTCCCACATCACCCGTTGCAATTAGCTTAACATTAAGTCACTCATATCTTACCTAAGTTCTTCACAGAATCTCAAAAAAATTATTTTACCTCCACGCTTTCAAGGGCGGATGTAGTGTTACAATAGCGTTGAATTTCGGTCAATTTTTTTTTATCGCTTCTGAATTTTCCTCTTCTTGAGATACATAGAACCTACCAATATAAATGCCGGATAATTTCCTCTTTTTCTAGTATTTGAGAGAGGCGATCTTAGCTTGCAGTCATTACGTGTTTTTGTAAATTTGCGAAATAATCTTGACAGATAAATTGATCTGATCAGTCCCCTGCAAAATTATGCCGCTAATCCCGTAGCGCAATTGCGGATATTAATGCGTGGAAATATTTTCCTTCATATCATATACCTCTTGAAATGTAGGCACATGTTCAGGGATAACATCTGTACTGAAAATTTTGACAGCAAAAGCAAGGACAGCCAAATGGACAAAAAAAAGTGGTTGATGCATGCGGTGAAGTAAGCTTTACAGGAACATACCACAGCGCTTTGAAGGCTCAAGAGACGCAACTGCAGGCGGCGTATCTCTTGCTGAAATGAGGTCAGCACAACTTTTCTACACAACTTTAGGAGTGATACTCTGTGCCACTTGCTTCGGCCGTTTCATCCCAAAATTCCCGTTGATGCAATCGCGAGATGGTGCCTTCATGAGGCAGTGGGACAGTGTTTTCCCACTTTTTGAAAACACTCATGAGTCAGTGGGACATATATGTCCCACTTTTTTTCAGTAAACTACTGGCTCGATTTTGATGAAATTTGTTTCCTACTATTTCTTTCTAGTTTATATCAATAAAGCACAGCCGGTTCTTATATCATCATGTCAAAAATATAGGACGACCCACAAAGGGTTAAGCCATACGTACGGCCCGCGACATCATATCCTAATGAGCACCGCATTGGTGCTCCCATTTCTGGGGAGGTGTGTCATAGGACTAAATATGAGAAAGATGTTCGTGGTGTTTTTCTCCGGAGAAGTGGAGTAAAGGCCGTGTGAATTATCAAGCCATCTTGGTTTTGGTTTGGATGGTTTTATCAAATACTACAATGAAAGTATTATTATACTGGGTGTGACTTCATTGTCGTTATCATCACCTCTCTTTTTTTTCTTTTCAGCGCTGTCTGAATGCTTGCGCCATCACTTTATATTTGCCATCGTGACATATTTGAGCAATGATGTCATTAATATTTTTTCACCGCATGTGCAGATGTGCTTTTTAGCTTGTCTAACAGTTCGCCGTATTTCTGCAGAATGGTGATTTTGCTAAACTTTTGACAAGTGCTACTTCATACTAATGTCCGGCTTACAGGTGATGTTCTCAGACGGAATACGGCCCGGCGGCGACTTGTCGGATGAAGTGATGCCCTCCGCAATGCCGGGCCCACCTCGGGAGCTGGGCTGCCGGGATGGGCCCGCCGAGAGCCTGCTTCAAGAACGTCGAGTGGTGCTGTCAGACATTGAGGGCTCCCTACCGCCTGTGGCACTCAGTGGTGAGGCCTGTGCATTTGTAGCTGTGATACATAACTGATGATTGGTGATCATGCCTGCTTTCGTTTGTAATGGACGGTGGGATCTACAGAGAATGTTTTTTTTATTGTGCTGTAGAATACAAAATGGTTTCATATTCTAAACGGTACTCCACATGACATGGTTATAAATGCTCAGCAATATGTATCATGTACCAACCAGTACACTAGCAGTAATCAAAACGTCAGTAATGTGTCTTGATGTGCACTAGTATATTGCTGTAAGATCTAACGTATGTAGCGGTATTTTCTACATATACACTCAAACCTCGCTATAACGAACCCGGATATAACGAAATATCGGTTATAACGAAGGTAATGAAAAACAGCCTTGTAATGGATACAGTGTTATGAATATACGTATATAACGAATTTTCGAATATAACAACTTATTTTCGTGTAAGATGCAACTATGTTATAATGAGGTTTGAATGTAACCAGCACCAAAAAAATGGGAAAATGTGCTTAAAAGGTGGGGGGAGTGGGTTATGTGCAAGGGGCTATATGCATGTTTTTTTGGTTTTCTTTTTTTTGTATAGTTAGGGGTGCGAGTTATATGCAGGGGCAGGTTATATGCAAGAAAATACGGTATTTGGCATCACTGACAATGAAAGACCACTTTTTGTAACTTTAACTATTGTGCAGCTTATCTTATGGCTACCTGTTGTGAAATTGGTCCATGAAAATTGAAATTTGCTGCACATTTTCATGTTAGAGGCAAGTTATTTTTGATAATTCGCATGTGCACAAAGGAAGGTATTGTTCATTGAGGTGTAAGTACCCCGAGGTGATCCTGAAGCCAGCCTTACTGTGAGAGAAGTGAGCGCATTCAGTCAAGGCAATACCAGTGTGATGGCACCACAGTGGTAATAATTACGTTACCAGACAGAATGTTACGTCAATTAAGGGGTGGAGTTTGCTATCATGTAGTTGAAATTGGATAAAAGTGCACATTACTGGTACACTTATTGCAACTTTTAAAGGAATTCTTCATTTAATGTGCAGTTCACTCTTTGAGTTGAGAGAGCAATTGATCAATAGAAAAGAGGAAAGCCTCAAAAATATGGAATACAAATAAATTCAAAGCAGTATAGAGAGGCACTGGCATCCAACTGTTTGTTTTTGGAATTATACAGTTTTTCTGCATGCAGACAAGTGCACAAATTATAGGTTGTAGAGTGGCAGCATGTGACCGCGAACTAAAAGTTTTAAGATGAATGTAGCAGTCACATTGTGGATCCTTGCAATAGATGTGGCAGCGCCCCGAACTGTGATACTAATGGCACCATTCTCAAACATGCTAAGATGAAGACCAAACTCCTGAGGCAGCTCACGTCAAGAATTTCAGATATAGTTCTTTTGTGGCAGCATAACTGGGATCAGTATTAGTGATGAAGAGGTGCAGTTTCTGGACAGCAGTTGCTGAATATTTTCTTGTGGTTGTTGCTCTTGATTTGACCACATGTCTGCAAGTATAAAAGCTGGGTGTCAATTCTGGGGGGGAAAAAAATTTAAAGTTGGAAGCCATGTGCCTGTCTGCATTGCTTTGCATTTCGCTTCTTGTCATGTCTATTATTTGTGCTGTGATAATTATCCTAAGGTGTACTGAAGAACCTGGTAACCACCCTGTAAAGGTCTTGCACTGTCTGCACTGTATTGCTGCATCAACATGTAGCAATAAAAAGAAGGGTTAAGGCTGATGGTCTTAATCTTCTTAATTTGCGGTGAATTTTCGGAAGCTTTACCACTGATAATGTATTGGTCGAATTTGCAGTGTCACAGCGAGATCTGAAGCTTGAGAACGAGAATGACCTCATGATTGTACTCCAGGGTAAGCCAAAACAAACACTTGCAATATCTGCTTTGTTTTTCACATAGGTACAGATAGGTCTTGATTGTGCTGTACTAACATATTGTGCAGTAATATGGTCGCATAAATTTTTAAAATGCTGTGATGATTATATTGGACTATCTTTTGATAGGTGCCAGGGGCTCCGTAACGCAAGATTGTTTTCACTTAATTTTAATATTTCCTTACCAACCACCATTCACACCAGTACACTCTTGGTGGTAAAGTGGGCAGGACATTGCTTGGAACTTTGATCATGAGTGAAAAGGAATTTTATTAATAATATCAGCCCCAGGCTTTGCATCAGCTACTCATTGGCAATGAAACATATCAAAACGAGCGCATTGGAATGTATGTTTGAACAACCTATTGTTGCCTTATGAAATTCCAATTCATGAGTGGCTTCACGGCATCGTAATTTTTTATGAAATAGGTCTTTAAGGGTACCTTCAGTATTTTCACTTGTGTGCTTAAAAAGGCCTTCATTACTAGGAGTGAGCTAAATCATCTGTATTTTCAGCCCAGTATTAAGTTTCCAAAATGATTGAAGCTAATTGAATTATACACAGCAGAATGAATGGATGTGTACTAGGTGGGATGAAGTGCTTGTAAAGGCCAGTATCATTTTTTTATTTATTAATTGGTTCTTAAGAATTGTGGAAATTAGTTCAAGAAATCTAGTTGGGTGACAGTATTTGCGCTGTGTACCGTATTTACACGAATATAGGTCGACCCATTTTTTTTCAAATTTGACAATCCAATGTTGGGGGGGTCGACTTAGAATCGAAACCAAAACTAGAGCATTTTTTTTTTGCCGAGCGATTTTTGGGGGGGCGGGGTGGACCTCCATTGGAGACGACTTACATTCGTGTAAATACGGTAAGCAGGCTGGTTAAAGCTTTTGCACTTGTGTAAAAATGCTTTTTTGCAGTTATGCATCTTGCAGGATGCATTGGGCTTAAGCCCATTGTCTGAATCTCTGTTATATAGTGCACGAAAATTTCATGCAGGGCAGAATAATTTTCCGTTCTTTTTGATTTTTTTAGATCCAAATGTGGAGCCTGTGGCATTTGCACTCACCAGGAACTTGCACGTGCTGGTTAAGATTGTCACAGGTAGGCAGAAGTCATACTGTTTGTGCTTACTGTATGGTGCCGTATATTGCCTTACTGTATCCTGCCTACAAAGCAGCATTTCTTAAAGGGCGTCTAAACCACCTGCGATAATTTTTCTAACATTTCAAGTATACATGCACATCAAGTTTAGAATGCCGCCACGATCAACAATTCAAAACGCGGAAGCGCTACGAGCCGCAGGGTGCATGGAAAATTGCAAGTAGCAATCCCTTGTACTCTTCGGGCCTTTCGGTATCCCCAGCGTTGGCCGTGATGTCACCATTCACGTCTGGCCATGTCATCCATAAAAAGAACCTGTTTGTCTACTCGCACGTATGCGCGCCCACCGCTCTTCCTCTTAGCACGGCAAGGAGGAGCACTCTGATAGGAGGAGAGACAAGCCTGACCAACGGAGTGTGGCGAAAGGAAAGAGCGAAGCGAGCGAGGACCGTATTTCGATCATCAACCACGTGTAACTTTGCTATTACGGCACCATTTGCAAAATTCTCGTAGCTACATGTTTGTTGAAGACTCGTGCACAATTACAGCATCTCAAATAAATTTGGACCTTCAGCAGGTTTAGGGGCCCCTTAAGAATTTTTATTTAATAATTTTGGTGGGTAAAAAGAAGTATGGTGTGTATTGTAACCATAAGGCAGCAGATTGCCCACCTTCTAAGCTTGCGCTTTCTTCTTTTTTAAGAAAGGTTAAAGTGAATGGCAGTAGCGTCAAGTAATTTTTGTGTGACTTATGGGCAGAATCTTTGTAAAACCCCAATACAATGCAACCAACAAACATGCCTGGACAAAAGGTGGAGGCTTTGCTTGCTAAGATGGAAAAAGTTTACCATATGGGAAATACCTAGTTTATTTTACCAGTGTGATTCACATAAATTTTTTGCACAGAAAGTTTTTAAGTTCAATATATTTTTCAACAGCAACAACATAGAGCTTTTATAAATGTTTCCTTCTTTCTCCTTGAGATTTTGTCATGGCTGAAGCTTGCAGGAGTGTTTGCATTCATCCGTCATGTGATTCATTGAGCATCGTTATTGACCATGCATTATCGTGATGCCACAATGTGCAGGTGTTACTTGTGACCTTCATCTTACTGAGCCAGTAGTTTAGGTGGTGTTGCATTTTAAGTGGCATTGGTCAGCCAATAAATTGTTAGTGACACAATAAGAGTGATGCACAAGGAAATATGCAGGAAGGAGGTCCCTGAAGGTTATAAACCACAAGTGAGACCTCCTTGTGTTAATTCACAAGAAAACTGTTATAGCAGACACACAAAAACTTGAAAAACAAATTCAAGATTCATTGGATAAACAAAAAAACATTCCAGCCTGTTCCACGCGGTGAAAACCGTCGGAACAGCAAACCTGTGAGCAAATGAGTGTATGCGGTTGGTAGCAATAGCACGGGCATCATCATGATCATTTAGCGTCATCATCATCATCATTATCTTTGGTTACAAGACCTTTGGTCTTGTGACCTATGTGACAATGATGACGGTGGCTGTGGCACAGTGTAGACCACCGTGGTGTAGACTAAGACATCTTCTCTGTAAAAAAACATCAAGCATCTCGGTAGCCAGCTAGAAAATGAGTTACAGCTTGTGCTGCAGTAGGCATGACAGCTTCGTTGAGGCACGCAGCTCTATCGGCAGCGCATTTCGCTTTATCGTTTCTCGATAGACCCAGCCAAGCAGAAGATCGCCACTGACCAGGCCACCCACTTCATGGAACTACATGAACTCATGAACGCATAGCGCAGTGGGGATCCTGTGGGGACCCTGGGCACTTACGTGCCCGAATCCCTTGGTTCAATAAAAGTTTTACCTCCTCTCCACTCTCCTTTCTTTTCCTGTCCAGTGGAGTGTGGCAGGAAGCGGCAGTGCTGGAACTTCTGCAGCCGTGGCCTGTGTGCCCTGGGCCTGGACGAGGTGGTGTTCCTGCTGGAGCGAGAGCCAGGGGAGTCGCAGCTCCCGCGGGACGCCCTACGACTCTTTGCAACCCTTCAAGGCATCGGCGCCACAGGGGGGCCACCGGCCGGTGGGAGTGGTGCCCCCTGGAGTGACGACGACGACGGCCGTGGGGGGCATTCCAGTGCCTGCCCTTTCCCGAAGGAGTGCTCGGCAGCAGTGACCACGGTGGATTCCTCCTGCTGCCCCACATGGGACAGGTACGTGCACGAATTGCCAGTGCTGTTCAATTATTCTGGACAATGTAGCCTTTCTTTACGCTATTTACTAGAGAATATTCAACTGTGTGTACTGCAGGCAAAGCTAATTGAGCAAAATGTTTGAAAGCCCCCTGCGTTCTAGTGAACCTGTTTTAGTCTACTTTGTGCCGTAGTAGTAGTAGTATTAGTAGTATTAGTTGTACACTCAAACCTCATAATAACGAAGTTGCATCTTACAGGAAAATAAGTTCGTTATATCCGAAAATTTGTTATAAAGGTACATTCCTAACACTATATCTATTGCAAGACTATTTTTAATTCACTTCGTTATAACCGATATTTTGTTGTATCCGGGTTCGTTATACCGAGGTTTAAGTGTAGTAGTAGCTATCATTATGCAGGTCACATGACCTATATGGGTAGGTAATAAAGAAATAAATAAAACTAAATGGTGGGGATGATGACGCTGCTTGCATTTCTGAGCAGCTGTGATAGTAGTACACGTTTTGGCCAAGCGATGGGGGGGAATAGGCCACGGCCGCTCGGAAACACTACTGTAGTATTCTACCGCAGCCATGAATTGGCATATTGGTCCGCAGGATCCACATGGCTTAACCTGAAGAAACAACTAATAAATCCTAAGTAAAATCTTTGCTGAAACCTAGGAGCAAAATGTAATGCCTACAAAAGGGGCAACAACTTGACTGTCCAATGGTTTTCACACCGTGAAACTGCCTAGAATTTTCGGTGGGTTCCTCTGTCGCCTTTTCTCCTTCACCTTGTCCAACAAAAAAAAAGAAGGCAGGACTGGTTGAAAAGGGGGGAACAGCCACTTGATGAACTCTGCATCCCCCCTGTAGGGAGAGGTTACTGAAAGGTGCTTGACACCGACACCGATTCGGCCCACTCCACTTATTGGGGTATGACAGTCTACTGCAGACACAAATGACAGGTGAAGTTATTTAAGATTCTGGAAATCTTAAAGAGTATGGGAGACAGAACAAAGGAAGAACTGATAGCTGGGCCCGTACTTATGGTCAGTAGCATTGAAGGGTAGGCTGAGGTAACACAGTTTCTGAATGCATGTCAGGTATTCCAGCAGTGTTTGACAGCACTTTTGACTGTTTTCGGATCAGACACAGAACCAGCCTAGCTTCAAATGGGGAGTTTTTTTTCTTTGCTACGTGGAGGATGGCAGCACTTACTTTTGTATAATGGCTGATGACCCCCGAGTCCAGTAGTTAACACGGTGGAGATTGTGTCTGGTAATATACTGGGTAGAACTGGCGAGGTAATCAATATTCACAGTCAAGAACTGCGGAAGAGTTGTTCAGTTCATCCACTTTTCTCTTACTTTTGTCTTTCTCGTTTGTCCAGTGTTTGGATGGACTTGTCCTTCCCCGACCTCCGTGGCTGTGTGCCGTCCTGCTCCAGCGGATGGAGCTGCCCTGGGCACGACTGCTGCCGCTTCGGCTTCTGCTGAGGCTCGGAGCCGAATTTGAAGGTTAGTGCAACGGCAAAAGAAAATTGTTTCCTTTTAACTCCTTTATTTCCATACGTTTTCAGAGAACTTGTATATTTTTATTGCTTTGCAGAAACCAGGTTTTTTTTTGTGTGTGTGTGTCATTCCTTTCAATTAAATAATTCGAACAGACAGGTCCAGGGAGAGCATAGAGGATGCTTATTGTTGTCTTTAACTGTAGTGTACTAATTGTGATGTAAATTGAAACAAATTGTAAGTGGATGAAAAATCAACCTTTCTATCAGTGGGATCACCACCAGTAGGATTTCCCAGTTGCGCTATAGCAAAATTCACATCGTAATGGCAACGGCTCTGACGTGACAGGCACCGCGTGGGATTCCGGGCTTCGGATTCAACTTCTATTGGCCAAAGTTGCGGTGTTCAATTGCAATGTTTTAAAAGACAGCAACAAACTCAAGCTAATGCACCATGGTATTCTTACTTCGGCATTTCACTATCTGTGAACGCAGATTGGAGTTGTTAAAATGCGTGTTTGCATTTTATTGTTACCCTAAAATTGTTATAATTTCAAAAGTCACTGTTACTGATATCATCTGGTCAAGTGCCATTATATTTAGACAATTGGCAGCTCTGCTGAAAAAAAAATTACATTCAGGAACATAAGGCTTAAACTAGTGAATGTCATTCTTGTGCCCATATGGCATGGGTATTACCGTATTTACTTGCGTAATGAACGCACTCGCATAATAAACGCACCCCCCAACTTCAGTTGTCAAAATTTGTATTTTTTTTTTCTCCCGCGTAATAAACGCACCCCCTACATTCATCCGCTGCAGTCCCGCTAACCGAAAAGTGGTGCCTCTTTGCCCATTGATCTTTTCCGTTTTTTATTACGCCGACCCCCCTCGCCCCCCCCTTCACCCGCTGCCGCGCAGTTTGTTTTTCTTTCTATCTGTGCGCGACACGTCCCCTGTCTTTTTTAATTATCCGTGCGCCACAGCGGATTCTCCCACAGCGGATTCTGCCACAGTGGGATTCTCGAGCGGTGCGAGTGTAGAGACATCACAGCTCACCAGCACACAGCGAGCGAAGGTCACGAAACTGCTCGCGCCAACCAATGATCGCTTCCTGCAAATACGAAACTTTGAGGCCCAGCCACATGCACGCGATTTTCGAGCGAGGCGACAGGATTTTCTGTCGCGAAGGGCCATCCGTCGCCGTCGCAGGCATGTCGCAGTTTTCTGGAAAACCAGAAAAATTCGCTTGTCGCCCAGAAAAGAGCGTGACGATTCCCGTAACATGGTGCCACCCCTGATCCTCGCTTCGGTTGCAATTTGCTCTTCATGCTTGTTATCCGCGCGTACTTCAAGGAACGCAAGACATAGGCTACCTTTTTACAGTCATATATCACGCGAAGAGCGAGGCAGCAGCCGTATTTTGTCGTTAATCTTGTAATCGACGGTTCGCTTTGATGCTTCGGTGTTAGCTTGCTGCAACAGTGGTAGCTTGCTGCAATGTCAACGTCGTCGTCGTGCGAGTTTGCCACGGAGTCATGGAGTTTGCAAAGTGTGTTGGTGCGTCGTAGCGTACGCTTCCGGCCGCCCCTCGAGATCACAGCAGATACCACTGTCGCGATTAAACAAAAGATCACGAAAAAAGAAAGCCGCGAAACGCTTTTAGTGTGCCGGGACAGCTTGCAAAAGATAGCGCCATCAACTATCGAAGATGAGTGAATTGCAACAAAGAAGCTGTTTCCAAACAGTGTACGCGTACGTTAATTGTGAAAGATTCAGCTACCTAAATTTTTTTTTTTTTTTTTTTTTTTTTTTTTTTTTTTTTTTTTTTTTTTGCATTACTGCATTTTGTGCTCATCCCGAAAAAGTTTTCGTAAAATTTACCCTGCATAATAAATGCACCCCCCCAACTTTGCTTCAATTTTTCGGGAAAAAAAGTGCGTTCATTACGCGAGTATATACGGTATCCCCTTCAGGTGCAAATTATGATTGACTGTCTAAAAATGTGTGAAATTCATGCAACATAATTCCAAGAAACTCAATATTACATCCTAAGAAAGAAAATGAGGCAATACATTGTTTTGGGCAACTTTCTATAATTAATAGTAATTTGGGTGTATACTTCAATATCTAATTATTCTGCAATCAGTCAGGTTCAGTTCTTGCATAAAAAGAATCAAGTACTATTAGGCTCAAAATGCATGCCCTGTGTGGTTTTTGTTTGTGTTCGTTTCGAGCAAAGAGAAATAATACTCTTGACAATGGTCCTGGAACACGGCACGTCGAATATCCTCGAACATGGTAGTGTCTCCATCTTCAGCAAAGTGATGCTGTGCAGCAACATGCAGCACAGTGAAGTTAAATGACCGCTGGTTGTCCACTCAGGAAGCCTGCACAAATGTGCACACTGCGTTTCAAGCCATTTGAAGAAACACACGATGCGTGACGTGCCTCCGTAGTTGATATGTACAATTGTACACACTGTCACTGAATGGGATAAAGTAGTTTATTGTATCACTTTAGTGTCGAACTGGCGTAGGCAGGGAGTGAGCACCTTGTTATTCAACGTTTCACTGTTCTCATGCAGCGTACCCATACCCAATGGTCAGCGTCCGTGGACGTCGCTCTGTCTATTCCGAAGTTGGCCACACCATTATGACGGTCCTACTGGTGAGTGAACCTCGCATTTCTGCAGTTTTGGTTGTTGTTGATAACTCACATAAGAATTCCTTTCTTCTAACAGGCTTTTTTTTTCTTACACGACTGTCTTGTTTGTGCAAACCACCGATGGCTTGTTTGTACACAATATTTGTGCAGTGGTCCTAATTTCTGGATTCGTTTTAGCAGCAAGTTTGATTGCGTTACCTCTCTGTTTAATATAGAATAAATTAGTGCAAAACCACATGTAATCTTTACCAATCTGTAATGTGATACCATCAGTCACCTAATGATATTCGACTCGTAGATCACAGTTTTGCCAAGGCAAGGATCGGTAGGGCCACCATTATGTATTTGCTAATTCTACATTTCCTGTTTGACATTGCCGATGCTGCTGCACACCTTCAATTTATCGCACTCTAAACAAGGTGTGTTTTTTTATTGCTTAATAGTACAGTCAGCATCATAAGTTTATGGGATCAGAAAAAAAACAGAATTTCTGAGTAGTCTATGACTGTACCCGGTAAAACTGCGCAACACTGTTGCTAGCATGCACTATCATAGTGTAGTTTGGACGTCTGTATACCAGTCTGCGTGCCCGAGGAACATTTGCCTTTTTATCTTTGGTTCCTATGGTCCACAGACATTTGATCCAAACTGTAAATTTTTTCGTAGTTGTGTGACAGCTTGGTTTTCATCTTCTGTGCTTCACAACTGAATGTCTTAGGAGTGTTTGTAGTTTAACTTGCGTGATGTTACTGCTGGGTTATGATAGTAGCAAAAGAGGCCAGCAGGACTCTACCTTATGTTCTCCGACTGCTACCGCAAATGCTGGGTGGCTTCCTCCAGCCTCTGTCACTTTTCCAACTTTGATGCGTTTACGGTTCTCTAACTTGGCCAGTCAGAATGCACGCTCTCTTGGAGCGATCTAATGGCCTATAATTGTGAACAGCTTTTGGAAAACAGGAGCCCCAGGGGCGATGCAAACACTATTCCCTTCATCTTCAAAATTGTGTGTCATTACAACTCTGAAAAGTTGTACATATACTCCGTTTCATACGTCAGGTGTAATGCTGTAGAAGCATGCAAGGAGTTCGGTCAGCAAATTGTGTAAGTCCGCGCGTCTCATGCTTGACCTCCACAATTAGCTCTGGCTGCGTGCTGCAAGAGCTAATTGCAGAGGCTACGATACAAAAATAAAGAGAAGCTAAGCGATCTGGAACAACCTATTGACAATTGTTTAAATACCAGAGTTTGTTTATTTCTGAGGCACAAAGCATCTTAATTTATCACTCAGCCTAAGAACGAAAAAAAAAAAATCGCATTGTGGGTGGCAAATCCACTGAACTATTTCTTGGTTCGAACGCATCTATTCCAAAAAGTCTTGCTAGCTTCCATAGCATTGCACCTGATGTACAAAACGTAGTATAGAAAAATGCACAGTTGTATATATACAGTAGAATCTCGGGGATGCAAATCTTAAGGGTGAGCGAAAGTATTTGTATCACCTGAAATTTTATATCATCAAAAAACTATCAAAATTTGTTTTCAAACCACAAGATACGCTCAAAATTTCCGTCTAAAGAACTTGTGTATGTCTTTCTGGGAGACACATGAATGGACCAGTATAAGACGGCGCTGCTGGCTGCCGCAAACGCGCACGTGTTCGCATCAGTAGTGACTGCAGCAGCGGTTGTAGCAGACAGTAACCGCAGTTCTGACTATGTGTCCGCTGGCCACGCACATGCTTCCGTAGCTTTCAGAGTACGCCACTCTCAGCCGTCACTCAGCGGATTCGGTACCAAATTTAATATTACGTGTTGTGGCGCGGACAAGTGTTCGTAACATGCAAATTTTTCCCAATTCGACACAATGAAATCAGGCAGGGGAACTTTATGAATTCGTATCAGACCAAAATTTGTATCAGCCGGGTTCATCACTGAGATTCTACTGTAACTCCACATTTCGGACCCCTTGACAATCTGAAGTTTCACACCTTCTATGCACTCTCTGTGACATTGCTTTCGATCGTCCTTCCTTTGCACCCTGCTAGGATTTCCGCAACTTCCAGTACCAGCTGGCCAATCTGTCGGGGCTTCTGGTGCATCTGGAGGGGCGGCAAACGACGGTGCGGGTGCCCCGAAACCGATACGACGCCCTGGTGCGTGTTTTGGATGGCAACGAGCACGTGCTCGCCCTGGCTGGAAATATGAGTCCCGAGGCAGATGCCCACCTTGTCTGCGTGCAGGCGCCCGAAGGGGGGCACCTACCACTCGCAGGCGATCCAGGTAAGCTGCCTTGAAAGCACAACTCTCCGTCGCATTGTTCGCCTCTCCGCTTAACCACTAAAGTGAAGCAATGAACTGGTTTAGATTGATAAATTGTACCCTGAGAACTCTAATGTAGTTCATTTCATCATCAAAGGTTTATTGAGACAAGGAAAACAAGGCCGATGTTTCATTTCTAAATTTCTTGTCGAAATCTCCACGTGTGACGTCACTGATTCCAAGGTGTATTTTTTGGAGTTTGGCAACATTGGCTCAGTAAAATTTCTTGAAACTTAGTATGTCAAGTCTGTGGCCCCCCTCAGAGGATAATTTAATGTTCACCATTTTTACTGATTAGGAGCTGTGTAAGACATAGTAAACGCTGTCAAAACCTGTACCGTCACAGTGTTTGGTGTGGGAATTTCAAGGTGGCGCCGCTACCCGCATTTTCTTTTTGTACGTTTTCCCTCTTACCAAGCGTCTTCTAGCGTCGAGCGTGGTGGTTTTGGAATTGTGAAAGTAATTTACTAATATTTGAAAAATTGTTTTTTTCTTTAGTGTCGCTATAAGCAGGGGTCTCAAATTCACCTCAGCTAGCGGGCCACTGTCGCGAGATTCGGTCTCCCGCAAGGTCCTGGACAGTGAAGAAGGTTGGAGCGGGGTGGGGGGGTTGAACAAGATATCTGCTAACGTTGCCATTTGAAATAAGGCATTTGCCGTATCTCATATACAGGCCATTTCTGAAGGGAACTTGACGTCAGCTTTCGAGAAACATATCGATACTGATCTTCGGAATGACTGAAATCGGGACACTGATTCTGAAGTATAGAGATTTTTGTTCCACGATTGGGTTTTAACACATGGTAGCTGCATGGGGTTCATCGCGAAAGAAATGCTCGAGTCCAGTCATACTTGTGTAGCTTGTGAACTTTCATATTAAAGGAAATTAAAAATCCTATGTACTAATCCTATCTTTGTCAGATAGCATTAGCGAAGAGGTGCTAACACACATTGAGCCTTTGCACATCATTGTGAAAGTTTCAAATATTTCTTGAGTGTGATGATCCCCACACCTGTGCACACCTTTTTTTTTTTTTTTATGATGCCCAAAGGCTCAATGTGAGTTAGTGCTCCATCGCTAATCCTATCTGACAAAGATTGGATTACATAAAATTTTCTCCACCACTAATTAAAGCCCTATCTAATAGGATTAGATAGGGCTTTCTCAGTCACTTATCTTGATGAAGGCATTTGTTTTTTTATCGTCAGACCCACGTGCATCAGGTACAAGCTTTCGCCTCACCTTCCCTCCTTTCTTTTACTTGCTAAATAGTTGTGCACTCACAATATGTTCATTTGTTGCGAATCAGCCCCTGTTCTCGTGTGTTCTTTTTTGTATGTGTTGTCAAGCAGGGCTGATTTTTTTTTGTTTTCATGCTGAAAAAAAAAAAATTTAAGGCAGCTTCGCATTAGTGGTGCCAAGCCTGAAAGAGCAGCGGAACTGGCTGGCCTTCCTTGTTTCTCTTTATTTCTCTTTCTTTTATTCTATCTCTTTTCTTTGTCTCTGCTTTTTATATCTTCCCTTGCTCTGTTTATTTCTATTTCTTTCTCTCTCCACCTATTATCTTTCTTCCCTTTCTTTCTCTCTATTTCTCATGTCTGCATTCTTTCTATCTCTTTCTCTCTCTATTTCTTTCTCTTTTTTTTTTGTCTTCCTGTTCTTTCTCTTTTTCTATCTTTCTCTCTGCACTCCTCTCACCCATCTGAGTTATTGAATCCCACACCGGTCAAATTGGCGCACATGTTCTAGGAGCGAAGCAGGAGATGAAGAAGAGGACGAAGAGACCGTGCACCAGCCAATTTTATTGCGTTCACGATGGTGATAGTTTTTGTACACGACCGACGGAGTTTCTCCAAGCTTAAACAGCCCCGCTGTTAAAATGAGAGCTTGTTCTCTGTTTGTTGAGGCTGTCTCTTTGTTGGCCAGGCACGCCCGGAAGCTCCGTGGAATGCACGGGGGCATCGTTCGTGGTGTTCAGCGGGGCCCTCAAGGGTCCAGGGGAAGCCAAGCACAGCGTCGTTGAAGACGGCGTGCTGGTCCAGCTTTCGCCAGCCAGCATGGGAAGCCTGCGGACGGCACTGCGCGCCATGCGTGACTGGCACGTTCCGGCAGTTCCCGCGTCGCCTGGCGAAGACGCTGGCCGCATCGCTGTCATCTGGACGGAGGATGACCGGCCAAAGAATACAGGGTTTCGTGATGCTGACCTCGTAGCTTTGTGGAAAGCTATGGTCCTTTATTTCACTATTGGCGTAGAAAAAGATAACTCGGAGGTAGCTTCACCGCATGGAAATACAATGAAAAACGGCCAATAAAATGGAAGCTGAGACACAAATGGCCCAACATGGAAAAGTGTGGCCATCTAGCGTCAAGAAGCACAAGTATGACAAGTGTAGCCTTCACTGGTTCCTTGTGGGACCAATTTTTGTTGATGACGAGTACAGTCGTCATCGGTCATTTTGTTACAAAATCTCATGATCACTATACTCGTCAACGGTAGTGAAAGGGTTCAAATCCAGAGTTACCAAGATTCCGTGGTCTCATATCGAGTACAGCTCAGTTATCAGTTATAATAAGGTAAACAAGCTGATTACTGATATGAACATGTAATAAGTGTGTTCTTATCCTGCAGGTTATACTATATAGCAAACAATTTTGAGTTGGATCTGACTTTGTTGGGCAGTAAAATCACGGTAAACGGGAAGCGATCAAAGGGAGTTGTGTCTTCTATGGAGCAACTGCCTCAAATTTGGTCAGTCTCATATTTGTGAGCTGCACCCTTATACATACATATTTCTTGGCCAGTGAAACTCCTGTTAAAAAAATTGAGGATGATCCTAACCCTTGGCTTAGGTGACTGATAGTGGTACTCGCACATTGTTGTTCATGTGTCCTGGTGTGTTCCTTGGGTTAACTTTGTGTTTCGTTGCGCTGCAAAGGCTGATCACAGAGGCCATGTAGAAAGAAGCAAATGGTTGAGATCTTCTCCACCAGGTACCGCTACGATCCCAGCTGCCCACAAGAAAACTGTCTGCTCTCTCAGTTAACTCACTCAATTAATTTTGATTAATTGTCCCAACAGTTAATTAGCCCTTATCTTAAGTGACTGTATGCTTCAATATTATATGTATCCAATATAACTCCTAACTTGAACCCAGAACCATCAATTTCATACCAGTTTTATTTTTTTAGCAGACTTCTTTGAATATTCAAGAAACCAAATATTCTGAGTATACAGAAATGCCTTGTAACAGAAACAAGAATATTACTCGGTGCTCCTGCCACTAATAAACATTTCACGTTGCCTTCATGTTTCATGCATTGAGATTCTACTGTTATTAGGTTCAACGGTACAAATACAGCCATGTTCAAAATGACAATGATAGAGCACATTTAGCTCCATAATCTATTTTTCCACACCAACCATTACAGGGTGCGAAGCCCCATAGATGGTCGTAGCCTGGAGGGCGTTACTGGTGTGCGCTTGCGTGCCTTCTCCGACTTCTGCGCTCGGGGCTTGTGTCTGCGGTGGACGGAGTTCTTTCTCCTTTCCTGCGACGGAGGACCGACGTGGGGCGGGTAAGCAGCCGTACTAACCTATTTCATATCTGCCACAGGACATCGGCCTTCTCTGAAAGATCCCTGATCTACAGCACTTATCTTATTTACAGGCATTGCACATTAAGCTTAAATATACTAAATAGAAAAAAATGATTTCACCTTTACTATTGGTAAGTTACCCTTCGACAATACCAAGAACACCTCTCTTAGTACAAGAAGGCTCTTGGCAAGCCAGAAAACACACAGAAAGATGGTGCAGGTGGCTATGAAACCTTGGAAGGATTCAGAGCCACCTGGCAACTTGACTTAATGTCATAGATTTTGATGGCATCTGCTAGGGCCCACATAATTTTTTACCTATGAGAATGAATTTACATTGTGTTGAATGGGAGTCCGGGGCTTGGCATGGCGAGCTTTAGGAGCCCTTCCATTACAGCATGCCTCCTAACCATATTGCGGTTTTGGTAGACAAAAACCCCGGCAAGCACTTGAAGTCACAGGAATGAGCTATTATAAGTTGGTTGTTCGTCACTGTAGTCTTAGGTTGTCTTTGTCCATAAGCAGCATCTATTTCTGTCGCTCTTAGCGTAGAGTTTCCTATTATTAACTTGAGGGAACTCTGGCGCTGCGTTCGTTCAGCCACCATGGGAATGATGGGTAGTACACGGATTTGCCTAGTCCTTGTGCTTGCGGGCTTCGAACGCACTTGTGGCTTTGTTTATTGCTGTGTTTTAGTTTTGTTTCGAATAAAAGAACGGACTGTTGTGATCTTCGGGAGCCAATTCGAATTGGCGAGCCTAAAAAGGTCAAGGTGATGAAGAATAACTGCTAAACCTTTGCTGAACTTTGTCTTGCGGCAAAGCGCATTCAGGCTACATGGAGCCAAGCGGAGCCGAAAGAACGAAGATTAGACAAATCCGTGTAGTACTACCCATCATTCCCATGCTGGCTGAAGCGCCGTGCGTTGCAGCTCCCATAGACTCTAGCGCCAGAGTTCCCTCTAGTGTATTTATATTAAACTCGATGGCTCCTAGGTTCTCGCTGATTAACTAGAGATTCTTTGCAAAAATTTTTCTCACTTTATGTTTCAGGTGTGAGGACCCCCAGCGGGCTGCCGAAGGTCTGGCTCGAGCCTTCTGCGAGGCACTGCTGCCCCGCACCTGACCCTGCTGCAGCCCCTGTCTCCGCTCGGCCTTCGTGCACAGCTGGGCCCCGACCAAGTCGGCTACGAAGCCGGTGCACAGAGTCAGCCGCTACCGGTTGTCTGCCAGGAGCCGTTGGACTGCGCTTTGGTGCCCTTGCTTACTGGCCCACAGGAGCCAATGCACCTTGAGATGCTTTTCCACGTCATCTACCAGTGAGAAGGCTCGAAATGCTGGCAACGACTCAACCCTGCGAGGAATGTGTGCAAGCCTATGTCTCTCTGACTCCACCAGCAAGCCCGTCCGTAGGGAACTGCATCAAGACCGCCACTGAACTTAACTGAGTGGGCAGGCAGTTTTGCGCTGTGCTTGGTTTCAACAGTGACCCACGATGTCGAGCGTGTGTCACGGCTTCCAGTCCCTTCACCTTGCACCACGTTTGCTGTCGTCAAGCCTTCTGGAATTTCATGAAAAGTCGACCTGTGCAGTGAAAAGCTCTCTGAGAAGTGCTGCGGAACAGCTTCGTATTTGATCCTCGAATGGGATCGAAACAGCTACGTTTACGACACTTTTTCACGGCCCGCTATTGCGTGAAAAGTTTTGCATGCCAGTTTTTCATCGGCCTGGTCGTTCCTATGAACTGTTGCGAGGTTTGGAGAGCTTGTCATCTATGCCACTTTCTTCTTTTGCAGAGTGTGCGGGGTTTTCTGAATTTTATCCTGTGCATTGCTTGCTGCAAAGCTCTTAGGAACAGAAAGTGAGAAGAAGGATCCGCTGCTGCCGAATTGGCACTGTAGTGCTGTTCATCAACTCTCCAATTCTCTTCTGGCACATGACGAGCGTGCTGTTGACTAAGCTTTCCTGGCCCAGACTTGGTGACACGAGCTTCTTATGTTCTCCACTGTGAGATAAGCACAGACAAACACTGTTTGTTGTGGAGGCCAACACCTTCCATCAATTAACTAGACCGTGACCACTACATTCAATCTTGCTGTGCTTTAAAAACCGTAAGCAAGTGCTGTGGTAGATTGCTCAGTATCAAACAGTCTATTATGCCATTTGTTGCCCAGACCTAACTACACATGTTTACGTGTGTGTATGCTGAGTTCACCAGTTGTACTCTCTTGAAGCTTGGCACATTTTTACGGTGCTGGTGTTGCCAATATTGATTCAAAGGCATGCAGCTTTAGGCCGCACCGTTTGCTTTGGTAACGGCTTCAGGTGTAACGAGCGTAACAGAAGTGAAGGATCGGTGTCTTGCGTGTTTTGTGTAAACGTTGCTTCATCACATACTGTGGTCCAGCAGGTAGGTTACAAGTGGCAACTGCCACAAAAACTAGGTGCTGTGCATCTGTTTGCGGTGTCTGAACATGTTGATTATGGTATGCAGTGATGTGCCCTTACAAAAGCTTTCCCTGTTGTCATTGCTCAGTGATTTGCGGTAGATGAGATTGTACAGCAAGAAAGCAAGCTAGCATGGTAGCGCATTGGTGACAGCTGTGCCACTGTCTGCACAGCGATCTAGCTTTGCTGAACTTGAGTGGTTGTTTTTAAAAAGGAGGTGCATTTCCTTCTGTACAGAGTCAGCCATAATTTTGGTTTGCTTTTGGTTTTGAGCACGTAGCAATTTTCATTGTGCAGTTTGGACTGTTTATATTCGTAACTGCCTGCAGTAAACACCTAGGTAGCATCTTTACTCTCTACTATTTTTTCCCCCATAAAGCTAAAAGCACGCACCATCGAATGCTGTCACGTGATGCAGAGAATCAGGTGGTGGCTGCTAAAAGACCTTTTAGGCAACTTAGGTAGCCATAGTTGCTGTGGCACATAGTGCGGGGGATTGACAAACATTCTGTTTAGACATTACAACGGTGTGATAATCCTGGTCGCTTGGACTGATGTATTTTGTATTTGTACAGGCATTGTGCACGCATGCTTTTGCTGCAGCGCAGTTTTGCAATTCTGGGGACTTGCATTATAACTGGTTCACACTGTACAGAACCTGACATTTGCTTGGTGTACTATACAGCATCGCGGTTTGTACTCGACATTTCAAGGTAGTGCAGGAAAAATAGCAAGGAACATCAAAGCTTGCCGGACCTTTGTCAAAGGCATCAAGGTGCATGGTGCGTTCGCTCTTAAAAGCAGCTGCTCGATTTTCTCTGGGCTTTTACAATTGAGAAAGCTCTTCTACAACAAGTAACTCTCTCCACATCTGTGGCCTCGATGCCAGCGTCATTTCACGTTTGCATGGGTCCTTGCATGTGGAGCAGATGACCGGCATTACCGGGACTGCATTGCCTTTAAACCTTAGGTTGATAATATGCAGTGTCTCGCTCCCTCACCCAAAGCTTATGAAGAGCAGGTAGACTGAAATTTGTGGAAAACAGCATAGGGGCAGCTGTGGTGTAGGTGTGCCTATGGCATTTTGTACAAGAAAGCTATCTACAAGCATCCTGTGTTTATTCTAAAAAAATGCAAACTAGGAGCACTAAATCAGTTTAAACTGATAAGTGTTTTTTCAGAACTTGATTTCCTTTAACGATGTATTGAGAAGCTGATTGCAGAAAGATAGAAAGTGAAGGCCAAGCTTTCCATTTCTTGAGATTTGCGCCAAAGCCCCAACTGTGAGCACAATGTAAAGGATTTTGAAGTGTCTTCCTGCACTCGAGTCGTTATGCCACATTAAATGCTAGCAGCAAAGTTTCATCTTTGGCTCCTCCAGAAGAGGACATGAGTCAGTATTCACCCGTGAAGAATGAACTGGGCTGGAGCAGACACATCAAAATCTGTAATGTCATGATGAGCCTGTGCAGGAACTTGGTTGTGGTAGTACCAGCCATGTTTTCTTTTAGTGTCTTTTCTGGCTTAATTCATCACCTTGAAGTGATATCGGCATATTTACTGCCTCTATAGCATATTTTGCATATATAGCGTATATTGGCATATATTGGCATATATTGATATATACAGCATATATTGGCATATTGTTGCCTCTATAGCATTCTGCATAATAATCACTAAGTTTTGGATTATGGGAGCAATCACTACTACATGCCAGTGAAGAAGTTGGAACGTATTGTTCACAAGCTAAAATTCATTGAAAGAGGATTTCAGCTTGTGAAATTTCGCATGAGCCAGCTCTGGAGTCAAAATCCTAATATTTAACCTTATATTTAAAACGGGGAAATTCGTGGTCTTCAATCAATACAAATCAATTTGCATGTAGAAATGCACATTACTTCGATGCAGGAAAGTGTGAACTAGCATTTCACCTTGCCAGTTGCTTGCTGGAAACCGTACATGCCCTACGAGGCATTTTGCAGAGCACTTCAAGCTTAGTGAATGACAGAAGGTCAAGTTAGTTGGTAAGGCTTCATCATATGAAAAGTCAGACGTGCATGCATTCCTAAGTGCACATGGAGATTTTCGCACCTAATGTCTCTCACGCTACAGTGCGACCTTTCGGTTAGCAGTCGCCGTTGGTGTTGTCCATTTCCTTTCTCTCGTCTCTATGTCTGGACGCCCAAGCTCGGTGGTTGTGTGGGCAGCAGGAACTTGTACCAGCAAAGTTCTTATCCTGCATTCGATAGAGCTTGACCTCACTACTGCGCATCGGTGATAAAGCAAGTAATGCAGAGGTTATGATGTCACATTGTGCAAACTGCAGCTTTTGCATCACCAACTTGGAATGACGTGGAAAGTTGTGAAAGAGACGACAAAGAGTAGAAATCAACAAGGCGACGCGCTTATTTGTTGTTTTTGTATTCCATGTTGTCATAATCTTCGTGCCTCATTGTGTCATGAATTAATACCAACTTGCCCAACTTTTCACTGTGCCGACTTGTGATGATTGCTTCTGGTGCAGCAGTGTTAAAAATGTAGGTTTTGACCTTGCGTTGCTTACATTTGTAACGTGTTACCATTCTTGTTACTTGAGACCCCCTTGAGACCCACTTAATTTAAACTAGGCTTTCCATGTGGTCTAAACATTGGTTGCATTTGGTTTCTAATCAAACCAGAAAAAAAAAAATGCTCGCAATCGTCACAGTGCAGTAAGTGATTTACTATAAGTCATGTTTCTTGCTAATTTGTTCAGCGAAGGCATCGTGACACATCGTGACGTCGCAATATCTGGGCTCTTTTCGTGCACGTTTTCGCTTTATCACGGGCAATTTTGCCAAACCTAGCCGTGCTGCACGTCAGCATACCGTGCTCCGAGTCATGATGTCAAGATAAAGCCGAGGATGTCAGGTGTGATACTTGAAGACCAAGTTTAGTTTAAAATACCTTACAGCTGTTTCCCACCCATCAGATGTGTGTAGTGTTGTTGTTTCACTCGTGAAGAGCTTGTGGCGGAGTTTTTACAACTTTGAAAACATCTCGGCATCCCTTTAACATACCACTGCATTGATTAGTAAATGTTGACGGAGTGACCATTACGGTTGTGTGAACAGCCACTTCAGCTTTCCTTCACCTTAACTGTCGTTCAGCTAATTTCTAGTGTGTGTGCATGTCGGAATAAGCTTGCAAAGTTGTTCCACACACATGAATCATTGTTGGGAAGCCATTGGAACAACCTCGATGTTAAGGTTGCTGTACAAATTCAGTTTACTCTAGACACGTTGAACTGTCACGAGAATGAATATGAGCTGCTTGTCTGCTGTATCTATGTCAGTTGCATGCTGTGTAATTTAACGCTAACTTTTATGCAGGGTTTCAAACAGAGCCCAGCCAGTTTGTGCTTATTCTACTTGGAGCTTATGTATACACTGTTTTCAGCACTTGAAAAACAAAACCGGCGTATGAGAGGTGTGTGCAATATCGCTCGCGTGTGTTGTTGCTGTGATGGAAAGAATAACATTGTACAACATGCATCTTAACTGTTTATAATTTTTCTCGTGATGGTATGTCTTCTCTTTTTATAAAAAGGAAAATTAGTGACTAGCCAAAATTACTTATTAAGCTGCATGTAGATACGAATGCATGCTCAACAAAGTGTGAAAGGTTGTGGTATGTCCATGCATTTGTGTGTCTGTTTTAGGATTATTAATAAAAATTTAGGTGATGCAAAAGAATCGCTTGTCCATGCTTCTGTTTGAATCGGCGGCTAATTATCTTTACAGTCGCCAGCATTTTTATCTTCTCAATTGTGTGCCTTGGTTATTTCGTGGAGGAGTGCAGATGGTTGGTGCCTCATTGAGGATACCTCGTTTAGCGTAAGTCATTAGTAATGTCTCTGTGACAGCATGTTGCTGTTTGACCAGCCGCCTTCAAAAGGCACGGGCGCTGAACATTGGCCTGTGGACTCGGCCACGTTTGCCGGCGTGTCGCTTTCACGAGTTTGCATCAACGTAGACTTTGATGGCTGTGCCATGATCACCTCTTTTGTGAGGCGCGTCTGCGACATATTCAGTGCAATTCAATATGGTGTCACGTGGTTTCAGAACCGCAATAAATGAGTTGCTTTTACTGTTATTGCGTTGATTCTTGTTTGCCTGTTGCATGGTCCTGTTCAAGGAGCACACTCACAAACATCTTGTCGTACTTTTCAAGTTGCTGTTGACTCCCTTATTATCTGCTTCAGACCCAATGAAATCTTGATGACATACCTTCTAAAGTATGTTCTTACTATTGACTAGTCTGTTGTGGTCACGAAAAAATACTTGTTTGATCAGATTGCATGAACATGTGTCAGCACTTTCATAAGATACGAGGACAGAATCTATCTCTCCAATTCGTTCAGATAAAAAGAATTTCTTTTCCTAAATACCTAGATATAGTTTAATGTCAACTTGCGATTCTCCACCTTCACTTTTCATCCTGAAAATCTGCATCTGGTAGCACTTGTATTGTACAACATTTTTCACTGATGATGCAGAAGTATATGTCTAGCCAAAAGCATAGATTTTCTTGAAAACCAGTAGCAACGTAATTGTTACATGCTTGACGTGAAATGTTTCATGCATCTAGCTTAAAATAAACCAAATCACTTTATCTTATCACTCCCAAGTTTGATAACAATGAAAACAAAGCTATTGTCCACAAGGGTAGACATCGGGTATGCTGGGGTTGCAATACAAAGCCTCAATTCCTCAAGCGTGGCAAAAATAACAAGGTAAGGAACCTTTCATGCGACTCATTCAGAACATGCAAGGCTTTGGTTGTTGAAAATGAAGACTTGTCATGTCACTGAAAGTGTGCATGGTGACCATGTGATGTCACAAACGAGCATGCCAGTCAGCCTGGGGCTGTGTTTCGAGATTATCACTTTCAGCGACAGTTACGCTATGCGAGACATATTTCATGTGTCTAATGATTGACTGCCTTGCATGATGTGTACTCCTGCGTGTCCAATGATTTAAGTGACTACTTGCCCACCTTTCCTTAATCAGCATGCACTGACAGCAAGATCTTGAAGAATGATTGTCCTGGAATAAGGCCACTGGTGCACCAGTTGTTTTATCTATGGCTCATGCTCACCGTGTGGGATTGGCCACGAAATGCATGTTGTAAAGAGAAAGTTTCTGGACTGGTACAAAGTAAGTGCTATTGAGATGGTTAGTTCACATTAATATTGTGTCTAACAAAGAAAATGAACCCTTAAATTTGCACTTCTATCCTTCAAGGTATAGATGAGAATGATAGCAGTAATAATTGGAAGAATCTGCAAGTCATTATTCAAGGCCGACAAGTAGCAGAGCATTTAGGCTCTGAGGAGTTCCTAGACAGCTGAGCAAACATTTCTATGACTGTACCCCAAGGTAAAAGCCTCTAACGAAAGAATAACAGATACTGTTAACTCCGGATTAGGATTACGAAACCTGGTTCTAACACTTTTTGTTCTGGGACAGTTAGGTGCTGACAAGACAAAAAGTGTTTAAGATGCTATAATGACCGGATTGCTGAAAGCTACATAACGGGCTCATCTAATTGTGCACTTCTCTTGGCATGCAGGAGAACCTGGTAACTCATCTTGTACTACCGAGTGCTGAATGCACTCTATTCAGTTGCATTCATGGGACAGCTCTGGCACCAGCTAGCATGATCACAGTATGCATGTGTGACAAACGCAAAGTAAAGATTTATGGTGGGGAGATGCAAGATGGGGAGAATGTTAGTTTGCTGTAGCTCTTGCTTGCGGTGGTTTGTTGTATCCAAGATCAGATATAGAAGGAATTGGTAAAAATGAATGACCCCTGGCAAAACTATCTGCTAAAAACAGGGTGCTCACACAAACTATGCTGCATGTAAGGTTGGTAAAAACAAACTACCTTGTGAATGCGTACTGTAACGTGCCACCCTTGCAAGATATGGCTGTTCTAGCAGGTTGAGGGCTTTCTTTGTAATTTTATTGTGATGGGTCAGTGCGTTATTCTCTGCCGCAAGGGTATTTTTGTGCATTCTATATTCGATAATGCTGAAGGCATTGTTTAAGTGTATAGAAGCATTCTTTTGCAAGTAAACAAGCGTCTTCACTTCTTTTGCATGATATGTGCATATGATTTGGTGCTCTCCTCTCTTCCTTCTTTCCTCCGATATTGCAGTGGTACTTGACAGAACATGCTGTTTTGTGGTATAGTCAGTATAGTGCCTAGAATACATATGCTAGTCTCTGCAGTTAAAGTGTACTGGTACACTGCATTTCAGAACAACATCCCTGGAGCAATCTTGACTCTTTGTTGCCTATGGAGCTGACTACCAGAGTGCCTTGGATCGTCATTCGAAGAATCTGGTGTCTCTACTTTAAAAATTGGGGGGACCCTTAAGCTTCACCTTTAAGAGTTGAACGCGATAGCGATATCCTGTCTCTAGTTGGTACTTCAATCACTTAGTGCATACGTGCATACTATGTAATGGGCAGCATGCCTTAAACCACAAGCAATTATGCGCGTGAAATTTTTTCGAACTTGCTATGTGCCCACTACGGGGTCTTAAGGGAATACGCGCAGTAACGTGTGTGCCGTTTGAAATGGGTGGCTGGCTTTAAACCACGATGTCGTTGTAATATTCGCATGTTCTCACGCGCGATGGCAATGTACGGTTGTACCACGCAATATTACTGCGATATTACATGTTGTATTGTGACGCCGGTACAGGATGCGTGTTTGTAAAGTGTGAAAGTTATTTTCACTGCATTTCCAAGCAGAGGAAGTTATTTTTGCTGTATTTCCAAGCAGACGCATGGCTGTGTTCAATAAAGAAAAAAAAAAGACACATGACTGTGTGGTAGAACACCTGCTTGCCACGCAGACGGCCTGGGTTCGATCCTCACATGGACCCGGAAATTTTTATTATTCATTTTATTTGCATCCTTGCATTTTTAATGCAGAGGTAGTTATTTTTGCTGTATTTCCAAGCGGACGCATGGCTGTGTGGTAGAACACCTGCTTGCCACGAAGACAGCCTAGGTTCGATCCTCACTCGGACCCAGAAATTTTTATTATTTATTTTATTTGCATCCTTGCATTTCTCAGCAGAGGAAGTTATTTCTGTTGTATTTCCAAGCAGACGCATGGCTGTGTTCAATAAAGAAAAAAAAGAAAAAAGACGCGTGGCTGTGTGGTAGAACACCTGCTTGCCACGCAGACGGCCTGGGTGCAATCCTCACTCGGATCCGGAAATTTTAAATGCGAATGCATTTCTTAGTCGGGCTATGTCAGGCATCCGGCGTTGTGCGGCGTTGTCCGCGGCGGCGCGCTCACTCCCTCTCCCATAGCAACAGCTGCGGGCGCGCGCGCTTATCCTCGCCCCTAGCAACCGGAGCATGTGGTGCGAGAGAGTGTAGGAGAGGGTAGGTGCAGTGCTTCGCCGCTCCTTCTCTAGCCGTTCGCTGTCTCTCCTCCCTGCGCCCCCCCTCTCCCGTCAGCTCGCGCCTCACTCTCGACCGTTCGCTGGCTGGGTGCCTCTCAAGGCGATGGCAGAAGTCGGTGTCGGCGCAAGAAATGCATTCGCATTTTCTCACGATTCCCTTCGGGGAGGTGGGGGGCATTTTTTATTATTTATTTTATTTGCATCTTTCTCGATCTTTCGGTCACGGACAAGATGATGATTTTTCGTTCACAACCAACGACGCCGACGCCGGAATTTTCTGCGAAACAAGCTCTTTAACGCTATCGCGTTAAAAGTTTCTACGCTTTAGTAGGAAGCTCTCTGTTTTAAAAGACAAGTCGATCGAAAGGAAATCGAGAACGCGATAAGGGTAGTGGGGCGTGATATGAAACAAGAAGAGTATAAAAGGTCTTCTCTTCCTATCTGAAATACTTGGTTTGTTTTGGACGTGGCTACGTTACCTCAAAAATCAAGCTTTTCTTAAATATGTCCTCCTCCCCCCACCACTGTGTTCCTGAAACAAGCTCATTTAACGCCTAGAAATTTAGGAGGCGTTGGCTCAATCCTATCAGCATCAGTGACGTCATAGCGCTGATTGTCACAGATGGCGCTGCCTACATTTTTACTTCAAGACGCGTTTACTACAGCACACATATACCTCCATGCGTTTATCAGTAATGGCGGCCGTTAGTCGTTTTCGAGCTGAGTGGCAGCCGATGCGTTCTTGATTTTATGGTTGATGCGTGAAACATGACGCTGTTTCGCCGCGGGACTTGTTATCGGAAGACTCTGTGCCGCTAATTGGCGCGACCTTCGCTACCGTTTCCAAAGCGCTTGACTGGCGGACATAGGAGGGGTACCCGCAAGCCAAGTGAAAGCTGTGCGTCGCAGCGGTTGTTTTTTTCTTCAAAAGTGGTGTGTGGGGACGCCGTGGAACGAGCTTTGCTGCTTCCGCGTTCTATCTTGAAAGCCATTGTGACAGTGCCGTGGACGGTGTGAAGTGCGCTCATGAAGGGCAAAGGCAAAGGTTCCGAGGAGTGTCCGTTGCAGTTCCCGGACGTGAGTCCTGTGGATCACGTTCAGGAATGCCCGCGCTACACGGCGATCGCGCAGGGCGACGCTACGGTCTCTCTCGAGGACTTGGAGCCGCTGCAGCTAGAGCTCGAGACGCTACTGGTATCGGTGTGCGAGAGACGAAGGCGCTTAGCGCACGAGACTCAGCTGTTACTGTCGTGGCAGGAGAAAAAGATTCCCGTTGGTGGCAGCGGCACACCTTCGGCGCCGGGCAAGCGTAGCCGCGTTTCACCCGATGGCAAGCCTTCCAAAAAGTTCAGGGATGGCGGAAAAGTAAGCACTGTTCACTTTTCGGGAAATCCGGGAAAGTTCTGGTTCCGGCAAGCCCTTTGGCGGCGTTTCCAAATGCGCGCTTTGAATGTGCTGCGATTTTGAGCACTTCAGTGGTTCGGCGTGTAGTCCACCGTGTCATATCTCATGGTCACTCCGAAGTCAATACATGCCTAAAACAAGGCTAACAAGGCCCGAAACCAGGGCAAAATAAATCAACGACGTCTAAAATTATTTAAACTACAAAAATAACTAAAAATTAATCGCTGTAGTTTACCTAAAATCAAAAAAGGCTTCTAAAACATGCGTCTGATCCCAGCGCTGTGCAAGAGAGGGCGCCACCGCCCCGGAAAGCGCGCGATCGTCGAGGTGGTCAGAAGCCCCAAGGGAATCGTGGTGTTTTCCGTGCTACGCACTACCTCAGGTTTCACGGTAGTGGAGCTACATTAAGCGCAGGATTTAGAAGTACAGCAAGACCTTCACAAGTACACATTTTTTTTTTATTGTGGCCGCTCCGGGGCTTGCATCCTGAGTACAAAAATATGTGGTAGATCTTGGGAATCCCGGTCTTGCTGACGAGATTTTCATCTCAGTGTATGCAAACCTGAAGCCACAAATGATAGCTTTAGTTTTGACTCTCACGTTAGCCTTAATTTTGAATGTAATACAAGAACTAATGATAAAACACTGTTGTTGATTACTTTGCAATCTCACTTGGTTACCCTGATGGTCTGTCGTGTCATGTGTAGTCTTGCTGTAGGCATCACAAATCCTCTTAACCAGCTTAGGAGGAGCCCAACATTGTGCCAAATTATTTCTGAAAGACATCTATACTTATAAAATTACTTATAAGATTTCTTCAAATCATCTGCACCTTCTGAACCAGGTGCTGCACCCTTGCATTCATTTTGAGCTGTGTTGCAAAGGTGCTTCCCAGCACAATCCTTTATACGCCCACCCCCGCACACTCAGATTTGTAACACATGTTTGAAACCAGAATGCTGGATAAACCCCTGCTCTGAACCATGCAGTTTATTCCAAAACATGCAGGAAAGGCGCAGGGATAATTCACAATTTTTCCACACTCACCGCTGTGATGATGCCAGTGCAGCTGTGATGCAGCAGTTCAGCGGATGATGCAGCACACGGACTTGGGCACTGTCCAACGTGTGCAGTTCGTGATCTCTCTAAGTGGCAGGGACGGAGCATATTAAAGGGGCCCTGCGGCACTTTTTCGATCGCCATATTTAGCACCGGAAGGCTTATAGTAATGAATGCCGAGACAAATGCAACAAGAATGATGCAAATTGGTGCTCGAGAAGTTAAGTTATGAGTCCTCAAAGTTCAAAACTAGAACAGACGACGACGAGAAATGTTCCCTTTCGTATTTCACTCTCCCGCTGCCAATCACCGCGCACGTCTCATAAAGACCTACCGGAAATGTCACCTCATGGTGGCCTTCACACAGTACCTTGCTACTGCTCTTTTTGACGGTGTCGTTACCATGGTTAGGCGCTAGCAGTGAAGTGCAAGGAGCACATTTTGTGAGTTGATGCACTTTTTTTGCTCTCAGGACCAAGTGCCTGTAGCCACAATTCCCGTCGCTCATTGCTCGTTGGCAGCCGGTGAAACGATACGCCAGCAGGAGTGTTGCCACTGCTCTTGCAACTAGCAACTGCGCATCGAATGCGCACCATACTCCACGCACACAGGCGATTAGAGGGGTTTAGCACTACACTACAATGTACTCTCGCTGAAAGGCCAAGCAGCAGATTTTAGGTGCGATAAACAATCAGCGAGTGCATACCACCACGACAACACCGAAAACACCGGAATG
This sequence comes from Rhipicephalus appendiculatus, assembly GCA_030522465.1. NCBI lineage: Eukaryota > Metazoa > Arthropoda > Arachnida > Ixodida > Ixodidae > Rhipicephalus > Rhipicephalus appendiculatus. Next base: position 824,045 of record JALIZH010030874.1, on the reverse strand, counting down.
CATCATCCTCCACCCCCCTACCCCACCTAGTTGCACAGGACACCTAGTGTTCGTTTCGTTGTTCTGAAAATACGTCATTTAGAAACAGAAATTCTATCTTTCTGAGAAAGTATTTAAAAGGGTTTTTATTGTTTTTAGCATTCACTCGTACGGCCTAGCTACCACCGTATGAATATTGTACGTCACGTGTCGCGTCAAGCCAGTCAAAAACGAACGGTCTTTTGTTGTCACTGTCACATGAAGTCACTTCCTGTAACAGAAATAGCCGATCTGTGTCGCCATAGTCCGAAATTAAGGTAGTTTATCCCGTGAATTAAAATTATAACAGCTTCGATTTCAGCGTTGCCACTTGTGCAACGATAACGGTGCATTCCACAGTACCAGAAGAACCGATGAAAAAGACATGCTCAAATTGTGTCGCAGGGCCCCTTTAAGGGGACAAAGCTAATGGCCCGCACTGCTGAACTCTAGCTGCACAGTTTCTGAACTCTTCAGGCACCACCTGAGCTGGTGTACAAGGAGCTGCACACTGCCGTTAGTTTCAGTGGTGAACTGTCGACGTCCTCTGAACTATACTATTGTATTCAATAGTTGCAGCTGGTTTACAATTTTCCCACAACTCCTTCAGCTTTGTGTAAAGGTGCGGGTTTTAAGCAGCAGCACAGCACATGGGCATTGGTGCCTATTGAACTTTGCTTATGTGCATTGGATGTGTCTATGCAAGTGAGGGTTTGTTCATGTGTTGGCAAACGATCATACATGCAGTTCATGGCCTCTGGAGCTTAAGCGGATGAAGCACATTATGTGGGCAAAACATCTCTCCTGCACCTTGTTCGCACCTCACCTTTCATTTTTAGTGCTGCATTGTACCTGTACCACTGAGCCAGTGCTGCGAAATTTCTGAACTTGTGCACCATCATGGACAAGTTCACAATTGTGCAGGTGAATCGAACGAACCTGTATATGATGCCTCCGCATGCAATCAGGCAACACCTTCATGAAACCAGAATCCTGGACAAATGCTTGGCCATCATGATGCAGAACTGAAAACATATGTTAAGCTAAACAATCTGATTGTTTAAGAGTACTATTCGTTTATGCGAGAGTTTTCTGGTGCATCAGGTTTTTCTGCTTGTTATTATTGTTATCACATGGTGGCTGGACTGCTGCCGTTTCTTACACTGCATAACGGCAAGTGAGAAATGTGCCAGTATAGTTTCTGTGAAGTCCATCACTCGTTGCACTTGGCCAACCTTCCATGCGAGTTTAGTGGCAATGTATGCATAGCCATGCACTGCTAAGCTTGTGGTCATAGGTTTGCCGCCACATTTCGATGGGTGTGAAATGTAAAAAGACTGGTGTACTTTGATTTATGGGCACGATAAAGCTTCATGGGGGGTCGAAGTCAATCCAGAGTCCCCACTACGATGTGCCTCACAGTCAAATTGTGGTTTTGGAGCATTAAACTTCAGGATTTCCTTTTTTTTTGCCTTGCCAAACGCGCTGTGCTTGCTTTTGATATGGCACAGGCCTAGAGAGGGAAAGATCACAAATTGTTCATGGTAACAATATTTGGGGTTTTACGTCCCATAACCACAATATGATTATGAGAGACACCGTAGTGGAGGGCTCCAGAAATTTGGAACATCTGGTGTTCTTTAATGTGCACACGCATTGCACAGTACACGGGCCTCTTGCACTTCGCCTCCATCGAAGTGCCACCGCCGCAGCCGGGATCGAACCCGTGACCTTCGGGTCAGCAGCCGAGCATCATAACCACTGCTCCACTGCGGCGGACAATCAGAAGTTGTTGAACAGGGAATGTCTCCAGAGCCAATGTTTTAGCAACAGGATTTGTCTTCATTAGAGAAGCAGCAAATACCAGTCTTATAGAAATGTTGGCTCTATTCGTGTTCATTTTCTCCTGAGCTTCTATCTTATCGGATTTCTAGAGAGTGAGTGGGTTTTCCTGGATGGTTTGCGCTAGTTTCTCCCTCATTTTTATATAAATATTGAATATAGCTAACCTATTATAACTTAGTGTACGTGGCCGCTGCTGCAAGTGTTAACTCCATTTGGTATCACTCTGCAGGTTTTCACAGGTGGGCGACCACCACGCAAGCAAGTGGCATCAAGCTCATCTACGTTGGCCACTGGTGTCACCACTGAAGAAGGGCCCTCAGTTGCACGTAATGATGCACCAAACCGTTTTTGGGCTTCGCTGGAACCTTACTGTGGCCACGTAAGCTTGTTTTTGTATTGTGTGCTTACCATCGTAAGAGACAGTTCTTGTGATGTGTAGTGCTCATGTGTACAGTGGACAGTTTTAGCAGAGTGCTTATTGCGCTTCGCTAGTGAGGCTGGTGCCAGTTTGTATTCACTGAATTTTCAGAAGTTGACTGACACCTCGCTTAGCTTGAGATCTGGCTTAGTGGTGCATGCAAATGTGGTGAGTGGGATGAATGAAAATACAAAATGGCTGCAGCCACTGCTGCAAGCTGGTATGCCGATTCACTCAAGCTACTCCTTGAATCTTTTGATATGGTGCCCAATGTAACACATTTTTTGTGGCAAGAACTAAACACCAGTAGTGTGGTTGTAAGCACGATGACCTGTCATTGAGTGAGCAAATAGGAATACCAAGAGCCTTCGTCTTGGCTATTGTGCAACCTCACACCTTTATGGGATACTGGCATTTATGAGTAACAAAAAGTAAAATGTCATCTTTAACCCTTTGAGGGTCAAAGACGTACACGTATTTCATCCGGTAACTGCCACAAAATAGTCAAAGACGTACATGTATGTCATTGCCTGTATGTTTCAAACGTGTGCCTTTTCCTATCATTTCTCTTGATTGGCATGTGCTGCTACACTGCAGGAATATGTGGAAATCTTTTCCTTGCGCCGACGTCTCTGTTTTTTTTTGTAATGCTTTACTACAGCCGTGTGCTGGCTAGTTTGTTTCGTTCATTGGCCGGTTCTCACTTGTTGCACCCGCAAAACTGATGCCTTTCTGGTTTAGAATCTTTCAAAAGGTGACCGATTTGCAGGAGCTGACTGACACAAACGATGTTGCTGTGGTTGCATTTCCTGTTTCGGGGACTCACAAAAACCACTTCAGTCTCGTTGGTGATAAGACGAAGGAATATTATAGGTTTCGGGCTTGTTTTCGCTTTCTGGACAACTGCAAAGTTTTCTTCAGTGCGCTCACCCACTTATTTTGCTTTCGCTATGGAATTGAATGCCGGTTTCTCTGCCACAGGTAAGTATAGCGGCGATTCGGCAGTGATTCCTTCTATTTGCCACTCGAGTGCCGAATCAGAATCTGATTCTGTGAATGTCAGCCTGTCATACGAGGAGTTACTTACGAGTTAAGACGCTGATGTTGAGTGAGCGACATCTCAAATACGTGTGTGGCGAGACAATGCTGGCTGAATCAAAAGTGGGTTTTCTTCTCCTGTGTTTCCACTTAACGCCACTTTCCGCATTTATTTTTGTACATCTGTGAGCTACACAGACGTTTATTTCAACACAATTTTTTAACAGTCGTATAGCTTTCTCTTTCTTTTTTTTTTATTTGTCTTGCTGTGACAAATAAACCATGTGTATGTAACAACACAAATAACTTTTTTGGCACTTCCTTCATTGAATTTTGGCGTGCACTCAAAGTGCACGCCAAAATTCAGTTTTGTACAAGCACAGGAATGAAGAATGACGTCTAATGATTGAGACATGGCTTATCAATAATAGTGGTAGCGCATGCGTGAGTCAACCGTCAATTAAATTGCATAAAAAAGAAATGAAATGTCTACACAGTTGTCTTTCACGTAGACGCCCACGTGGGCCAAATTGATACAATGCCTATTGCCTGGGCACGCGCAGATAAGGTTTCATGCCTTCTTTCTTTCCCACCATTGTGCGCCTTTGCATTTGTGTCCGTGTTTGTACGACCAGTCCTTTAGAGTGAATACTTACCAATTAGCTCAGCTCTCTGTTATTCTAAACTCTTGGTCAATAATTTAATATCGCATTATTTATGTGAGCGACTTTCAGTTTCGGTTTTTGGGTGCTGAAACAGACAGGGACGTCACTGTCTGTTGTTGGATACAACTTTTGAAGCTTGTAGCATTTCCTCCTCAAAAAGTTCATAAGCCTGCACCTATTCCCGCGCACTCCAGTCTTGCATCATGAGCCATACAGGTGGTGACCCCACCTTCGGAGAGAATTGCTGCGTGAATTAGCTGGACTATTCCTTTAGTCACGGAGGCAATTGGCTTTCGTGCTTCAGTTGCCAGGGTGGGGCCTCTTCTGACTATAGGAAGCATTACAATGTGGTCCCACAAAGCTGTGATGCACACAGTGCTGCTTCGTCCTCTCTCACACACGAGCCCGAGCAACTGTCTGGATGCTTTCGACACTCGCTAAAATTCTCTAATAGGGAATTTCAGTGTGTACAGTATTCCAGTATACGCAGAGGTGTTTGCAGAACACTGGTTTACCAGACAATGGTACCGACACCTTGCAACAGTTTGTACAACGTCATTTATAGGCATGTGTCTTTGTTTTCAACTAGTGTCCTCGAAAAAAACTGTTTGGAATGGAAACGCATTCGAAATTTGCCTCTGCCGAATATTTACACCAGCAGAGAAGTGGAATAGATGATGTTTCTATAATAAAAATTCTGTGCTTTCCTGGTTTTATCTTACCGCCGCCAGATGCCCCCCACCTATTCGGCCTTTCATTTTTATGGCTACATTCACCAGGTATCGCAGTAACACAAAGAAGTGTGCGGACAAACTAAAATTGTGTCGTCTCGGCAGGTTTGCGTGACGATGCAAAGCACTTTGCAAAGTGCCAGCAAGCTTGGCTAGTTCGGTAGCACGCGGAGAAAAGTGAGCGAGTGTGGGTTAACAGCCGATGCTGCCTATGCTTGCCCAGTGCGGTTGTGCTGCGGGTCAATGCTCATTGCACGTCACTTTAAAGGGACCCTGAAACGGTTTTGACGATTTTGTACAAACACATTGAGCCAGTAGACCAAGTCCTAAGGCTCATTTACAGACTAATTTAAGCTCTCTGCGTACACTGTGTAATTGATTACAACGCTATAAAGCTGCGAATCGCTGCAGATCACTGCGGCTCGGCCCAACGCGTTTTCAACCGCCCCTCCCGAGTATGACATGCAGTCTGCGCACGATCTGATTGGCTGCGGTGTGCGCGCACGAAAAATTGGCTGGTAGGGTGGCGGCACCTGTCGGAGCAGATATCAACCCCTCCGCGATGTCTCTGTTGCCAGACGGCGTGCGTGCTGCCGGGCGCACTGGGGCTACGGTCTCCGAGATGCACGCAACCTGTCGGCGTGCAATCTCAGAGGTCCTCACTGGGCGAAGCTCAAATCGTCGAGTGTGCTCACATGAGCTCTGCGATCGCCAGCGATGCCAGCGTGTATCATGAGTTGAGGAGGCAAGGCAGGGGTAAGAAGGAGGGTATGATATAATTGGCCGTAGCCGCCTTGGTACACGGCGTGCAGCGAAATTTGTGGTGCCAATGGTTCGATTATGCTCTAGCCTAAACGCTGACAAAGCTTCAAATAACCGTTTCAGGGTCCCTTTAATGTGGAATGATGTCGCTAAAAGTTTCGTTACGCTTCCTACAATGTGACGTCGGTGTCAGTTGCACTTGCAGATGGGTCTCAATTGCAAGAATGAGCATTCAGGCACGCTCTGGCAGCGATTTAAAATATATTTTAAACATTTGCTGTGTGCAACACTTCGTACAGAGTGACTCTGCATACAGAAGAAGCCTGCAGCATACTTTTTATATCCTCAGGATTTGGTGTCTTATACCCCTGTCACACGGGCACCCGCGAACTTTGTTTAACTCCCTCGTCGTCATGTCAACGGAGATGTGGTCCGCGTCACACGGCCTCCCTTACGCCAAGGAAGATAAACGAAGCGTTTCGTAAACGAAGTTCGGCTTTCTCCGTTAACGTCGGAACGAAGTACTCTAGTTCTCAGTAGTCTGTAGGCCAGAAAAAACTCCGAGCACTAAATTGTCGCAGTCAGAACAATAATACATTTTGGGAATATTAAATGTGCTTTTGTTGCTTTACGCATTCATAACGTACGTTTTTTTTTTTTTAGTATTTATACGCACGCCAGAGTGCAGCTACCCTCCACCGTGCCTGGCGCGCCACCATTTAAAAATATTTCGTCCGTGCGTGTGGTTGTTGCAGCGTTTGCGTTTGCTCGTGTCGGCATGACAGGAATGAGTGCAACGCTCTCGCGTTGAGCATCACGCTGTTCGCAACGAGACGGTGTCTTATAGCGCGCACATTGGCTCTATCCATGGAGCCGATCGACGCCATTACCAATGCAATATCGAACCACTTCTTCACGTCTTCCACTTGGTCACTGATGACTGAAAACACAGAACAATATGTGAGCTCACGAGGCAATGAAACACAAGAACTTTTGTATGCGGGCTACAAAACTACCAGTCGTCGAGCAGCACGGCACATCCAGTAAACAAGCACGTTAGGCACAAGATGGCCAGCGTGGCTGTCACCATCGCTACATTTAGCGAATGCGTTTTCATTTGAAACAATTTTTAATGCTTTTTTCGCTTCAGACCTACTTAATAATGTTTTGTTGTAAAAACCGCTTAACGAAGATTCTCAGAAGATCAACTAGAGGTGCAATTGGGATACTTCTGCGAAAATCAAACAGCGCTGACTGGAGCCCCTCGTGGCATCGGTTACAACCTTGTCATTGCCGTGTGACACTGCTGCAACTCCGTCGCCGTCGAACTTCCTAACAGAGTTTTACGTACACGGAGTTTAACGAAGTTCGCGGGTGCCCGTGTGACAGGGGTATTAACCCCTTTAATGCTGGGCCCTTTTGCATGCCTCTGTAACATGTTTAGTGTCGTGTGAAAAGATGAAGACAGAACAACAGGAAGCACGCTATGTCGTGCTTTCTGTTTTTCTGTCATCATCTTTTCAGCCAGCACTAAACTTGTCAGTGAACCAACTTTTGATCCTATGGCACACCCATGTTTCTGCCCTTGCCCATGTGTAGTTCTAGCATTTTGTATGAGAAGCCAGTTAGTTCATGCTGTGCGCGGTCCAGCGCTGTGGGGTTCGTCTCTGATATGTGGCCACTCTGCAGGTGACGGCCGACGATGTGCGTGCCCTGGAAGAGCTGATGCGTGCCCGCGAGGAAGAGGCCTCGGAGTACCAGCGGGTGCCGCCCCTGGGCCGCCACTATGCCCAGAGGTGGGCACAAGAGGACCTTCAGGAGGAGCAAACCCAGGGAGCACGAGCTGCAGGTGGTGGAGCCCAGGGAGCAAGGTGCTGTTCTGGCCTTACTTATGAAACCCTGTTCAGTTGTAATAAGTTATGGCCAAGAATCGTTATAATCTTGCATCTAATGATAATGCACTCTCATTGCATCCTATATGCAGTCATATATCTGTTGCAGGGGCGTAGCCAGAAATTTTTTTTTGGGGGGGGGGCACCTCCTTGGTTTCGGGGAGGGCACCTCCTTTAAATGGTCATTTTTCGCTCTGTATGCCATGGCGAAAAAAAATTTCGGGGAGGGGGGGCACGTGCCCGGTGTGCCACCCCCTGGCTCTGCCACTGATCTGTTGCATTCAGATCTATTAAGAATTTGATGGGTGTTTCTTTTTTCGGGGAGCACTGCTTTTCGCTACGTAACCACTGTTGCAAAGTTCTTGTTTCAAAATTGAAAGCCTTTTCTTCTGTTTGTTTAACTAATGTGCACCCTTACCTAGGGCCTAAAGCTGTTAATGGGCACTTTCAAAATGAACAAATGAATGAATGTCCTGGCTGTGTGTCTTTCGATTATTTGGCGTACTCTCCTGGGGAGTGCGATCACCACCGATTATGCTTGATTTTACATTGATTATAAGTAAACATGTATAAACAGCCAGCAACTGTGCTTGTTTCTATCATTGTTGCCGGCATTTAAATTTTTTTTGCTGGCCTTTATTTTGCAAAATAAGAAGTTAGATTCGTGGCTCACACTTCTGGCCACACTTCGCTGTCATTATGAAGAGACGATATTGTCTTGGGCAACACCGCCAGAGACTAACAACGTGCAGGCTAGGGAACAATTTAATTTTTGCACTTAGAAAGATGTATTGCCATGAGGCAACTAAATACAAAACCCTTTGTTCTACTTAAGCAATTCTTGTTTTACTGAGGTTCTGTCATCGCTCACTGTGCAGGTTTTGTATCTAATATATCAATTAAAGTTCGAGAAGTTTATTGTAACTGATAGAAGGGCCATTGCGCACTGGAAACAAAGGTGCTTCTGCATCAAATACACTAGCACGATTGGCCGAGTAACCTGCGTTCTAATTATTTGCATGTGATTAAAAATACCCACTTACACCTGACTGTCACGACTAAAGCATACACAGACATCATCAGGGATTGACACCGTTGGCTCCATACCGAGAAGAGCTGTTACCACCGCTTGGTGCAAGCCTCGCCTGATTGTTTGCGAAACTTCTCGATTATTTGTAGACTATTCCGATAAGATTGCTTGCTTGACAAGAGCAGTCGAGTCCATTCTAGATCTAATGCAAGCAGCAGCGATACCTGCGGAATTTTCTGTTAATCGTGTATAAAGCAGACATTTTCCGCCGACGATCAGATTACTGATGGCCAACGACTGTGATCACTGCTGTCCGTGTACAGTGTGCATTGCTTGTACTTTGGCCTGCCTAGATTTCTGGGCACAAATTAGCCACAATCAAGAGTTTCGTCCATTGTTACTCCCGCCTTGTTCACTGTCACTACCAGTGACAATACAGTAAACTCTCGGTAAACGGAAATCTGTTAAATGGAACTGCTGCTTAAATAGAACAACTGCCTCTGATAAGATTGGTTTCGTACCTGTATTCTGCACCCCTTTTCATTTCTCTGTAAACGGAACTCCTGTTAAATGGAACATATTTTCCCAGTCCCTTCAGGTTCCGTTTAATGAGAGTCTACTGTGCTGGCACACATGCTTACTTCTTTTATTTTAATTTGATCGGGCTTTACCCACAAAAACCGGTTAGCACGACTCGTCGCAAGTTGCGCTGCAGTGTTTGGAAACTTCACGGTTGTTTCAGACTGTTCTGTTTAGATTATGTGTAGGACACGAGTAACCGAGTTAATTTTTCAGCTAACGCGGACACTAACGAGTCTACGTCCGTGCCTGCCGTTATCATTGTACAGCGAGTGTTGCTTGTGTGTTGGGAGTGTTACAACAGGCACAAAGGGGACCTTTGTCCCCATCGTGTCCATCTTGTGCCCTTTGTCCCCGTCCAAGGTGTGCTACCTCACCATATGGTATAATCTTCTGAGAACTTATAATGCAGTTCACGGCCTAAAGTTTGTCATTAATTCTCAGTCAGCTTGAAATCGTTCCTTTTTGTCTAAAAAAAATGATGCCATAAGCCCAAATGACTGTGCTATAAACCCAAAGTCCACGGCCATTGGCTGATTTGAGCATCGTGTACTGCATAATTCTCGATGCCGCCACATGCCCGCGATCATGCTGAAAGTAAGCCACGTCTTCAAAGAAAAGAAAAAGGAAGAAAAAGTGCCCAAGGTTATAATTCGCATGTGACGTAACGTCCTTCCCCCCATACTATCCGTCCCTGCTTAGCTTACAGCACGCTCATAGGGACGAGAGAAGAGAGAAAGCAATTACAAATGCACGCGACAAATTTCTGCATCTCCACTCGTAGTGGATTCTAAAAATTTTTTGCGACAGTAGATTCGTGAGGCAATAAACTCCTTTAATGAAGCCATTCAATGGTTACTTGGTAAAGTGTTACAGGGCCCCTTAAGTCTTTCTTTTGCTAGGCAAAAAGTTTGCCCAATAAAATGTTTCATCTTTACCGACTGCGTCCTGCTTTCTTCACTGTCACCACAATGTGACAATATCAGTGCTGGAGGTTGAAATTTGGCTTTTGTTCTTGTTTGGATATCCAACTTAGGTCTCCGCAGCAGACAAGGGGTAGCCTCAACTGCGACAATGCATCATCAGGAGGCAACAACAGCAAGGGAGGCGGCGGAGAGCCCCTGGGAAGCCTGACACAGAGGCTCGTCTCCTGCCTGCTGGAGGAGAACCTCTTGTGCCCTCCCCTGGAGGACAATCAGCTGGGGCCCCCGCTGGGTCCGAGCCCTGGCCTTGCTCAGCAGCTGGAGCGACGCGTGCGCCGAGAGCTTCGCGAGCACGGCCTTCTCACCGAGACCGACAACCCAGATGATCAGGTTGGTGTCAAATACGGCCTGATTTGCACAGCCACCAATAGCTTTGTCACGTCACGGCACCGGTGTCTGTCTTACAGGTATACTCAACAGTAATAGGAAAAAAATACCACTCGGAAGACTAGACTGTTCCTGCTAGCAGAGTTTATTTGACATAGTTTTGAAAGGTTGCATTTTTGGAGGAGAGTGAGCGCTCGGCGGCTGCACAACAGCACGCGCAAATCTGGGCATTGACGACCATGACATCAAGCATCCCCGCAGCAGATGCAGGTTGCACGTTTTCCTGTTCTGCTACTTCGTTTTCTCCACCTCTCCTTTACATCCCACTGTCCCCCCATTCACAAAGGCGCTGAGACGTGCCCCACCCACAAGCTTTGTTTGCTGCTGGTGCCATTTGCACTGGTTTCAGGGACTATGGTGGGAGAGCGGGTTGGCAGATGCGGGCGACAGATGGCCTGGTTGTCACGCTTGTTTCCAGGAGGGGATATCCTGAATGTTAGGGAAGTTGGGTGATGCTGTAAATATCACCAACACCCTATTTTTTGAGGGGCAGTGGCAAGAAAAATCTTTAATGAATGCCAGTGACGTAGTGTTTGCCAGCTGTGTTATTCTTACCTTGCTTTATCACTCAAATTACATTTAAAATTATTGAATTTTGGGTTGTTATATGCTGAAACTAAGAGGCGCGCTGCAGTGGGTGACTCCGAATTTAATTTGGACCGGCTGGAGCTCTGTTAAAGGGGTACTGACACAAAATTTCGCGGCTGAGATAGCCAGCGGGATCGATTCCTGTGAACATGCGTATATCATCTGCAAAATATCAACAGCGAATATAGCTTGGAAGGTATTTTACAGCAATTTCGAAGTTTGAATTTTGAAGGTATTGACACCATCAAAAGGGAACCCATGGGGAACCCCTTACTTCCCTTACATCACCTTGCTGCAGTCAATAAAACAAGTTATGATGACGTCATAGCCACCATTTTTATTTTGCCGTGTATGTTCCAGCAGTCATAATCCTCGGCGGCTGCTCGCGAGTTCATGGCCGCGACGCACGCGTTGAAAGTTTTGTGTTTGGCGACACTGCTGTCCCGTTTCCTGTTTGAAAGGACTTCTTGATGCGGACTGTGCGGAAGTGTGTCACAGTTCTGTGTGCCGACGTGGTCGAGAGCTGCACACGCTAGTTGGTGATAGTTGCACCCGGCGGCTTGTCGTTTTTGGAGCTCTCTCACACCGAAACTGAAACTGGTCGGTAATGAGGAGCCTGTAATTAATTATCTGTCGCGCGCTGCAGCAAACGATGTGCCGTGTTATGACTAACAGGCCCCCCAGCAACACATTGCAGCGAAAAAAATGTGAGGCCAAAATTTTTGTGTCAGTATCTCTTTAAAGTGCACCTGAATTAGGTACACAGGTTTTCTTGCATTTTGACCCCATCAAATCAAGACCATTGTGTCTGGGCACGGCCGCTGGATAAAAAAAAGCGCGCGGTACGGCCTGCCGCGTCGAGCGGCTTTCTATGGGAGAGCGCGTGTCTGGCGTAGTTGCAGTTGCGACCGCTGCGGCGCGACAGGGCGGGGACAGGAGGGGCGGGGAAACGGGTGGCGGCGGCTCCGTCGGGGCAGCAGCCGCAGCAAAATAGTTGGTGGTTGTCACAACAGTGACCCCACTCAGTTGTTCTAAGGAGTTTTTTTCAATCTCATTTATCGCAGTGATGACATATCAAATATTTAGTTGAGTACGCTCGCGTTATCTGGTTAAAAAAAGCCCATTAAGCTTCGATGTGCGCTTGCCGAGCTCCTGACATTTTTTTTTTCCCCCAGGACCAGCTTCTTGCTTTGCAGCTACAAAAAAGAAAAAAATCGACAATGCATGTAGCAGAATTATATGGCGCTGAATGTGCACGTGAAAAAGTGGTTGTTCTCTTTATGAGCATGTAATGCATCGTTTGTTATTTTAACATATTTTGATTTTCGTGACATTTCTTCAGCACCTTCGCTTTTTCTCAGCCGGAATGCCTCAGAAGTATTTTTTTTAGACATCTGACAATACACGTTCATATTTTTTATACAAAGTGTATTAAAAAAAACATAATTTGGATTTTTTTCATGTTATCCGATAAAGGATAGCTCGCCCAAAAGTAATTCAGCTTTGAATGCTGGATACTAGCGGATTTTACAAATATGGTCACGCGCTCCTCGTAACTTTGTTGAAAAGGCTGCGGAAGTATATATTCATTAGAAGTGGCTTGCAAATATCTTGACAGGTTTTAGTAGGACAATATCAACAAATATATATATATATATATATATATATATATATATATATATATATATATATATAAGGCCGATCACTGGGGTGACTAATATCTCGAAGAATGAAGCTGACAATAATAGACTACAACTCCAATTTTATTTAACTCAAGCAACAAAACCACGGAATGGCGGGATAAACTGAAGCTATATTATTCATGCGAGACTTTCGCTTCCCCAGTTTTTTTCGAGACGGCCGAATCAAATGATAACCACGTTTTCATATTTGCACACGTAGTAGCACGCAAAACCACGGTTGCTGTAGGGCAGTCGAATACACGTGCCTTCCTTGGAGCGAGCACAGGTGCCTTTGTCGACAATACATAGTAGAAAAAAGGAACAGTAATAGATGACAGAACCATGTGATGGAGACTGCCAGAAGACAAGTGCGTTGGTGTGCAGCCAAGATTCGCCAGTGCCTGTACAGCGGCTAACATCAAAAAAGACCAAAACGGATGGTTTTATGGTCGGTACAAACTGGAAGTAGACAGGGAAGCCAAAAGTTGGGCGCACAAGTTGGAGGCATAACAAAACAACTATAAAAAATAACGTAAAAATGTAAACAGAGATGGGTATAGCAAAGCGTTTACCCCCCCCCCCCCCTTTTTTTTTTGTCTACCATAGCTCTTTCGAAAACGACCCGCCTCACTTTGTCCCGGTGAGTGGCTCTCAACGTGCGTGTTGGCTGCCATGCATACTTGTTTAAAATAAACCCTTGTCATCGCCCACCAGCCGCTTTTCGGCACTTTTTTTGTCTCCGCATGTTTCGCTGAGGTAAGTTTGAGTCTGTGTGCTGTTCCGCAAATGACTACAGCGGCCATGCACGTGCTTTTCATGACAACGAACATCAATACCACATGGCATTACGGGGCAACGCACGACACCGCAACGCGACAGCGTTCGGAAACAACCGGAACCAATGACAAAGGTACCGCGAGCTGAAAGGCGGAAATTAGAAAAAAAACGAGAGATAAGAGAAAACGGGAAGGTGGTGTCGCGGCTCCTGGATGCAACAACGTTTGCAGCCAGCGGCAGCGGTGGTGTAAATGTAAACATATGCTTGCCGGATACGGGATGGAACACCTTTTTTTTCTGTCTGTGTGTGCGTAGCGGTAATTACCTGATGGGTACACGCTAGATGGATTTTAAAAGAAGATTTCGGGCGTCACACGAAGACGCACGCGCTCAGTCATAACTGCCGCAAGCACACTGCGCATGTGATTCCGCGGGCGCTCGCGAAACCCGTCCCCCCTTGGTGGCGCCGCGGCGGTGGTCCGGTAAACTAGACCTGTCACGCCGGTTTCGGAGCACGCGGCAGGCCGTACCGTGCGCTTTTTTATCCAGCGGCCGTGGTCTGGGAATCGAACCTGCGCCCTTTATGCTTAACAGCGCAACTCCATAGCTACTGAGCTGTCATGGCATGCAAATCTTCCATTCATCTTCATCTGCCCAATAAGGTCGTCATTTGTAACCCCTGTAAAATTCCTGGCTGTTGCCATGTTTCAAAAGCAATTGCACGTTGCTATCTGCTATTTCTCGCATCGCTCACAGAATGAAAATGAAGCTCAAATTCATCAAGCAGCACTTTCTAGAACATTGTTGACATTATCATTGATGTGATTGGATTCAGGAAAAAGTAAAGAAAGAAAAGAGTTAGCAAATTTGCGTTATTAGACTTTTTTTTTCTTTTTTGCAGCCAGTCTTCTTACCGTATTTACTCGAATCTAGGCCGCCCTCGATTGCAGGCCGACCCCCTAAATTCGCGAGGCCAGGGAAAAAAAAAAGCTTACCTCAAATGCAGGCCGAATGAAAGAAACGGCGTTTCATCGGCAGAAAACCCAGCATTTTTATTGCATAAGCGCACATTCTTTTCGTGCGAGCTGAACTCGTGCTGCGATCGCAGGTTTAAAGTTTTCTCCGCGTGCAAAACGACGCTGTAGTGGCACCGCTTGATTGGTGACATCGCTTCAAAAGCACATGTAGCGCAGGCGTTTCGCGAGCACGTGGTTAAGACGCAGCACTTCCAGAATTCTACCTATGCGACTGCACTAAACGATCGCTTTCAGAAAACGGCGAACTCCGCGCTCTACGCACTGCGCCACCGCGCGCGCCTGTCGCGTCTGCACGCAGGCGGGAGGTGGAGAGGAGGGGGGGAGGGGGGGGGTCAAAGTGCGTGGTGATCGCCGGCGCCGCAATCACGTGACACGATCCACTTTTGCCAGCATGAAATCTTGCCGGCTCGACAACCCTCGCTGCTTGAACTTAGGACTGCGAGATTTCGTAACTATGGACAGTACGAAGCAGACAACGCGGTTCGCCTGTGTAGCCACGGGGACCACCACTCCGCTCGTCACCGTGCAACGCTGTCCGCAGGATGTCGCGAAAGTTTTCGAATAGCGTACGCCAAGTTAGCGGGTGTTACGGGCGTAGCGTTAACGTAAGGGCGCCATATGAGTTTTAGAATAGCGTCTGTCCCCCCACAAACGATGACGCCGCTAAGGGGCTTTGCGGGCCGTACGCTATTTCGAATTTCCTGTGGCCTTACCGCAAATGCTAACGGCGGTTAGCGTTATGACGCATGCGCAGTGACAGCGACCGCAATGGATAGCGTATGCAATCGAAAACTCCCTAATGAGCCTCGGACGCGCAGGCAGAACCGCCTGCACATGGCAGCCTGAGATCGGCACATGGCGAGCCGTCATGCTGCTAGCGTGGCCGGGCCTTTACGTATGTGGCGGCTGCGGTCAAACCGTGGTACTTGAATCTAAGCCGACCCCCCCACTTTCGCACATCGTCTTTTTTGAAAGAACATCGGCCTAGATTCGAGTAAAAACGGTATGTTGAATGAGTTGTGTTGATATTTTTATAAAAAATCTCAAAATCGACCCAGGAAACGTTTTTTGACCTACTTTGCAGGTCTTTATTTCAGAAAAGGCGTACGACAGAGCGGCGAAAATTCCGCATTACGTTCTCAGAATGCTTATTTATCAAACTGCCAAAGTTTGTAATTATATCACTTTTCAGTAAAGATATACGATCGCGCTAACTTCAAGAAAACAACATACAGTGGAAAATTCTGACGACGATTAAAAAAAAAACCCATTTTTTATATTTCTTAAAATTTCCCCACTTATTCTCTTGCACATCAGCTTTCACAATCAATAAAAACATGTTGCATAATTTTGTTTCACTTGCATTTACGGCCCATCGAATAAGGCCCTTGCGCAAGGATAGCAACTGTAGATCGGACTTCCTACACGCTAAGTGTATAGAATGCAGGCCTATACTTCAGTTTCTTAAAAGCCAAGCAGCACTGAAATAGCTGTCGGCTGCACTGAGGACGCCAATTTCGAATGATTTGGTCACGGGAGCGGCCATGAGTGCGGGGTTACCAAGCAGGCGCGCGCGCAAAGTCCGGTGTGTTCCGGTGCAGTATAAGGGCTCGTTTTCGTGTCCTCAGACGGATAGATTGCGATACAGGCGGGGGTAAATTCAACGTATGTTCATTGGAGCGTCGATCTTTTATCCGCCCTTTGCTCACATCGCAGCCACGCGCTGTTAACACGGTGGAGATAGAAGTGCAGACGTAGCAGACATTGTTTGCATGATTTGTGTGTTCAAAGTAAATGCAAACAAAAGCACGTCTATAATACGAACTTGTATATTTAAACAAAACCGTTACGAGGTGACTGATGTAACTTGGACACGGCTGTCGGGATTTCAACGTACGTGCTTGGCGCGTAAACAGAGGCAATCGGCCAAGGTCACAGATTCGATGGCTGTAGCTCGAGTTCCCCGGCCGCATTGAGCGCCCACACAGGAAACACTTCACGGCATCGACGTGGAAGTTGAAATTTGACTGCGTTCCCTCAGTGGTGCTGATGTGGAAGCCAACGTTAGTGGAAGCACCATGAAAACTCTGTCAGGAAGCTGCTAGCGGTCGCTTCACGCACGCGGACGACAGCCGCTTTCGCCAGAGAAACTGCGCTGCGCCAACTGATCTCAGTGGAAAGCATAAACGTGGTGCTCCAGCGGCCAAATCAAAAGGGAACAAACGCAAAACTATAGGCAACTGGATGTGCCTGCCAACTCAGATGACGGCAGCAGATGGCGTGTAGTGGCCATGCGCACGGTCTGCTGCTCAGACTTCATTCGACTCCGATAGTCTTGCTTGCACTTTGCTCTGCTCCTGTGCGTCCTATGGAGGCAAAGTATAGCTCTGAGCGAGAGTATTGTGCAAACTACCTTTCGAAGCACAGGAAGCTCATTTTTAAAGAAACGAAATTTTCGCAGAGTTACGATCACTCCTTGATGCCGCAGTGCATAAGAAACCTCACGCGTACAACATTGATTTCTAATCATTCACTCGTGTCTCTCACAGTTAATTTTCAGCGTTGAGATGTAATTACTCGATAAAATATGATGCCAAATTGAAAAGCCATAAGTGATCACAAATGTCATACAATCTTCAGACCTACAAGGTGCACTCAGTCTTGCGCATGGGCCTTATTCGACGGGTCGTAACTGCAAGTGGAACAAAATTATGCAACATGTTTTTATTGATTGTGAAAGCTGATGTACAAGAGAATAAGTGGGGAAAATTTAAGAAATCTAAAAAATGAACTAGAGTTCTTAGTTGGGCTAGTTGGTTTACGATCATGGCGGCAGAACAGCGCAAAAACGGGACAGTGTCCTGTGTGCGTCTCTGTCCCGTTTTTGCGCTGTTCTGCCGCCATGATAAAAAATGGGCTTCTTTTTTTAATCGTCGTCAGAATTTTCCACTGTATGCTGTTTTCTAGAAGTTAGCGCGATCGTATCTCCTTATTGAAAAGTGATATTATTATAATCTTTGACAGTTTGATAAATAAGCATTCTGAGAACATAATGCAGAATTTTCGCTGCTCTGCCTTTTCTGAAATAAAGTCGACGAGGGTGGCGATGCGGGCTTGTTGGTTGGTCATACTAGAATGAGTTGAGCGCATACGAGGACACGGACAAAAGAAGGAGACATACAACCACTGGCGCCAGTGGTTGTATGTCTCCTTCTTTTGTCCGTGTCCTCGTATGCGCTCAACTCATTCTAGTCTGAAATAAAGACCTGCAAAGTAGGCCAAAAAACGTTTCCTGGGTCGATTTTGAGATTTTTTATAAAAATATGTACACTACCCAGAGAAACCAAAAATAACTGAACGCAAGCAAAAACATGCATATATTTAGCTAAACAAATTTGAAGTACGTAGCTTTAGTATATTTTGTGCAACTCATCACCAAAGTCGGGGAAAACAGCAGAGCAGATAAGCGTGGCACTCCACCTCTTCATCATTATTGATTTTCGGTGCTTCGAAAAAAATTTTTTCAGCAAAACCAATTGCGGGTCTCTTCTTTAGACTCACCAGGCCACAATATATAAAATTTTGAAATAAATTTAAGAGGTTGTCCGGCCATGCTTTGTTCGATCTTACGTAGAATCACCCCCCCCCCTGAAAAAAAATTCCTGGCTATGGGCCTGGCGATGATGCCTGCACGGAAATACACGGGAGCGTGATGATGGCTACTGATGAACGCGCCGGTATGTCATCGCGACAAATCTACCAACGATAAACATCTTTAAGAATCTAAATCAAGCACTGCCTGCTCGGCAGTACGTGTGACCATAGTCCCTCAATAGCTTTTCTGGTCATGAAACCGCCGCCTCAGTTTAATATAGAGCCAACGGCGGCCGCTAGGGGCGCCACAGTAAAGGAAAGGCCACCCAGCGGAGTGGCCGCCACAGGCGACGCTTGCTTTTTTTTTTTCGCTGGCACGTCGCGGCCGAAAGCCCCGCTCCTTTTAGACAATATCTGCATTCTCTTTCATCGTACCAATCATACGAATTAAGCTTGGAACTTTGAGAACGTTTTCGTAACGAACACAAGGCGCATACAAAAAGTAAACAATCTCAAATTTAGCTCGCTGCCCAGTGTGACAGCAGACGACGCACATAGACCATTTTGTAACTGCGAAATTTGTCTAGTTGGCCCTACAGGCGTCAAATAAAAATAAACCCTTACGTGACTGTGATGCGCTGTACAGAGAATTAGATATCAGCAGCGTTAATATTAAATGCATGACAACCTGAGCTCAAGGTCGAGAACTGTTATTTCCAGAACTTCTGATGGCACGCGTGTCGTTCCAGCGGTGCTGACGGCCTATTTTTACGTAACAAAAAAAAAAAAAATTAAAAAAAATAAAAATGTTCTAGGGCGTGAGCTTGCATTTGCTGGTAATCTAGCTATTTGAAACAGATAAATCGGCAGATCGTAACCGTCAATGAAACGGTTTTCTGATGGCAACTGCTGTCGTTTTCAGGCTGCGAGAACTTTGCTAGTTTTCGTGCGTATCGGTCGAATGCTACGACAGTTTTTTAACGCGATTTTTGTGGTCAATATCCCCAATGAAAGTCGCATGGATTAATATCTCCGATTCTGTATTGCGCTTCTTAATATTTATCTCGTACGAGCAGGGTGACGAGGATTGACGCGCGATTGCATTGAGTACCATACTTCCTTGGCGAACCAGGACGCTTAATAGGATTGTAACCGCGACCTTTCTTCGAAGAAAATGAAGCCGTGCAAATGCTTATGACCGAGATATAACAGATAATTATCGCCCTCACTCAGCACTGGGGTAGTGTAGAGTTCAAAAGACGTCTCAAATGATTGTTGACACAGGCATCTTGCATCTTTTTTTTATTTGTTGTTGTTGTTGTTGTTGTTGTTTTTAATGTTACAATAAGTAGCTAATGGCTCATTGCACACGACGGCTCCCCCCTTGCACACGATGGCTCCCCCCTTGCACACGATGGCTCTCGAGGTTGTTTCAGTGCTTATCAAAGTTTCAGAGGTCGTGACTTCCGATTCGTAAAGTACGCTGGCAGGCCGCCGACCACGAGGAATGGCGTTGGCCTGAGTCGCGGCTTGTCTCTAGGCAACGATATGGTGTCACCGTTTATCGTGAAATTGTGCACATGGATGATGCCCATTGAATCAAAGTGCTCAGCACACACACGCACATACTATGAATCAATGTGGAAGTCGTCCGTTTCTTGCCGCCCTATGGCTCACCTCGAGTTCTCGAACTTTCCACGAACACTTTGCACACACACACAAAAAAAAAAGACACCTTTTCAGTAGTGCTCGGCACCTCAGTATGCAGCACCTGAACGGCATCGTCAGACGAACGTGCAGCTTCAACTGTTTAATACCTGAACTTGGTCCTTATCCAAAAAGCAATCACCGATACAGAGTACACGTGCAAACTTTCGGCTCGCGCCGGCCGCATGTGCGGTCTCTACGGAATCAAACCGGAGGGGCGGAGAAGCGTGGCCTCTGAACGACGGTGGCGCTGCGGTGCGGCTGCTTTCCGTGCCATATCAAGCTCCCCCATAGCGTGACGGCGAAGTTTCGTGACCAGAAAGAGTATTGAAGGACTATGGTGTGACTTAGCGGTTGAGCGCTGTTACTGCTCGTGTAAGCATACTGTAAGTGTATCGAACACACCGTTCCGTGCCTAGACCTTGTGTGCGGTACTGCTTCAATAAAGTGTGTATTGCTCGTGGAAATGAAGGCAACTCGCCGCCGCCGCCGCATTGGTCCGACAAAATACTCATTGCACCTTTGCACGGTCCGGTGCTGAGCAAGCGCGAAGAAAAAATGTCACTGCGCAAGGGTAAGTGCACGCGTACGTTACAGCGAGCGGCGCTGACGGAGTGAGCTTAGTAGGCGACGCACTGCACGCAACTAGCTGGGGACGCTCAGCTTGACAAGCGTATCATGTGTAGCTGCGCCGGTTTTCGCTAATGGATCGCTGCAAAAATGTACGCGCACACGTCGACGAAAGCCTGATGAGTCGTCCATCAGCATAGTTCCGAAATTCATAGTTCTGTTCCCTGGCATAGTTCTGAAATGGTTTGATGGTAGCGCTCGATCATGCGAATGAGCTGAAATGTTTTTCCGCGCAATGGCAAACAAATGGCAAATGGCCATGCACTTCTGGTAACGTTGCAATGGTGTCATCACATATATTTTTCTGTTGCTAACGGCGGCGCACGTAAGGTGACGGAAATTTGAGGCAGTTATTGCGTAGTTAATAGACCCTTTAGAAAATTCAGCGCCACCTATCGAATGAAACCGAAAACATGTTTTTCCGCCATGTTTTGTTCACCCACGGCGATGCGCGCAGCTGATATGAGTGCGCGATAATCGCAGCAGGCAGTTCTGACTCGCTGCAATCCCTCTTGCGTGGTTTTCTGTGTACGGATTTGACCAGTAGGCGAGCCTTGGCAATGCCGTCGTGTTGCTGTGTTCCCTTCTGCAGCCAAGAGTGTCAGAGATGAACATGGAAACAAGGTACTACAGTTGAACCCCTTTATAAGAGGCATACTCCGAGCAGCAATTATTGCCTTTTATATGAGGTGTCTGTTATAAGCAGGGTACCACGTAGGCATTTTCTTATCAACCCTCATTTTACTGTAGGCACACTGGTGTCTCTTACACCCATTTGTCTCTTATATCAGTGCCTCTTATAAAGGGGTTCCACTGTACGTGCGTTAGCCTATTCGCGTACTGAAGTAGTGAGTGTTTACTTAAAAAAATGCGCCAGGAGCGTACCATCAGACGCACGAACATGTGCTAGCTCGTGCTTACATTAGACCTAGTGTAATGGGGTATGCGATATGGCTGATAACTGCGTTCGTACCGTTTAATATACTGTTCAGTTATTTGTCGCCTCTTCGATAGCTGGACCTGTACGTACGTATGGCTGGACAGCCGTGTCACACGGGGCTCTGCTCATTGCGATTAAGCTGGATATGGATGAAATTTATGCACAGCGATTAGCTACCTTCCGCAGCTTGCCCCAAGGAGTCAACTACGATCAAGAAGTAAGATCCAGATCAGGCCCCATCGCGATCAGTCGTGACACCCTTGCGGCACGATAGAAACAGTGTCGCCAGTACTTCGTTTTCTCTGGCGGAGGGACGAAAAACGTTTTGAAACTCGCGTGGAGCAGAAATGTACACCTTGCGGCGAACTTAATCATGTGAGTTGCGTCAGAGATGAACTCGGAAACAAGGTACGCGCGTCTGTGCGTTAGCCTATTCGCGTATTGAAATAGTGAGTGCTTAAAAATGCGCCAAGAGCATGCCGTCAGATGCACAAACATGTGGCTCGTGCTTACATTGGACCTAGTGTAATGGGGTATGCTGTATGACTGATAACTGCGTTCGTACCGATTAATATACTGTGCGGTTATTCGTCACCTCTTTGATAGCTGGGCCTGTGCCCTGCTAGCAAACCACTGCTTACGATGCGACGCTTGCTCAATCCACTGTCGCCCTACAACTATCACTGTTACCGGTCAGCATTGCCGGTGCAGGTAATAGCTATGAAGGGCATGCACGCAGCGCTTTCGCTACCACGCGCATAGCTGACAACCTGCGTTAGTGGTGACCGTAGGGCCTTATAAGCACACTAAATCAGTTAAAGAACCTATAAATTGTCGCATTTTGCCGCCACAATGTTCGTACTAGTGCGAATTGGACACTACGCGTATATTTACGTACAGTGAGCGGCGCTGCTCGTACAGTAGCCAAGCATATATGCGAAAAAGCGCCGTACTACACAGGAGATGCCACATTACTACACATCATGCCGCACGTCGCAGCGCCACTTGTAGCTGCGATGCGACATGCGGCTCGAGGGGCCAGACACGCTCTGCCTGGCGCAGTATAGATGTCAGCACTCCTTTCAGAAAAGTTGTCGGGAATAACCGACAAGTCCGCAAGCCACTCGAGGCTCTCGCGAGACATTGTCGACGTGCGTTGCTACTTCTTGCTGCCGCCGCCGCCCCGCCTGTAGCACCGCCGCCTCGCACAAGTGAACAAGATATGGCGGCAGAGCTCCCGACCCATGTTGCCAGACTGAATTTTCTAAAGGGTCTATTACGCTGCGTTCCCGACAGCACCTTTGGGAATCCGTCGTACGCGCATCACACTTGCGCGGCAGCGTCTCCTGCCATCAATCCTCCGTAACTGCGATCTTGCTGCCAGTGCGCCGAAGGCAGTTGCAATGCGGCAAAATAGTGCCCTCGCTGCCGGGATTTGTGGCTCCGTTAAAAGAAAAAAAAAAAGGGGGGGGGGGGTGCGCAATTGGGGCAGGGTGTCTTTCTGTCACTCAACAGTAATCATCTATCTCGCGTGCTTTCCTTGCGTTATCACCGCGCGCCCGGTACTCCTTGGTCACGATTGTGCTTGACAGAGCACTTGATAGGAAAATGGCAATTGCGTAGTTCCCGAGAAAGGGAACGGAAGCAAGCCAGATAACGAGTATTGCTGTGTAGTTGCCCAAGTACTCCTGTTTGCCTTAGTGTCTCGACCGTTGAGAACGGGGGCGTAAATCAAAAAGAAAAAGATAAAATCGGGAATCGTACATGCCAAAACTAACAGTGTGGGAACCCGGATAAATTGTGACCACCTAGGATGCTTTAATAATCGCTTCGAATTAAGTACACAGGCGTTAACTGTTACATTTCACCTCATCGGAATGCGGCTGCCATGGCAGGAATCAAACCAGCGGCGCCGTACTCACGAGTCATCATGGCAGGTACAAAAGCTTTTTTTTTTGTAATAGTGCTACCACATAAAAAAGAAAAAAAATAGAAAAAGGTTTGTTCAACGTGTGAATTGAACCCAAGACATCACAGTCAGAAGCTCAACTTATTAGCACAGCCATATGCTTCCTGGCAAGTGCAGATGGCGGCATTTTTTTTGTGCAGTAACAGACTAGAATAGCTAACTGCTGTTTTCAACATAAATATATGGTAAAGTAAAAGACTGCTGGTGAAAAAAAATCGCATCTCTTGATTATTCGATATTCGATTCGTATTAGAAAAATTTGATATTCGCACACCCCTAGTAAATACCCATAGCTTACTCTGAGATGAGAATCTGAATGAGGGGTGTTGCTGAAGCCGATGTTTTGACAAGTGGTCCTGTCTTTTTCGAGTTGCTGCCTTGACAAAGAAAAGATGATTTGTTGAAACATTCGCTCCAGCGACACCCGTCGTTCCAGAATTTCTCATCTCTTCAAACTTCCGTCTTCCCCTGAACGTCTGCCTTATAGCTTACTCTTCTCTTTGTATCAGAACTTTCAATTGGGCGAGTTGGTGTGGTTCCATCTTGAACGAAAATTAGCGCGACGAAAACGAGGACGAGAATAGAAAATACAGACTGCTTCTCTTTGTGTCTTGTTTTGAATGTTGCATTAAAGCAGTCTATGATTCACACTAATCCTGCGTGCAATTGCCTTCCATCAACATAGGTCTTGGCCGAGCTACGGAGATGCCAAGCAGAGCTCCGGAGCATCAGCAACCGGAACGGAGCTCAGCTCAATGCGCTCCTGAGACGTGCGCGTGAGAGCCTCGCCCAGCAGGAACTGAACCGTCGCTTGCGGGTGGCTGATCACGAGCTCCTCGACGCCTGGCGACGGA
This sequence comes from Rhipicephalus appendiculatus, assembly GCA_030522465.1. NCBI lineage: Eukaryota > Metazoa > Arthropoda > Arachnida > Ixodida > Ixodidae > Rhipicephalus > Rhipicephalus appendiculatus. The sequence goes on along the minus strand of JALIZH010030874.1, from coordinate 799,919 downwards.
TGGCTCAGGCACGGCAGCGCAAAAAGACACCGTCCAAAAAAGACCGTGACCTGGCTGCAAAGGCGTTGCGCGATCGCCAAGCCCTCCTCAAGCAGCGACCATCATCTTTGCAGCGGTAACCCTCCTTCGAAAAGAAGTGCCAGCGGCTCATCGATCTATGTTTCTAACCATTTGAACAACCTCTGTATGTTTGGCTACCTGGAATCTTTCATCGGCCTCGTGGCCTTTAGGTTATAAGAAGCTACAAGAGTGGAGGACGCCGCGTCTTCACTGAGCAAAGCATCTAGGAAAGATTGAAAGTTCTATGAGAGAGTGTGAGTGCCATCGTAAATTGCAACATAGTTTCCCCACTATTGCACTGTAGACAAGTCCTCAAGCTTCACCCACAGTCAGAATTCAAGACACATGGCCAATGGCACATCACGTTGCAGCAAGAATTAAAGGCAGTGAAGGAGCGTATCTGCAAAATATGGTGCTGGCATCAAAACACGATGTACTGGAACATTTGAGTTATCACTAGGCATTTTTTATGCCTCCTTTTTGTTGTGTGTGTGTGTGTGCGTGCGTGCGTGTGTGTGTGTGTGTGTGTGTGTGTGTGTGTGTGTGTGTGTGTGTGTGTGTGTGTGTGTGTGTAAGTTCATTTGCATGCAATGGATACAGCCATGTTTTTATTTTCTGTTCAGTTCCATCACACTATTGTAAAACACACAAATTTGTTTGTGTGTGAAAGTTCATTGGCAAGTGGTGGATACAGCTAAAGCTTTTTCTCGTCATTGTCATTATTGGAAAACATAAAAGGCAACATCACCATACACAGACTTGAATTTGTCATTCCTTCTAGTTTGCACTCTGAGCTCTCTATTAATCTCAAAGGGTTTGTTCCACGTAGCGTTATCAAAAGTTTGCTCGCAGGCTAACTGGAGTGGCTCGACAGCTTTCTGTCTCTGTCAGCTGGTTGCATCTTGTGGGAACACGCTATAGAACATGCCTGGATGTCAGAATTGTTTCAACCATGTTGAAGATGCATCAACAATGCACTAACGGCTCTGTAATGTACTGAGAACCGTACAGTATATGGTTCTAATGAAAGGCGACTAGTTCAATAATGATGAACAGCCAGCAAAAGTCTACGGCACAGGCCTACGTAACATAACTGGAGTCGTCTCTATGAAGGGTAGAAACTTGGGCATGTTGGTCGTTCATAAATAATATAACAGCGCAACAGATGAGGACTGACAAAGTAACACACACAGCGGTGTGTGTTATCTTCGTCAGTCCCTGTGTGTTGCGTTGTTATTATATTCATTAGAGTAGTCTCATAAATGCCTTGTAAATGTTTTGCCATCTTTTCGGTTAACCTTTTATAACCTTCATAAATATGGCTCTCAAATCAGTTTATATTTAGCCCCACATGTAAGCTTCCTCTGCAGGTGTTGTGGTTGCTCACTGTGTTTTCTGCACAGCTGTGTAGCAAAATGACAAACCACTCCTGTATTCAGAGATTGATTCAGAGAACTGGCTAGATTTATTCAGAAAACTGATGTGTGTTCAATATGCTACAGACGGCTCTGCTATATGTGGTTTGGCTTGCGTTAAAATCATCATCAAGGCTCTCGAAGAACATGAGGAAGAAGACTTGTCTTTAATTGACAATGTACTTGCCTTTGGTGCTTCGGCTCTGGGCTTCAGCCACAGGAACGCTTTTGATGCCGTTAGTAGATACCTTCATGAAACAAAACGGATGCGACTCTAAATCCCTACTTGTATAAGTATTATTATAGCAGTAATAAGATATCTCAAAACAGAAAATTTGTATTTTTTTTGTCTGTTACTGTAATTCTAATCAAGACCGGAAGTATAGTGTCTGATCTGAATAATTATTGCACTCTTCCCGTTTTTAGGTATGTTTTTTCTTCCTATTGTTATCAATATTTAATCCTTGAAATGTCAAAAAAAATTCATATAATCAGTTCTTGGCCAATCCCCCCTGAGTGGGTATGAGCCATGGTAGAGGCATCATCATCATCATCATCGGCGCGAGCGCTGTTGTGCCAGTTGTGCCGCTACCCTGCCGGCCCCGACCACCGACGCCAGCCGTCGTTTTACGCGACTGCAAATCCACACTCCCGAGCGGGATGAACGGGAGCGACAATAAAGCCCCGCGCACATGCGGTGCCGCCTGTCCGACGCCATGCTGATCTCGTCAGGCCGGGGTTACCCCACCCAGGTGCGACAGGTGCTGTCAGCGAGCCATAGACTCCCCAACAGGGTCACCAGAGCGGTCATTCACCATCCTCGTGGTCCTATGTCATCGACGGGGTACTGACCCTTGGAGGCGCAGGCGTGGCCATCATTGTGCGCCAGCAAGCGGTGCAGGATTGGTAGACCTTTGGCCACCGCGTGGAGAGGAGAATGTTGGGGTGGACCCCAACCTTCCAATTTAATCCGGCTCATCAACGAGTGCCGTGCCTGTTCACGAAGACCGTCAACATGTAAATACTCTGTACAAAGTATTTTCGGTCTTCCAACTCGAATATACGAACAGCGCAACAGACAAAGAGAGAAGAAGGTAACAACACACAGCGCTAACTTTCAACAATGATTTAATAGCGGAGCGATGTACAGGCGCAGCCACTGTTAAAGGGAACACTTGCACGCAGAGCATGTAGATTTCATTTTCTTGCATAAAAACAAGGGCTTAGATTTGCATAAGGCTACTGGTGGTTGACAGCTCAGACTCTTTCCGACAAACTAGTAAAGCGCACGTTCAATGTTTCCCCATCCACTTGCAGTTAGGGGGCCAGCAATAAGAAAGTTGCTCATTCGAGTGTTACCTCTAACAGCGGCCGCGACTACATATATGTGTGGAAAAAAAAAAAGAAAGGGCATGCTTAGAAGGGTGCAGTTAACAACCACTGCGATACAATGCCAGCAAAACTCTTGTCACTTGTTGATTGAGCAGGAAAACAGTACACAACTTAAAATTGATCGAGATACGCAATCTCTTTTTGCAATAGCGCAACTGATGGGGAACTTACATCCATCGTTGGGTAGCGCACAAATCGACAAAAGACGAAAAAGAAGAGGACAGGGACAAGCGCTGGAACTTGCACATGCACCGTCGAACTTACTTATGTGACAAGCCTCAATTATTTCACGCGTGGCCTACGAGTGGTGCTTGCCCATCACCTCGCAACGATCAAAGACGGGCACGCAGCCGCCGTCACGGCAGTGAATTCCGAGGTGTCCTTGAACCGCTTTGTGCACATTGTTCAAGGACACCTCATAACTCACTGCCATGACTGCGGCTGCGTGCCCCTTTTTGAGCGTTGCGAGGTAATAGGCAAGCACCAGGGGCGTAGCCAGAAATTTTTTTCGGGGGTGGGAGGGGGGGGGGATTTGAACCCCCCCCCCCCCCCCCGTTCGTGTGTGCGTTTGTATGTGTGCGTGTATATATACCCAAGCAAAACTAAAAAATTTCGGGGGGGGGGGGGGTTTGAACCCCCCCCCCCCTTCCCCTTGGCTACGCCACTGGCAAGCACCACTCGCAGGCCACGCGTGAAATGAGGCTTATCACATAAGTTTGGCGGTGCATGTGCAAGTTACCCATCAGTGCACAATTTAGCTTAAATTAAAACGATCAGGAAATCAACATTACCAAAAAGCAAGCAAACGTTAAAAACGAAAAAGAAAACCGAAGAGCTGACGTTATCCAAAAGCTGTAGAGATAGTATCTCAGTAAAGTGTGCTCTAAAAATGAATGCGCAAAGCGTAACAGGAGCAGTGGCGTCGCGGTTGAACATCAGCTTCACGAGCTGAGGGTGCCGGGTTCGAATCCTAGCGCCGACCGGTGACACACCGGGTTTCTATGAGGTGCCGCAGAATACAAATACATGGGGTGTGTGGCTTCTCACCGCCGAATGGCGGCCCTCGGACGTTTTTGGGTGGAACTTCGGGGCACCAAAGCACACTTAAAAGAAGCGGCATTCGCCGCTACTGTGGGAGGCACCGCATATTCACCGCCAGCGAAAACTTAGGGGAAACCACGCGATCGACAAGCCAAAAAAAATATAGAATTTTTTTTTCTTTTGGCGGAAAGACAAAAAACAAAACAGGGGAGTCGGTGGCACGGGATAAGGGCCACAAGGGCCAGGGCCACGAGGGCCAGGGTCTCCGTGCCACACCATTAGTTCCTCCCCCCCAAGCGCCTTAAAACTTCCAACACTGCCGAGCACCAGGCTTGAATGAAGCGCGCTTGTCCCTATGATGCGGTAGGTACCCGCCGGCAGATTTTGAGACAATAGTCAGTTTCTGCCTACCACTGACAACGGCGGATGCTCAGCTTGTGTACCGTTGCCTGTGGTGGTAAAGGCCCGAGGACTTCAGACAACCTCATCGAGCCGTGCGTATCGAGAGAGTACACCCGAATCACCGAGCGCCAGGTTGCGGTACTCCTCTACCATTCAACCGGTGGTTAGCCGGCCGGCCCTGGGAATCGAACCCTGGACCTTCCGCATAGGAAGCTGACGCTCAACCACTTTGCCACCTATGCGGTGAAAACCTTGATCGGAATTTCTCAACATATCCCTTCCATCTAAATTTAACGTAAAAAAAATGAAGTACCAGATCCCCAAATGCGCCGCGATTCGAACCCGGTGCCTTCTGCACTTGAAGCCGATGCTCAAGCATTTCGCCACGGCTGCTGCTATGACGTCACGCACTTGTATTTTCAGTATTCTTTACCGAAGTACTGCTGATCGCATTCGTATGGTCTAAGCTTTTTTGAAGAATTATGGAAATACAATGAAACAATCACAAGCCGAAAAATATGCAATTTTATGCACATATATGCACAGGTCGGCCCGATGTGTTTGCTTCACCGCAATACGCACAACAAAATGTAGCCGAAAAAGTTGAGGCCTTATCAGCCACGATAAGGTCCAACCTTTGTCTGACGTCACACCTGTCAAATGTGAAGTTATATCCGCATTTTTTAGCCGGAAACCGTCAGAAACGACCCAAAAAATTTTCCCACGGTCTGTGCTGTAAGGAAGCCAACTTCTTGTAACGATCGGTGGAGAATGTGGACCGCCCTCTGCCCATTTCTCTTGAGAGCGTCGCCGCGATAGTTGCTCCTCACACTGTGAACTATGGGAGGTGTGACGTCAAACAAAAGCTTGGCCTTATCGCAGGTGATGAGAGCCTCAACTCTTTCGACTGCTTCTCGAGTTGTATTGGGGTGAAGCAAACTCATAAGGGGCAAATTTAGCTTAAATTAAAACGATCAGGAAATCAACATTACCAAAAAGCAAGCAAACGTTAAAAACGAAAAAGAAAACCGAAGAGCTGACGTTATCCAAAAGCTGTAGAGATAGTATCTCAGTAAAGTGTGCTCTAAAAATGAATGCGCAAAGCGTAACAGGAGCAGTGGCGTCGCGGTTGAACATCAGCTTCACGAGCTGAGGGTGCCGGGTTCGAATCCTAGCGCCGACCGGTGACACACCGGGTTTCTATGAGGTGCCGCAGAATACAAATACATGGGGTGTGTGGCTTCTCACCGCCGAATGGCGGCCCTCGGACGTTTTTGGGTGGAACTTCGGGGCACCACAGCACACTTAAAAGAAGCGGCATTCGCCGCTACTGTGGGAGGCACCGCACAATCACCGCCAGCGAAAACTTAGGGGAAACCACGCGATCGACAAGCCAAAAAAATATAGAATTTTTTTTTCTTTTGGCGGAAAGACAAAAAACAAAACAGGGGAGTCGGTGGCACGGGATAAGGGCCACAAGGGCCAGGGCCACGAGGGCCAGGGTCTCCGTGCCACACCATTAGTTCCTCCCCCCCAAGCGCCTTAAAACTTCCAACACTGCCGAGCACCAGGCTTGAATGAAGCGCGCTTGTCCCTATGATGCGGTAGGTACCCGCCGGCAGATTTTGAGACAATAGTCAGTTTCTGCCTACCACTGACAACGGCGGATGCTCAGCTTGTGTACCGTTGCCTGTGGTGGTAAAGGCCCGAGGACTTCAGACAACCTCATCGAGCCGTGCGTATCGAGAGAGTACACCCGAATCACCGAGCGCCAGGTTGCGGGTACTCCTCTACCATTCAACCGGTGGTTAGCCGGCCGGCCCTGGGAATCGAACCCTGGACCTTCCGCATAGGAAGCTGACGCTCAACCACTTTGCCACCTATGCGGTGAAAACCTTGATCGGAATTTCTCAACATATCCCTTCCATCTAAATTTAACGTAAAAAAAAATGAAGTACCAGATCCCCAAATGCGCCGCGATTCGAACCCGGTGCCTTCTGCACTTGAAGCCGATGCTCAACCATTTCGCCACGGCTGCTGCTATGACGTCATGCACTTGTATTTTGAGTATGCTTTACCGAAGTACTGCTGATAGCATTCGGATGTCCTAAGCTTCTTTTTTTGAAGAATTATGGAAATACAATGAAAGAATCACAAGCCGAAAAATATGCAATTTTATGCACATATATGCACAGGTCGGCCCGATGTGTTTGCTTCACCGCAATACGCACAACAAAATGTAGCCGAAAAAGGTTGAGGCCTTATCAGCCACGATAAGGTCCAACCTTTGTCTGACGTCACACCTGTCAAATATGAAGTTATATCCGCGTTTTTTGGTCGTAAACCGTCAGAAATGACCCAAAACATTTTCACATGGTCTGTGCTGTAAGGAAGCCAGGTTCTTGTAGCGATTGGTGGAGAATGTAGGGACAAATTATCTATATAAACTTCATCGACGCACGTCAAAAGTTGAGGAAAATAAAATTTTAAAAGTTCTAACGAACACTTGTGTAAATGAGGGCGACAGCGGGATTCGAACCTCCGCCTTTTTATCGGTTTGTAGCTGAACACCTAACCGGCTCGGCTACTGTAATGATCTTGATAACGCGGTTTAAAAGTTGGTTAGAGAGTTGCCGAGCGGAGTTAAAGGTCCAGGCAAGTGGGCGCTCTTGATAGTCAGTCGCTGTGCGTCAGCCGAGCGGGGCACATTATTAGCTTGGGCGGGCGTTGAAGCTGGGGGGTCCTGGCGAGAATTCCCTTGGCGGAGACACCACTGCATCTTCGTTGTCCATGTGTGCGGTCTTGATCCGGTGCAGCGATGCAAGCTCCTCATGACCGCATTTACTGATGGTGACAGGTTTGTTCCCGCGCCGGAGGATTTTTGAAGGGCCCATTGTATAGTGTAAGGGCCCATTGGGTGTAAGGGCCCATTCTATCTTATGCCGCACTCTGGCATCACAATTTCGCATGCGCTATTTTTCGGGCAGGAGAAGTAGCCGGGGGGGGGGGGGGGAGATGAATGAACTTTAATGGGTCCTTCAGAACGCGCTTTAGCACGTTGCGGGCCGCTCCCACGTCGGAACAGAAAGACCAAGTCTCTCCGCTGCGTCGCGGGCCCGTTGGACTGCCCATAACTGTTGTTCGAGTCCGGAGCTGGTAACAGCTAGCAGCCTCCCATTTGGACGGCGTGATGACTTCACCACAGCGTAACGCGGGGCACCGCCAGAGCATGTGTTCCAAGTTAGCTCTATCCGCGCATAAGGAACTTGTATTAGTTGGCTGTATTTCGGGATAGATCTTGTGCAATAGCGCGGGGTTAGGGTACGCCTCGACCTGAAGTAGCCTGAGTGTCAGAGCCTGAGGTCCGCTTAATTTGCTGTGTGGTAGAGGGTATTGTCTCCGCGCCAGGTAAAAATGTTTTGTGAGTTCGTTATACGAGGTGGGAGGGTCCCGATTCTCCAAAACGTCGGCGCCGCGCCCCCCCGATAGCTAAGCGGTTTACTAGTCCTCGCGCAGCTATGTGGGCTGACTCGTTGAGATTGGGCGGGGCTCCCTCAATCCGTCCCATGTGAGCTAGGAACCAAACGAGTGTGCGTAGCTCGACCTCCTTGTCCCGAAGGATCCTCAAAGCCGGTTCCGAGATGGTGCCCATTGGCAAATGCTATGACCGCCGATCTCGAGTCGCTGTAAATTGTGGACCTTCTGTTGTCCAGCAAGGCCAACGGCAATCGCCGCTTGGTCCACTATTTCAGCCACCGTCGTCCGGTCCGTTGTCGAGTTTGTGATGCCGCCCTCGCGGATGATGCTCACTGCCGCATACCCCCCCCCCCCCCCGGTAGTCTGGAAGCTTATGTGCTGTGTTTTGACTATGTACATTCGCTCTTGGGGTGAGGGGGGGCGGGGGGGGGGAGTGGGGGGCATAGGGGGGTGCAGCCTGTAATATGAGGGCAGCTGCTCCTCCGCTGGCAGCGCCCCAAATTGGTAACTGCCAGTAACTATGGGAGACCAAACTTACCATTGTAAAAGCTTCTCCGTGAAATTACAACAATATATTTGAGCAATTATGGGACATTTCAGCCCAGGAAACATTACTTCCAGCACCTCAATTGCTTCTCAGCTACTGTCTACACCGTTACCTTATCCTAACAAGCTTTACTCAAACCTTTAGGAATACCTGAAACTCATCCACTTTACTCTCAAACCAAAGTTGCTCAGTTCGGTAATGATCCCAGCAGGTAGGAAAGAGCTGTACGACATCAAACATGGCCCGCAATACTGCGCATTCAGATACGCCCAGTTCCCAAAAGGCAGATGCTCTTTCACCACTTTACAAGCGACGATTGAGGGACACCAGGCAGCATATTATGCAATGCCCACGGTGACACAGCAGACATATTCAAAGTAGCGAGATCGCACCAGTAACTTCAGTTGTAGACTTTGCCCACTGAACATTAGTATCTGACAATTTACAATTATAACTTGAAACAATAGGTAGAGAAATTGACACTTCCACACAAGGGGGTGCGTAGGACAAGCAAAATGTTGCGCTTAGGCTGCGGGTATCTTGGTCATGAAGACTAGCCCGCTTGTCAAAACGACCCCGGCAACATCCCGTGTTGAATATTCATCTCTTACAGCCTTCATCTTCTGGACTTCGTTTGGATTTCAATTTGCGTTAATGCATCGTTGCGTTTTAGCAACGTATCGTTTTAATGTCTAACAATCTATTCTATGAATGGCACTCGTAGAGGGCAACGCTGTTTGCCACCTTGAATGGTACGACAAGCCCGATTGTGCAGACCAGTTGAACACCAGATAAAACTATTTAGGAAAGATAACATACAATGTACGTTTTATTTGAACAAATCTCAGCAACCGCAATTTATTTTTGCAACAGAAACAATGCAAACCATCACAACAGCACAAGCCCTTTGACAAACTGGGAAGCTGTAAGTACAGTCTGGACACAAATATGGTAGCTACATGGGAAATTCACACTTTACTGGGCAAAGATGACATGTGGAAGCACTATGGATTACAATGGACAATATATTGCATACCGATACATACTCTCAATCGAACAAATCATGTAGCGACACAGAGTCTTGGACCACAGGAAGGAAAAAATACCAGGGTAGAGGCCTAAAAGTACTTTGGTAAATGAGGAGCGATACTAGAAAGGAACAATGTACAGCAGTACCTGTGCTGAGAGCAAGTAAAAACAATTCAACACAACATTTATTTTGATTCCTTGATGTAACACTGATAATGGCTTCAAATAAATCTCTGCACCCTACCAGACTGACCTGATACAACTTTAGCAGACAGCAGCATTTCCTCTTTGAAAGCACATGCACCCAATCCTGCACCAATGGGCATGCACTCCAGGCTGACGTCAACAGCTGGATGGCTGGCGACCTCGCCATTGGAGAACATTGCCGAGTCCATGAGCAGGACTATTTCATTAGTTGCCAAGGTGACTGGCTGCCTTACTTCCGTTATCTGTGCAGGGCCTCTCCGGTCTTTGAAAGTTGTATTCGACTACAGCGATCAACCGATTTAAGAAATCAATATATTCTTTGCATTTATTTTATTACATAAAAACATGGTGCACAAGTATAGCTTGGAGGAAAGCAATCTGGCAAAAAAAGAAAAAAAACAGAACATTCAAAGTGCACTGAACAGGAGCACACGTACATACGATTCCCCGATTTGCAACCTATCAACATTTTAGAATTTCACTAAGAAACAAAAAGTCTTCACTCGAAGAGTACAGAACCCTGTTTTGCTGCCACACTGTAGTTATTGTCCCATGGCCCCTGTATATATTTCTTACAAAATCGTAGAGAAACATAGCAGCAACAGACTAAATAAAAAGGTAAGCATTACGAGCAATACATGATGAAACAGACTCCCATCATACTACAAATTTTTGTTTGCCATGATTATGGCCCGCCCCCCACATACCCCTCCACTCACATTGTGCGTTATTTGGCATATTTATGCTTTTACATGTTCACTGACAGGGTGAAACAAGACCAAGGCATGCAATGTTGATTGCCGAGTTGGAAAGCATATACCAGCAGAAACATGAGTGAAAGATGCCTTGGGTACTTGGATGAAGTTGTGGACCGTAAGAAGGTGACCAAGTGTTAGCATTGGACCATATACGAAATTGCTCCTGATGCCCTCCAACCAGGACGCCCGAAGCAAATGGATTCCAAAGAAGTGAAGACTCGATAGCTCGCACCCAACGATTGACGATGCTTCAGCTGAACCACTTAACTGGACAAAGAACCTGCCGAGAGCGTCCGCACAGTAACCTCAAGACCGAACCAAAGGAGCACCGAGTTGAGCCGTGTATGGCTGAAATGAAAGTGTTGCCCAAGACACAAAACGCACGTGCACACACAGAAAGGGAGCTTCCTTGCCAATACAGATAGATGAATCTGCACCAAGTTGCCCAGCTTTTCATGCAGTTTAATGTAAAAGAGCATCAATATGCCACCAACATTGCACAATGTGAACGGATGCCTCTATCATGGCTTTTAAAAACATTCAGATGGGTCGATCAATCACACTGCAGTCTCGTATGGTCATGAAATACGAGTATGATGATGAAAAATTGCACCAAACGTTACGCTTGTGTGATTAAATCAATAATATGGGTGGAATATATTTGACATAGTTGCTAAAAACACTAGATTCACTGCATGGCAACAGAACAGCATACCATTTTAGAGGTGCGATAGATTCTGTAAGCATTGGGACTATCCTTCAAACAGCTCTTTAGAATGATAGATTGTAGATCACCGACGTGAAGGTGTTGCACAGCATTTCAAGGGCAGCTTGTATGTAGCCCAGGGTGGATCCAGAGTTCACTGGCATGTCTCGAGGGGGGCAACGCGAGATTCAGTCCGTCACCAACTCTTCATTCCACTGGTGGTCACAGCGGGGTGATGACGAGGATCAACGCCAAAGAGAGTCCTCACATGGAGTGAAGACAGAATGGCAGGCCACAGCGATGGGCTTTCTTGGACGATGCATCCCCCAGGAAGGCAAGCAAGAGGCAGGAACCAGGAGGCGAATTCTTGTGGACGGAAGAGACGCCATGGCCGCAGGACAGGGGTATCTGGAGGATTGCCTGGTCCCATCCAAGAGGCACAAGGCCGGACGTGGATGGCAATGCGGGTTTAGACGTAGCATCCACCGAGTGTATCGAAGGTCGAAAAGCTGCAAGGACACCAAGATATTACGATTAGATGTCTTTCAGATACACAAGGTACGCACAGCAGTGAAAGCTCACGGTGGGACACAAAATTGAGAATGCGAATTTCCGCTTGGCATAGGAATGGATGATAGAACGGGAGTTTTTTTTCTGTAATTCGTAGAACATTGGACGCAATATTCGAAGGTTGTGGGTTTTAATTGCACCGAGAGAGGCCGATTTTTCATTCACTTTAATTTACATCATAATTACTACACTACAATTAAAGACTATGTCCCCTATGCTTTTCTTCGGCCAATTGATTTGTTTGGTTGTGCATAACAAAGATGGGCCTCTGAAAAATTCTTTTTGTTCATAGCGAGGGCCGTCACCCGGCAGAGTTCATACGCTAGCATATGAGGGGTTGTTTAGCAGCACTCTCGTGCAAACGTCACGTGCCACCTCCTGGTGAAAAGAGTTTCAGACTCACCACCTTCACAAGTGGTGCTGGCTAACACTCCTAAGGACGCATGTACAGAGATTTTAAACATGGACAGGGATGTGCCCATCACAGTTTTATGTGGATTTATGTGGAGACAGATTTATGTCGAGACATACAAAACATGTATGAAAGATCTAGGGCATATATAGCCTACAACACATTTAATATCAATTTTGAAGTGCATGCCGCGCGACGGAACGAGCCGTGATAAGTGGGTCATGAGCTACCTATTGCAGCAACAAAAAAAGAAAAAGGGGTGCAAATTTTTGCGTCAGTGCTCCTTCAAATTACCATGCAAACTCAAGTTTGGCAGTGCTAGGAAACTACGGCGAGTGGTGAGACACCGAACATGCTCTACCCTTACCAGCCCATCGTGGGCTCACCTGTTAAGTTGGTGCCGCTAACGAAGCTCGCAGCAACGATGGCCATTTCAGTGGTCCTTGCCGGATCGCTGGCGGTGCGCCTCTGCAAGGTTCCCCGTTTTGCAGCCTATGGTTCCAGGTGTACTTTGCAAAGCTGCATCGACATGTCACGCAGTTAACAAGTAGAAATTAAAATTTAAGATTCTTATTTTCCAAAACTACGGCAAGATTACATGCATGTTGGACATGGAGTTTCCTAATGTGCAACTAAATTTGCAACCACACAGGTGTTTGCATTTTGCTCCCATGCTAAATGCAGCCACTGTGGTCTTCGTCCTTAATGCTCATCGGTGCAATGCCGTAGCCGTCAAGCCACTGGGTGCAAGTGTCATGAAAAGCCTACGCGTTTCAGCACAGCCATATGTGAACCAAGTGAACCATATGTGTCTGTACGAAGTTTTAAAACCTGTTCCCAGTTTTCTGAAAGGGGCTATGTCACGGTCACAAAACAATTCGTGGTTTTCAGCAATGCAGCAAAATATAGAAGTAGAGGGTCTATTCTGCCCGCACGTATATGAAAATCGGAGTGTAAAAGGATGTTTTAGTACAAGATAAGCCCTGAAAGTTGCAGGCTATAAAGCCATAACACCGCCAGACCATCAGCAACCACCATTTTGCCATGGCGGGATGCGACGTCATGTGCTGCACGGAGTAAAGTAGTCTTCTAGCAAAGTTTCAGCAGCTGAGAATTGTTTAGTGTCAATGGCAAGCCGAAGAAAGCCAGACATCCCTCGATAGCATGCGCAGCTGGTTGACGAAACAAAACCGTTCAGCGGAATTGACCGGAATGCAGACTCGCAAAGCAAGCAGCTTGTTATGTCACAGCTCACGAGTGCAATGTTGCCCGACTCAGTACACTTGTTTCTGAAACAATTCAGTTATCAAGTAGGCGCTCGACCAAATGCACTGTAATTTCACCAGCTTGTTTGTGAACGTACAAGCATTAACCGACATAGCACGGATTATGATAGAAAATTTGGTGTTATGGCCCCCCTCAACGAAACGTTTGTGGTTCAAACTGAGGAGGGAGAGAAGATTGGGTAGAATGCTGTCATTTTGTTCTGTCTTCTCTTTCCTTGTTCTCAGTTTGCCCCACAAATCTTGGTTAAGCTAAGCACCAGTTCGCCCAACATTACACTCTGCCAAAGGATATTCACATTGTCATTCACCGTATTTCTCGAAGTGCGAGAGACTCACGCGAGGCAGTGTCGAGAGGATGTCAGCCAGAAAGACCTTTCAGCGCCAGCAGGGAAATGCTATGCAGGTGGGCCGATGTTTGCTCTCCTGGTGCAAACGAAGACTGTAGCAGGTTGCGTGGGTTGAGGAGCTGTAATGACATACAAGCCAGTTTGTAGTCCTGAATATGCACAACGTAATATAACAGGGAACACACACGAGCATGTGGCGAATAGCCTTCGACATAATGAGATAGCACTGTCCAAAAATATGCGGAAAAGACAATGCCTTTTTCGTGAATCGTCACTCCCACCACACTTCCATCTTTACAATGCGTGAAATGTGACAAGAGCTTGATATTGCGCCGCCCTACTACAGCACTTGTGCGCTGCAAAGTACCGCTTCTAAAAATCTGTTTTGCTGTATCCCAATTTTCTGTTACACGCGCACACACACGAACAAGTGAATGGAAGAGCGGCATTTTGCACAGAGCTATTGACAGCACACTGAGATGTTTCGCTTGGCATACCTGCGTTATACTCGCGAGTGGCCTGCGATATCTAATCAGCTGCAGTTTTATTTTCTCAGCAATAGGGAGGCGGGCGTGCTGTCATTTAACGGAACCGCAGCACCTTTTCCAGTATATTTCTGACAGTGGCTGCCACAAATCAGCATGCATCCGGTTTCAGAATTACCACGTGCTCGCATGTTCCCACACTTGCACTGCTCACTATAGCACTTTCCATTAGTACAGGTTTACAGCATACACTCGCAAGAGGTTGCTAAGCAGCCAATGAAAGCCAGATGTCTTGCCTGAACAAGATATGAACTCGGTATCTCCTTATGGCACACGAACTTCCTCAACAGCACTTGAACACCAGATCCGGGACTTGCAGGGACCCGCACAGGAAGAGCATGGCAGCCACCTTGCATTGAACATACCAATATGACCACCAGGAACTGAAAGGCAGGATGAGGGGAACTCGTGAAATTAAGAAAAGCGGAAAAACATGGTGTACGCATACCACGTACAAATCCAAACTGCAAGGCCCACAGTTTATCCATGCACTATCTCCAAGGTCAGGATCATTGCAGACCAGGCTTGACGACCCAAACCGGAGGGTAAGAGTCACCATAGGAGTGGAACGTGGAAGGACAGGGACTGCAACATAGTAAGAGGAACTGTTAAGAGCAGACCGAAGAGTTGAAAAATATGAAAAACTCGCCTGTGCTTCCATTGCGACATGGACACTACTCACTGGGGCAGCTGCTAATACAAGTTTATGGAGGTTAACACAAGAACAATTAAGCAGTTGAGACAACTCCGAACACAGTCTTGAATCCACAGAAACATCGTTCCGTACCAGAAGTAACCGGCCCGAAACGATGGCTGGGAGCGCAACGGCATACGAAGTGGGCCCTCCTCCCGACGAAAACTCGAGGGGACTTCTAACAGCTACAACCTGCCTAGTGTTAGCTAAAACCTGCCTAGTGTTCGCTAAAGATTCCCCCCTCACCACACGACTTGTGTGGTGACAGTGGCCGCAGCGGGACTTAGTGAGTGGACGTTTGCGAAGACAGGCCCCGGCAGAGCACTACCCACCGAATGACAAGCACCGGCAATGTAATGCCCACCTATGTTGGTCTTTACGGGCCGGCGCCAGTCTCCCCAAGACGTCCTGTTCGCGACCTGCCTAGTGTAAATCTATTGTGTGTGTGCTGCTTGTCCTTTCGCTGCAGCCACGACCTGTCACTAAAGACGCATATGACTTCAGGTTTGTAAAACTCGAAGCTATAAGCGTCATCTCCCCAGCCAGTTCCCTTTCGGTTTCGTTGCGAAGAGGACCCGCCATGGCAACAACTGTGCCAATGTTTGGCTACTAGTGCCCTGCACATTTAACCTTACAATTCGATGGTGCAATACAACTGGTGACTGGCGATAGTAAAAAGCACACCAACCTCGCCAACCTTCTTAGTCTCACCACAAGGAATTTGATGCTGCTGCTGAAGCTGGTAACAATGACGGCCTTGATTTTCCGGTTAGGACTGCCAGGGAAAGCAGCTCGATCCTTGTCCATGGTCCCCACTTCACATTCCTTGGTCCTGGCAAAAGCGAATAGTTTGCAGAGCTGCAATGACACACGCATCATTGGTTACTTTAATTCGAATTTTGGAGTCTTGCGTGCCATAGCCATGACACGATTACAAAGCACACTGTATATGGCAGATAACTGCGGATTAGATATTTTCAACCACCTGGAGCCCGTTTAATGTGCACCGAAATCTAGGTACGATATTCACGAATATGAAAAAAAACGTTACGGTAAAGCAATGTCAGTACTTTCATTATCAGGGTTTACAGTGTGTCATAGCAGTGCGATTTCGACTAACATTTGGACAACAGCTAAAGTTAGCTTTAGCAGCCATATTTGTTTATATTTAGCGAACAGATTATTCATGGAAGTAGTTATACAAAAAATATGTCATTTTTCAAACCTGAGAGTTCTGTAGACTGGCGTTGCTGCAGTTCACCTACATGAAAATGCGGTGTCCTGTGGCCAGGAATCGGAACTGTATGCTCAAGCTTAGAAGCGCAATGCAGTGCAACACCTTAGCTGCTAAGCTACCATGATGGGTACCAGCCGTGATGATACATTACATACAGTACTCGCGGATTGAAACGGGACAACTTAGAGCTAAGTAACACATTTGTTTCCATAGTCATCAGTGCAGGTCATCCCAATGTAATTGAGACTAGGATGCATAGATCAGAGCCAACATTATCTTTAGAGACCACATTTGTCTCGACCTGACGTGGTTATCTCAGGCAATTGCGGACACCTGTTGTAATATAAAAAGTGATGCCTCGTTTGAATCCGTGAGTACTATAGATGCATTGCACGAAGTGTACGACTTGTACTTACGAGAGGTACCGTACGGCAGACAGCACACTCGAACGCAGAAGAACGCCCAATCGACTTTTGCCAGGCAGTGAAAGTTGACAAGCTGAAACGGCACAGGAACAGCTCGTTACTCTTGACAGTTCGCGAGGCAAGAGCATTGCTTTTCGACTTACGCGAGCCTGGCGTAGAGCAAGTCGGGACAAGGAAGTCGTGCACAATGGTGAGGTGTCCTATGTCCTGCAACATTGTGCATGACCGTTGTGCAAGACGCGGTGTTCTTCATGCACCTCATTCACCCTGAAGCAAATGAGAACTTGAAGAGCACCGAATCATGCGACCTGAAAGAGATGGGGTGCTCGTTGGAAGAGCACACAGAAAGCATTATGGGAATTATGCTGTACTACTGGAAAAGACTGGACGTAAAAGACAACAGAACATGTGCACGTCCCATCTTTCCAGCCCTTTAGTGTCATTTAGAGCAAAGAAGCAACTAGCCAAAAAATCTACTCCTTAAAGCATGATATAGGGACTCACTTTGAACAGTGCTCCAGAGATCTTGATCAGGTCAGACATTCCTGACCGAAGGTAGAGACCATGCGCGCCTGCGTGACAGAAACGAGTAAGAGCTGACATTGCAGTGGCACGCAAGCCATGATGTGCCAATTGAAGTAGACGCCGACTCTGAAATGAAACAGGCTGACAAGTTAACTCCGGGTGCCACACTGCATCCATGAAAATCACATTTCGCACCAGGAGAGAAACTGGCACGGAATGGTGGCCGGGAGCGCAACAGCTTTCCGGATGGGTCTTACTCCCACGACGGAAACCCCCTAACAGCTACCTACCTGCCTAGTGTTCGCTAAACCTGAAGCTATTACGCGCACTTCCGTCATGGGAGAAGACCCCTGCCCTCGCAAGCCTCATTAGCGGTTTCACTTGCACACAAGTCAACCAGAGAGAGAAATAAAAATAGAAGCCATACCTGAATCGTTGATCGAGGCACGGCCATGATGTGCCAATTGAAGTAGACGCCGACTCTGAAATGAAACAGGCTGACAAGTAACTCCGGGTGCCACACTGCATCCATGAAAATCACATTTCGCACCAGGAGAGAAACTGGCACGGAATGGTGGCCGGGAGTGCAACAGCATTCCGGATGGGTCTTACTCCCACGACGGAAACCCCTAACAGCTACCTACCTGCCTAGTGTTCGCTAAACCTGAAGCTATTACGCGCACTTCCGTCATGGGAGAAGACCCCTGCCCTCGCAAGCCTCATTAGCGGTTTCACTTGCACACAAGTCAACCAGAGAGTGAAATAAAAATATAAACCATACCTGAATCGTTGATCGAGGCACGGCCATGATGTGCCAATTGAAGTAGACGCCGACTCTGAAATGAAACAGGCTGACAAGATAACTCCGGGTGCCACACTGCATCCATGAAAATCACATTTCGCACCAGGAGAGAAACTGGCACGGAATGGTGGCCGGGAGTGCAACAGCATTCCGGATGGGTCTTACTCCCACGACGGAAACCCCTAACAGCTACCTACCTGCCTAGTGTTCGCTAAACCTGAAGCTATTACGCGCACTTCCGTCATGGGAGAAGACCCCTGCCCTCGCAAGCCTCATTAGCGGTTTCACTTGCACACAAGTCAACCAGAGAGTGAAATAAAAATATAAACCATACCTGAATCGTTGATCGAGGCACGGCCATGATGTGCCAATTGAAGTAGACGCCGACTCTGAAATGAAACAGGCTGACAAGATAACTCCGGGTGCCACACTGCATCCATGAAAATCACATTTCGCACCAGGAGAGAAACTGGCACGGAATGGTGGCCGGGAGTGCAACAGCATTCCGGATGGGTCTTACTCCCACGACGGAAACCCCTAACAGCTACCTACCTGCCTAGTGTTCGCTAAACCTGAAGCTATTACGCGCACTTCCGTCATGGGAGAAGACCCCTGCCCTCGCAAGCCTCATTAGCGGTTTCACTTGCACACAAGTCAACCAGAGAGTGAAATAAAAATATAAACCATACCTGAATCGTTGATCGAGGCACGGCCATGATGTGCCAATTGAAGTAGACGCCGACTCTGAAATGAAACAGGCTGACAAGATAACTCCGGGTGCCACACTGCAGCCATGAATATCACATTTCGCACCAGGAGAGAAACTGGCACGGAATGATTGCCGGGAGTGCAACAGCATTCCGAATGGGTCTTACTCCCACGACGGAAACCCCTAACAGCTACCTACCTGCCTAGTGTTCGCTAAACCTGAAGCTATTACGCGCACTTCCGTCATGGGAGAAGACCCCTACCCTCGCAAGCCTCATTAGCGGTTTCACTTGCCACTTCGATGCCGATGTTGAAGCTCGCAGTAACGACGGTCCTTGTGGTGGTCCCCGACAAGTTGCCCGCGTTGAAACTCCTTGAACCATGGGCTCCTCGTCTGCAGTTGCTAGTTCCGGCAGCGGCAAGAGCTTTTAGAGCTGCAACGACATTAAAGACAGTGGTTACTGATGATGTTTTAAAAATGAAAAACGCGATATGTTTACAAAGTGTGCTGTAGTGAGAGCTTAATGTGTTTCGCCTCCAAAAAAATTCTTAGGGGGTAAAAAAATATTTGGCTGCTGCGTGAGTCGACACATGCAGTAGCTAAATACTAACAGATTAATCGTGAAAAAGTGGGCATGCAAACATTGAGACCAGAGACCACAAAGGCGGTTCATCTTGTCTTGTCCTCATCCGAGTTTGCGTGTGCAGGCTCGCAATTTTTAAGAATGAATTTTTAACTTGTGAATGCTTTTTTGACGCGTATCTGGCTAGTACAACGGAAAGTTTTACATCTTAATGAACAGAGTAAAAAAATGTGGGCAGTGAAATTCACAACCAGCTAGAGTCATCACTACCAACTCAATCTCTCAGTAAAGCTCGTTGGAAGTAATAACAGTTAACAGTAAACATTTCACCAACAATAAGCATTAGGGAACGAATTGCAAACGAAACAGTAAGCTTGTCGCTAACAAGGTTTGCAACAAGAGTACGATTTAGTTTGCAATTCATTCACTAATGTTAGTAACCATACTACTTTGTTAGTATGGTTACCAACATTAGTGAACCAATTATCCAAAGATACTTGAATGCCCATGTGGTTTTTACGCGTCGTTTCCATATAAAGTCTGTTCTAGCAAAGCTGCAGGTTGGGATTCATGTTTAACGTGCTTACAGGGCAACACTACACGAGGACAAAAGTAAAGAAATGAACAACTGTGCTGAGAGCACCGGGTTCCATTTCTTTCCTTTTGTCCTTCTCTAGTGTTGCGCTGTAAGCCATGTTAAAGGGGTGGTGCCATCAAATTTCGAGGCTATAAGAAGCCTGTTGTGGGTTTCCTCTGTATGCAAGGACACTCCACACGAAGGGTCGAACACAGCAAACGTTTACGATATATTTTAATTCACTTCCAAAGCGTACCAAAATGCTCATTCTCCCGACCGGGACTCATCGCTAGCGCATCAAAACTGACGTAGCTCAATAGGAAAGACAACAAAAGTTTTAGTGACGTCACACCAGATCTGTAGTGACGTGAGTGACCTCCGGACCTCCGCCGCCTCCGAAATGTACGTACCGGCGAAGCATCGGTTGCTACATCACATGCCGAGTTTCGATCACCTCCTGGCTAAGTGCTGCGCATCTTCGAGCGAACCTTGTGTGGTCACGTGACCAAGCCTCCTACACTACTACGTCACTGCTCAACTTGGCGCCCAGAAACCGAAACCGAAAGTTGTCCTCACAAATAAGGCGCTATTAAATTATTTGGAAAGAATACGTGAATCTTGGTGCGTGTATCATGCTTCCAGAGCTATAAGAAACGCTTGCAGCGAAGAACGCGCACGCCACAAATTTGGTGGTACCACCCCTTTAAGGATCACGTCTGTTCTATCGCAAGAGCAAGAGTCAAATTTAAAAGCGAAACAGTAATTGATCGAACTAGCATTGATTAAATGTGAACTAAATTTCACAATCAAGCACTCATTTCATACCTAAGTTCCTTTTTTTTTGGAGAGGAAAAATACACCGAAGTATGCAAAACCTAAACAGGCATGTGCTTGTGCACAACTACTTGAGCACTTCCATGCGAAAGCTAACAGATGCATTGCAGATTTTGCTTCATTGCCGCACTGTACCTGGCTTCACTATCTACGATGGTTGAAGAATAAAAACTTTCTGCTCACGCATTGATAAACGTGGTGCAGCCAGTTGGGAGTGGGAAGAAGGGTTGAGATTTGTAAGCAGAGTTCGTTGCAAGGCAGAATTTGTTTTGTCAACAGGAACCTGTCTAATGTTAAAGCCATGCTAAGTGCCCGGATGAGACGTTGAGTGAGCGGATGCCGACTTAAAGGAGTACTGACGCGATTTTCGAGGCACCCCGAAAGGGACATCTTTCGTTTCCATTGTATGCACTGTTATTGCTCTCCACACACCGGAGCCAGAAAACGGGTACAAAATATTTTACTTTGATTTTAAAGTTCGTCGTCCAGCATCTGCAAGCGAGCCCCACCGCAATGGACAATATTACCATAAGTCAACACAGTTCACTGGGTTTGCGCAATTTGCGTCCCTCATGCAGTCTAAATCGCAGAAATCACTGTCAGTCTCTGGACGACAATTCACTCATTGTTGTTTACGTGAACCACGTGCGACTGACAGCAAACAGCCAGCTGTTGAGTATGTCGCGAGTTGAAATCTTCCCGTGACGTAAGAGCTTTCTTTTTTGACACGTCACTGCAAAGCCACCCGCTCGATACCAGAAATCGAAATTGCTGTTTTAAGGTAGTGGTGTTAAAAGGTCGACACCTACAATATATGCAATGCATTCCCAAGCACCACGACACTTTTTAGGGTTCTCGACACACGCGTTTTTATTTAGAGCAACAACCCGAAAATATTTAAAAGTCGTGTCAGTACACCTTCAACCTCTGCGCCAGCCAATTCGCGAAGACCATCGAAGCATCCAACATTGTAAAACTGTACAATGCGGCGATAAACGAATGCAGCCATGTATCGATCAAAGTTTGCCCTGAAGTGCTGAAGCAGAGGCATACAAGCATGTGCATTGAATATTTCATGGCCTTCTGCTTGTGTTTTGGACAAAAAGAAATTTGTGAACTTCTGCAGAAAGTGGATGCTAGATTCCAAGGTGATGGGCTGGCCTAGAACTTTGACATGTTAACAATTCAAGCAAGATTGAAAAAGATGAATCGGAAGCATACTAAGTCAAAAATACTGATCGCAAGCACACAACTACCACTAATATGCCAGTGGTATGCGTTTTCTAGGTCTAGGTAATCTTTAAAAGTTACTATCAAAGCAAAGGGGAAACACTGGTATAGTAATGCCAGTGGTGCATACAAGACTGCCCTCTACCAAAAGCACAAGGTCAGGGAAAAGTGAAGTGATATGGCATTGTTCTTGATGCTAATTAATATGTCAACTATATCAGTTAATTACCATGTTAAACGCACAGCTCCATGACGTGTTCAGGGAACAAGGCACAGTTTAGCCCAATACGAGTTGCAACTCGTTGCCCATGGCAAAGTGGCACCAATAAATCATGGCATAGGTTAAGGGAACGCTTTAGATTACTGCTATTATATAAACCAATGCAATGATGCCTGCCAGTTTCGCTGAAGCTTTGGGTTCTTTGAAGGAGGGCCACTATGTGGCAACTCGCTGAGCGCGACTACGTAGAGGCGGGAACGAGCCATATGCAGTGAAACCTCGGTGATACGAAACTTGCGGGATCACCGAAAGTATTCGTATCATCCGAAATTCGTACCACCAGAAAATAAGGAAAATATCATGTGACAAAAGAAAGCTGTAGCAAGTTTTCATTCATTGTTTCTGAAAACCGCAGCAACGTCATGAAGAGCTCTGAATGATTGCCCCCCAAAGTTTTTAGGCATCAATGATGATACTTGCACTCGTAAATATACGGCTCGTGCGCGCGTGTGTGTAATTAATGCACCAGGGGTGTGAGCCGCGACAGCTAGTAGCCCCTTTGCTAATCTTTGTCCGCTTCTCCTCATGATACTAAAGTACTGCCGCGCAAGTGACTTAAGGAGTGCTTCCCACGCGATAGATAAAGGCATGAAAATTTTGGAACCGCTTTTCTTTTTTTTTATTTTCTTATCGGGGTGGTGTTGGGTATGTGCTTCGGCCGTGCCCGCACAATTGAAGAGTTGGCAGTACACTATTCTACGTTTAGTATAATAAGGGCACAAACAAGGTAAAAGATAACTACAAGATTGATTTGAGAACACTGGCCTACTTTGTTCATGAAATGCACTAATGACAAAACCGATAAGGGAAATGCAAGATAAGGATAACATTGGTTTGTGAATACGGGCCTAAGAGAAAGAAGTAGACCTGCGCAGATCATGCCATCAGACGGACAGATAACCACACCAAGATGTGGGAGACACGGTCAAGGGCAGCACGAAACCGAGTCTGCTAGCACAGGAAAGGGTGAATTTGAAATTGTTCAGAGAGACCTCATTCCAGGCATGACTGCAAGCTTCTCTAAAAATTGGATAATATTTAGCTCAAAGTGACACAAACACGAAAAAGAAGGACAGAACACGTGCGCCAGCGCACGTGCTGTGTTTTCTCTTCTCGTCCTTGTGTCACTTTGCGTTAAATATTACCTATAATGTCACCAACAAGGCCGAATTTCTCCCCTTGTTCTGTAATTAACTATAAACCATCTATGCAGCACCTAGCAACATGGAATCTGCTCAGCAGTTGTCTGGAGTTGAAAATTACCAACAATACTGCCTAATGCAATATTTCGGCGAAGCTGTACGCATGTTTCGATTTCACGAGTCACTTCAACTTAGGTGGCAATTCGCCTTGGCCTCGACATAATTAACGGCTTTGACGGCCAGAGTGAAAATGCCATTGCACATAGTCTCGTGCAGCACTTGCTATTCTTGCCGTTTCACCATCCTCCCCCCAGTCAGATTTTGTATTCACTGTGTTCGTTCTGTCCCTCACGACATACTAGGAGTTCCGACACTCGACGCAGGAACTTTGAGCTGTACTCTATAGCACCAAGAAAGCCGTCCTGGCCTGTAACTGCCAGTGTTTATTTGTGTACTAGCTTCCGGCCAGGAAGGCGCATTAACGGCAAACTCATCCGTGACTAAGTCTATCAAATGCCTGCATTTAACGAGACCAGAACAAGGAGCGCTATACAAGACTGACAGAACTACAGACAGTCAGCGGCCTGTGTCGATCTATCACTTTCACTTGCCCAATACTGTCTGTTCCCGCATTAATGATTTACCGAACAGCGCAGTTCGGTGCACGCATGCATTTGCCGACTACTTGCTAAATGTTTTCAAAGAGCTAGATTTTCTTAATGTGCTGCCTATATCTGAACACACGGGTGCTTCTCCCATTACAAAATATATGCAGGTACCATTGCTGGCAATCATAACCGTACTCATAGCTCATATCAGCTCAGTGCCATAGCCGCCAAGTCACTATGGTGGGTGTTAGGTATAAGAGCACACTCCGACATGGCGAAGGTAACATTTTCAGAGAACGATGGCTGCAATTAAATCTGGTAGAAGCAAGATTTTCTTTGTTCAATCTACTCCGTGCAGATATGAGAAAGTGCTTACCCATGGAAGTGCCGCGAGGATGCCCACCAGGCGATCTTCTGCTGATGTGGCACAGGGTGTGTGTGAAGACAGCCAGGACTCCTGGGGAGAAGTCAATGAACTCATTAATCCTTGAGGCACAACGTACACATTCGGACGCAGGTTGTGTTTTGCTGGTTAATGGGTCTAGTGGCTAAAAAAGAGTAAGATAGAATAACAGCGAGCTGGGTTATTTGGTACATATCAATGCGAAAAGACTAGGCATACAAACACGAATAGGCGTGCGCAGGGTTACCCTTCAGTGGGGGGGCGAAGGTTCGTCGCAGCGCCCCCCCCCCCCTCCTCTTATGTCACTGTATGTGGCTGACTTTGCGACCCCCCCCCCCCCCCCCCCCGAGTCGCAGCGCCTCCTCCCTAATATGTCAATGTATGGGGCTGACCTTGCGCCCCCCCTCTTTGGCGACTAGGGGGGGGGGGGCGGCCGCCCCCTCTGCCTCCCTCGTGCGCACGCCTATGCGAAACACGGACACAAGGGAAGTCAAAACATCACCATTGCTGATGCAATACTACCCAGTGAAAAAAACTGCTTTCTGCATCACTGTCTTTACTTATTCTTTATTTGCTACATAAGACTGCAGCCAACCCCTTCAGTGAAGGCATGGCTGTTCGATGTCTCTGCAAGCGAGCCACATTCCAAGGACAATTATGTCAAAAGTATCCTTTGTTCGCTCTAAATGAACACTACGGGAAAATCGCACATGCATCCTTTAATTTAGGATTTGATTTATGTAAAAAGGAAAGATGACCGGCTGCCGAGTAATTAAATATTTAATTAAGCATTAAGAATAATCACTAGAACTCCCAAAACAACAGAGTCATTGTCTTTCCTGGAATGTAATAACACCAAGGGTGCTAAAGGACGAAAACTTGTCAAAAATAAATGTTGTCTTACAAATAGCAAATTACAAGTAGCACATTAAAACAATGAACCAAAGGGGAAATTTAAGGGCCAATTTTTGGTTAGGCACAAGATTAGAACTGGTAGAACCACTGGTAGCTATGACTGTGTGGAGAACTTTTCTGCCTGCTGGCATCACGAAGCGCGCGATCTTTTTAAAAGCTGGCAGCTGACCAATAATCCCTCGTATATACTCCCATAATCCAGTCTACCAAAACGGGAACCCTTGCTATGAACGATGAAAGGGAAATTTACGGGAATCGTTTTACTGTTAGGGCACAGCATTAATTAGAACAGAATAATTAATTAGACACGTTAGCAGCAACACTTATCTGAAAAAGCCATAAGTTTATAGCAAGAATTGACATTTCAGACCCAGATTCTGACGCATTACTGTTAGCATATATGTACACTGTCAATTTTTATGAAAGGGAACACGCGAGCGCGTGGCCTGGGCGCTCCGGCGGCTACTTGCAGCGCGTTCAAGCGGGAGCTAGAGCAACCACAGCCTTTTTTCGAGTCATCTAGTGGCGCGCAAAACAAGCAGTCATTGCGGAATTGCCTTGAAGGGAAAGGGGGTTGCAATCTTGCCGCCGGCTCCATATCACGAATGAGTACTTGTTTTGCTCGCCACTAGATGACGCGAAAAGAGGCTGTGGTTGCTCTAGCTCCCGCTTGAACACGCTGCAAGTAGCCGCCGGACGCCGCCGGAGCGCCCAGGCCACGCGCTCGCG
The DNA here is from genome assembly GCA_030522465.1 of Rhipicephalus appendiculatus. Lineage (NCBI taxonomy): Eukaryota > Metazoa > Arthropoda > Arachnida > Ixodida > Ixodidae > Rhipicephalus > Rhipicephalus appendiculatus. Next base: position 774,032 of record JALIZH010030874.1, on the reverse strand, counting down.
TGTTCCCTTTCATAAAAATTGACAGTGTACACATCGATGTGGCGAATTCATTCCAAGCATAATTAAGAAAACCCTGGTGAATGTAAACATTGCATAAGAGTATCCCACTTGCAGCACAAAGAAAAGAAAACAAGGGAAATTAACACATTTTCAAAACTACCACCCACGCCCGCACGCGCTTAAATTACATACTAGCTACTACGCTTTGTGGCGAAACGGCCGCTGACGAAGAATATACAGGACACAGCGCTAACTATCAACTGATTTATTTATTGGAAAGGCAGCCACGCACCGGGGGGCGCCCGCTCGCGCTTAAATCGCAAAAAAAAAAATATATATATATATACATGCGCCTAATATTGCCGCGGCAACCAGTGGTGTAGCCATGGGGGGGGGGGGGGGGGTTCAACTTCTCACCCGAAAATTTTCAATTTTACTAACCGCAGGGCCCAAGTGCTAGCTTATCAACGCAATGAGTAAGACGTCAAATCACAACGGTGGTGTCACCGTTTGAGCCCCCCCCCCCCACCTTTCGAGAAGCCCGTATTAAAACTTCAGAGAAAGATATGGCTGCGATTAACAAAGCTTGAAGATGCAAGGCGGCCCTTCGCGTTTAATGTACGCACTGTTCTACTCATGGAAAACGAGAATCATGCTTACTCGATGCAATGCCGGTAGCACGTCCGCCATGAAGACTCGGTCGGCGATAGCGCGGAAGATACGCCGGAGTGGCGCGGGGCGTGTCAGTACGTACACGTCACCGCTCCTGGAACGAAATCAAAAGTCGTTAGACTATGAAAGCGCGCGTCAAAAAAAAAAAATAATAATAATAATAAACGCAGTCTCACGATTAACGCTTGAGCGCGATGCCAAGGCTTGTCCATGTGAACTGTGGTCTAGCAGCAAAAGTCGAACCTACAAAGGTAAACAAAGAAAGAGGGCAAGGGTTAACACGGCAAAATCAACACGCAAACTGTGAAAAAGATCCCAGCTAGAACGGGCAGTACAAGCTCTAATCCACCTGCGCTTCGCTCGTAGCAGGTCCCCGACGCGACGCGTTGTGCAGACTCGACGTTCAGTCGATCGTTACCTGTTTGTTGAAGTGCGGGGACAAGCCGACGATGACAACACCGGCCGTATTGCGGCCCGCGAAAACCACATTACGTACCCCCCCCCCCCCAAAAAAAAAAAAAAAGAAAAAAAAAACTGGCACAAAATGATGGTCGTGGTAGCTGCACGGGCGTTCCGGGTCGGGGCCCACTCCCGTGGACACAGTCCTAACAAAGCTACCTACCTGCCTAACTGTAAGCTAACCCTGAAAGCTGTACGCGCGCCTGTGTCACGCGGAGTATGGACTCAAAGTGGCGGCATGGTTCAAGGAACTCGCTCACTAAAGATCCACGCAACCTCGCTTAAATTTCGGTTGAACTGGGAATCTATAGCGAGCGATGTTCGGTGAACGCGCCCCCACCCCTGGCCGGTCGGTCAAATTGGGGGGCTCACCAATTTTGTTGAAGCCGAAGACGAAGCTCGCAGTGGTCCTCGGTGAATTCCAGGTCACCCGGTTCCTTGTACGTAGTTCGATAAGTCGAGGTAAAATCCACACAGACATAAGAAAAAAAAGTTGAAACGCGACTCGTACGTACTACTACTACTACTATTGCACGCCCCTCGCCTGAACATCGCGGCCAGCCATTTCATGGCGCCGAAGAAATGCTGTCTATAAAATGCGCCGCATGACGAGCAGCAAATGGAAAAAATGGAGGCCGGCCGCGCGCGTGTAGCACTATTTCACGGCGGTGCTTCGGTGTTAGCGCATGCGTTGCTGCAGCCAAATCTGGTCGCGCCATTACGTCACGATATCGTTCGTCGCCGCCTCATCGGCGAGATCAGCGCGCGGCGTATATTGCGTAGGAAAGAAATCGAAGAAAAGATAAACAAAAACAAAATCGAAGGATGCTTGTCGGGCTCGGAATGATCCAGAAGCGCCTAAACTGCGGAGCTGAAGCGGCCGGATCGCTACCGTGCGGTCGTTTTTTCGCATACACCTTGCGCTCTGAAATTGCAACCCAATTACCGGCATGACTTGCAATTATGTGACGAACGTGAGCAAATAATGAATCAATAGTTATATTTGTAGTCATTGCCTTAACTCTTGTCACGCCGCGTTTTTCTTGATTCCGTTGCAATGGGAAACCACGTTCCGTTTCTTTTAGTTGTACCTCAAGTCCGCCGTTGTGGAACATGGCGCTCTGCTGATGTCCCGACGGTTGATGGTTCGATCCCGGCCTTGACGTAGATGGAGTTGAAACGCCAGAGGTCCGTGTACTGTGTGATGCGTGTGCGCGTTAAACACCAATGGTCAAGTTTCCAGAGCCCTTCATTACAGGCTGGCGTGCCTCATATCGCGGTTCTGGCTCGTAAAACCACACACACACACACACACACACACACACACACACACACACACACACACACACACACACACATATATATATATATATATATATATATATATATATATATATATATATATATATATATATATATATATATATATATATATATATATATATATATATATAATTTTAAATCGTGACTCAAGGTACCTAGAAAGATATTAGACGTGGTATAGACAAATAAAAAAGGCAGTGTTGCACAGCATACGATTTGTAATGGCTCTTAACAGCTGCTTTAAAGTGGTTGTAATTTGATTACGTGGCTACGGCCGCTGGATACAAAGCGGCCCTGACAAAACGATCAGGGTGAGATGGGCGTTGCAACAGACTTATGGAAGTTCTTAAATGGTTCGAGTGGACGCTAGATATACGGCTCGGTCGACAACGGCGCCATGTCCGATGGGATCGCATTGAATTGGAAAAATTTGTATTGTCTAAAAATTGCTGCAGATCCACGAAGTGAATGCTGATGATGGAGCGAAGTTCCATTGACGAAATGATAAACAATATAAAGAATGTTTATGAAATCCACCATCCACCGATCCGCCGATCCGACCGCGTGCGTCCGTCCATACATGGACGGATGCACGCACACACGGACGGACAGATGCACGGACGGACGCACGGCTAGCCTCCCCAATGTGAGAAGTTAAAAGGGCGGAGCACCCCCCCCCCCCCCCTCCATACTTTCGACAGTGGTTCCTGTCGGCCGCACACTGTGGCGGAGTTTTCCTTCAACGAAGCAATCACGCCATTATGAAAAGAAATTCGTCCTATACGCTACGTCTCAGCTGTGAAAATTGTCTTCGCATCTCACGACCGCGCACTGTAGGCTTCCTGCGTTGCAGACCGCATATGCGACGCTTTCGCGCCTTGCGCTTCTGCTTTCTAAAGAAGGCTACCGCTGAACAGAGGCACTATACGGTTAGAACAATTCGTCATGCCTCTGTTCTGCTTTACCTGGCCTGGAATTTGCACGATCTATGACAAAAATCAAGCAGTTGTTCCGTGTACGAATACAACAGATTAGCGAAGCTCCTTAGAAATGGGACGCAAACAACTGTACGTTTTTTATATATGTACAAACATCGGTTTTCGATGAATTTTACTACTGTTATTACCGCGAACTGTTTTTGCGCCGCGGGCCTTGTTTAATGCGCAAAGCGCCGAACGCTGCGCGAGCCTTTTCTTTTTTTTTTTCTTTTTTGTGCCGGCGCCGGGTGGGGAGAGCGCCTGCTACTACTTTCGAGAAAGGCGCCCGTAGTGCGCTAGAATGGTGGTTGTCATTTCACAATCCACGATGAAGATGATGAAAGTGAAGACGACCATTATAACCAGTTGTGCACAGAGCTTATTTCTTTCATTTTAACCTCGGATATCTGGTGCGCTAGAACCAAACCGCTCGGCGTCTGGCGCGCGCGGCGTTTCATTGTCTTTTTGCGCCGGCACCGCATCTATGTTGGAGGGAGCTTCAACGGCGACGGCGGGGTGCGGGCCTAAGGAGCTTCGCTCCTAAAAGAAAAGTCACAGTTTCGCCGCAAGGGCGAAGCAATGAATGCGATAGCGAGAAATTGAAATGTTACACGAAGATCGACGAGCAGCTCGATACTTGCCGTTTCCCGCGGATGCACGAAGAAGGACGCTCGAAAAGGACGCGCAGGTATGCACAGGACAAGCGTGAAGTAACAAATATCACAATTGTTACGCCTTTGTGTTTCAGCAGCGCGCTGCGAGTATCGACAACGCAGAACCCGACGCTCTTAGAGATATCTTCTTTTAAAATGCGGTGCGCGGAATGACCCCTCTGAGTCCCTTGTCGCACGGTGGCTCATAATGATGATGATAATAATAATAATAATAATAGTAATAATAATTACGCGCTAGAAACACTATTTGCACTAAGGGCAGACAGGGCAAAATATAATATATGGAAACCTGAATATGTGCAAGTAAGTGCAGTATTAATTAATGAAAAGAAAAGGTGCACTCCTTACCACGAACATCAAAATGAATGAATGAATAAACTTTATTTAAAGTCCGGCAGTTTCCTAATAATATGTGGGGTTTAACGTCCCAAAACCACGATATGATTATGAGAGACGCCGTAGTGGAGGGCTCCGGAAATTTCGACCATCTGGTGTTCTTTAACGTGCACTGACATCGCACAGTACACGGGCCTCTGCCATTTCGCCTCCATCGAAATGCGACCGCCGCGGCCGGGATCGAACCCGCGACCTTCGGGTTATTGGTGAGCATTGGTGAGCATGCAGCTTTTACACATTAACGAAATTTCTTTGGATGGTACAAATGTGCACTATACTGGGAAGGCCACCATGGACATAATTTTATTCATGCATAAAGCTGTGTGATTAATGTGTAAAAAGTGTCACTTGTAATATTATTACACGCATAACACGCATAGCATGTGTATGGTTGTTCCAGTGTATGCTACGTGAAATTGACTGTACTTCTTCTATAATGTTATATTAAGCATAGCTATGGAAATTTTTTTTGTATACCAAAAATCACACCAAACTGATCGTGTGACAATGGAGTTTCTCACTCTCTCGCGCTATATATGAACATTTGAAACGGGAACAGGTTAGGGTTAACTAAAACGCGTTATTTGAACGTCTTTGTTTCCGCCAGCTTGTAGCGTCAACATCGTTTCGCCTCGCAGGTTTAACTTGAGTCCTAAAACATCTTCGGCAACCGCATAACTACAGCGATCCGAGATAGTTCTCTCGAGTCATCACTTGCGAAACCTGTTTAACCGAGTAACGTCTTCACGTTTCACTTGTCCATGTGTGCACATTCGTTGGCTCCTATTGGTTGTGTGTAGAATTGGGTGATTTTCAAACAGCATTCAAGTATCGCCGCGGCTGCGCATACGGAACGACGACTGCCCGGATCTTTTATTTATTTATTTATTTTTCATTTCGCGCTTTCTCACACACGTGGACGCGCGTCTCATCGACGGGACCCTCTTGTCCCGGTGATGTCGCACCGGGCATCGATTTTCTCATCTGGCAGCCTTGATGGGGGGGAGACACACACACACTACTATACAGAGTATAACGCACAAAGTGGGCGTGTCCGGGGCGCACACAAAAGCCAGCCCCGTGCGGGAAACGCCTACGCTGCCCCCCCCCCCCTCCCCCCCCCGCGCTGTCGCTTCACACTCGTCACCTGCGAACGTCGTCGACAAAACGCTCACTGTTCCTGTTACGCATGGAGCCGCTGAGTCGCGTTCCTTTTCCATCGTATCTTCGCGTTGCGCGATCGCGTACTACGTTCGTGCATATGCGCACACTGGCGCGTGCGTGTGTGCCAGAACTGCGTCGTACAAAAGAGCCTAGTGAACCCGCCGTTTTTTTTTCTCTCTTTGTATACCTGGTTTCCGCATGCCTACTTTTACATCTCTTTTTTTTTGTTTCTCATAAATTTTCGTCCACGCATCAATTCAGGTTGCCAAGCGCGTACGTGTAACGTAATCTCGGATTTGCCTTTTATGCAGATGACTCGCGCGTCGGCAAATGAGAAATAGCCGGGTCCCGTGTGGGCGTGGCTGGACTCCGCGCCGAGATAAGAGGGCGATCACCTCAACACTTGAGCATATACTGTATTCCCGCGTTTATATCTCTATATATGTATATAGCTACATCCCTCTCTTTCATTTCGAAGCTGTAACCGTGTACCCTGATCGCGGTACACGTGGCCCATAGCTGCCCTCGTGTTTGACGGGTGACGCAGGCCTTTGGGGAGCTTGAGTCTGCAAAACCAGGGTGCTATCGAAGCGTGTGGGAGACACCGAAGGAGCTGAGTTGGGATATGTATATGTGAGGTGGTCCAACCACAGCGGGGATACGAAATCCTATAGAGTCTCGGTGTCAGTCGACGTATCGCGATACCGCCCCACCGATATCCTTGAGCGAAAAAAAAAGAAAAAAACTCACAGGACCACTCGAAGGTGAAAACCAACTTCTTTTTCTACTCAACTTCGGGCTGTCCAGAGAGCCCACGACCTGGCCGTCGAGTTTGACCTCCCGGTCCCGTCGTGGACGCGGCCCGCGGACGAGCCTCCCCCTTAGGGGGGACTTGCTCTTCTCAGGACCAAATAAAGTTCAGTTCAGTTCAGTCGATGTAGTGATTCCCCACCAGCCCCCCTCCGAAAGCCTACTGCACCTAACGTGTTTTTGCACAGCCTCCAGGATCGGCCCCTAGTGGTGATGTCATACGAACACGTCACATGATGACGTCATTAAGGGGATCATTTCTTGTGACTCACTCGCGTTGACACCGACGCCGATGGTTAATTTTATCGCGTTTCAATGAGACATCTAAGGCTCTCGCCTTGAAAGCGCAATGATTGCTTGATTCTGGCTCTACGGTTAACCAACGTACTCGGTTAAAAGCGGTAATTTACTTCGTTATACCGAAACTTCGTTAAATTGAAATTTAAGGGAAACGTAGCCGCGAAAGAATTCTTTTTAATGCACTGTAAGTGCCGGAAGAGTGTTTGCATAATACGGCGGTTCAAAAAAAAAAAAAAAGACAATTTTAATAACGCGAAAAAGAAAAAAAAATTTTGTTGAACCTGAGATCAAGCGGCCGCAGGTTGATGCTGCACTGGCGAAGAAAACTTCACAGCGGCTGAACGCCGTGCGTGAAACCGAAAGAAATACCAGGTCCAATGCAACCGCTTGCAACTCAACCATACAGCGAGTGGACCCAGCAGTATTTCAATTTATCGCCTCGATCTTCTTCTGGAGCAGCACTGATATACATCTGATCAAACAATACAACAGGGAATGATAGGTTACATTAGGAATTAGCGAAATCTGTCGTGCATTTCGCAGAAAGAATAACGGTTGTCGGCTCGATTATGCAGATGTTCCTTCCACTGCGTTGAAACTTGACAGAAGAACGGTTCAAGGCGTTTTCCTGAAGATGGCGTCGTATGGGCGCAGTAGTATACACAGAAGAAAATTCTCGCTTGTCGATATAGTACTTTGAAAGCGAGATGATGTTTTAACTGCAAAGAACAACGCGAACGACCTGAGATGGAGGCGCAAGTTCATGTGGCGTTGCCAGCAATGCCCTTGCACGTGTACCAGTGTACCTGGCGACAAACCATCGCGAATGCAAATAAAGTATTGGTATTGATGAAATAGAGTAAGTGCCTACAGCTATAATTTGACGTTAGTAGTTGATCTCGCAAGGTCTAACCATTGGTTTTTTCTGCCCTAAGTTTACGGATGCCAAATTGTGGCAATTGTGCTACGTTGCTACGCGCAGCACAATTCACAGGAGCACTTTCATTCATCCTAGCCACACCGGCGCCTCCGCCATCCCCCATCGCGATGCACCACGGATTTTGCACCCTCCATGACAAAGTCCTGGCAAAGCCCATGCTTAAATATCGCCAGGACGATGAGGAACTCTGTACGGCTTAGGTCTCGTGACCCAGGTGACTTACATTTAACAATTACCTAATCTATCTTTGTTGCCTGACTTAAGTGAATGTATATTAATGAGTTGCAAGGGCAAACACACAGACATTCGTGAAAAATAAACAAACAAAGAAGCGAACATGGACCTTCGCTACTTCGTGAATGTCTGCCTTTGTGCGCCTCTGCAGTGATCCTAAGACGCCTCGAGTTATGTCGTTTACCAACTGGCCCCAGTCGAACAATTTCTGAGCGTTATTTCCCGGCTGTTGATTTCGCGACAGCGATACGGTTAATTTATGTCGGCTTTCTTTATTTACACGTAACAGGCACATACATTCGGAACCGAAGTTGGGCTTGTGTGGGTGCTGCAGCTTCGGACATTGATACTTATACACAGCGGTACTACTGTTAAAGCGCCAAGGGAACATCGCAGCGCAGCCGCCGGCTTCAACGAGTTCCGCGCAGGCGCAGCGCGCGTTGTGAGTGGGGTTCTTTCTTCGTCCACTACCCTCAGCTGCCGCGCTTCGAATCGTCTCGAAGCGGTCTGCTAACGCTTTAGTGACCAGTCGAATCCTGTATTCGACACCATACCTACGTTTGCGCAAATGTGATGTGAACACGCTCGAAGGCATTCTCCGCAAGATATACAAGCGCGCCCTCGACCTCCCGATCTCGACGTCTAACCCGCGTCTTGTAGATTTGGGCATGACCAACACGTACGGGGAACTCAAAGAGGCCCATCTCAACAACCAGTACCTGCGGCTTACCAAGTCGCACGCTGGGAGATGTCTCTTAAACCGCCTCCACATCTCCTGCACCTATCAGGCAGAAGAGCGGACCACGAATCCCGGAGGACTGGCGTAGTGCGTTGGTTATCCAGCCTCTGCCCCAAAAGCATGGCTAGGGAGACTCATGAAGGCAGGCGAACTGCGCGGGTTACAGCCTTTCAAGGACGCTATGGGTCCCGTCTTGGAGTATTCTACACGGACGCGCCTGGCCCTCACCACGGGGAGTGGTACACGGCAGCCGTAGTCCATCAAAACGTGCCTGTTCAAGGGCTCACTTTTCGAGCCCCGGACATTACTCACGCGGAGGAAGTCGCCATAGCTCTCGCCGCAGCGGACCCCGCATCTCGGATCATTATTACCGATTCGCGGAGTGCGTGCCAAAATCTTACGAAAGGTCGCATCACCATTCGCGCTGCTCGAATCCTGAAAGGTTGTTATTATCTGGACCGCCCAAATACACGTTTAGTCATCTGGACCCCAGCTCACGCAGGACTAGGTGGTAATGAGGCTGCCGATGCCTCGGCCCGCGCGCTTGATTCCCGGGAACCTTCTCGTTCCTCCATCGCCTGACGATCCAGAACCTAATCCGGTCACCTCATTTCGTGACATCACAGCGATGTACAAATCGAACAGGCTCCGATTTTCCATCCCCGGCGCCGGGCCTGAATAAGGCCGACGAGCGCTGGCTCTTACGCCTATACACCAACACAATATTGTGCCCGGCGATACATAAGCATTTTAATCCGGCCTTCTCCAGGGAATGCCCACACTGTGATCATCCCCGCTTGCGGATACTTTCCACATGGTGCGGGCATGCCCATCTAACCCGGCGGTCACCCCAATCACCTCCCCTTCACCCCCCTACCCGAGAGAGCTGGGAGGCTGCCCTGCTCGGCTGCTCGGCCTTGGAGGGTCAAAAAGCCCTCGTGGCCAGGCCGCGTGCCGCCGCGGAAGCCACAGGAGTCCCGGACTTGGGACTCCTCCTAGAGTTTGTACAGGGTCGGCCCTTAAGGCCGCCCCTATCTCTCACTTGTAAATAGTCCAAATAAACGTTTTTCACCACCACCACCACGCGACGAAAGAATACTGCGCACGGTATTCACTGCGCCTGCGCGAAGCTCGTTGCAGCCGCAGGCCGATGGTGGCGCCGAGTGGCAGCCACGCGCGCCGATGTTCCCACTAACAGTGGACCGCTGTGTGCTAAATGGGTAAAGCGGATGCCGAGTGCAGCGGACATTGGCGCTTAGCCTGGACCACCATGGCCTGGGCTGACTTCCATATCATCGTGCTGTATACGCGCTCAGGTAATGTGCGTTGGTACGACATTGAAACTGAAATAAAAATGAGCGGGTAACGGAACACAAGTAGAAGTTCACAGGACGGGCGCAGACTGACAATTGTTGTTGTGAGTCGTTAGTCTGCGAGGGTTGCGATGCGGGCTTGTTGGTAGCACATCTTCAATAGGTTTCTTTGTATCGCACATACACGACAGGACAAACTGAAGGCACATAGACACACTCTGCGCCCGTCCTGTCAACTTCTCCGACTTGTGTTCCCTCAGCCACGCAGTGTGTATTTCTGTTTCAATAATAGGTGTGACTGCGATTTCCTCGCCAGTGACATACACAGCATTAGTGAGTCATTGTTCCGGCTAACTATTCCCCGACGTACGCACATGTGCATGTGTTTGCATAATCTATTGCTACGCTACTTGGCTTTTCCGGTTGACCTTCATAAGCAAAAAGAAAAAAAAAAGCAAATACATTTCTGAGGAGCATAGAAAAAGAAGAATTAATTATACGATGCTGACAGACAAACAAAGGGACAAAAAGCACATGAGGAAGTGACGCATTTGTTTTGTGGATGCGTGCTTCGGGTAGAGAAAATAAAGACCATATCATTAAAAAAAAATAAATTGCCACTTGAGAGCTCAACAAGAAAAAAGTCTTCAAAGGTTCACGGGTGACTTCCATTCTTCTTTTTTTCGGGCAGCCTCGTATAAATGGACTCTCGAACGCGTCTAGGACATTACGTTAATATTCGCGCTTACGCATTCTGTCTTTCGGAGGAGCGTGAAAATGGGAGTACACGTGACAGGCTACTTTAGACCGCGAGTCCACTGTAAGCTCCAGCGCGAAGAACGCCACCGACAACATCAGCAGCAGCGAAGTCAACAAAGCGCGCTCCGCGGCCAACAAGGAAACAACCCGGCCTACACGCTGCACGTTGTACACGCTATATACTAGTCCGTTACTGGCGGCGAGCGATAATCGGCGGGTTTGGCGCGCTAATTACGGCGCCAAAGCCCCCGACCACGCAAACTCCATAGAGGCCGGCATGGGGCTGCTGCGTTCGTTCGATGTCGGCGCAAATGATACGCCACGCTTCCGAGGGATGGGAGCGAGCAACCTCGTTTGCGGCACTGTTTACTGCTGCTGCTGCTTGTTGCTGCTGCTTGTGGGGGGGGGGGGGGGGGGGGCGGTGGTGTTACAACCGACCCTTGCTTTTGCTTTTCGAAAGAGCTGCAACCTCTCTCTGCGTCTGTAGAGCTGTTCGTCGACGCTCAATCGTGGATTCGCCCTCGACAAAGTGCGGCCGAGTGAAAGAAGAGGGGGAAGGCGAAAGGAGGAAGATTACCCTAGAAGTCCTTCCTGGAGCTTCGGGGAAAAGCATTGGCGCGCTTGGAGCAAAGGAAAGTTTGTATGTGAACGAGAGAAAGAGAGAAGCGTTTCTTCTGTTCTATCGTTTCGCAGACGCACATCTGCCGTTCCAACTCTCAAAGCGCAGATTGCGCCTTACAATTAGACAGAACTCGAGAGAACCCCCCCATACCCCCCCCTCATCTTCTTTCTTTCAGTACAAACGCTGCCTCTTTGGGATCACAAAGAGCAATGCGGTGGCTCCCCCCCTCCCTCCCGCTTCCCCTAAACCGGAACATCTCATAGTGTCTTCCCGGCAGTTTTAATTCACTAACTACCGTGGCCTCCGGCTTCACCGTGCGGCTGACTGAAACGGCAACAACTGCGCTTGGCAACAAAATGATCGCGGAGCTTCCGCTGCAGCTGTATAGCAACAACGCCCTTTAGCGTAGAAGCACACATCCGGGACTGTTATAGCAAAACGATGGAGATAAGGCTGTGAAGAGCAGCTCGGCCCGCGTCTGATACTTCGCGTCTTTGTTTTGCCCCGTCCGCCGCGCATACAGGGCTGATCTATACATGCATGCACGCTTCATACGTCTGTACAGAGAAGAGACGAAACTCGCGTTGCTGCGCCTCGACTGAATGCGTGGTTCAAAGGCACTGGGCAAGTAATAAAGGGTCTGCAGAAAGCAGCCTGGCTCAAGTCACGTGCGCCCGTGATCTCTCCCACTGCTCCTCACTCTCTTTCTTCACGCAGATAAATGTGACGTGCCATTGAATTTCAGAGGCAGCGAGGATTAATGAGTCGCTATAGGGTCGGGCGAAATCGGAAGCCGGAAAAATGTGAAGCAAGAACGCGGATTGTGCGGCGTAGTTGGGTTACACGATTACCCGATATGAATTCCAGTGCCCGTCGAAAGTAATCTGGCGATGCTTATGGGTAAAGAGCGCTGGCAGATAAAGCGTGTGTAATATACATACTGTAACCCTACGGCCACCGAACACAGGTCATGGGCTGGCGTCCTCCTTTTCATAAGGGACGACCAGTGGCGTAGCCAGGGGGTGGCACACCGGGCACGTGCCCCCCCACCCCCCCCCCCGAAATTTTTTTTCGCCATGGCATGCAGAGCGAAAAATGACCATTTCAAGGAGGTGCCCCTTCCGAAATCATGGCGGTGCCCCCCCCCCCCGAAAAAAATTTCTGGCTACGCCCCTGGGGACGACCCGGTATTCAAAGCGTAGCCAGAAATGTTTTTCTGGGGGGGGGGGGGGGTATCTAAGTTCGTGCGTGCGTTTGTATGTGTGCGTGTATATAAACGCAATCATTGAAAAATTCCGGGGTGTGTGGTTTGAACCCCCCCCTTTGGCTACGCCACTGCCAGCTGTACGGTTGTGTCCTCCTTGTGTCCAAAGCTAACCCTGGTAATTTCCTTCGGTGCTTTTATGTTTGGGCTTTAGGACAAGAACGTTTGCGATGCCGCCTGTAGCAGACTATAATAATGATATCTGGGGTTTTACGTGCCGTAACCACGACATGATTATGAGGCACGACGAGGTTGCTACGAACAGCACACGTACGAAATTGTCAAGCTTCATCACTACGTCAAAGAAGCAGGCCACGAGGTTAATTTTCAGTGGCTACCTGGTCATTGTGGGATCAGTGGCAATGATTCCGCAGACAACGCCGCTCGCTCATCCCATCAAGGAGAACGCACCTTTCCTATTCCTCTCTCAAGAACAGACGCTTCAAGGCAGCTTCGTAACCTGGCACGTAGACTATGTCTCCTGGAGTGGACCACACCAAGCATACGACATACGAGACTCCACCAAATAAACCCTCAACTGGAACTCCGACCTCCATCCGTACTTCGTAGACTTTGGTTGGGGGTTGCCTTCACGAAGGTATACACAACTCTAATTGGAGTGACCGACAGTGCGGCATGCGAGGTTTGGGGTACCGAAGAAGACATTGATCATTTGCTATGCCGTTGCCCTCGTTTTGCCTCTGAGATACGAAAGCTTTCTGACGCATTGCGACGATTGGACGATCGGCCGCTCTCCGAGCAGATGCTGCTCCTCGCCTTTTGTCGGCTCACAAGGCAGTCAAAGCGCTCTTGTGTTTTTGAGGACAACGGGCCTATGTGAACGCCTTTGACTTTTGTACCGTGCTACCGCTACCATACGCGTCAGCACAGTTACTGATCTCTCCTTCCCTTCGCTCTTCTCTCTCTCATCTTTATGCTCCCCTTTCCCATTCCCCTGGCGTAGGGTAGCCAACTGGGCATGTGCCTGGTTAACATCCCTGCCTTCTCTCTTGTTTTAGGGGCGAAGCTCCTAAGGGTGTGGGTCTGTCCCTCCTCTGTAGTTGTTGTAGTAGTAGTAGTAGGTAGGTAGGTAGGTAGATAGCCACGTATAGTGGAATGTACCCACTCCACGTGATAAAGATGACGATGACGCAGTATAGAGGAATGTACCTACTGCACGCGATAACGATGAAGTATAAGCGCGTTCCAGTATAGTGGAATGTACCCACTACACGTGATGACGATGACGCTGATGACCATGAAGTATAAGCGCGTTCCAGACCACAGATTCTCTTTCTGCCATGAAGCACCTAAGGGTGTGGGTCTGTCCATTCTCTGTAGTTGTAGTAGTAGTAGGTAGGTAGGTAGATAGCCACGTATAGTGGAATGTACCCACTCCACGTGATGACGATGACGCAGTATAGTGGAATGTACCCACTACACGCGATAAAGATGAAGTATAAGCGCGTTCCAGTATAATGGAATGTACCCACTACACGTGATAACGATGACGATGACGCTGATGACCATGAAGTATAAGCGCGTTCCAGACCACACATTCTCTTTCTGCCATGGATGAAAACGATCGAGCTTCGCCCACTCATCATCATTCACTTCGTGGATATGGCGTGATTTTTTTCTTCCTTCCTTCCTTAGTGGAAGGTTCCGGAAATTTCGACCACAATTGGGTTTTCTTTAGCGTGCACCAAAATCTAACTACGCGAGCCTCTATGATCATTTCGCCTCCATCGAAACGCGACCACTGCAGCCGGGGTCGAACCGTTTGCAATACTCGGCGCGAGACAAGAAGTATCACGCGTTGAAACTTTTCTTCCTTTTATTTTGATTTTGTAATATAAGTTTTACCGTAGGCGTGCGTCGAGTAAGGGTTAGCATATTTTCTTCTCACAATTAAAATTTACTTATCTAACTCGAGCATGTCTCGCTCTTTATAAACCATCGTACTGCCCGATTTATGGCTGATCCCCCGAGAGCGTCGAAGCTGCGCTGAAAAAGCCACGAGGAGAAGGACGTCGTTCTACCTGCTCGCTTGCCTACTCTGGGGTTTTGGCCAAAGTTTGAGTAGTTTCTACTGATTTTTCTTGTTACTAGGTGTTTTAATAGTGTCAGAATTGATTAGTGAGTACACTATCGGCCAGTAAGACCAGACAGATGCCGTTTTCCTCACCTGGACCAGGGTCTTTCCTCTGGTCTGCTTCTCTTCCTCCGCAGGAGTTACCAGTCAACCTGTTCCTACGCAATGGCATCTCATCCGTGCCTGTGGCCCTAGTCCCAAGCAACGATGGCATCATACGGATGAAGAATCCAAAAGTGATACAGGCGGAGCTGAGATCAACCACAGCTCACTTCCAAAACATCACAGAAGTCCGACAGTTCGGCAAGGGAGGCATTCTCTGCTTTTCGGCTGACCAGCTCTGTGTTCGTGACTTGCTAAAATGCTCGATGTTCGCCTCCAATCCGGTGAGCGCCTTTATCCCACCTCACCTAGCATGCGTGAAAGGCATTGTTCGGGGCGTCGATACCAACATGACTCCATCTGAGGTATTAGAGATGTTTTCCGAGGCAGGTGCGATTGCAGTTTATAGGTGTAGTCGAGTTATTGATAAGAATAAGGTCCCAACTGAGTCAGTGATTGTCACATTTGCCGGGTCAAGTCGTCCAACTGAAATCAAGGCGTGGCCTCTGATATACAGAGTGGAACCGCTGTCGCCGCGTCCCCTCCAGTGTCTAAAATGTTGGCGCTATGGGCACACAATGAAAGGATGTCGGTCAGCTCCGAGATGTCGAATTTGTGGTGAGATGCACAACTCAGATGATTGTAAATCGAGTGAAGAGAAGTGCTGCCTTTGTCATGAAGCGCACTGTGCTGACAACCCAAATTGCTCGGCCAAGGCACGTGAAATACAAATTCTTGAGGTAGTAGATCGAAGGCGATGTTCTCGAAAAGAAGCCATTGCTGAAATTCAGGCCAGAACTCAGGGATACGCCGGCGTTGCAGCCCGACATAACATAGCGATGGAAGCATCTCTTTCCCTATCCATTGCGGACATGATCGAAAAGGCTATGGAAAAGGCTATGCAACGCCTTGCTACCAACATTTGTGAGTCTCTATCAGAAATTATAAGCAACCAGATGGCGCATATAAATGCAACGCCGAGAGATGTTGACACAGCTTCACAAAATGCTGAGGTCGCGCGCACATTAATTGATGCAGAGTCAGAGATAACTCCTTCGCATGCGCAGTCGGCAGAGCACTCTCCGGGAGGCAACCAGAGGAAAAATGACAACAGACATGATGATACTCAGGATTCAGATGATATGGACATGGACCTAAGATCTTTTAAGCGTTCTAGATCCCCTATCTCCAAAAAATCTAGCTCACCAAAACATTCGAAAAGCAAGAAATACCAGAAGGACAACCTCTCGAAAAGCGATTTTCTTAAAGAGAGTATTTTAGATAAGGCTGTCGCTGATACAGTTCTATCGAAACCATAGGGACTCTCAAAATTCTCCATTGGAACTGCCGATCGATTCACTCAGCAATAACAGATTTATTGTACTTGTCATCTAAATTCGATCCAGATATTATTGCACTGCAAGAAACATGGCTTTCCGCTCATCATTCGTTTCAATTAACCAACTTCCGATCCTTTCGACTAGACCGTCCATCCAAAGGTGGAGGTTTAGCATTCTTTATCAATAAGAAAATTAGTATGAAGGTCAAAATTTCGTACAAATATATGTCTCCTGACTGCGAAATTTTCGCATTAGACGTGACCTTGCCAGGATGCCTACCTTTCTCTTTAGTGAACCTCTACTTTCCTATGGGTGTGCAAGACACGCGATGTTTAGATATGGCTATTAACTCATGGTGTAAGGAAAGAATTCTAGTCGGAGACTTTAATTCTCACCACACGTGTTGGGGATTTAGAACTGATAAATATGGCCAAAGATTATGGGACTGGTCTATAGACAACAATTTAACATGCCTCAACGCTAGAACTCCCACATTTATCCGAGACCGATCACGCTCTGCCTTAGATTTAAGCTTTGTAAGCTCGTCCATTTCTGGCACCTCATGGACAGCCCTGGACTGTGCTACCAACAGTGACCACTTTCCCATAATGTTTGAGATTGCTTGCCCCACAATGCCATCATGTTCATATGTTCGAGTCTTTATAAATTATTCGAAATTTTATAATGACCTCAAAGCAGCCTTAGCTTCTCCCTCTGAAGATAGTGATGAAACTAAAGCAATGAAATTAAGCGCAGTAATTAAAAGAACATACAAAAAAGCTGAATTTACTATTGAAGCTGCCAAGAGGATGCCATATAGCCCGTGGTGGAATTCAGATTGCTCACGTGACCACAGACGACGACAGGCAGCCTGGAAGCAACTAATTCATAATCAGTCCCCCAAAAATTGGTCAGACTATAAATTTATTGCCGCTGGATTTAAACGCACGGTAGCCAAAGCTAAAGAAGACTACGACAAAAGACAGTTTGAGTTTCTTTCGAAACCTGAAAATAAGAAAGCGTTATTCCGATATATGAGATCTCGCAAAATCCTGCCGTCTCCAGTAAATTCTGATTATGAATGTCTGTCACCGGAAGAAATGACAAAATCTTTAGAGTTAATTGGTAAAGGCCTGGAAAGCAGATTTTCTTCGACTGTGCCAAACAACTGGCAAAAATCTACTATAACGACGGACTTTGAAGAAGTGACAATGTCCGAAGTGTCCAACGTGGTTAGAGGTTTACCCTCGTCAGCTCCTGGGCCTGACGGAATCACAGTTCCTATGCTTAAACTTCTATTCAAGTTATCGCCCGGTGACATCCTTAATGTTATAAACTACTCGTTAAAGAACGCCTGGATACCGTATGACTGGAAAATAGCGAAGGTAATCCCCATACCAAAAAAGCAAGGATCAGGTTTTAATATAGAAAATATAAGGCCCATTTCTCTAACCTCTAACTTGGTCAAACTTATAGAGAGGGTTCTACATGGCCGAATTAGTATTTGGATGACAGATAAGGTAATATTAAAACCAAATCAAATTGGTTTCCGTAGTGAGTGCTCCATTTGGTGTGCCCATGCTGATTTAGAGAGTCGAATACAGCTGGCACGAAAAAGAAGACAACACGCTGCGCTAGTAACACTTGACATAGCGAAAGCCTATGACAGTGTTGAGCACTCCATTTTACTGAATACTCTTCAGGGTTTAAATTTTCCACAATATATAATTGAGTGGGTAGGAGAATTTTTTCAAATCAAGGGAATTTTATTGCGTTAAAGATGGATGTTGCTCCTCTAAATTCAAACAGAAACGCGGAGTTCCCCAAGGGGCAGTTCTTTCTCCAGTATTATTTAATGTACTGATGAGCTCTATTCCAACTGACCAGGATGTCACTGTCTACATTTATGCAGACGATATTGCGTTCTTCGCAGCAGACAGTGACATTTACTCATTACATCAAAAATTGCAAAGATATATTAATACCCTTGAAATTTGGCTGCATTCAATTTCCATGTCATTAAACATCAGTAAAAGTGCGCTCTTGGTATTTCCCCTGGCAGATTCAATTTCAATTACCATAGTATATAAGCAGGAACCCATTCCACAAGTGGATTCTGTCAAATATTTGGGCATAATCTATACTGAAAAACTGAACTGGACTCCACATATAGAGTATATAGCAGCAAAGGCACAAAGAGCGTCAGGCTTATTGCGCAGGCTGAGTAACCGAAAACACGGGTTACGTAGGAAGACCATGTTAATGGTATACAAAATGTACATGCGCCCAATATTGGAGTTTGGGTGCATATTATTTTCGGGTAGCCCTATCTATAAAACAAAACCTCTGATTCTGCTGGAGCGAGAAGCTCTTCGAATATGTCTGGGACTCCCAAGGTTTGTGGCTATCAATGTAATGTATCAAGAAGCGCGCTTACCCACACTCCTTTGTCGATTCCGCATTCTAACGGTGCAAACATTTTTAAAATTTTACAGCTTAAAGACTAGAAGATCCGAGTACGCCTTTATTAGAGACCCTGATTCATTCTTTCTGGCGCATTGGCCCCGATTTCATACACCCCAGATTATTTTTGTCCAAAACAAACTGGACAGTATAAATGTGGACATTAGAACGGTAATTGAAACTAATGGTTCGAATCATGATATTACGATAGAATATGACGAAATCTTCCCACCAAAATCTAAGTTCCAATCCCTAAGATATTTAAATAACAGATTACAAGATTACCTGACCCATGCTGAAACAAATAACATAATAGCCACAGATGCTTCCGTGAGTAATGAAAAGGCAGGCGTAGGAATTGCCTCCAACTTCCTTGATTGGTCATTCGCAGTGAGACTACCAGATTTTACCCCTGTTTTTGAAGCAGAGCTCATGGCTATAATTCTGGCGCTTCGAAAATTACCTTCTTACGAAAGCAGTGCAATAGTCATCACAGATTCATTATCGGTGTGTACAGCTCTGACAGCTTCAGAACAATCGCGAGCCCTAATGACTTTCCGCACATTAGTTCCACCACAATTGAAGTCCCTGAAATTATTGTGGGTCCCAGGCCACTGCGGGTTACAGTTAAATGAAATGGCCGATTCATTAGCGCGAGCATCGCTTGATGGCCCAGTAATTTCGGGACTTCCAGTAGTAGAATATATAGCAGCAATCAGGTACAGAAAATTAGCAATTCATACAGATATGATGGAAACTATAACAAAATTTACAGAATATCAGCACCTCAAATTTCCATGGAAACCTCAGTGGAGTCAATCTAGACAGTGGGAAGTTCTTATCACCAAATTTCGATGCCGAGTCCCCCCGTTAAACCTATATTTGCACAGAGCTGGTCTGACGATATCGCCCCTCTGTCCATTCTGTAATGAAACAGAAACGATAGATCATTATTTTATAACATGTCGCAACTACTCACGAATTAGAAAAAGACTTCTTGGTGTACCGTTGTCGAAGGTAGGTTTAAGATTAACCACAGAAAACCTTCTAAACTTCGGTGCCTCCGTTTTGGGACATTGCCATCGAGACGTATTCGATGCGGTTTGCAATTATATTGAAGCCACTAAACGTATTCCAATATAATGCCTCCTTCAACAAATAATCGCAAAGAAACTTTATAATGAATTGAAATGTAAAATACACGCTCCATTTTGATTGGGTAAGGCAAACACAGCTGTCTGGTCTCCGCAAAATTTCAGCACTTTATTGTTATATCGACAGCTATTTCTTTCCTTTTTTTTATCTCCCTCTTTGTTATGTTTGTTGCTGCTGTTAATTTTTTTTTAACGTTTATTTTTTGTATGATTATTATTAACATTATTTTTCTTTTTTTCAATTTCAAATTATATGTAATTGCCAAGCAATACGATAGTTATCACCCATAGCATACAATACATTTTCTTGGCCAATCCCCCAGAGTGGGTATGTGCCACAGGATAGAGGCAACAAACAAACAAACAAACAAAGCTGAAAACCTCTTGCCTTTGCATCCACGTGCAGGACGTGCCACGAGACAAGGAAGAAGAAGAACAAAAGAGAAGGGATCGCGACCGAGTCGTCCCTTTATTACTCTGCTATATCGCCAACCTGTACCTCAGTGCATCCGCATCTCACCGAGGATTCTTTCACCGTCAGTTTCTTGGCCCGATCCAGTGTGTAGCTCAAGCACGATCTAGCGCCGTTAACTTGGTGCGGGTAGACAAAGAGGACCAGGTGCAATGAAGGCCGTCGAGGAAATCCTCAAGCCCCTGGCCGGTGGTGGCAGCTCGTCGGAGGTGCTGGGTTACACGGAGTTCTCGCACCAGGCGCTGCCCGTAATTCCTTCGCCGTCGATGGCGTCGCCGTCGCCGCGCAGCGCCCCGTCGCCGTACCCGGCCGAAGGGGCCTTGGTCGAAACCTCCGGCAATTCCAAGTCGTCGCCGGCTGGCTCGCCCTCTGGATCGGCGCCGGTGGGTTCCTGTAGTGGTCGTTGTTCAAGTTTACTGATTGCTATTGCATGGACCAGGAAATGGGCTTACACATTATATAAGGCATCGGCAGGTCCCGAAGTTAGAAACTGTCATGGGGAGATCTCCAATCAAATCATAAGTAGGTACATACATAAGCGTGCGCAGGGTTCCCCTTCAGGGGGGGGGGGGTGCTAAGGTTTGTCGCAGCGCCCCCCCCCCCCCCTCCCTATTATGTCAATGTATGGGGCTGACCTTGCGCCCCCCCCCCCCCCCTATCACCCCCCTACCTATTATGTCAATGTATGGGGCTGGCTTTGCACACCCCCTTGCCCCCCGTGCGCATGCCTATATGGGTACTTACGATTGGGTGTTACAACAGTGTGCGAACAAAGAAACGAAAAAAAAAAGCACTATCAGAGAGAAAGCACTTAGATAAACTTCAATGCATAATTATGCATTATAGTCACAATAAGTGCTCAGAGAACGAAACAAGCGTGGTGTGTTGCTGCTATAACGAATTGAGAGAGTCATTAGCGCACCCGGTTTTCTCCCGTTGCACACAATATCGCTTTGCGTGATCGCGCTTTGCGGGACACTAGTAGCGACGTGCCGAGACACTTGGTGTGACCGCAGCGCTCTATACACTATTTTACGGATGGGTATGAGCGCCGCCATATTGGGCTGTTAACCTTTGTGTTTTGTATCTTTAACAACTAAATGAACGGTGTTACGGTCGACGCATACGCATGAAAACGGTTGGGTTGGTGCATACGATATTTCACGGCCTTATAAATTCACGTCGCGATACACAAAAACAAGAAAATATCGACTTAACAGCCCAAGATGTAGGCGCCCAGATGTCTTACGGAAAATAGTCTATAGACACGCATCCTGGTTGCGCGAGTGTTCTCGTCAAAACAAAACAAAAGGAAGCACAGCTAGCGCTACCTAAACATATTTACCGCAGCAAAAAAACAATGTAATAGCACCTCATATATGTCATATAATAAAGTCAATAGCTTTCCATGTGCACTCGTCTGTTCGCTAATTAGTTATAGCCGTCGATGTCTTCTGAGTAGCGCTTTCAAATGTTACGTGTAGGGCATAGGTTGGCAAAAATTGAGGAGCTCACTCAGACTCGCTCATGAAATATATCTTGAGCTTAGGGCTAACTCGGACTCTCTCCAAAATTTTCCTGAGCCGGGCTCACTCGGACTCACACTCACGAAAATTTTCGTCTACCGGGCTCAATCGGACTCAAGCTCACCAAAATATTACTCAACCGGACTCATTCAGACTCAGACTCACGGCTTGATCTGAGTCTGAGTGAGTCCAGTGAGTCGACTCATGAGTCTGTTAGCGGAGAATTAGCTTGCTCGATCATGGTGTCAATGCTCTTTAACACAACATCTCACGTAATCGGTGCTCTTCTTGGCGCCTTTTGATACAATATCTTGGAATACGAGGTGTGGTTGCAAACTAGTAAGGACATTTTAGATGCGAAGCATCTTATGCTCGGGGCTATGTCCGTCCCTCCCGCGTCCCGCGTCCCTCCCGCGTCCGGCCACTTTCATGAAGTAGGGAAGCACCCACTATGCGAACCAGAACACTGTAGTACGATATAAGGCCGTCAACCCCTACTACAGTCGCCAGAGTCATGGCCGAGAGCACAGAGAGGCTGCTTAGCAATGGCTAGGCAGGTGGTATGTGTCGCCCAGGTTGACTCCATTCCTTGATCTTGCGTGCAAGTGTTTGGGCGGGGAGGGGGGGCGGCTTAGTCCGTCCCTCCGTCCCACACCCCGACAGCGGATGCGCGTCCCCTCCCCCCTCTCCTCTCCTACGCTCACCCCCCTTTCTCTACTCTAGGAATCGTCTGCTCTACGGAGCGGCGCCCGCGTCCCACAGCTCATGCGCGTCCTCTCAGTGCATGCGCGTCCTCTCCCCCCTCCTACACTCACCCACTTTCTCTACTCTAGGAGTCCTCTACTCTACGGAGCGGCTCCCGCGTCCCACACCCCCCACAGCGCATGCGCGTCCCCTCTCTCCTCTCCTACAGTTCCCCCCGTTCTCTTCCTCTAGGAATCCTCTACGGAGCGGCGCGCACGACAGGTGGTGTGACAGCTGCATACTCCGCTGGGGGGCACCACGGTAGTTCCGCGGTATAAAAATGACGGAGCGCGCCTCATTCTCTCTCCTGTGCAGCGATGAGCGCCAGGGCCGCTGCCGCGAAACGAGAGCGGCGACGTTTCTCCCGCTCAAGCTAACCATCTCCCCGCTGCTTCACATCCCCACATGGTTCCCTTTAGCGGGAGATGGGGAAGTTTTTTTTCTTGAAAGATATGACAACATAAGATATTTATCAAGAACTTCCCTGGAAGAGTTGGCGGGCGGGGAGGGGGAAGGTCAAGGCACCCCTTCTTACGTAATTTCCCTCTCTGATGAATAAATATTGAAATGGTGTTTGAACGATGAACTATACTACTTTGGAATACGTGTAAGTAGACGTGAGTATAAACCTGAATCCAGGTAAGGCTGATAGTAATGCTGAAGTTGAGTAGATAGGGCCATAGGTCAGGCAAGAAAAATGGAACTCACTCAGACTCACACCAGAAATATATCTTGCGCTTTGGACTCACTCGGACTCAGACTCACCAAAATTTTCTTGGGGCGGACTCACTAGGACTCCCACTCACGAAAAATTTTTTTCTACCGTAATCATTCAGACTCAAACTCAACAAAATGTTACTCACCCGGACTCACTCAGATTCAGGCTCACGGCTCGATCCGAGTGTGAGTGAGTTCGAGTGAGTCGACTCATGAGGTCGCCGACCTGTGGTGCGGAGGGATGAGAAGGCAAGCTGCTTTGTAGGGCTGGCTTTCGCGAAATAACAAGTACACATTAAACTCAAGCAAGTATAAGGAAGAAAATTACGAAGAAAGAAAATTTCACAGCCACTATAGACACAAACGAAATAGTCACAAGCACATATATCGTGCCACTTTACGAGAGGACATATTGAATACCCTGGGGTTATCAACCATCGCAATGAACACTGTGCATCGTAGAGCATAGCAGAACGTAGACAGGAGTCACTGTGCCAATGATCTTGCTTGCCTTGAATGATAGAAAGTTAAGCTAGTTGGCAGGCATTAATGGTTAAAGACGGTGGGCGTACAAACGAGTACAAGGGATGAAGGCGGGACAACGCAAATGATTCACTGTGTCACAGACGACGAGAAAGAGAGAGCGTTCTTTATATCTTTTGTTCATGGTATTGGGCCATATACTGACTTTCGCCAGCCAAACCCTTCGCAAGCCACCACGGTGGTCTAGCGGTTATGTTGCTCGACTGCTGACCCGAAGGTCGCGGGATCGAATCCCGGCCACGGTGGCCGCATTTTCGACGGAGGCGAGAATGCTTGAGGCTCGCGTACTTAGATTTAGGTCCACAGGTGGTCGAATTTTGCGGAGCCCATCACTACGGCGTCTCTCATAATCATATCGTGGTTTTGGTACCTTGAACCCCGTCACTTATTATGTAATAAACTTTTCGCACGAGGGCCAAAACAGCATGTGCGGATAAATTCGACGCCTTTCTATATTACGTGTATTCACGTGTCCGTCTATATGTATGCGATGCAGAGTGCAACCCGCCCCTCCCGAGACGCGGCCGAAGGCTTCTACTTCGCGGCCTTCTGCTCGATGTTCGTCATTCTGGCGTTCGCGCTCATCGCGCTGTACTTCGTGAACGCCGCCAGACACCGGGCCCGAAGCGAGCCCCTGTTGGCGAGGCGCACCACGTGCGAGAGCCGCGACTGCCAGCGTCACGCCCTTCTGCTCACCGTGGGCCTCAATCGGAGCGCGGACCCTTGCCACGACTTCAGCGCCTACGTGTGTTCGGCCTGGACGCCCGGCGGAGGCCGCCCGCATCGGCCCACGAAGGCCCTCGAGTCGCAGCTGAACGACGTCCTCATCGCGTGGCTCAGGGGTCTGGAGGACCTGCTGATCAGCGGTCTCGACTTAGAGAAGGTCGCCAGCAAGCCGCTGGCACTGCTGCGCAGCTGCCAGGCGCCGGGACGTCGCGCGAGCTCCGAAGACCTCGACGACTTCCGAAAGTTCATCACCCTGCTGGGGCTTTGCTGGCCGGACGACGACTGCTGCGACGTTAGCGCGCTGGGCGTCCTCTTTTGGGGCTCGTGTACAGGTGTGTCTGGCCTATCCCTCGCGTGCGCCACCGCAGAGGCCTCGAGGCTCGCTAGGCGTTGTATAGTTGGAACGTTGAGGTGAAACCTTATGAGATACTTATGAATAGGGAAGACTCAGGGAGACGCCCAGCGAGACGCGCAGACACAGCGCTGACACGTAGACCCAGCTATTTCTTCCCGGGTGTTCTGTCTTTTTGCGCTGTTAAAGTCTTTCATAAGTATGAACCAACTTGCCCAAGCATCCGTTTTAGCGAAACCCCTTATGTTTCCTGAGCTAATGTACTTTGCGAAATTTAACGAGACCTGAGCATACCTTGAGAGACCTGCTGAGGCACTGAGAAATGCGGTGAGACCTGCGGCAATACATCCGGGAGACCTGGGCAAGATGTCACATGACGACGTCGATGATGTCGTGTGACAACATGACGTCATGCGTGACGTCGCAGATTGTCAAAATTTGTCACGCCATCACGGCATGACGTCATGATGACGTCAACGCATGGCATCGTCGCTTTGTCAAATATGAGCCTGTCGCGGAGGTATTTCAGCAACAGATGAGGTGCAAACTTCAGGGTAAGGTTGTGTGAGGGTATTGGGTGGGGGGATGCGATGGAGCGAGAACGTCAAAGTAATGAGCCTGGTGAGAACACACGCTTTTGCCTTTACTCTTCGTAAGCGTTAGGTAAACGCAGTGTCAATTTTACATTGAAGAGCGTATTTTAGCGTACGCCTCCGTGTCATTCGTGAATGGTGAGCGGCGACCAGCGAATGGTAGTGTCCTAGCTTACCGCACTTACTCGCATACCGCCAGATCTGGTTAGCACAGGCGAATTTTGTGTATATGTTCATATTTGAAGACTTTGTCGAAGCGCACCGAGACACACACAAGTAGAAGCAGACAGGACAGCGCTTACTCTCACAACTTGTGAGAGTAAGTTTGTGAGAGTAAGCGCTGTCCTGTCTGCTTCTACTTGTGTGTGTCTCGGTGCGCTTCGACAAAGTCTTCAAATATGAACGTAAACCAACTGGCCCAACTTGCCATCTTGCTTTGTGTATATGGTTGTGTCATAAATCCTTCAAAATAACAGCGCACCAACAAAACGAGCACACTAAAGGGAGAGGAAACGACACACACAAGCAGCGCTTGTTGTGTGTGTCGTTTCCTCTCCCTTTAGTGTGCTCGTTTTGTTGGTGCGCTGTTATTTTGAAGTATGAACCGTTACCAACTCGCCCAAGTTGCCATTTTACGTCATAAATCCTGGCTCACGTCGGCTTATGTTCGTTAACATTTGCTAAATGGCTGATTTGAGCTAAATATGTCTAACCTATCATGTTGGTTAGTGTTGTCTTACTATAGCAAGTGTCAGCCAGTACATTGCTACACGTTCCGTAAAGGACGGCTACATTTATCTATAATATCGACCATTGAGGGCTATCCGTTGTTACAACCGCAACTGTAAATTGCGCTCGGTGTTCAGTGTACATATGTAAATAGTCTCCCTCTCTCCTTTCCCTCTCCTCATAATCTTTAACCTCAACATCTGATGCTCGCCGTTAGTCAGCTGCTTGAGCAAGAAGGTTACAGCGGCCGTCATTACTTACTTTCTCATTACGCCGTTTACGTCGTCATCACGTCGTTTTGATATCTCAGGTGGGACCTGTGCTTCTGGTTGCGAATTCGGGTACTGCTGAAGTCTAACGGAAGCGAGCGTCACCTGGCGCTGTACCCTGCTCCGAGGGTTCTCGTGGAGCGATTCGAGGCCAGGCACACTTACCTGGTGATGCAGAACGCCTACGTAGCGTACTGGATGCACCACCGCGACGTACTGCTCTCGACGAATAGCGCTTCCAATGACACCTCTTCGCGGCATCCGCCTCAAGATAGCATCGAGCGCGTGATCAAGACCGAACTCTCGATAACTAGGGCATTACTGCACAGCGCCACAAAGGAAACTTTGGAGCCCATGAACATCCCGGTTTCGGACATTGGTTACTACACGGCCAACGTGTCCTCGAACGAATGGCTCGACAAGTTAAACGCCAACGTCGCGGACGAGTCGACACCGTTCGCCATAGAGGACCAGATCCTGGTTGCCGATGCGTCTGTCCTGGGGTCCATCGGAATCATCTTCGGCGCCTACACGGACCACGAGATCCTGTCGCAACTGTCCTGGCAATTCGTCCAGGATTACGGTGCCGTGGTCGACCCGGGTCTGGAACGCCTCTTCGGGGACCGCTGGGACGCGCTGTTCTGCGCCAGACAGGTCGCGGAGATCTACGCCCCGCTCGTCGCGACATTGCACTGGAAGCTGCATGCCAGCGACGCCGAGAGAAGACTCCTGGAAGCCAAGCTGCGCAGCCTGGTCTACCGAACTGCCATGGCTGTCAGTTCCCAGTGGTGGCTCGCGGAACAGGACAAGCGCGTCGCCGAGGAAAAGCTTCGAGCCCTGACCGTCCGGCTGTGGCCTCCGACGCAGCTGGAGCGGGAGCTCGGCCAACTCTACCATGACTTCCCCAACGGCACGGCGGCGGACGAGTCCTTCGTGAAGACCTGGATCAAGAGCCGGACGGCCCTCACTCGCCGAGCTACCAGCCGCTCTCGAGCTTTGGTAGCGAGCTACAGTCCTACGCTGTCGCCGTTGATGATCCGGTACGACTACCTGGACAACGCCGTGGACCTGGCAGCGTCGTCGCTGACGGGCCCGCTGTTCTACGTCAACGCCACTCCCTCCATGTTCTACGGCGGTATCGGCTTTTACTTCGCTGCCCAGATGATGAGGTTGCTGGACTGGACGGGCCTCAAGGTGGACGCTGGCGGCCACGTCGTCTCGCCTTCGTGGATGACCGAGATCAGCCGCAAGGTCGTCGGAAGTCGCCTGAGCTGTCCCACGGCGGGCGTGACGAATAAGGCGCTGTTGCCTTATCTTCCGGCCCTGGAGGTGGTCAGACAAGCGTTCATCGAAGAAGCGGCGACGTCGGAGAACCGACTGGACGTCGGCGGCGAGCTCACCGAGCCGAGGACGTTCTTTATGACGCTGTGTCGCATGGCCTGCTCCAGTACTTCGTGGGCGGGAGCCGCTGTGGACTGCAACGCGGTACTTAAAAATTCTCGCGACTTCGCGACGACCTACCGCTGCAAGATTGATTCTCCGATGAATCCATCGAAGAAGTGCGCCTACTTCAGCTAGAGTGTTTTCCACTTCATGACGTTTTCTTTTTGCTGTGTCGGTTCTCTAATTGACGTTGTTCATGTAAATGCATTCATCGGAAGCTTTACTTCTAATCTGGGTGATCACAACTGCGTATAATGGTTGAGCGAGCCTGGCGTTGTGGCTCATTTTATTGACGGATGTTCACTATCTTATTTACACTTGTCATGTGCTACCTACTATCTCGATTAAATGATCTTGTATGGTTTGAAAACTATGTACGAAATTTGAAGAACCACACTCGACTTGGCATCGCTTCTAGGACACTGAGTCAACGGAAAATATTTTTTTCAGTGCGTAGAATGCTTGTAGCAATAAAGGAGCAAGATAGGCCAGAACGTCCTATACTCTGTTGTGCGTTCTGCCTGTGGAAATAAAGGAGCAAGATAGGCCAGAACGTCCTGTACTCTGTTGTGCGCCCTGAGCTATCTTGTTCCTTCTTTCCTTCAAGCATTCTGCGCACTGACAAATGTTTTCCTTGTCAAACATGTTGTACCAACCAGCCCAAGCCACCACCTTGTTGAGTCCAAGGGCGCGGCTTGAAAGCCATTAAGGTGCATGTTTTTTCTTTTGATTTCGCGGCATTGTAAACTTAGGCTGGCACATCACTTGTTGCGGACTGTTGATTTAGCTTAAACTTGGTGACGAGGCCAGTGCGTTCCAGACCAGGTTCGAGCTAGGAAAGCGGGCATCGATTTGCGTGCCCAGTTTGGCGCCTTGCATGTACGAAGGTGGGGTGTAAATAACTGCTTGCTCCATATGCTATTTAGTTTTCATAACTTGCTACAAGACCGATAACCCATCGCGTATACAAATCCAACTCCGTTGATTCTGGTCAGCGTATTCTATTCGCAAGCGCTCAGTGCTGGTCATGGGGTGCCACCTTAAAAGTGGCCCGCAATTGCGGATTGATCGGCGCCAGGTTCACTTCTAAAAGGAGTCCGAAGGCTTTGTCAAAAGCTCTGCTTTGTTGCCTCACTTTCTAGAAAAAAAAAATCTTGCTTTTGTGTGAAAAGAAAAGAGTAATCTGCCGCCGTTTGCGGTCCCTCGTTCATGCCCGTTATTTTGACGCTGCAGAGCATTTACTCCGTAGCGAATTGAGATGCTGGCATCATCGTGGCTGGAGCAGTGCGATTGCCATAAAGCAGGATTACAAACAGCGCTTAAGCTATGGCGCCACCTTTATAGAATTAAAGAAAAAAATTGATGCTAGACTGATTGCTTGGTGTGTATACCATGAGAAGGCCACTTATAATGTGCTGCGTAGAAAAAATTAAAACTAATGAGGAATTAATCCACCAATGTTACCCAAATAAGCCCATCACGCCAGCACTTATAACTACCCATCCTACTAGACAAACATGCATCTCCTAGAAGTGAATCATGACGAGTGTACGACGCTGTGGGTATCGTATCGGTGAGTAACCGTACGTTAACTGAGCGTTGCCCCATGTGTAAATTGAGTGACATAAAGTGTATATAGAAATGTAAATATATTTGTTTGCCTTTTTAATGCTATTCTAGTCACTGTCTATAATGTGTACGTTAAAGTCACCGACTGGTATAAAGGGTTTGTGCTTGTAGGTGTTTTAGTCCCAATTATGATTGATGATCTCTATTGTAAACCCTTTTTTTTTATTCACATACACATATCTGTTTCGACTATGGCAACGGTTTTCTATATACCTTGACACCGGACAGTGAGAGTCGACGACAAAGCTAGGTCCTGAGGTCCATAATGTCTACGTTGAAGTCACCCGACTAGTATAAAGGGTTTGTGCTTGTAAGTTTTTTGTATTGTTCCGCCACAATTCCCTCTCGTGGATTTTCACCGCAGCGCGTCCATCGTGCTGTCATGTCATATGCGGTGCTGTACCGTACCGTGACGGACGCCGGACAAGCCTCGGCCCTAAGGTGCTTCGCCCCTAAAAGAAAATGGCTTCGGAGCACTGTAGTTGTATATATAGACTGAAATGAACAAGCGCATTTGCTTCATCATCAGTACCATCTTACAGCCCCAAAACTAAGGAAAGAAGTGGAAATTTAAGGGCTAGTTTTTTCTTGGTTAGACACAATATTAATGAGAACTAATAGCCCCAAAACTAAAAAGTTATGAGTCGGAGGACTGTTAGCACCAGGAAAATTCATATTTCGCAAATAATTGATGAACACTCGCGTTTGAGTGGTTGCGGGATGCAGCTGCAGTGGCACGGCCATCGAGCAGGCCGTGGCTGTGGGACCAATCCAGACGCTGACAAACTCTAGAAAGAAGCTGAAAGACGTCGCGCCGATGCCAACAGAGGGCAGTGTTTTAGGGAAACTGCATAAGCGTGCGCAGGGTTCCCCTTCAGGGGGGTGGGGGGGGGGGGGGCGAAGGGTCATCGTAGCGCCCCCCTTCCTATTAAGGCAATGTATGGGGCAGACCTTGCGCCCCCCCCCCCCTTCGGAGGTGACTAGGGGGGGGGGGGCGGCTGCCCCCCCTCATGCGCACGCCTATGGGAAACTGTAGGGAGCCTTCATGTGCGCGCCTCCGTGCCTTCGCAGATAAGGTGCCCTAGGAACATAGGTCGGCACTTTAAGGGAGTACTCACTCAAACTCACTCACCACAATTTTTTCAGCCTTCGCACTCACTCACGTTCACACTCACGTCCGCTCACACTCATGAGTACTCACTCACGTTCACACTCACCTCCACTCACACTCATGAGTTCTCACTCACGTTCACACTCACGTCCACTCACACTCATGAGTACTCACTCATACTCAACTCACCACGTTCAAATGAGTGTGAGTGAGTGTGAGTTGAGTGCACTCATGAGTGAGTGTGCCGAGCTATGCCTAGGAAACCGCAACCGAGGAGGTTTAAAATTGAAGGACACTTTGTAAATTCCAAAGTATGTCCGGCGAAAGCTTGTGGCCATTCGACTATGTTATGTCTTTTTTGACACTACCAGTGGAATGGCACACAAAGAGAATGTATCCGTGTTTTCTTTTTTTTTAATTTTTACCGCAAATCGCAGCGAGACGCGAGTCTAATCTGCCTCCGTGTTTCGTATGCATTCGTATTCTCGCGCTTTGCGCAACGGGCATACGCCATCCGCGTTCCAGCACTCATAAGGCTCATTTATCCTCCCGCGTGAGGGGGAGACGCCACAGCTGGCACCGTGCCAGGGGGGCCGGACGGACACCGGTCACCGCGAGTATGAGACATTAAAGGCTTTCGCCTTAGAAAACCTACGACAAAGTACTACGCTTACTCGTCACTTAGGCATCATCCTAAGGAGATTCTACGTGGATTAATTCATTAATTAATTCATTCATTCATTCATTCATTCATTCATTCATTCATTCATTCATTTGTTGCTATGGCTATAAGTGCTTTTTTTGGTTGAACCCGGCCCTCGCTCGGTGCGGAATTCGTGGCGGACTTTTGAACGGCACGATTTAGGCATTGCTTCTCGTAGTAGTTTGCTTAAAGGATAAAATGGGAAGTTAATTTAATTTTCGCAGCATTTTTTATAGCCTAGGTTACAAGTAAAGCTACTGGGATAGGCAGCAGAGTTCTGCAATATAACCAGATCGAGCACGGAGGCTTTTCAGGATTACTTAAGCTCGGCGTGTGCGTTTACATTTGGCTCCATTGGTAATGGAGAAGTAGGAGTCATATCCATCTAAGTAGTTGTAACATGTACACATGTACATTTTTGTTACATTGCCAGAGAGAGATTACGAGCTTACCACTCTCCCATAGTAGAGTATACGTAGTACTATATCGTCAAAACACTCTTTCTAAACACATACTTCTCTCCCGCTCGATGTGCACTGCGCGGTAGAAAACAAGGACTCCCCGTCTGCTTGTCGTCCTTGCCTCCTACCGCGCGCAGTATAGACCTATTCCATATTTGTAAACAGCGGTAGGCGCCGCCGACATACTGAGGCGCTTGTAGCGACGTCGCGGTGCGCAGGCTCCGCCCAGCCCAAAGCTCGCCACCGATATCTATGATCACAAGACAACTGGCACAGCAGCTGCAAAGATGCCTCCGAGCACAGCGCGTCGGGGAGCCTCCCGCGCGTATAAATCCCACCAATCCCGCAAACCTCTCAATCTCATCTGCCCATCTAACTTTCTGTCTCCCCCTCGAGCGTTTGCCCTCTCTTGGAATCCAGTCAGTTACCCTAAATGACCAGCGGTTATTCTGCCTACGCGATACTTGCCCTGTCCACGTCCATTTGTTCTTGATTTCAACTATGATGTCCTTAACACCCGTTTGCTCCCTGACCCACTCTGCAATCTTCCTGTCTCTTAAGGTTACACCTATCATTTTCCTTTTCATTGCTCGCGGCGTCGTCCTCAATTTAGGTTGAACCCTCTTTGTAAGCCCCCCACATTTCTGCTCCGTAGGTAAGTACCGGTTAGATGCAGCTGTTATATACCTTACTCTTGAGGGATATTGGTAAAATGTCATTAATGATTTCAGAATGCTTGCCGAATGCGCTCCACCCCATCCTTATTCTTTTAGTTATTTCAGTCCCATGGTTCGGCTCCACCGTTACTACCTGTCCTAAGTAGATGTATTCCTGTACAACTTCCAGTGCCTCGCTACCTATATCGCAAAGCGCCATTCTCTCCCGAGATTGTTGCACACGACTAGTTTTATGCATATTAATTTTCAGACCTATTCTTCTGCTTTTCTTGTCCAATTCAGTAATCTTGAGTTGTAATTCGTATCCTGAGTTACTCATCAATGCAATGTCATCAGCGAATCGCAGGTTACGAAGGTACTCTCCATTAACTCGTATCCCTAACTCTTCCCAATCTAGGGACCTGAAAACCTCCTGTAAGCATGCGGTGAAGAACATTGGGGAGATCGTGTCTCCCTGCCTTACACCCTTCTTTACTGGGATTCTGTCGCTTACTTTATGGAGGACTGTGGTAGCTGTAGATCCGCTGTAGATTTCTTCCAGTATGTTTATACAGGCTTCGTTGACGCCCTGCTTCCGCAGTGCCTGCATGACTGCTTATATCTCGACCGAATCAAATGCCTTTTCGTAATCTATGAAGGCTATATATAGGGGTTGGTTGTATTCCGCGCATTTCTCTATCACCTGATTGATATTCGGAATATAGTCTGTTATTGAGTAGCCTGTGCAAAATCCTGCTTCGTCCTTTAGGTGATTGCAGTCTAATGTTCTCTTAATTCTATTAGCTATTAGCTAATATTATCTATTAGCTATTATCTTAGTAAATAGCTTGTAGACAACAGGCAGTAAGCTGATTGGCCTGTATTTTTTGAAGTCCTTGACGTCCCCTTTCTTATGGATTAAGATGATGTTAGCATTCTTCCAAGATTCTGGTACCCAGTTTTTCTAACACAACCTGTCCCCCGTCTTTCAACAGATCTGGTGTTACCTGATCCTCACCAGCGGCTTTGACTCTTTGCGTTCCCTATAGGGCTTTCTTTACTTCCCCTGTCGTTACTGGTGGAATGTCAAATTCCTCTGAGCTATACCACTACTTCTTACTTTATCGTCCTGGTTGTCCCGGCTGCTGTACAGGTCTCTGTAAAACTCCTCCGCTACTTCAATTACCCTATCCATATTGATAGTGACTTCCTTGTCCCATTAATGCATACATCTGGTTTTTGCCTACGCCCAGTTTTCTCTTCACAGCTTTGACGTTTCGTCCGTTCTTAAGAGCACGTTCAATTCTCTCCATGTTATGCCTTCTTATGTCGGCTGCCTTACGCCTATTGATTAACTTTGAAAGCTCGGCCAGTTCTATTTTGTCTGTTGTGTTTGACGCTTTCATGTTCTGATGTTTCTTAGTGAGGTTTTTCGTCTCCTGGGAAGGCTTGCCAGTGTCCTGGCTAATGACTGCACCTCCGACTTCCATTGCACACTCCTTAATGATACTCCTCAGGTTATCATTAATTGCCTCAATGCTAAGTTCGGTTTCCTCGGTTGGTCTACCTCTACGCCATCGCTGAATATCCTACAAATGCGAGTTATCAGTGGTAGCAATCTGGTAAGGAAATTTTTATGAAATACGCGACTAGCGCGAGATATCTTTTTCAAGAACTTCACGTGAAAGAGTTTCCGAGGGGAGGTCATGTCACACCCACCTCCATAGCTCATGCCTTTGATCAATAAATATTGAGGTGGCCTATGAACGCAGGGTGCGTTGAAATATGTGTGAGTCGGTGTGAGTTTAAACATGAGACATAAGGCTGATTCCAACGATGAAGACGAGTAGATGGGACCATAGGTCGGCAAAAGAAAGCGGAGCTCACTAAGACTCACTAAAAATATATATGTATTTGCACCTAGGGCTCACTCAGTGTCAGGCTAACCAACATCTTCCTCAACCGCGCTCACTGGGACACAGACTCGTCAAAATTTTCCTCAACAGGACTCACTCGGACTCACGGCGCAATTTGAGCCTGAGTGAGTCTGAGTGAGTCGACTCATGAGTGAGTTTGGCGACTCATTGTAGTGGGGCTTTCCCTATTTCTGTAGCACACACCCGCTAGAAACTGCAAGTCCGCGTTACGCCGATAATCCCGGGAAAATTTCGAGCACAAACAGCTTTGATGTCGATACCCTCTAGGTGAATAACCATTCGTGTGAAATGTGTGCTTGAAGAAAGGATCGTTTCTGCGTTACGGTCTTAAATTACGGGTCTTCAGCCATGCTTGCAAAACGTCACTATATCTCAACCATAGGAATACGTTGTACATGCGGCGCAGATCATATGTATACGAGAACATTTTCTGTGAAAGCTTCGTTGAATATCGTAACAGTGGAATGACAACCCTCTCTAGGACAAGATGGAAAGTCGACATGGGCGTGTGCGTATTAGGAAAATTTTGACGTGGGGAAAATTTAATGCCAAACTCGCGTTTCGGTGGCTGCGGGATGCGGCTGCTGTGATAGCCCCGTGATAGCCCGTCCCTCCTTCCCGCGTCCCACACCACTGCAGCGCATGCGCGTGCTCTCCCCATGTCTCCTACGCTCGCCGCCTTTCTCTACTCTAGGAATCCTCTACTCTACGGAGCCGCGCCCGCGTCCGACATCCCCACAGCGCATGCGCGTCCTCTCTCCTACGCTCACCCCCTTTCTCTACTCTGGGAATCCTTTACTCTACGGAGCCCGCATCCCCACAGCGCATTCGCGTCCTCTCCGCCTCTCTCCTACGCTCACCCCCCCTTCTCTCCTCTAGGAATCCTCTACTCTACGGAGCGGTTCCCGCGTCCCACAGCGCATGCGCGTCCCCTCTCTCTCCTCTCCTACGGTTCTCCCCGTTCTCTTCTCTAGGAATCCGCTACGGAGCGGCGCGCACGACAGGTGGTGCGACAGCTGCATACTCCGCTGGGAGCACCACGGTGGTTCCGCGGTATGAAAATGGCGGAGCGCGCCTCATTCTCTCTCCTGTGCAGCGTCGCGATGAGCGCCCGGGCCGCTGCCGCGAAACAAGAGCGGCGACGTTTCTCCCGCTCAAGCTAACCATCTCCCCGCTGCTTCGCATCCACACAGGGTCCACTTTAGCGGGAGATGGGGAAGTTCTTTTTTTTTGTATTTTCATAATAAGTATGTTCGTGAGCTACACAGGCATGACCAGTCCAAAGCATTGTTCTTGGGAGAAACCCCATGTGGTCACCATGTGTTGAAACATAGCCGTGAAACAAGAACTATACTTCAGAATCGGTGTCCAGATTTTAGGCAATCGGTATCGACATGGCGTTGGAACCCTGGCACCAAATCTCCTTCAGAAATGACCCGTATATGACATATGGGAAAAGTTTTCTTTCGTATGGTAACGTTTGCTGACAATATGTACAAGCTACCCCCCTCCCGCTCTCCTCCTTCGCTCCTGCCTTATTCCCTGTCCCGGCCCTTGCTGGCCTAAATTTCTTGAGTGTGGCCCGCTGGCTGAGGTGAGTTTGAGACGCCTGCTATATGGCAACACCACGCAACGCGATAGCTACACTGTTTGACCCAATATGGCAGTGGCGCGGTCAATGGGTGTCACCTCCCTGTGCGAACGAAGGAAGGACAATTGAAGGGTTCGTTTTAGAGCGCAGGGCGCCGTGCCTGCGTTGAGCGGCGTCGCCGTCTTGGCTGTCGTTGTCGGCGTAAGCGATAGAGTGAACCAGGATGAAAGAGAGCGAACGCGGAGTCTGTCGATATCACGAGCCACTGGCCTCTTAACTCGCTTTCTTCCTCCGTCAGGCGCGCTGGCTGCGCATGCAGGGCTGGCACGTGCACTGAGGCAGGCTTCGCTTGTCGTAACGGGGCTGTCGTCCGTCCAGTCCAAAGCTCACCACCGCCCTCTATGATCACGTGACAACTGGCACAGCAGGTGCAAAGCTGCCTCCGAGCACAGCGCGTCGGGGAGCCTCGCGCGAGAACGCGCGGGAGGCTCCCCGACGCGCTGTGCTGCGAGGCAGCTTTGCAGCTGCTGTGCCAGTTGTCACGTGAACACGCGGGAGGCTCCCCGACGGCTCCCCGACGGTGGGTCACAAAGCCATGAAGGCGCCACGTAGTGTGGGAACCATGCCTGAAGACGGATCCCAGGCGCTCGGCTAATTGTCCGGTCCGTCTCGTAGCTCGGTGAACAAAGCAGCGCAGAGGGGACCACCCTTTTGCGAGCAGCTTCGACTGCAAACAGCTCCTCCTAGGCCATAGAACCCGTCAAAGTCAGTCGGGTGTATCCCAAGGGTTTTGATGAGGTGTGCTGACAGCCCTGAAGGGTTCGGAGCCAAACTGCAGTGTTGTCGCCGCTTTAGGTGCACATCGGTGAACGTTGACCCGGAATGATGCAGGGAAGACTTTACCGAAATCATTCCCCGCGTCCAAGCGGCGCCAAGACATAAAGGCCGATCATAGCAATATTCAAGAGGGACAACATTTTCATTGAAGGCTTCGTTGAATATCGTAATAGCGGAATGAAAACCCTCTCTAGGACAAGATGGAAATTTGACATGGGCGATTGTGTGTATCAGGAAAATTTTGACGGGGCGAAACTTTAATGCCAAGCTCTCGTGTCGGGGGGCTGCGGGATGCGGCTGCAGTGAGACCTTTCCAGATGCTGACAAACGCTGGGAAGAAGAGGAAAGGCGCCTTGGCGGTGCCGTCCGCAAGCAGCGTCAAGGGAAAACTGCAACCAAGGGATTTAAGGAAACCTGCAATCAAGCTCTACGATTACGCATCATTAGGGGAACTTGCTTGGGGAACACCCAAATGATACCCTGCGTGGATTAATCCATTCAGTCATCGCTATGGCTATCAGTGATTATGTCAGGTTGAACCTGGCACTTGCTTGGTGTGAAATCTGCGGCAGGCTTTTGAACGTCACGATTTAAGAATTTTTTTATCTCGTCGTCGTTTGCATAAACGAAAAAATGGAAAGTTAATTACTTTTCTTGCGGCCATGTTCTACTGCCTAGCTTACTAGCAAAACTAGAGGTGTGCACGGGCTCCGGGTAGCCCGAAAGCCCGAGCCCGGCCCGGCCCACGGGCCGGGTTCGGGTATGCGGAGGTCTTCCCATCTCGGGCCCGGGCCGGGCTCGGGCTACTCATCTCGGGCATCGGGTGGGACGGCCCAGGTGCAAAGCCTGCATCAAACCAAATATATAGACGTTGTGCCGAAATTGTTTTCTTTAACGATGAACCCACTGATCACCTTAGTGATTATTTATCCATGCAATCATCCTTCTGACCTGCATCAGAGATACTAAACTTCTGGAAGAACAAGGAGTCTAATTATTCCAAGCTTGCTATGCTTGCGAAAAAAATATTCGCGATTCCGGCTACCAGTGCGAGCAGCGGACGGAACTTCAGTTCGACGGGATATATGATGCAGGAGCGTCGCACTTCACTGATGTCCGAATCACTGCACAGCTTGTTATTTTCACACAATTTGTAATCTTTGTATACAAACTAACATGTGTCATTTGCATATGTTTAACTTTGATATGTTGAATAAAATGCCACATGATAAAAAAGCGATATCTTGTCTCCGCAGCAAACTTTCATGGTGTCGGGCTGGACCGGGCCCGGGTTTGTATTTTTGTACGTCGGGCCGGGCCGGACGGGCTCGAAGCCCTTTAGGGTCGGGCTCGGGCGGGCCTTCGACGCAGTCAGTGGGCCCGGGCCGGGCTCGGGCTTGAAAATTAGGCCCGTGCACAGCTCTAAGCAAAAACTACTCGTATATGCAGCAGAAGCCTGCAATGTAGACCTGAGCGAGCGCGGAGGCTTTTCAAGAGTACTTACGCTAGGTGTGTCCATGTGCATTTGGGTCCATCGACAGCAGTGTGCACCTCCCTCAAACAGCTGCACACAGCTGTTCCATATCTACGTAGAGTACAGAGTACTCCAAGTTGTTTGCATAATAAGAAAAAGAAATCAGTAATACTTCTGTTCCATGAGCTTCATTTAGGGCGCCTCAGTGCCAGTGTTCCTTCGTACACGGTGGCAACAGCGTCTCCTGTTTGACCCTATATGGCATGGGTCTCAAACACGCGGCCCGCGGGCCGCACGCGCCCGCGAACCTCTGGCATGCGGCCCGCACATGACCGTCTTCATCCCACACGTTTTTTTGTTTTTTTTTTTGCATTTTCATAATAGGTGTGTTCGTGAGCTACACAGGCATGACCGGTATAAAGTATAGTTTTTGCGAGTCACCTCATGTGGTCACCATGTGTTGAAACATAACCGTGAAACAAAAAAATTACACCATCTCCCGCTAAAGGGAACCGTGTGTAGATGTGAAGCAGCGGGCGCTAACGCTTACACTGGCGGCGGCGTTGACGCTGGCGCTCATCGCAGCGTTGCGCAGGAGAGAAAACTGGGGAGGCGCAAAGCACGCAGTGATGGAGCGGTGTTTCCTACTGGAACATGCCAATCGCTGCTAATGGGCAATGAGAGACAGAAGACTCCGACTGGACACAGAGACCCGCAGTCCGCTTTTAGTTAACGCGCACGCTGCGAATTTTTATTCAACAACGCACAGGAGAAATCTCCCACCGGCACCACCTTGCAGGTCAAGATCCACTGCCATATATATGGGGTGGCCAGTGAACGGTTGTGCAGCGCGAGCAATCGGTTTTTTCAAGCCAAGAAACTCGCTAGCAGACGCTGCCTGCGTCGGCGCCGCGAGGCGAGAGAGGGGGGGGAGCGTAGGAGAGGAGAGAGAGGGGTGGACGCGCATGCGCAGTGGGAGTGTGGACGCCGCGGGCAGGGATGCCTAGAGGAGAGAGGGGGGGAGCGTAGGAGGGGAGAGAGGAGGGGACGCGCATGCGCAGTGAGGGTGTGGTTGCCGCGGCAAGGGATGCCTAAGGAGAGAGAGGGGGAGAGGAGGTTTTTATTTTTATTTCTTTGGAAGAGTTTGCGCATGCGCAGTAAGGGAGGCCACGAGGCACACCACCACCACCACCACCGGATTAAGCTTCGCCATAAGATGCTTCACACCTAAAACTATATTTCAGAATCGGTGTCCAGATTTTAGGCAATCGGTATCGACATGGTGATGGAATCCTGGCACCAAATCCCCTTCAGAAATGACCCGTATATGACATAAGGGAAAAGTTTTCTTTCAAATGAAAACGTTTGCTGACAATATGTACAAGCTACCCCCCCTCCCCCCTCCCCTCTCCTCATTCGCTGTCCCGGGCCTTGCTGGACTAAATTTCGTGAGTGTGGCCATAGGCGTGCGCACGAGGGGGGGCAGGGGGGGGTAGCCGCCCCCCCTAGTCACCTAAAAAGGGAGGGCGCAAAGTCTGCCCATACATTGACTTAATAGGGAAGGGGGGGCGCTGCAACGAGCCTCTGCCCCCCCTTGAAGGGGAACCCTGCGCACGCCTACGAGTGTGGCCCACTGGCTGATGTGAGTTTGAGACCCCTGCTATATGGCAACACCACGCAACGCGATAGCTACACTGTTTGACCCAATATGGCAGCGGCGTGGTCAATGGGTGTCACCTCCCTGTGCGAACGAAGGAAGGACAATTTAAGGGTTCGTTTTAGAGCGCAGGGCGCCGTGCCTGCGTTGAGCGGCGTCGCCGTTCTTGGCTGTCGTCGTCGGCGTAAACGATAGAGTGAACCAGGATGAAAGAGAGCGAACGCTGAGTGTCGATATCACGAGCCACTGGCCTCTAACTAAAGAAAGTAGATCAGGCACGGGACACGCATAGCTAAAATTTTACAATATATTAACCCTTCACCGGCTTACACCCATTAGTCGCTATCGATGCGGGTTTTCATTTGTCGATTAATCTGCATTTTTTGCAGGCCCTTTAAGAAAACCCCAGGCCTACGCAGAACACAGCGAAAGCTGGAGTAGCGACCTTTTTAGAGCCCCTCGTAAACAGGGTTGCCGTTGGGTAGATTTGAAAAGGAGCCAGAATTCAAGTTAAAAGTAGCCAAAGTAGCCATGCCTTCTCACTTTATCGCCAAGTGTGTAGCCAAATAAAATAAAGCGGTAATATTACTAGTGTTTGAATTATTTACACTTAATATGACTTTAATATGCAAAAACGTAGAAATAAGAGCATCTTCAAGCTGCAGTTGAGTTGCTGAAAATTTATTTATTTATTAATTTACCGCAAGGCCGAGAACATTATAGAGGAGAGTAGATAGAACACAAAGAAAAAAGTAACAGAATACAGTGAGTAAAAATGAACAATGAACAGACTTCCAACAAATTGTGCAATGGTGGTTACTGCCTCACAAAAACGACGGCTATCACCACTTGAACGGTAACGAAAGTGATTTCACTCGTTGGCGGCGCGTGGTAGAAAAGCCTCGGGGTTTACCAAATGGAATACCTACCTCATGACGATAACCAAAGCAATCAGGCGTATAGCGCGGTAATAAAATAAATGTGCCGTCAAGGGCGCTGAGGTGGTGTACTCCATGAAATAAATTCAAATGGCAGAAATTTCGATGTGCTGTTAGAGACGGGAGGGGAAAGGCTGCATTTAGTGGCTGTCATGCTACCAGTGTGATTGGAATTAGAAAGAATATTGCACTCGTCTATGAACGTATAAATATTCATAACAAGTGACGGGGTCTAACGCAACGCTATTCAAGAGCTAAATAGTCAGACTGTTTCGGGCAACCCGAATAACCTTGCATTTTCTGACATTTAGTTTCATAAACCGCTTTTTACATCGGGTGGCGCAGCAACTATGTTGTATTGGTTAGTACAAGTTCAGTTCCATGCAGGGATAGAGTTCTCGCCGGAGACAGAGTAACTTTGGAACATTCCAGGCAAAATGACGGTGAGAAAGAAAATGAAACATCGAAGCAGTTTTTCCTTGCAGGCGCGCAAGTTGATAGACTCACTGTAACAATAGGCCAATTTCATTTTGGTGCAAATTTTTGCTTTTTTTTTTGCAAAATTCGCATGGAAACACGTGCTCTGCTATCATCATTAAAAACTGACGTCAGAATAGATAGCGGGCCACGTGCTAGCCACGCGTTTCCCAACATGCGCGCCAGGGCCGTAATTAGGGGGGAGTTTAGGGGGCTCTGACACCCCTCGAAATTTTTTCAGGCTTTAACTTTTCGGGCGACAACAAATTATTTACACGCCTTCACATCGACCACCAGTTGCCAAAGTTAGCCGTTCTACACATAAACACCCCCTGAAAAATATTCCTCGGTACGGTCCTGATGCGCGCAACTTCGTCTCTCCGTCTTTGCAGGCGCGGCGTGCGTTGCGTGGGCGTGCCTCTATGCGCACCAGCCTGCTGCTGGGGCAAGGACATGCGCGCGCATTGGCTGACACGACAGGAAAATGTTAAAAACAGTGGGTAGTCTTTAGGCTTCCTTGCTTTTCTACATGCAAATAATAAGAATATTGGCCACTAAATGTGCTGAAACAGAAGTTCAATGTAGCCAAAAAGTAGCCATGGCCCCAACCTGAAATTTCAGTAGCCACACGGGGTCCAAAAGAAGCCAATTTGGCGCAAATTAGCCACCAACGGCAACGCTGCTCGTAAACTATCTTGGGGCGACTACGACATACAGTTTCCGTTGTAATACACTAGAGGAGAGTCCGGCGCTAGTATCTATGAGAACTGCAACGCATGGTGCTTCAGCCAGCATGGTACTGATGGGTATAGTACATGGATTTGGATAAGCTTCGATTTTTCGGCTCCGCTTGGCTCCGTGTGGCCTGCAGCCGCATTGTCGTGAGACGAAGTTCAGCAAATGTTCAGCAGTTCCACTTCACCAGCTTGACCTTTTTAGGCTCAGAAATTCGAATCGGGTCACGATGTTCACTACGATTCGTTCTTCTGTCCGAAACAAGCGCCAAAACACAAGAATAAACAAAGCCACAAGTGCCTTCGAAGTCGCAAGCACGAAGATTTGGCCAATCGATGTACTACCCATCCAGGGTTGCCGTTGGTGGCTACATTGCGCCAAATTGGCTACTTTTGGACCCCGTTGGCGACGAAAATTTCCAGTTGGCGCCATGGCTCATTTTAGGGGCGAAGCTCCTTAGGGCGTAGGCTAGTCCGGCGTCGTCCTGCGTTGTCGTCGTCGTCGTAGTAGTAGCCACCCCTGTGCGATGACGATGACGCTGCCATCACGGCACAGCACATGGAATGTACACACTATGCGTCATAACGATGACACTGATGACGATGATGACGCTGATGACGATGACGATCGTGATGCCACATGGCATCGCGATATGGTCTCACATGCATGTCGTTTGACCACATGCAACCAACCACCATACGAGGAACCTGCATCGATCTCGTCTTTGCAAACTTTCGACTACGACCCATCCAGAAACCGCTCTCCCTCCATTTCACCGACCATAAAGCCGTTATAATGAAGGGGGAACGGAAGCCACGGCTTATGTAAACGGTAACCACGACCAAAGAAGAAACGAAAACAAAACGGAAAATCACGGCTCACGAATAAAATATAAATTTCTTGTATATATACACACAGTGTTTGTCACGTCTTTGATGATGTACTGGGCGAATTTCACGGAAGATTCACGGTTTACCGATGAACCTCCGGAGCTTCGCCCACTCATCACCATTCACCCCGTGGATATGCGTGGATTTTTAAACTTGTGCTTTTACTTATTCAAAATGGTTTTATTTATTCATCAATAGTAAAGACTCTGTTGATAATACCGATTCTGTTCTATTTGGCTAGAAATTTGGCGATAATATCAAATGACATGGCTACTTTGGCGACTTTTGGCGTGAGTTCTGGCGCCTTTTCATGTCCACCCAACGGCAACCCTGCCCATCATTCCGATGGTGGCTGAACGATCACAGCACCAGAGTTCCCTCTAGTAAATATTGTAGGAAGCTCTATGTACTACGGCAAGTACAGTTGCAAGGTACCCGCTACACCATAAATTATTATAATTACAAAATTTAAAATTTCCGGTGGAACAGGGAGGTTTTTGACCCCCCCCCCCCCCCCCCCCAAACCACCTTTGTAGCTACGCCACTGTAGTACGGCAATACATGTTTTGAACCATGGAATATCGCTAAG
The DNA here is from genome assembly GCA_030522465.1 of Rhipicephalus appendiculatus. Taxonomy (NCBI): domain Eukaryota; kingdom Metazoa; phylum Arthropoda; class Arachnida; order Ixodida; family Ixodidae; genus Rhipicephalus; species Rhipicephalus appendiculatus. The sequence continues at coordinate 730,433 of JALIZH010030874.1, read as the reverse complement.
TTTTGCAAGCTAGGAATATCGCTAAGCTGACTGTTTGGGCATGTTTATAAGACATGATAAGAAAGTAAAAGAGCACAAGACGAGGACAAAGGAAAGGCTTGAGGAACACAGTCGTTAACCTACAACATATTTTTTTTTGTTTCAAGAAAAATGCGCGAAAAACGTGGACGAAGAGAGACGGGAACAGCACAAGCGCTTGCGCGATTGTGCTGTTCCCGTCTCTCTTTGTCCACGTTTTTCGCGCATTTTTCTTGAAACATGGAATACCAACTCGCCCAACAGTCCATTCTTCTAAGATACAACATATTTGTTATATGTCAGTGCTCGTGGGTCCCAAGCCTCTTCTGTGTCCTCGTCAAGTGTACTTTTGCTTTATGTCAGGCCAGGAATTGTGCGCGGGGGGGAACACCACGTCTCCTTCCCACCCATGCTCAAGTAACTGACGCCTGCGTCTTGTAGCCTGTTCAAGTTACTGTATAGTTCCCACACTTCGCTTTGAGTTGCAACAGCTCTACAGGAAAGAAACAAAACACACATCCTTGAGCGCACAATGCTCTACAGGGTAAATATATGCAGATTAAGGCGCTGTCTCACTGGCTCGCATAGGAAAACAGCGGAAACTGAGCAACACATCCGTGAAGCGTGTATAGGAAACAAGATAATGCGTCACCGGCATACGTTCTCCGGCTGATTAGAAAACGCGAGCGTGCCGATAGCGGCTGTGATTGAACTGGGAGGCCACAGTCGTCTCCGCACAATTAACAGGAAGTGCAACAATCGGTAAAGAAACAGGGGGGCGTGGCGGGGGGGGGGGGGGGTTACACCGCAAAACTCCCAATTTTGCCAGCCGCGAAAGGGTTGATTAGCAAAGGGAGTAGGCAGGCTCCGCGGCAAGCGATTCTTTACGCGTATAGTATGCCCACTCGCGAGACATTGATTTGCGTAGGAAACAGGAGTTCTCGACGCAGAAGCCGTCAAGTCGCAGAGTCCTAAGCTTTCGTGTCGTGCTAACCGCGTAGCCTTCCTTGCTTACTTCAGCGCCATCTCTCGACGCATGTAGTCGTAAAGGGAAGGCAAAGCAAGCCACCCGCAGTGTCCTTGGGTAAAATTGCGAGTCGTGACTTAAGCACCCCTCGGGGACTGGAAAATAAACCCCAAAGGGTGGTAGTTTGTTTTCTGTTTTGAGACGTTTCTGCAGTGACAATCATGTTTTAAATTGGCGAGATTTCTTCCTTGTATCAATAGACCCTTTTCAAAATTGTAAAGCTAGCTTTCCTGCTATGAAGTTTGAACAAGTAATGGCGGCTAGTCATTTACTGCAACAGCCTGTTCTTGCGCGGTTTGCTTACACTATGACGTGGAAAATGTAGAGTCCGCTCACTTGATATAAGCCCGCATAATAGACAAGCCCCAGCAAGTTCAACTAGGACGGCGCCTCAGCTTGAAGCATGGCAGGTGCCGCCATTACTTGGGCGAATATGCAGCGCACAGAAGCGCACTTGCGTGAAAAGGGTCCATTAGAGTGAGAAAAAGACTCCTTTCACGCCATCACTTTTGCTTACTCCACGAAGAAAAAAAGAAATGCGTAGATCTCTTTTTTTTCTTTTTCTTTCAGACGAATAGGCACCAGCCCTTCAATACTCCAAAGACGGAGCTGATTTGCTGAACATTTTTTAGTTGTTTTAGACAGCACAACAACATTTTTTGCTTGACTGGGCTGTTTAGTTTTGCACACTTATCCAAGACGACGTTATGTGTGAAAACGTAAAGGCGTTCTACTTAAGCACATGAATTCTCCTTATCCCTCCACACAGCTTTCTATATTCCAGAGAACTATTTGATTCACGGTACATGCAATAAAAATATCAGAAGGACGTCAAGTATACGATGACCAGTCCTCTTTGATGTAGGTACTGCAGCAATAAACAGGTCAACCTGTTTGTCCGTTATCCCAGTCATCTGCAATATATGGCTTCAGTTTGGTCTTCATGAGCACCATGTATCCAATGTCCTTAGCAGGAGAGCGCAACCGTAACGAGGTGACGCATTTTTCACCCCGTAATCACGGTTCGCCGGACACTTGGGAAATATTGTTGCCGTTTACCTCACGTTATTCGACGGAACAAAAATTAAGAAACACTGTCACACCTTCTGTCAAACGCCAGTCAAGTATCCCCTTAAAGGGACACTAATAGGAAAAAAAACAATTTCTCGCGTATTAATAAATTTCGCTTTGAAAACGCCAAAATCACCACGATTCGAACGAAAAGACACTTGGTGAACAAGAAAACGTGAAAATGGGAAGTGCGCGCGGCGACGCCACCCTGAAGACCTCGCGCCAATTGCCGAGACGTCATAGATTTGGACGGCGTCCAGGAGGGCCTGCGTTGTTCCTAATCGTAAAAAAAAAAAAATAATGAAGTACCTCGTCATCTGTGGGGTCCAGAAGATTAAAATGCCAAGTTTGAGGAAGGAAGGAAGGAATGAATACAAAAGGGAGAAGGCAGAGAGGTTAACCATTCAGCAGTCCGGTTTCCGACCCCACGCTGGGGGGAACAGGGAAAGGGGAGTAGAAAGATGAGAGAGCCAGAGAGAGAGGAGCGCAAGAAGAAGAAGAAGAAAAAAAGGAAATGATCAACAAATACGCTGACACTTACGTGGCGTTGGCACTGCGCAATAGTCACAGACGTTCACAAAGGCCCGTGGTCCTTAAGAAACACAATAGCGCTTTAACTGCCTTGTTGGCCGACGAGCGACGGGGACGGTGCTCGAGCAGCATCTGCGCGGAGAGCGGCCGATCGTCCAATCGTCGCATCACATCAGAAAGCGTTCGCCTTTCAGAGGCAAATCGGGGGGCAGCGGGATAGCAGATGATCAATGTTTTCCTCGGTGCCGCAGACCTCACATGCCGCGCTGTCGGTCACTCTAATTAATGTTGTGCATGCCTTCGTGAAGAAGGCATGCACAACTAAGAAGTGAAGCTTCACGTCGACGAAGTCCGGATGGAGGTCGGAGTTCCAGCGCAGCGTTGCGTTTGTTTGGTGGAGTCTCGTATGTCTTATGCTTGGCGTGTTCAACTCCGCCAAACATAGACTGCGAGTCAGGTGACGAAGCTTCAGGAAATTTAGTTGAGCCTTCATGGCCAAAATACAAAAAAAAAAAAAAAAAGTTCGGGTACGTCACGCACAAAAATTTCGGCGCGAAATTTAAAAAAGAACTTCGATCTTGATTTTATTTTGTATAAATAAACTTTTAGTGGCGGAATTAATGACAGTGGAGTTTTCAGAGGTGACTTCATCAAGCTAAACTGATCCATCGCTTCACTTTAATGTCCCTTCAAAGCACACCAACGGAAAGCTTGGGCTCTGATGGTAGAACAACAGGCCGGTGACAGTCAATATCCTTGCATTCCGCAAAGCTGTTTTGACGCAAACAGTTAAACGCTACACAAAAGATAACACTGCTTTTAAGAAATACTCGCGCAATGGTGGGTTGAAAACTGTGTCAGCTTGGTAGAGTTAGCTTTCTATACCATGGCATGGCGTGTTGCAGCCTGTAGTACCTAACAGCGGGTGTATATGTGAGTACTGCGACGCTCTAAAAACTGCAACGACAGCCTCCTAGGTACGTTCAAGATTCTTACTGCTGCACAGAACTAAGTGCACACAGCGGCATCACTCCCGAGTCCTTACTCTGCAAGGAGGGACGAGGTGGTGTCCCAAATTAATGGAGAGAAGCTTCAAATGTGTGCAGCGCAACGTATAACCCGGTATACACAAGCTTGTAATGCGGGGCTTGTAATGGGAAGTGGGGATGCCGTTTCTCGGTCAGCATCAAGCTAAATTTAAAAAAAAAAACAAAAACAAAAAAACAGACGAACATAGTGACGAATATTAAATAGAACAGTAAACGTGCATGAGTCTGTCTGAAGCTTGCTTTGTGAAGCCTAGCGTATTTTCGCGCATAATGTCAGCAAGGGTGTTGGCTAAGTTTGGCCACTGTTGGAGACTTTTCCCGACACTCCGGGCGTGGACATTTCTTTGATTGATAAAGTGCCTTCGCACAATTTCCCCTCACAGTAATACGATACCCTTGATCATCTCTCGATTGAGATAATTTTTCATTGCTAAGAATCGTGCGTAAATTATGTGCGATTAGAGTACTTTTAATGTTGAGTGTTATCAGGTCGAGGAATGAGGTTATAATGTGCCTCATAATGATATCGTGGCTTTGGCGCATAATACACCAGCAATTAGTATAAGTAATGAGCTCGTAGGGGACACACATACTTCTCGCGATGTACTTCTACCGTTTAGGAATGTGCATGCGACTGCGACATCTGTTTTGTACACGATCTTTGATACTGCTTGAAATGGAATGTTTCTTGAGTACGTTTTCAGGAAAGTGGGCTACCGTTGGCTTTTCATCTATCTGGGTATTCCGAGTGCGGCTGTAGTGGAATACTTTTAGGTTTAGTGCCTTGAATTGAAACTATACACTTCACAGAAAGTACTAGCGTCTTCGAGCGAATGTTAGTAACACCCTTTCAAGGCTGCAAGCGTATATAATGTTTACAGTAACAATTTGATACAAAATGCGTAACCGACAGTTTCCGCTGCCAAAGCCGCGTGCGCATTGTCCAATCCTCATGCATGCACACAGTGTCTCACGCTACATAATCGAATTTGCAAAGATAGAAACGGTACGTAACAGGTCAAAAAATGCGGGACCCATTTAACATTAAAAAAGGGATGCTACAACTGCTCAGAACTCACACCAGGCATAATAATAATAATAATAATAATAATAATAATAATAATAATGATAATAATAATAATAATAATAATAATAATAATAATAATAATAATAATAATAATAATAATAATAATAATAATAATAATTATTATTATTATTATTATTTTGAGTGAGAGACAATGTTTTGGACTTTCCAACTTGTGAAAGACCTGGGACCACTCAGAGCTTAATGTCAAAGGGTGCTTGTACCCCCCCCCCCCTCCCCCCTTGCGTAGTGACTGGCAGTACACGCATGCCTACTTTTCACCCTTCCACATGCACGCATATGTACGTACAAGCGTACGTGTGTGGTCGTCGCCCGTCCCCTCCACCCTCCTTGCGCAAAGCCCTGGGTTCCACTTCACCAAAGCACCTGCACCCATTATCTGTCGGCTTCTTGCGTAGCACACCCAGCACATTCAGGGAATTTCCCCATATCTCACAGCGACACCTTTTATATTACCAGTGATGATGGCTTGTACAATGAGCCGTTTGTACGATAAGGTTCTTTGTTTCCTCTCAGTGGGAATCCCGGATTGCCCTTTTTAACATGCCCTTATTACTGGCTATGACTCACGGGGCGGCGCACTAGTTTTGTTTTTCATTCGAGACAGCGCACAGACACGGCGGGTCTTTTCCGCGAAAGCGATATTGCAGCACCGCGCCCCAGGGAGAGTCACCGCTACTGGTCCTGGCAGTGTTTGGAGTACGACTGCGCAACGTTGTCAGCATCCGCGCGGTTTGCCCTCGGAGAAAACGCCGAGGACACGGTCCCCCCCCCTTTTTTTCCCCCACAGCGAAGAAGGGCGAAAAACGGGAGAGCGAGGGGTCGACGTTCATTGTTTGGGTCGCAAAGGCCGTCGCTCCGGTAACCCGGCCAAGCGGATCCCGAAACCAGGAAGGAGAGAGCGTCTGTAGGGAGAGGGGAGATCGCCTTTCAGGCCGGAGAGAGTCGCCCATCTGTTTCGCGTCGTCGCCCCTAGATGGCGCCACAGTAGCGAGCGACTCTGATCTAGTTTGCCATCGCCGCGAGAGGCGGCTCTGCGCTGGTTCCGCGTTCGCTGCTGGGGGAACGAATAAGTTCTGTTTGTTGTTCCTCGAGTACACATAAGCGATGCCTAGGGCGGAAATGACCAAGGTTCGGTTAACAACGAAATAGGCAGAAATGTTGGAAGTAGTTCTGTTGCAGCAAATAGTCGCGTATCGCGTTTGTAACGGTCGCAGTCCAGTGTAAAGGTCTCCAACACAAAACTCGAGCGCGGACCCAAAGACAGAACGCGAGGGAAAGGTTAAAGGATGAAAGAGCGCACTTTCAGCGGCAGGAGTACGGTATTTCTGGAGCCCCGGGCGCGCCGTGGCCAGGGCGGCAGGCCTAGCGCCCCGTCGTCGCGGTTGCTCCTGGAAGGTCGGCTTCTTCCGGAAGCGCCGCTCCGTGCGGAGCGTCTTGAGAAGTCGCCTCGGCCGTCGCTCGCGTGCTTCTGCGGCGGTGCACGCTTTACAGGGGCGGCTCTCGCTCCACGTATTGACGTGCGTCCCTGACCTTGCCTCGAAGTGAAAGGGGGGGAATGTGAGGCGAGGTTTGTCCGCGGCAGATCGGCGGGCGCGGGGCGCTCATAATTAGGAGATCGATGGCCGTTCGAAGAGTAGGAGGGATCGGCGACCGCGTGGTTTCGGAAGACCGCGTGTCGCGCGTAAACACAGCGGCGGCCGTGCCGGGGTGTCCCCGCCGCAGCGCGCGATGTTTGGACGGACACGTACCGTGGCGGCGGCGGTCGGGGTGCTCGCGCCTGCCTGCGTTCATGGGTGGCGATGCCAGCAGTGGCAGCACCGCACGGGTTGCAACCCCGCGGCGCATGCGCAGACGGGGCGCGCTGCGCCGCGGCGCTGCGTTCGGCGTCGCGGCGGAACACAGAGGCAAGATGGCGCCGGAGCTCAGGCCACCCGTCTGTCGGGGACACGAGTGAGTCGTCCCGGAATCGCTGTACCCCGGGCTTCCAGCGGCGACCGGCAGCACCGTGGGAGGGACGCGAAGCGAGTGAGCTACCAGCGGCGTCGATGGCGGTCTGATTGGCAGCGGGCCCGGGCCCACCGCGAGAGGCGAAGAGCATGGACGAAAACAGCGGCGGTTGCCTGTCGCCGGAGGAGGCGGCAGCCGCGGCTGCTGGGCCCGATGAGGAGGAGGGCGCGGAGGAGGCGGTTCATGACGGCGAAGAGGCGGCCTCCTCTCCCTCGACGGTGGCCGTGGTGGTGGCGGCGTCCCCCGTCAGCCCCCCAAGAAGCCGTGGTGGTCGCCGAGGAGGAGGATGACGACATAGAAGAGGGCGAGGAGGACGCGGAGCGGCATGCAGTTCGCTCGCCGCTCGACGCCGGCTCCGAGCAGTCGCCCGAGCTGCTGCAGGCGGCCGACCTCTCGGTGCGCGACGACTCGCCGTGCGGCGAAGTCGGCGCCGACGAAGACGACCTCGACGACCCCGTGAGTCCCGCCTCGTCGACGGGCATGATCGACGCGTCCGAGTTCCGCGGGCTGGACCCGGGTTCATACCCGGGTCGCATGTCGCCCGGCGGTTTCTCGAGCAGCAGTTACGCGACGCTGACGCCGCTGCAGCCGCTGCCTCCGATCTCGACCATGTCGGACAAGTTCTCCCACTACGGTCACCACCACCAACACCACCCGGGTGCCAACGGCGGCTTCGCGCCGCTCGCCATGGGCATGGGAGGCTATTCGCAATACGACAAACTTGGTGCCACCATGTCCGGAGCGATGAACATGAGCCCGCCGCACGGCACAGCGCCCATGCTGGGCGCCGGCTCCGCTCTGCCGTCGCCGCCTCCTTACTCGCAGAACGGCCTGAGCGTCGACAAGGGACTGAACGGATACGAAGCGGCAGCAGCGGCATCCTACGGTGGATCCTCGGCGCCACAGAGAGAGCTCACGCGGCTCGGATCGCCCCAGTCGCCGACGAGCCTGCACTCGCCCATGCTACCGGCCCTCAACGGCCTGTCGCCGCACACGCCTCCCCAGGCGCACCTGGCTGCACCTGCCACGCCGCCGCAGCCACCACAGCCGCCGCCCGCGCCGCAACCGGAACCGAAACCGGCGCGGGTGCTGCTGCCAGTGGTGAGCAGCAACGCTCTGGGACAAGTGGTCGTGTGCGGAGCCAAGGCGTCCGTGGTGTCGTCCAGCCTGGTGCTCAGTCCGACCAAGGCGATCCACCCTGGCCGCGGTGGTCACTCAGCAGGTTGCCCACCCGCAACAGCAGCAGCAACAGCAACAGGCGCAGCAGCAACACGCGGCCCAAGTGAGCGCCGGCGGCGGTGCGTCCAGCCCCGCCGACGAGGCGGAGGAGATCAACACCAAGGAACTGGCGCAGCGCATCAGCGCCGAACTGAAGCGCTACAGCATTCCACAGGCCATCTTCGCGCAGCGTGTGTTGTGCCGCTCGCAGGGGGACTCTGTCGGACTTGCTGCGCAACCCGAAACCCTGGAGCAAGCTGAAGTCGGGCAGGGAGACCTTCCGCCGCATGTACAAGTGGCTCGAGGAACCCGAGTTCCAGAGGATGTCGGCGCTCAGGCTCGCAGGTGAGTCACTGTGGTGAAACGGGTTCTCACAGCTGGGTACCTCGTGTGACGCGGCACTTCGCGTTTGTTGACTCGTTGTTCTCTTTGCACGTCCTTACTGCGCGTTCATCGGCGATGAATGCTTGGAGCGTGCATATCGAGTCAGAGACGACGGCGGTCGGTCATGCTCGGAGTTCGTCGAACACATTGTCCAGCCCGTCTCGTCGGGAACTCTCGCGCTACGGAGAAGTCTTCGTGCCACGCGGAGCCGAGGAGAGCACGTGGACTGGAGCTGCTGCTGGTCGAGAGGCGAAGGCTCACCAGGCGGGAATCAATCCATCATTGATTTGCACGTGCGGGCGTGACCTCCCCCTTCCGCGTGTGGTGCGTCCTCCCCTTTGGGTCGAACACGTCGATGATTCCTGTTCCTTTCTGTGGAGCATTTCTTTCGTGTTTTTCTTTGCCCAACCCGCCGCCCCCCCCACTCGCACACATCGGAAACCAGCCGGTCAACGTTGTGCTGACGTGCCACCCGGCACTTCTCGATCCATGGTCGCGTGTTTCCTTTCTGACGCACACGTGTGTAGATAAAGTATGGATCTGATTCCTTCTTGTTCCGGGGTGAGTGGACTTTGCGTCAGACGTAAGACGTGCCGAGACCAGACAGTCGATCGCTTCGTTGTTGTTGTTTACGAATGAGGTTTGGCGGTCACATTTGCTGGTACCAATTAAGGTTCCCGCCTGTTAAAGAATATGTGTACACGAGTTGATCGTTATTCTGGTGACACTCGTTTGTTTTTGACACCGATGTCAAACGTCTTACGCAAACATCGCGGCGACAGTACACGTGTTTCAGCGGCGTTCGACAACTCACCGAATGCTCTGCAAAGACGCGACGCACGCACTGTTTACAAGAATAACGCAATTTCTAGCCTAAAGCGAGTGTCGCTTACTCGTCACGCAGCTCGCGTGCTTCGAAGCGCGCGCTTCCTGCTTTAGTATTGCCCGCGCCGGAACCACGGAATCCCAGGCAGGCGCTGTCGCGCCCCTCTCAAAAAGCGCGCGCTCTCGCGAGCACCACGTGTCTGTTTTCCCGCGTTTACGCGCGCGCGAAAATAAAGAGAGACACGACGCTTCCAACAAGAAAGAGCGCGAACAGTTCGCCACCGCCCGGAGCGCGCGCGCGCGCATGTTTTCTTTTTCCCGCTAGCCGTTCCTTTTTTCACCCCTCGTAGCCGGAGCGCATCCCGGTTTTCCTTCCTTCCTGCCTTCGGCCGCGAGCTCTGGCGGGCGACGCGCTGCTGTGCTGAGGCAGAGCCCGCTTCCCGGGAATGCCCCGCGCTCCGACGGCCACCGCTAAAACTGGGGCGCCAGCGAGCGAGCGAGCTAGGCGGGCGTATCACACACACACTCTTTTTCCGTGACTCACAAGCGGGTGCTCCCTCCGAAGCCCGCTACGAGAGCTTCGAGGTCTTCATTTTCTCTTTATTCGCTTCCTCGTCGAGCGAACAAGCGCGCGTCGAATGCACGTCGCGTCGGCGTCGGTGAGGCGAACGAAACAACAACAGATGCGCGCGGCAGAAGCGTTAAAAGAAGGCGTTTGTATACTCCTAACGGAGGTGAAGAAAAAAGTAAAAGGTGCTTCTTGGAACGAGACTACCGGGATTTTTCGCCACTGAACTCCGCTGTGTACCTTATAAATCGGTGCGTGCTACGAGCGTTAAGAAGGTTGCTTAGATATGCTTGACTGTAGAGCAAGGGAGATAGAAAGAAATAATACAGAAAAGGCAGGGAGGGTAAGTAAACCTAAACTACAACCAGTTCGCTACCCTACACACGGGTTTGGAATGAGGGGGGTAGAAGAGAGATAGGGAAAGAAGAAAGAGAAAACCATCAGTTCACGGAACATTTCACAACACACACGGTGCAGTGTATCACAGGCGATCACTAAATTTTGTTGCCTTCAAAAACTGCATGAGGGCTCATGCGGTCGCAAATACATTTTTTTGTAAACGGGGATAGAAAAGAGGAGAATGGTTCTGGGAGTGTCATTAAATGGTTGGCAGTTGGTGCTCCACTTTCTTCTATTTTCCATCTTCCTTTTTCGCGAAATGTATTATGCGCCACGGCCAAGCATACGCAAGCTATCTAGGCACCAACTCACCCAAAAAGAAGTCTTTTTTGGAGAGTAAGCAGGGTGTTACGTTGGGCGACTTAGTGTGCAGCTTACCGAACGATTTGTGGCGCAAAGTAAGAAATAAGGAAAAAAAGGAAAACGAGAAGTCTACGCCACAAATCTTTCGTTAAGCTATGCTACCAGCTCGCCCAACGTAATACTCCGCTGAAGCATATTTCTTCTACACTGGGCTCGGTTGTATAGCGTCTTTCTTTGAAACAAGAACTATCCTATGCTGGCGTCGTATCCTGAATTTTTTTATTTTCCCTCGATTCTCTGTTTTCGGCCGCATATTTTTCGTTAACGGCGTCGTAACTCTACGAACGTGGAGCATTTAGTTACATGTACTGCCAGAGCTTCAGGAATACTGAGGGGGAAAAAATGGACAGGTAGAATGTTTGTCGCCTCAATACAAACTGTTAATTGTAGAGAATCACCTCTAGTGTAAACCGGGAGCTTTTGCGCTACTTCGGCTGCACCCTCAGAAGTTCAAGGAAACCTTTTCTTTGAATTTCGTTGCGATTCGCAGTACTGTGAAACGCGTTTTTTAAGTAGGTTGGATAATAACGTACGCGGGTTTATTTGCTTGAAGGCATGCTGCACGCGACAACGGGAGGTTGACAGGTTTACTTGAAGCAGACTCAAGCTTGGCTCGTACACTCAGTCGTACAACTGACCTTGCGTGAATCGAACTGTGTGTTACACATGGGTGCGGTTTGGGCGTGTGTAAGTAAAGCAATACCCATTGAGAAGTAATGGAACAATTTTGCCGCTTTGCGAAACGATGGTCACCTATGCGGTATGGCGTTTCGCTTGCTGTTGTAGGAACCGTTTTACGTGATACGCGGTCGGCTGACCAGGGTGCCTCAGGATAAGTTAGTCAGCTGAGTATGTCATTAGATCGCTTCCGACCAGCGAAATGCACCTCCATAGAAGAAAGTATAGTGTAATGTGCACCTTGAACTGTAAGTGTCTACAAGTTAGTGTACACTATAAGAACTATAAGTTAGTGTACACCTTGAGCTGTTAGTGTCTGAGTTGCCAATTCTGTCAAACCTGAGTTTAAATCGCTACTTTAGCTGAGGCGAGGATAATCGGTGCGCAAAGCAGCGAGCAAGGACACCACACCAAGAGGACGGAATAAATCGTAGTTGTTAGTTAGACAGTAGTTGTTGTCTTCTCCATTTGTCCTTCACTATTCGCGCCGTATTTAAGTGCGCTGCTTTGCGCGTCAAGACTCTTGGCCGTTAAATTGTCCAGCAGTGAACTATGCGCGAAAAAGGGGTTCATTATGCAGTCTCTCTTGGAGACACAGATTCGGATAAATTGGAGGAATTGGCGCATTCGACAACCTCGTCTTACATGCGTCATTTCGTTATACCTTTAAAGGGTCTACCACTGCCCTACAAAATAGGCTATGGGAAACGGGTTGCTTCAACGAAGCGCGTGCAACAGGAAATTTAATTTCACCAACTGAAAGATGTCGCCTTCGCTTCCGTTTCAAGTTGTACAACGGTTTTTCACGTCTACGAAGAAGATGGTTGCATTCAGTTCATATTGGAATGGGCGCGTCAAATACAAACGGGTGCGTTCGTTAATTACTTGTAGGTGATCTCGCGCGTCATCTCCGTGGAAGTTCGTAGAACTGCAATTGCATCAGTGAACATGCGCGCTTCAGACACACGTTCTATTGGCGCCATTTCTTTACTTACTGCAGGAAATGCCGGAAAACGAATGTTAGATTTGCGTTCCAGCAAATTTTTTCGCCATCTGTTTTCTGGCGTCTACATCGCCGATCGCTGATAGCTAAACATTAAAGCCATTAATCTCAAAAACGTCTTGAGCTCAAATATTTTCCGTGAGAGAATATTTCAGCCAATCACAATGTGGAACATATCGTCAGCGAAACCGGTGACCAATGGGAAAACGCACTCACGAAAAAGAAGTATTGGGAATTCGGCCCTAGATGAGTGTTGAACATCATACAAGCAATATTCATAAACGGAGATGCTTTAATCAGGTCGTGCCTACACCTTCAGAGAAAAACACGGTTGCGTTAGCGAGCGGTCGTTTATATAGGCTCCATCGCGTTTAAGTCGAGAGCTTGTAACGTCGCAGTGTCACTATACTCTTTCTTCATTCCCGCCTTAGTAACTTAGCAGGCTAAGGTGTCACGCTGTTAAACTTGGGGACGTGGGTTCGATTCCCGACCATGGCGGCCTCTTTTCGGTGGGGTTCAAATGCAAGAACACCTTTCTACGCATAGATTTAGGTGCACGTTAAAGAACCGTAGGTGGTCGAAGCTAATCTGGAGATCCCACTACGGCGTGCATCATAATCGCTTCGTTGTTCTAGCTCACGAAACCGCAAACCTTCATTACATTACACGTACTCTTTTCCGTATAACAGTTCGCGGCTGTGCAACTTGGACATTGCGTTAGCAATGTATTTTAATTTTCACAAGAATGACAAACGCCCATTTCTTATACTGTGTCGTCGCTTATAGTTCATGACACTGATTATACTAGTACCGCGTTGTCGGCATTCATGGCTAGGCAAGTCGCGAGCGCGGATATTCTTCTTTATTGCCGTCCAGTTATGATCGCCATGCACAAATCTACAGGTTACCTTTCGGCTCATTCGCTTTGCAGCAAACGCTCACTCAAATCGATGCTGCATGCAGCAGACTACTACTACTCAACTAATCTGCGTTGTGACAGCGCTACACGTATACAAATGGAAAGTACAGCAAAAATTATTCAATCTTTAGGCACTGATAATCCCAGGTAGCGGTTTAATCCAATGACGTGTAATGTATGGCGCTGATTAACACTTCCAAGTTTAAATGCCCAGCGGTACCCGATAAAGTGGACGGGAGCACGACTGCCGCCGTAACTAGAGGATCGGACGCGTTATTCCAAGGTTGCAGGTTCGGTCCCTGCCGGCGGCAAGTTGTCTTTTCGTCCGCTTTAATTTTGTCACATTTATATATTAATTACTACAAGTAGCATCCCCTGTACTCTCCTCGGCTTGATTGTCTGTTCGTTCTCATTAAGAAACTGTATCAGCAGTTTATGACGTATAGGCAACATATGAGTGGCAGACTGCTTGCACCCCGCTTCGGTGGCTCAGCGGTTACGGTGCTCGGTTGCTGGCCCCGAAAGACGTGGTTTCTATACCAGCCGCGGCGGTCTCATTTCGATACGCGCGTAATGCTGAAAGCTCGTGTGCTGTGCGATGTTAAGTGCGCGTTCAAGGAACCGCCCTCCCGGGTGGTCGGAATGATTCCGGAGAGCTCTCCATTACATCGTATCTCGTAGTCTGAGTCGCTTTGGGACGTTAAACCCAGTAAACAGGACCAACCAACCAAACCAGATTGCACCTGAATTCGTTTACTGATGCCTGCAGGCTCACTATCAAATATACGAACCTGATCTACCGCAGTGTCGTTAACTGAGTGGTTCCGGAAACCTTCGGTGTACAAGTACCGTGCAAGAAGACGAGCCGTCGCGTTGTTCTCGCGGATTAACTATTATTGACAAACGTAATAATAATAATAATATCTGGGGTTTTACGTCCCGAAACCACGATATGATTATGAGAGACGCCATGGAGGGCTCGGGAAATTTCGACCATCTGGTGTTCTTTAACGTGCACTGACATCGCACAGCACACGGGCCTCTACCATTTCGCCTCCATCGAAATGCGACCGCCTGCATGGCCGTCGAACCCGCGACCTTCGGGTCAGCAGCCGAGCACCTCAACCACTGCTCCACCGCGGCGGACATTGACAAACGTAAGACACAGAGGCATGTGCCGGTGTTACGGGTTGTGTAATTTCATATTTCATATGACGCAATTGAGTAACGCGTTCCTGATTCGGCGTTCCTGCATTCGCCAACAGCATATTCTTCCAAAAAAAGCTTCATCACGTTTCTACGCTCCGTTACGCGTTTCTGAGACTGCGAGAAAAAGAAAGTACTTGAAGTATCAGTGCATACCGCTGCTTGCAAGAAATAGATTCATTTACAGTACTCCATTACAGCTGGAGCGAGTGGCTTATTATTTCGCCGCATCTCGCGAAATTGGTTGACAGCGTACTTATAATCATACGCAGTAAACACTTTATTTCAGTCTCGGCTTCCTGATACGTGTTGATATAGATATCAGATTATGCTCGCTTTTCTTTTACGCCTTGTGCGATGGCGTTGAGGGAGGATTGTTCGATGAAAATTTTCGAATAAATGTCGCACTGCGGTGTTTTCTCTTTATTTACTTTTTTTTTTGGTGATATTGACGAGGTAAATAAGTGGTCGACCTGCCTTGCAAACCGATATATTAGGCTGTTTTAGCGCATTGCTGACGATCTTCCGTTCCCGCTTCACGGGCCTCGGCTATCAGCTTTGCTGAGCGTATTCCCCGCGGGGGTGCTCCTGCGTATGACGATCTGGCAGGTTACTCAAATGGTATCGCGGTATGCAAGAACTCTCTATTTTGTGCTGTGGTGCCGTATACTCAGGTGTGCGCTCATCTCCAGGCAAACATCTCCAGCTTTTCATTAAAATATTTCTCTCTCTCTCTCACCTGATCATCAAAGCACTCTACCCAAGGTCTTCCGGCTGTAAAGAGCACGAATTCGCGATTTACAGACGCCACCTCGACGTCTCTAATTCCGACGGTGACAGAACGCGGTGACACATTCGTCAATCCCCGTGTGCTCTTGCGAATCGCCTGCTTCTAATACGCGGTTCAAATCGCTGTTAATGTGCAGTTTCCAGTCGAAGTGGTAGAGATAGATATATAAATTTTTAATGAGTACCTCGGAGACGTTAGCCTGTATAATCACCTGGCTTGCTTCTCCATGTGCCCGGTGTTGACTGCGATGCATACAATGTCACGTATACACACAAATAACACGTACGGTCGCGCACACACATATACACAAAAGAGTCACATATACACAAAAAAGCCACATATAGACCATTTTAGCTAAGACACATGGGCGCCACCACCTTGGGCTGTTAAACGAATGTTTTCTTGCTTCTGTATATCGCGACGTGAATTAATAAGCTCATGAAGCGTCGAATGCACAAACGCGACCATTTTCATGCGCATGCGTCTATACCGTATAGCACTGTCCGTTTAGTTGTTAACGATACAAAACGGCAAGGCTACAGCCCAATGCGGCCGCAAGGAAACGCATCCGCGAAATAGTCTATACACAAAGCGGTACTTTGTAGTGACGCAAGCTACTTAGTCAGTCGAAATATGAATCGCTCGTAGAAGCGTCGCAGGTGGAGCCCTTGAAGGGATTAGCTCAACGAGATTGGACCCACCCTTGAATATCATGTAGCTGCGTAGTACTTTCAGTTTAAGTTGACACATGTAAGAGCTAGCATTATTAGTTTGTACAGTTCGTGCTTGAAATTTAATGCCGGCGTTCTCCAAAAAGGAATGCAAGGAAGGTGACTCACGTATTCAGTGGCATTCACTTATGGGCCAATCGTATAGATTGAGAAGATCGCCTACAAACTGTTTATGACTGCTGGACGGTTAGATGAGTTGATGAACTTGGTTGGTTCATCGATACAGTTCGGTAGGGTTTTTGGCGCTTTTTTTTCTTTTTTGTGCAAGATAACTGCGCTCATAACTACGCTCGCTGTTCGACCAGCGTTTCGTGGCTTCGATCACCACGGTGGTGAGTTTTAACCAAATACTTCGTTAAAATAACCAACGTTGGAACAATTTCTTGTGAGCAACATCGTATATGTGTGCTGCAAGTGTGTGAGTGTGCACTGACATTCGATAGCCTTTTTATTAATGCGCAGAACTCTGACAACCGGCGTCAACCGGAGTTCACGTAACGCCCTTGCGATGTTTAAAAGAAGGAACGACGGCACACAGCAGTCACCATGGTAGGCATAGGCGTGGGCGCGGGGAGGGGGGGGCTGGGGGTGCGCAAAGCCAGCCCCATACATTGACATAAGTAGGAATGGGGGGCGAGAGGGGGGGGTGAAAAGTCAGCCCCATACATTGACATGATAGGGAGGGGGGTGCGCTGCGACGAACCTTCGCCCCCCCCCCCCCCCCTGAAGCGGGACCCTGCGCACACCTGTGATGGTAGGTAAATGAAGACGAAACGAACCCTACCACTGGCTGGCTAGGCTCGTAGTCGAATCCGCGTTCTTGAATTTGAAACACTGTAAGCCTATATAAACCGCGTACTGATAAACATCATTATGTGTACCACCGCAGAAAATACAATCAAGAAAAGCCGATAAAGGGAAATGTGGACTGGGTTCTCAACGTGTCATTGTGTATAGTTCGATCAGGATCGTGGTGCTACATATCGTGAGTACAAAACAAACAACACATTTCTATCAATACTTTTACCGCACATTGTTTTCCATAGATGCGATTAACGTAGAGAAAACGCGCGTTGATACGCAAATACTCATTTAAGTAAACGCTCACGTTTGCGGCAAAACTCGGTGGTTGCGCGGACTTTCACAAGCAATATTAAAAAAAAAACAACATTCCAGATGCGTTCGACACGGAAGAACTTTTTACGCATGACAAGCTTTTATCGCGTCAGCTGGGACGTATAGGATGCTTTCGTTCACAGTTATCTTTGATCGCAGCTAGATGCAGCGTTCGAAGTACAGACTAGGTGCTTCCAAAAAGCTTTCATAAATAGTGGGGCTTTATAATGTTGTACACGGACACGGGCAGTGCGTCTATACGTTACGAAGATAGCACTTCACTAGACGCACTTTTTTTCCCCGCGACTAACAACTGATTGAACTTCTTCAATGTTTGACAGCCTTGGTCATTACAAGCAGTAGGCGCTTTGAACCCGACCGTATTCGGGTCATCGGATAATAACGTGTACACGAAAAGCAGCATCCGACGGAGTGTCCCACGGTCAGAGGGCACTTAACGTGGAGAGATGTCATCGTTTGCCCCCTAATGGAGGTTAAGCGACAAAGTATGTCTATTCGATCCCGGTTCGCGTCCGCAGAACATCGCGGCGTCTTGCGACACTTTGATGACGCGGGCTATACTGCTGAGATCAGCCCCTTTGTTCGTCAGCTACTCGTTTGCGTGATCGAGTCGTGAATTTCAGTTCTGAGGGCGAGATAGAAATAGGGAAGGAGGGACGGATGTGGTGGAAGCGGATATTGGTTGCGCCCGATTACCTACCCTACACTTGGGAAAGGACGGAATAAAAATTACAACGAGATAAATTAGTCAGTGTACGTGCAACGGTGGTTGAAGGAATGAATGAAACTGAAATGCTGAAGGCAGAGTAGTTCACTGAAGTTTAACAAAAGAGTGTTAAGTACATCTTAGTCGAAATTAAGAAGAAGGAACAGGCATGGGCAGTGCATATAGAGCGAAGGCTACATAACCGCTGGTCATTAAGGCTAACAGACCGGATTCCAAGAGAAAGCAAACGCGCAAAGGGGAGGTAGAAAGGTAGGCGGGCAGATGAAATACGAAGTTTGCGGGTATAACGTGGTCACAGCAAGCACAGGACCGGATTGATTGGCGAAACATGGGAGAGGCCTTTGCCCTGCAGTGGGCATAGTCAGGCTGGTGATAGTGCGTTCGAGGGACCTATATTGGGCTGTTGAGGTTGTCGTTTTGTATCTGCAATTAACTAGATGAACGCCATTGTACTTGAATAAACATGCTTAAAAACGGCTGGATGTATGCATTGCGCATTTTAAAACTCCGTTAATTTGACGTCGTGACCTGCAAAACTGAGAAGTCGTTCGTGCGAAAGCCCTGAAATAGGGTCACCCATGAATCTAAAATTATGCTGTCTTAGTGCGCTGTGCGTTGTAGCCAAGTCACTTTTAAGGAAGCGCCGGAGAAATAATGGTGTGACTAGACGCGTTTGTTAGCATATCCGTACTTTAGGGTGCCTGTAAACATGTTTTGCAAATGCGATCACCAGTATCGTGGGCAATCGATTGGTATGTTGCAATGTTTATTATGACTGGAATGTTAGGTTATAGCTGTACCGCATGCTTCATCTGAAATCGATTAACATCTAATATACGCGTCCGGAGTGTCTCCGCAGCTGTCAACGGCAAATCAAACACCAACATTTTTTAAAGAAACAACACACAAAGAGCAACAACAAAAAAAGCAAACATTTATCAGAAAATCTGAAATCTTAAGGCAAGGAAAAGTAAGGTAGTTTCACAGATGAAGAATTTCGCTCGGTGCGAGTGTTTTTGCTGTATTGTTTATTGGGGACTCATCTCTACTCAATGCTGAGAATATGAAACGTTGTGAAATAAGATACATCTAAAGTCACGTTGCATTTACGTCGCATAAAAAGAAGAAAAAAAAAAGAGACGAGGGAGTTATCGCTCTTATACACAATTACTATGAGTAAACTCGTTAGTTTATTTTAAATTGTATTGTTTTCTTTCAAGCCCCGCAAAGTAATTCAGAAGCTGAATACTAGTAACACTCATCGCACACCTGCAGTAGTTCGCGGTCTTGAAATGACTTCTGTAACTGAAGAAAAGTTCATCGCCGCTTCTAGCCAACGGCAGCTAGTGTTCTGTTCAACTTCATAGCCTATCCGACAACCGACAATACTTTCGCGTTGTCCAGTGACTGCAGTTCACAATTCATGAAGATCGTTTTTTTTTTGTTCGTTTTCATTATTTTCAAATTTGGCGATTGACAATACGGTTCACTGTCCACGCCACCAACACCACCTGGCCAGCAGAGACATCCACTGTGCTCTAAAGAAGATGCAAAATGAACGCTATATGGAATGGAACCGAAATGTTACAAAGCACGTCACCGCGATTGTCACCCACACGCACACTCGGCGTCGGTATCACGTCTAAAACGCGCTCAACTTTCCTACGCAAACACTCGTGACCCTGATCATACGAAACGGGCCAACCGACAGGAGTGGGAGGAGGGGGCGGGAGCTGGGGTCATACCTTCCGCACCGCGCGAGCTGACCCTGGCTGTCTTTCGAGCACGGCGGTGTAACACCCGCCTCCTCCGGGCGCGCGTGACACTGGCCGTACACTCGAACCCAGCGGAGAGTGACGACGCCACCACCACCTCCGTTCGTCGAGTTAGCGGACGGCCGCGCAAGCAAAAGGCTGGCCGCGCGATTGCGTATACGTTCGAGCCAGTCGAGAGCACGCACTACGGTATATACGCGACTACGCACAAACCCAAACGCTCCCTTTAGTGCCCCCCCCCCTTCCCCCCCCCCCCCCCGTACGCGCGCCAGGTGTCCCGCGGTGGTGCGCACCCGCCGGACGCAGCTGGCTTCGAGGTGCGCCGTCGGCCGTGTCGCGCGGCTTCGGCGGCGCGGGACACACCCCTCCCGCGGGGGGGGCAAGGGGGGGCTTACGTGTTGGCTGGTGGCCACTGGGGAAAGCTGAAGAGGGGGGGGGGGGAGCTAACGGGGGGGAAAGAGGTAGTAGTCCACTCACTTTTCTCTCCCAGGGAAACCCT
Source organism: Rhipicephalus appendiculatus (assembly GCA_030522465.1). Lineage (NCBI taxonomy): Eukaryota > Metazoa > Arthropoda > Arachnida > Ixodida > Ixodidae > Rhipicephalus > Rhipicephalus appendiculatus. Next base: position 710,400 of record JALIZH010030874.1, on the reverse strand, counting down.
TCTGGCACGCTCCCCCTCTGCCACCTTTCATTTCTTTTACCTTTGTTCGTTACTTTGTTTTTGCGTGTTTGAACGTTCCATTGGTTTGTTCTTGCGTATCGTTTTGTCGTCGCTTTCTCTTTAAACCGTGCTCTTTCCCGCGTGGAGACGGAACGTGCTTTCAACGCAGCAATAGCGCACCGCTTGGTAGTCGGCCGCCCGACTCGACGCCGTGTGAGAAATAAATAAATAAGTAAACGAAACTAATAGAAGCCCGGCAATCCAGACATGCGAAGAGGGGCGGAGCTCGTTGTGCGTTTCGCGCTATTCCTTTGCTTTTCTTTTTGTCCAAGTGAGTGCACTGCAAACACTGCTTTCTTTCTTCAGGGAGTCTTTTGGTCGTTGACCCGCTTGCCAATGACGTAGTGGTCCGCGTGTCTGCGAGCACGAGTGAGTTTATGCCTTGACACAGTACGGAAAAGCGCTGGCGTAAAGGTCACTGAAGTAACACTGGCGCAGTTGACCCGAAACTCCCGACAGTACGCGGTGTAACACCTATTTGGTGTTTTCCTCGCGGGTGCGCTGAGCTAGATTTCTTTCCCCAGTTTCAAAAGCCGCGTTGATGTTTTATTGGGAAGCAGGAATGCTTAATATGCACTGATGGGCTAGTAGGTGAACCATGTTATTGATGAAGCAGAGCACAAAAGACGCAATCACGTATACATTCGTAAGAGTGGTCATAGCCTTCCTACAAGTAACTGTACTGGATGTACGGCTATAACATTTCGCCAACTTGACGGGACTGTATACACTCACCTCCCAACTCCCCATCATCATTAATTACTCTTTTAGAGGCGAAGCTCCTTAGGGCCTAGCCTTGTCGTCGTCCGCGTCCATCACGGGGAGATTCTGGATGCGAGACACAAAAAAAAAAGGTTTAACAATAGACTAATATCAATCACAATTGTGACAGAACAATGTAAAACACCTAGAAGCACAAACCCTTTGTACTAGTCGGCGACTTAACGTACACATTATGGACCTGAGGACCTAGCTTTGTCGTCGAAGCTCACTGTCCGCTGTCATGGTGGTTAGAAAACCATTGCTATAGTCGAAACGTGCGTAAGTGAATAAAGAAAAGGTTTACAATAGACGAAAATCAATTATAATTGTGAAGAAATAATATAAAACACCTACAAGCACAAACCCTTTATATTAGTCGGCGACTTCAACGTAGACATTATGGACCTTAGGACCTAGCTTCACCCACTCGTCATCATTCACTTCGTGGAGATGCGTGGTTTTTTTTTAGGGGCGAAGCTCCTTATCCCGTGGGAGGGTCGTGCGTCCCTTGTAGTTTGTAGTTTGTAGTACGTAGTAGCCACCTGCGTAACCAGCAGTATCTCCCTGTATGATGACGATGACGCTGCCATCACGGCACACCACATGGAATGTACCCACTATGCGTCATAACGATGACGCTGATGACGATGACGATCGCGATGCCATACAACACATGACATCGCGATATGGTCAACCACCTGCGTAACCAGCAGTATCTCCCTGTGTGATGACGATGACGCTGCCATCACACGGCACACCACATGGAATGTACCCACTATGCGTCATAACGATGACGCTGATGACGATGACGATCGCGATGCCATACAACACATGACATCGCGATATGGTCACCACCTGCGTAACCACAGTATCTCCCTGTGTGATGACTTGATGACGCTGCCATCACGGCAAACCACATGGAATGTACCCACTATGCGTCATAACGATGACGCTGATGACGATGACGTCGCGATGCCATACAACACATGACATCGCGATATGGTCACCACCTGCGTAACCAGCAGTATCTCCCTGTGTGATGACGATGACGCTGCCATCACGGCACACCACATGGAATGTACCCACTATGCGTCATAACGATGACGCTGATGACGATGACGATCGCGATGCCATACAACACATGGCATCGCGATATAGTCTCACATGCATATTGTTTGACCACATGCAACCAACCACCATCACGTCTTTGATGATGTACCTCCGGAGCTTCGCCCACTCATCATCATTCACTCCGCGGATATGCTGGGATTTTTTTTAGATGTGAAGCATCTTATGGCGAACTTAATCCGGTGGTGGTGGTGGTGGTGGTGGTGGTGTGCCGCGATGCCCACCCTTACTGCGCATGCGCAAACAGTTAAAGAAAAAAATAAAAATAAAAAACCTCCTCTCCCCCTCTCTCTCCTCTAGGCATCCCTCCCCACGGCAACCAAACCCCTCACTGCGCATGCGCCTCCCTTCCTCTCCCCTCTTACATTCCCCCCTCTCCATCCCTGCCCGCGGCGTCTAACTCCCCCCTGCGCATGCGCGTCCCCCCCTCTCTCTCTCCTCTACGCTCCCCCCCCTCTCCTCTACGCATCCCTGCCCACGGCGTTCACTCCCACTGCGCATGCGTGTCACCCCCTCTCTCCTCTCCTCCGCTTCCCCCTCTCGCCTCGCGACGCCGACGCAGGCAGCGTCTGCTAGCGAGTTTCTCGGTCTTGAAAAAACCGACTGCTCGCGCTGCACAACCGTTCACTGGCCATCCCGTATATATGGCAATGGATCTTGACCTCCAAGGTGGTGCCGGTGGAAGATTTCTCTTGTGCGTTGTTGAACAATAAAAATTCGCAGCGTGCGCATTAACTAAAAGCGGAGTGCGGGTCTCTGTGTCCAGTCGGAGTCTTCTGTCTCTCATTCCCCATTAGCAGCGATTCGCATGTTCCAGTAGGAAACACCGCTCCATCACTGCGTGCTTTGCGCCTCCTCAGTTTTCTCTCCTGGGCAACGCTGCGATAGGGCCAGCGCGTCAACGCCACCGCCAGTGTAAGCGTTAGCGCCCGCTGCTTCACATCTACACATGGTTCCCTTTAGCGGGAGATGGTGTAATTTTTTCTTCCCAGTTGTCCTCCCCCGGTATAAAGTAGCAGGCTAGAGCATGCTATCGCTCAGGCAAACCTTTCTGCCTTTCTGTAAATAGACCTCTCTCTCTCTCACTCTCTGACATAAACACAAGCGCTGGTGTTTGCGTTCTTCATCAATGATGAGGATAAAACGGAGCGCGAATACATGACTTAGGGGGGGTCACTGGCGTTGTGGTTCGATGTGTTCCGTTCGACGTCAGGAAGTTATTTGCATTTCTGGGGCTGAGCGCGAGTTCTCGTGTTAAATTCACGTCCGGAACAGAAACGATTCGGAAAGCGGAAAGAATGCAATATCGCCTGCGTTGCTGGCGTGTTCAAGTACGCGTAGGCGCATGTTACAGAAATATTCCGTTAGGATATCCAGCGTGTAGGAATGCGTAGATTTTATGAATGTCAAATGGGACAAAATTAGTTAGGAATACAACTGACGCTGGCGATTACACTAGGACCTAAGGCTTGTCTTCATAGGCGGATGCACGCGTTACTCATGTTCGGCGTAAGGTGCACTATTGCTGAGTGACGGGAACAAAATAACGCGTGGCACTAGGTAGTATTCTTATAGACACAGAAAACGCAGTAGTTCATGCTACTACGCACTGTACACCCCTGAACTTTTTTTTAGTAACATCGCGCTGGCTTCGACCCAGGAATATGGTAGTTTCTGATAACGGCAAGACGCAACTAGATTAGCGATACGGCGATCAGCATCACACCGGCTTTCTGAACACGAGATTGCACGGATAAGGCTGATATCGTGTATGCACCTCTTAGCTAACATCCTATCAGACGAAACTCGCACGCGAGTGTGCTCTCTGCGCTTGCGTATCTTGTAGGAAATCTCATTCTTTTCCTTCCCTTTCCCCCTTCCCCCCGTGTAGGGTAGCAAACCGGGTGCAACCTGGTTAACCTAGCTGCCTTTCCTTCGCTTTTTTTTCTCTCTCTCTTATTGCTTCTCGCTTATATTAGACGCTAACATGTCCAGGGGTCAAGGTTCGCGTGATATTATTAAAACATTGCAAGGGTGTACCTACACATGTGGCTTGTTTTTTTTATGATTTTTCAGTTATTTGGAGCGTAGTTGCAGGTTGCGATTCAAGCCAATTAACGTTTTATTGAAACCATTACTTTACAGATACTAGTTGAAACGACGCATTCATTCATTCCCACCTTTTTACGCGTTTTTTTTTTTTTTGCTTATTACGTGAAATGCCTGTGCAGGGGACTTACGCTGTTCGGCAAAAGCACGCGTGGTGCGCTAAAACCTTTCTTTAACAGAGTACAAAAGCTACAGTTCCACTTGCTTAGACGTCTACCGGACTTGTGTTCCTGGGCGGAAACTGTGCACCGCGACTTTTTGATTATATTTTTTATGACTCTACACTTCCCGCTTGGGTTCGCGTGTTTCGCCGCGCAGCCACGTAATCTGATTGTCGGCTTTTCCCACGGCGTGTTCGCAGCTGACGGTGTTTCAAGAGGGTGCGACGCACCAAATGCCGTTAGCCGTTGCGACGTGTCCGACGTTGACCGCCAGAGGGCTCAGGACTGAAAATGGAGAGAAGGGTTGGTCAGCTGTCTCCCGTACAGCGCACGCGCACTGGGACGAACAACGTGAGGAAGGGTAGTACAGAACCAACGACGAACTGGTAGTCGCAAAGAGAACGCGAGCTCTCCTCCGCCAGAGCCTGAAATTGCTCGTACGCCGGCTGCCCCGCCGCATGCGTCACGCTCTCCTGACTTTCACGGAATGAGTCAGCAGCTGTCGTCGTCGCGTGGTACGTTCTGAGACTTTTTGGGCTCCCGTGACGTGGGAGTATGCCAGCATTTCCTGCGTTGGGCTAAAGCGGGAGCATTTTTTAAAAGATTCATTAATTCATTCATTCATTCGTTCATTCATTCATTCATTCATTCATTCATTCATTCATTCATTCATTCATTCACTCATTCACAAAATGATGTTGTTTGTACCAAGTATGCCCGCTATGAACCACGCTACTAGTAATTAATACAAACATATTCTCACAGCCATGCGTTTAAGGCATTCAAGCCATGAAAAAAGAAGAAGCAATAAACGTGCTTGTGGTTTATGTCTAACAAACAAACAAAAAAGAGACAGAAATGTGTTATAAAAGAAAACACTAGATGCTTCGCTTACTTATCGCAAACGCAGGGGTCGGGGTAAAGCGGAAAAAAGAACACTGATCTCTTTATCGCCGTGAACTGCATTACCGTATAAATTTGCATGCAAACACTTGTAAATACGCGCTTGCGTGCCGATAGGTACTCACTACTTTGCTAATGAGGCAGTAAAAGAAAACGATAGGGATACCACTTGCCGGCCCCTTTCAAGACTATACGCTGCAACAACGAAGGCCATACCTCATACCTACATGATGTTTCCACGAACTTTCGGGAGAGGCTGCTGCTGCTGATCGGGAGTCCATGGAAGACCTTCGTTTTCTCTTCTCGTCATTCGATGCGTGTTCGTGCGAGGGCGGGGCTCTGGTAGGCGGTGTGACACCCCACGTGAGTTAAAGTGGCGTGTAAGCGTTAGTTGGACGACCGACAGCACGCGATCCTTCAGGACGCAATTAGTGCCATTGCGGTTGGCTAAATTAATGTTGTGCTTTTATTCTTTCTATAGAAAATTTTCGCAAGAAGTTAGAAAATGTAGAGAGAGAGAAAGAGAAATGCTTTAATGAAATTGTGGAGATGTTAGCCTGGCTATTCACCTGTTATGCTACTCCAGGTGCTGGGTGATGATTATGATACATACACTGATAAATACACACACACACGCGCACATGCAAACACACACAAACGCACACGCACAGATTACACTGTGCGCAAGTCCGGCGTTGGCTTCTACAGGGAGCTGGTAGCAGGGAAGATAGTTCAACGTAGAAGGTACGAGCACTATTCCCTGTGTTTACTTATATAACCTGCGTCCTTTCGGTTTCTATGGTGACTCGCGACGTTGGATCACTGATGGATATCGTATTGCTGAGTATATTCCTTTGTGGTTTTACTCTGTTGGTCCACGGAACGGAAGCAAAATGGAGACTCAGAGCGGCGAGTCTCTTGCAGTTAAACGCCATATTCGCCGTTGTAGAGACCGTGAGCGCCTCTCCGATGAGCTGAATACCCCTCTGGACAGCGAATTGCTTGAAATTAGGAACTAGGCTTCTTTGAAACTAAAGTGCCCCTTGCGGACTTAGTTGAGAATGAATCCGAGTCGGTAGGTGCTATTTAGAGTGAGTAACTCTGAAGTGTGAATGTTAGAAAATGGTAAGTACGCTGAATTTTTGTGTAAACTTAGCTTTTGTGAAAAACACAAAGCAACGGGAGGCACAGAGAGGCAACGGGAGAAGCACTTGGTCCGCGCCGTGCTTCACAAAGCGAAAAGCACACCTTCTAGTCGCACATCGCTGACAGAAAACTGAGCTACACGTGCTTAAAACGATTATGCGTGCGCGCTTTATGGAAACTTCAGAATAATAAATATAAACAACGCTATATTCGGTGCTTGTTTGAAGTCGAATACACATTAACGCGATTAGTTAGCGAATATTTTGCACTGTCAAGTGTGCTCTTTATAACGTAGTAGCGGAGCAAAACTGTGATTCTTCTCATTCTATTAAAGTTGTGAAGAAGTGTACGTCGCTTTGGTAGCCAGACCTTTTATCCCAAGTCGTGAACAATCGGGCGCATTGCAGAAAGCGGGTCTGTGCAAACAAACTCCAAATTTCTCATTTTATAAAAAAAAAGTATCTCTTTTTACAACGCGTAGCATAGTATGGTAAAGTGCTAACATAGCAAATACGTAAAACGTTTTCTTTGTTCGAAGAGCATTCGATATGGAAATTGATCTACTTCTGCCACATTTCGATTCGCAACCCATTCGGTCCCAAAACCTATTCTTTTTACACGCACTTAAACGTGATTTAATAACAGCGCGGTGTGAAGTGAGAGAGAGGCAAATCATTTGATAGGCTACAGGTGCTGATATGTGTGTACATGGCATCAAGAAGTTCTCGCTTTATGTAGTAACAGTCAACTTCAGATGGCGTATCTCATGGCAGCATACGCGACAGCGAAAACCACCAGAAGCGATCAACAAGAAATTCTGAGTAGTCGCTCGGAAATTCGACCGCCCTGCTTTGGATCAATCTTCGCGCCTCAGGAAATGTGCTACAAAGACAACGGCACTTGAAAGTTAACCCAACGTTGTTCCGCAAAAACGCCCTTGAGACATACGATGCAACATTTATGGTTACATGAACAGCCTGGACGTAAAGTCAAGCAGCGACTCGCTGTAAAAACCACAAATGATCCGAAGCTAAGTGCCGACGGTCACAGAAGAGCGCGCGTTTACCGTTCAGAAAAAAAAGCATTCGGGACTCCTTCCCTAAATTCCCCCGTACCATTCCCAAAGACCAACGCATTCGGTCGGGTAGATCGTCCCCTGGCTCTGTCTCTCCTTTTCGCCGACTGCTTCTATCCGCTTCCCATCTTTTATTTCTATACTTTATCCGGGTAGCTGTCCCAGCCTAGTGTCTAAGCGATCAGCTGTTCCCCCCCTCTTTCGTATCATCCCTCCCTCCCCCAGAAAAGGGGAAATAAAGGATAGGTTGGAATGAAGAGAGGATGGGGGTCGGGTGGCGACAGTCGTCGCCTAGGTGCTGCAAGGCGAGACCGACGCGAAGCGGTGTGCTCGAACAGAAGAGGAAACGGGGGTGCGGATAGAAAAGGGAACAGCGACGAGAAGGGGCGTTTGGGGATTAAATGGGAGGCCTAGGGCGCGGGCTCTCCCTAATCCGGCCGGCACCGACTGGGCACCTGCCACTGGACGCCCCTCTCTGTTTTTCCTTTTTTTTTCTCCTCCCTCCTTTTCACATGACCGGACAGGAGTATAGACGGAGGCACTAAGGCAGGCAAAGAGACCGGGAATTCAGCGGCCAGCGGGGCGCAGCGGACCCGCTCGGAGGGGGGAACCGAGGCGTCTCCTGTACCGGAATGTGGATTCTCATACCTTTTCCCTCCTCCCTTTATCCCCTATTCTATATAACCCGTATCGCTTACGCTTCTGTAGGTTATTTTCGTGCGCGTATTTTACCGCATTTCTTGGAATGGACAGTTCTGAACGGCCGTTCTCGGGTCCCACGCTGTTTTTTGCCACCATGCTCGGGCACGTGGGAACGAAAGTTGCGAAGTTAAATTTGTACGAAAGACGGTGGCACAGAGCGGAGGCTGTACTGGATCTTGGCTTTTGTGCCGAAAAAGAAGACGTTTGTTTCGCGAACTGAACGGACGCGTTATCCTCGCGGGCTCCGCGACGTGTACACTTGTGAAGTCGAAATGGCGGAAAAGATTTGGGGAAAAGTTTTGAAAAGGGGGGATCTGCCCGGAGAAGGCGCTGGGTGTTGTTTGGTAATCCGTTGTTTGCTGAAGTGGAGGAAAGGAGCTGGAGATGGTTCGAAATAAACAAGCCGTTTGTTTCGTGAAGGAGCACTATAGGTGCCGAATGGGGTGGATTCGTTGCAGATGTATCACCGTCAATGGATCGGCACATTCGGGATATCGGCAGGTGGGGGGACTCTTTTCAAGCACACATGTCTGTTGAACGAAGTTCCAGCATATATTCGTGACTGTGGGAAGCTGGAGCTGCCGTTGGTGCCTCGTTTTGACTAAGGTGTCAGAGCAATGATTTACGTAAGCAGGTACGAAGACGCTGGGTTAGCATTGTGTTGACCTTCCCGTTCCGTGTTTATTCCCATGTTCGACCACATTTTTTTTTCTGTGCTGACGTGTTTGGCATATGAGAGACCAGGCTCCATTTATTGTTCCTTGCTGGACAAAACACACCGACGTTTTCTCGCACCAGAGCAAGTTGCGTAACTCTTTATAAGACCAGACCTTTTTTTTTAAAGACTACAAACCAAGGCAACGCTTATTTACAATCGCAGCTATAGTTTCTTCCGATCAATCCGTTTAGCGTATTGGTAACCATGTACTATCGTGTAGTCACGAGACGGTACTACACTATTAACCAGGTCCTGCTTAAAGTACTAGATATAGCCAGGACACCGGACATTTTTCGTCTGGTTTCCTGGATATAGCTAGCATTTAAGCAGGACCTGATTAAGAGTGTACTAGTGGACGGTTCTAGCCGATAGCTTGATACGTATCGCAACACAGCGCAAGCTCACTATGTGTCTGTTAAGCAACAAGGTCATCATACATCCTGTTACTTCTTCTTTCTGACCTTGCTGGATAACACGTCCTTGCTGTTGCGTCAAAGATTAAACGCGTCCAACCGCTCTAAGTCACTGCACTCTGGTTGACCGTGCCGATTAAGCAAGAAGGTCAGCACGTGTACAACTCATCTACTCTCACCTTCCCGTATCACACAGTCTTGCACTTCGGTCATAGAATGAACGTGGTTAAACTGCCGCGTGAGGTATAAGTCACTGTTTTCTAATTGACCGTGCCGATTGAGCAACAATCTCGGCATGTACAACCCGTTATCCAGACTTACCTACCTGTATCACACATGGACTCTAGACATAGATCGAACATGGCCAAACTACAGCGTAAGGTATACAGGGCTCTGCAGAGAAGTTTCAGTGCGAAACGGCGCAGGACGTACAGAAGACAAAGTGGGCCCACACACACGAACAGGTTGATCGACCGCTGGCTTCACCCGTTTATCGATGCGTGCGCCTTTTCGGCGTACACGCGCGGTTGTCTCCCGTCGCACGAAAATGATTCCCACTGGTCATTTATCAATCGCTACCCCACTCCACACGAAAAAAGGTACGGACGGCTGTCGGGTTTGCGGTCGAGGAATCGCTTCATTATGTGCGCCTGTCAGTGGGAGGTACACACGCTAGGTATAAACGTTTACATTCGGTAGCGATATAGACCTCACGTGGATCTGGGACAACGGGCCGTAAGGTACATACGACCGCTTCTATATAAGCCACGCGGTCATTTTTTTCCCCAAAACAAAACATTTGTGAATGCTATACCCGCCCCATTTCGAACGATAGGTGAATGCATAATGCTATTCCAATGGTCGTCGCTCAGGTTCGTTCGATGTTTGCTCATGATCGGCGGCGAAATATTGCTTGCACGAACGAGATGGTCGTGAACCGGCGCTTCTTCTGTTTTTTTCTAAGCCTTGAAACGTTTGACTGCTTGGTCTCGCTATTATGGTAAACCAATTTATTTTCATCGTAAAGCTAGCGACTATAGCATCTGCTGTACGTTTTTTGTTTGCTGGTGTAAAAAGAAACAAAAAAAAAAAAGGAAACTGACTTTTCTCTGCCATGCATCAAGCGTCGCTCGTTACCGAGTGTGGTTCCTAGTCCTCGCCATAGGTAAGGCTTAGCGCAAAAGAAAATTATTTTGGACAGCTTAGCGATCGAGATGTTATATGTAGAGGGGAGACATATCGATGAAATCGACGAATTCATATGCAGACGGACGTGACGCGTAGCCAGTGAGTCGGCTGGCCTACAAACCTGGTGGTCGAGTCCTCTATTATAATGAGTTTTGTCCCAAAAGAATACGAACACAAGCGCTACTTTCTATTCATAAACGTACTTGTTTTAGTCATAAATGACGAATCACAGAAAGAGAGGCTGGTATAAGATGAGCGGATTGAGAGAAGTCGCTTCCTGGCCGCTTCGACTAGAGAGACAGGGCATTGTTCTTCCTAGAAATTACGCCAGCCTGAGTGCAATGTCAGTCTCTCCGACGAAGTTTACCGGGACGTTGAAGTTCCCGATCTGAAAACAGCGACACCAACGTGTATCTGTGCAGAAAGGACAACTGTCCGAAATACCCGAGAAGTGCCTGACTTCGCGAAAATGAGTCAGTGCTATTGGATGGAGCATTTATGCGAATTGTCTGTGGGTGAAACAGCCATGGCTGAGGGGGGGGAGCTGATGCGTTTTCTTGAGTTGCAACCGACTTAAGGCCTTTCCGTACAAGCGTTCGGATGCCTACGTCATTGAGATAGGCTCGATGAGGTTCGACTTTCGACCACGCTGCATGTGACATCATGCTTCTTGCCGTACTCATTCGTGCACACACGCGATCCACCGGCGTTACCGTCTCGTGATGCTCCTTGATAACAGTCTTACGTGTAAAAACCACGATACGATTATGAAGCACGGCGTAGTGGAGGGCTCCGGAAATGTCACCTGGGGTTCTTTAACGTGCACTGACATCACACAGTACACGGGCCTCTAGAGTTACTCCTCCATCAAAATGGGACCACCGCGGCCGGGATCAAACCCACGACCTTCGGGTCAGCAGACGAGCGCCGTATACTGCTCCACCGTGGTGGACCGTGATGCTCCTCGAAAATTCGCTTTGAGTCGAAACGTATCCCATTGGTATTAAGGGACTGTAGACAACAAATTTGGACGGTAATCTGACACGTACGAAATTGACTGCAGCATGAACTTTGCATGCTTGCACGGAATGCTGTGAGGCATTTTCATAGAGAACAGACGACTTAAGAACCAAACTATCTCAATTTCGAGTTCTAGAAACGACGCGTGGCTCGTTTTCCAGACTTATCGCCATAACCACTAGCACAAAAGTCAAAAGAGAGCCGCAAAAGGTGGGACGTCGATGTGTACGAAAATTATGACTGCGACCTCCTCGTGTAATATGAGAGCGTTTCAGCGTCCGATGCGGAGGGATCAAAAAGAAATGGTTTTTCCACCTCTACTTTCTCGCGTCTAGGTGGACGCTCACGGTCAGGTTCCCACGACGACATGGTCTAGCTGCCGGGAGACGCGGCTGCGCGTTTCGGTCCGAACCAGTGTTGCAAAGCGGAGGCGCACGTGTCAGATATAGGAGATGGCGCATCGGTTTTCTAACATCGCTGCTTTGTTACTCCGCGTCCCGTTGCTGTCACGTGATTGCTCCACTATGCCGTCACACAGAGGTTTTCTACCTCGTGACGGGAGTTTTTGAAGTCAGTCCTGAGGGAGGTCGTCGCGGGATGAAGGCGACGAAGGCAGTGCTCGAAGTCTTGAAGGCATCAGACTTGCACCGGCGGTTATAGACAAATGGCAATACCGTGACTGTGAGGTGTGTGACTTTGTGCGCGCGTGTTCTCCCTCTATCTCCCTTTCTCTCTATCTTTCAAATCTCTCCCATCTCTTTCCCCAGTGTAGGGTAGAATACCAGCTTTTCTAGAGAGAGAGAGAGATGGGATGCGGAAAGGCAGGGAGGTTAACCGGAAAAACAAATATCTGGTTGGCTACCCTGCACTGGGGAAGGGGTAAGGGGAGACAGAAAAGCAAGGAAGAGAGGAATGAGAGAGGGAAGGAGGGAAGCAGAAACACACACACACACACACAAACACACACACACACACACACACACACACACACACACACACACACACACACACACACACACACACACACACACACACACACACACACACACACACACACACACACACACACACACACACACACACACACACACACACACACACACACACACACACACACACACACAGGAGTGTCACAAGCGTTCAACGAGGAGGGTCGCTCGCAGGAACTTTAACAGCGCCTTCGTCGCTTTCAGGCGTGAAGCTCGATCTCCCCGGCATTTCAAGATTGTCTTCTCAGAGGGGGGCTTGTCGTCGAGTCGCGCAAACACTGCTGCGAGGGACTGTCTTTGAGAGCTGTACTGAGGGCACTGACATAAAAAATGTGCAATGGTTTCATCTGTGCCGCAATGTTCACGTGCAGCACTGTCTGCCCATCCGATGCGGCAAGCAAATGCGTTCGTAAACGACACCCCAAGCCACATGCGGCAGAGAACAGTCGTCTCAGAACGGGGTAGGCCAGATAGGAATTGCAAGTCGTAGACACGGATCTAGGCTGTGAAGACGGGTGTGGTTTTCTCCACACCCGTCTAGAAGCTTTTCTAGGCTGATTAACACCCCTGCCTTTCCTTTCTCTCATATTCCTTCCTCCACTCGAAGCTTTTGATGTCTACGCTCCTTGAACGTCAGTGCTGTCGAAATGCGTGTTATCTTGTGTGCGGCGGCGGCTGTAGCAGCAGCACAGCACGTGGTTCGAGCTCCACGCGGTCTCCGTGTTTACACATCGATCGAGAAGGGCAGCGCCTGCGCACCCTCCCCGTCTCGGGTCCGTTCGATCCTCCAAGCCGCACACGCACACATTGCTCAGCTGGCTGCACGAGGGGAACCACGCGGAAACGTGCGCCGCCGCACTCCGTCAGGTGATCCATCCGTTCCGGCCACCGAGCCGAGTTTCGGAGCAACGCCTGCGCAGCTTCCGGGCGTGCGCGCGCGTATGTGGCTTTACAGCACGGCTCTGAGACAATGCGGTGGAGGGAATGGTCGGGGTAACTTCTCACCCGACGTCTGGCGTAACCGCGGCGTAGTTATTATTATGGCGAAAGCCTTAGATGCTTCATCAAACAGGAAGATTAGCGTCGGCGTCAACAGGAAGCGAATGCAAAAAATCATCGTTGTTATGCGATAACGTTATCGCATGACGCCACAGGCCACCAAAATTTTAGACGTCATTATGACGCAAAGTCAGCCTCATACATTGACATACTAGGGAGGGGGAGCGCTGCGACGATCCTTCGCCCACCCTGGAAGGGGAACCCTGCGCATGCCTATGCTCACTCATATGCTCTGGTGTTGCTCCGCGTTAAGCAGCGACAAAGACAACACGGAAGAGCGGTGACACGCAGCTCTACGCAGTCCCACATCAGGGGGGACAGTTATAAGCAGTCCAACGGGCCCGTGAAGCGGCCCAAAGACTATAGGTCTTTCGGTCCCAATGGGAGCAGCCCGCCTCAGGCTTGGACACGAGCGCGACCTAGTGTACACAAATAAAGTTGTTTCATCCATATTGCTACATACTATCCATCCACACAGTCCTAATTGCAAGTTCAGCTCTGCGGCTTTTTTTTTCCTTTTACAAGCCAACCGACAAATTTTACATGAGATGCTTGGAACCTCATTGATGGTGGTTGATTTGGACACGATGGGCAAACTATTGTTGGTTGCTGCAGTTGTTACGCAGTGGGCTTTGCTGATTAAGGAATATCAATTCCTTGGATTTAAGTGCGTGACCATTGACGATTACCTCTTTCCTGAGAGGTCGTGTTTCTCGACGCGACCAGGCCCATCGAGCTCTACTGACTTTTATGGACCAAACGGACCTGGCCACCCGTTTATAGACGTTTTTTTTTCGTGTTTACTTATGCTTGTATAAGTTTTCGTCAATTTTTCACTTCCCTCTCTCCTTTCCTCTTTCTCTCCTCCTATCTCCCTCTCCTCTATCTCTTCCCTCCTCCCGAAAGAGCAGGCAGGCGTTGTGCCCCTCCAGGTGGCAGTTGCCAGCTTGCTCTCTCCCTCTTTCCTCTGTGTCCTTGTGCATCTGTGTATGCAAATATAATAATAATAATAATAATAATAATAATAATAATAATAATAATAATAATAATAATAATAATAATAATAATAATAATAGTAATAATAATAATAATAATAATAATAATAATAATAATAATAATATGGTGTCCCCACACGGCTATATTGACGCGTTTGAGATTACCTTTTTCTCGGGCACCGTGCATAGCGATGCATCCCACGTGGCGCTGGAATATACGGGAAGATACATCGAGAGCGCGTTGTGTAAATATGGCTTCCGCTTGGTTCCGCATACACGCTCGCAGGGCTAATAAGGTTTGAGGCCACAGGAAGCCCGAGGACTGCCCACAAAATGACGTTTGCAACGTGTACATCGAGTTAATAAGAACGCTAGCAGCACGGCATCCTTCGTCGAAGAGGCTCCAGGACTGCACGGCTGCAGCTACGTGCGAATAGTCAGTTTCACTAAATACCATTGAGTGTAACGGTGTCTATTTATCCACTTTATTTGTATGCCCCACCGCCGTGCAGTACTATACTCGGCGACAACTTATCTTGACATTGGAGCGAAGGCTACGGAGGCGGGGCTTCCGCACATTAGTGTTGCTCCGCAAGTAGTCGGCAGCTTGCGGTTGCTTTCGGTTTTGCTCGCTCACATCGTTAACGCGTTTAGAAAAAACATATACATGAAAATTATGAATGGTAGAAACATTTCAATTGTTCAGTGTACATTTTAGTGTCCTATTACGAGTATATTTTTTGTTGGAGAACTAAACAGCGCGTTTGCGGCCGCACACTGACGTCACGGACGCCATGTTTCCTTGGAAAACGGGTGGGCTGAAAAGGTGGTGCTATCTCAAGAAATGGAAAGAAAAGGAAAGCATTCTTGCAAGTTGAACAATGAACTGTATTTTACCTACAACTTCCGGCAACTGTATCAGTCTCGTAATAAATAAAGCAGTATTCATTTCAGCAAGGCAAATGAGAAAATTGTCAGTAAATTTAAGTACTATCTTTTTGGCGCGGTAGCAGGCATGCGCTCTGGTTCTGTAGCTTCCACAGTGCTGTCAAGAAAAGTTGTCGCCGAGTATAGCACCATTTCGTACCACGGACACTGCGCGCTGCAGCTTATATTGAGCGCGAGTGCAACTATGGGCGTTTAAACTTGAAAGAAGTACGTGTATTACGGCCTTGGCTGGCAGGTGGAAAGTGTCACTGCATAAAAATCACTAAGTAAAAGTCAAGTGAGCGGCGTAAGTCAGAACCGGACACGAAGTTCCTTCTGTCTGTCGTCTTTCTTTTTCGCCATTGTGCATTAGAGAATAAGTTTTCTTTAGTTTGATTTTCACCATTACTACAAAGAGAAAGATGATAATGATGCTAACGATTAAGCAGATTAAGATAACAAAAAAAAAGAGAAAGAAACAGAGGGAGAGACGGGAGATTAGAAGAAAAATAAAATTGATAAAGAACGAACGGACGAGAAGAACAGATGAAAGAGGCTTGATAGTTTCGCGTTTTGAGGGAGTACATGTATCTCGCAGTGCTGTGAAACAAAGGTACGACTTTGCAAAAAAAAGAAAAGAAAAAGAGAGAGAGAGAGAGAAAGAGGCGAGCATGAGTGGAAACTTAAATGTGTAATGATGGCTGTAAGGAAACAGAAAATTGACAAAGGGAACATACCCTGCCACCACACTGAATCACGTTTTCGCGCTAATTCACTTTCTCTTTATAGTCGCAACGCACAAATTTTATCCTCATCGAAGGAAAAAGAAAACGGCCGAAGGAATCCAAGTGCCCCCCAACTCAACGGAAACATTAAGGATTAAAAAAAAAAAGAAACAAAATTTGAATCTATCACGAAAGTTGTTGCGCAACTCTTGAAAGGAGCCCCGAGTAGCTTTCCACTTTCTGAATTCTATCCCCCCCCTTCTTTTTTTTTTTCTTTTTTTCAGACATCGTGAACGCTTCTTCTCTATAGCTATTCATCATAACGTCAAAGGAGTCTTACACAACTACAACGGCCGCACCTTCTCTCCCAATCCTGTCGACGTGCCGTATGAAATGGGGAGTACATCCCCAAAACACCTAACTCCACGCGTCCACTCCCTGCTTTTTTTCTTTTTCTTCGCTCCCCCCAGTATTCAATGCTGTCTCTTCTATTAAAAAGAAAGAAAGCGACATTTTCCCCTTCACTTTTTAGGGTGGTCCACCACGCAATCTCGTCACTTTCCATTTCCCCTACTTTCCTTTCTTGCAACTTTTTGTGCGACATTTTTTAAATAGGAAACTTCCCTTCTTTCTCAGCCTCGTTGTATTCGAGTGTGCGTTTGTTGTTGCGGAGGCAAAGTCACCGCTTTGGCTCAAAACAGCGCCAAGTGGCTCGCGCGCGGTCGTTTTAAATATTTATTTCCTCTCCCCCCTTCACCCGCCCTCTCCCTTTCTCCCTCAGTTCCCTTTCTACGAAACAGTGGCGCATGCAAGTGGGGCCTCCCGAGAACAGCAGTGGCTGTACACACTCGTGCCGCCGCTTCTTTTTTTCCCTTTTTTTTTGTACGATAGCAGCACCACACACGCACACTCGCCAGCATCACCACCGTTCCTTCGCAAGAACCATAGTTCCCTATACTACGAACGTACGTACAGAGTACGCCCCATCGCCCGTGCGCCAAAAAGTGGGAGACTACGGCTGGAACCCCTCTTTATGCAAGAGTACGGCGACGAGCACGCGGCCGCCGGCGGTGGTGGTGTTGGCGTTGCTCTGTCCATAACCGTTTGTAGGAGTTCCTTTCTTTCTCCCCTCTTTTGGGGGGGGCTTTCGAGAAGCGTCGGGAGAGGTACGGCTAGTACGGCGTTGGGAAGGGGAAAAAAAGGGGATGAGTTGAGGGGGGGGGGGGAGAACTCGCCGCTACAGCCATCGCTGCTGTCGGCGCGCGCCGTGGTGCTCCTGCCGCTGCGAAGCCAGTTGCGGGTGCTCGGGAGCGATGTGGGGGTCTGTAGGGAAGTGGTGGGGAAGAGTAGGGTAGCGCGTTCTAAAGGGGGTGGGGGGGGTTAGGAAAGGAGCATGCGGCTTGCACGCGATGCGCGTCGCTATGGCGACGCGCAAACACAGGCTGACTCAGCAGCTGCTGCTTCCCAGGGCGCTCTCCCCTCCCTCTCGCTGTACACCTCGACAGTGCGCCTTCATTTCCACGTCGTCGTCGTCGTCTCCCTCTCTCTCACCTCGTCATTCACCCCTTTCCCCGTCTTTTATAAGCCTTACAACGGCGGCGCATATCTCTCCGCTTCGCGCTGTTCTCTTTAATGGACCCACCCTTCCCTTTGCGCCGCATCGCCGGTCTTTTCTTGAGGGTTTTCCTCGAAGGTGGACTTTATTTCTTTTTCTTTTTTTTTGGCTGTCCTCTCTATTTCTTTATTTCCGCTTTGTGGATGAGTTGTTTCTCTTGTGACTCTGAAAGCTCGTGGTATAAATGTGCTTCTGGAACGGCGCTTACTGACGCCTCTAACCAAATGCGTGGTTCTTTATTCCCCGTAGTTGTCATCTGTAAAAGCGATCGCTGCATCTGTTTTATGTGAACGAAACGTCAGCGCAATTTATTCTCGCGAGTGTGACAACGGTCTTGAGCGTCGAACGTGATTAACCTTTTACTGCAGTCGTGACGAAGTGGCTTGACTGTTTTGTTTAAGTGCCTTATCTGTGTCGACTTTCTTTAACGAGTGTGTTTTTTTGTTTTTGCTTTCCTTTTTAATCCGTCGTCTTCTGACCTTCCCACCTCTGACTTCGCTCGTCGCTACAGCTAAGAAAGAAAAGGGACTATGCACTTTTCAGAAATGAAGTGTAGCTGAACTTCAATTTTGAATGTCACTACTTGGTAATTGTGAATTCGGGGAACACAATCTTCAGTGTGTTTTCGATTGCGTTTGAACGTTAACTAGATCAATTAGAGCGCGCTGCGGTTCACGACACGGGCGTTGTTTACGACAAAGTTGCCAGTTTACAAGCTTCAAATCGAAGATGAGGTTATTGCAAGGTTTGAACACAGAGCGATGAACAAATCCGGGTTCAAGTTGAGAATACCACGACTGGAGATTGGCAGGATTCATCATCTCACATGATTTGCCCCAATTCGCTCAGCATACTACAAGCAGAAGGAACTTAATATTTTTTTATGGAACTTGCGTTCATGCAGGGCGCCAGGAATTCACACCTTTGTTGAACACGCCGTGCTCACAAACAGCCAATGACAAAGTAAATAACAAAAAGCAAGAAACAAAGAAGTGAAGATTTTCTGGTATCTGCGAAAGGAATGCGTTACCATTGACTTCAATTATCACGATTGCCGACCGTTCTGGTGTTACGTGAGTAAATATCGTAGGCCAGCCACACGCAAACGGTCCACTTCACGCAAACTCCTGCACTTTTGACGCTTTGAATCGTGCTAATCTCAACGCAAAAGCACACAGGGTCCCTATGCATTTGCCTAAGACGACTGGAAGGTGAAAGCCATTTTCTTCTTATTTTTCAGTGGCTCAAACCAGTGGCTCAAACCCACCATGGGTTTGAGCCACTGAGTAAGGAGATATATAGACAGACAGACAGACAGACAGACAGACAGACAGACAGACAGACAGACAGACAGACAGACAGACAGACAGATAGATAGATAGATAGATAGATAGATAGATAGATAGATAGATAGATAGATAGATAGATAGATAGATAGATAGATAGATAGATAGATAGATAGATAGATAGATAGATAGATAGATAGATAGATTTAATGAAAGGCAGTGCCGGCGTAGTATTCTCCTACGTGCTACTCTGCAGATGAGAGGTACCGGGGAGAGAGAGAGAAACCCCAAGAGAAGGTGAACAGAAGAAAGGGAAAACAAATAAAACAACGTCACTAGATCTTTTCGCTTCGCTTTCCAGGCTTACTCGACCGAGTATATGAGTCGTCTAGATTTCAGTGCTGACCTTTCATGCGGTGTGCGTCGTTCGAATGGACAGCTAGAGTTCTGCGACGAAGCAAATAGATCGAAGGTAATCATACACAAAATCGAGTGCCTGCCATTGCCGTGACGGGAAGTGTCAGGGACCTGATAAGCGCATTAATGTCAAAGGGCCCTGGCATATTGTTCATACTACTTGGCATATTGTTACCACATTTGCATTGAATATGGTCCTTTCGTCACTTTATACTCTGCAGTGTAATAGAATGTGTGTGATATAGCATCCATGAGACCACAGTTGTTCGCAACAGGGGTTCGTAATTTGATCATATCAACAGAGGTGGCTGTTTGCGTATTCATCGAGATATTAAATTTCTCGCCGATAGTGCTTTCTTCTCTTTCTTCTTGTGCCGCTATTAATCATCGATCTAACGTTCACACTTCAGTGACTCCACATGTCTATCAAGCTTATCTACACTTTATGTGTTTGCAAGCAACATGCTATATTTTCCCACCTACTGGCTGCCTCACGCTCATCAGCGCAGAATTGAGACTGGGGTAGCAGACAAAAGTAATTCAAACTGCAGGACAATTTCTTACTCAGGGCTTTTGGCGGGACCGTAGCAAAAACAGTTACAATTGAGATTCCTATAGACTGTTTGCAAAGGACTGGACGAGGCTTCAGGCTTTGTAAGAGATGACGTGTTATCCGATTTATTAATGCGATAGTGTTAAAGAGCTCGTTTCGCAGAAATTGCGGTGTCGGCGTCGGCGTCTTTGGTTGTGAGCGAAAAATAGAGAAAGATGCAAATAAAATAAACACTATAAAAATCTTCGGGTCGAGTGAGAATCGAACCCAGGCCTACTGCACGGCAAGCAGGTGTTCTATCGCAGAGCCACGCCATTTCTTGAAATTGATTCGGGAAAAACTATATGAGTGCCATGTAGTGGGAAAAGTCTCCTTAACGCATGTAATAATTTGCTGCAGAAGCAGAGAATCGCGCCACGCGTCAAAACATGTGAACTGCGCAATTAGTGACTGTTCTAAATGCCCACCCATTACAAAGCGCTCAGACATATTCAATCATAATCAGCAGCAAAAGCATCAACAAAATGAGCAGCCGCGTAGGTTCGCGTTTTGCCTTATACGGACTCGTAGTGGGCCCTTCGCTGATTTGCAAAAGGAACAGTTATGGCGTAGCGGGCACGGCGCATCTGTGCTTGCAGTAGACATTCTAGGATAGTTTGAACCAGGCCAATGTTACGCGCACAGACGTTCGTTTACTTGCGGCACGGCTAAGGCATGCACCGAGAACCGAAGCTAGGCTAGCAATTGAGAAGGCGATGCGCAGGGCACCCGATTACGCTATCGCGTTCTATATAGTCTTGAAGGCGGAGCTCAAGCGTCCTCGAAGTTTTGTTCTTTCGCAGCCTTCCTTTGTTTGTGTTTTTAACACCAAGACAAACACACACCCAGCCATCACATTACATGCCGGCAGGGGCAGTGGGAATTTGACTGAATATTCTAATTTGATGCATTATTTTTGGGCGCAATCAATCAATCAATCAATCAATCAATCAATCAATCAATCAATCAATCAATCAATCAATCAATCAATCAATCAATCAATCAATCAATCAATCGTTCCTCAAAACATACAGGACTTGCTCCGACGCGAGCGAAGCGTTTTTCAAGCATCAGGAGCTCTTTCGTTGCTTAAGGTGCTGATTTTCTTTTGAATTGGAGGGACAGAAAGTGCACGCCTAATTAGAGATTGCAAGTGCGTTAGATAACCGGTGTGTACTGATAGTGCAGAGCTGTGTTTTCTCTGCTTTGCCATCTAGTCTTGTGAGCCAGTAGGAAGCGGCACGTCGTTACACATAGCAAATCCGCTAAATTAGTAATGATAATAATTGATGGTGTTTAACATACCAAAACCACGATATGATTATGAGAGTCACCGTAGTGGAGGGCTCCGGTAATTTTGACCACCTGGGGTTCTTTAACGTGCACCTACACGGGCCTCAAGCATTTTAGCCTCCATCTAAAATACGGCCACCGCGGCCGGGATTCAATCCCGCGACCTGCGGGTGAGCAGTCGAGCACCATAACCACTAGACCAACATGGCGAGCCCGTTGAATTAGTGGGGACCCCAAAATGTCCGTTAAGCGGTATGACGACATACTGCAGGAACTTTGCCAGGTCTTGGTTTACGCTGTCTGTAACTATTTATGATTCGATGATGAAGAAAAGCGAACGGATAATTATATGCATCTCCGTATCCTAAACACTTGAAAGAATTTCACTTAAGCGTAATCCGCCAACACTTCGGGTGTAGACTGCTTTCATGCTAAGGTAACAATAATATCTGGGGTTTAACGTCCCAAAACCACGATATGATTATGAGGGACGCCGTAGTGGAGGGCTCCGGAAATTTCGACCACCTGGGGGTTCTTTAACGTGCACCTCATGCTAAGGTACACTTCTTTCTGATTGGCTGAAATCACTGCTGCTCCAGAAAACACTATAGCACTGAAATTTAGTAACAACCATCGGTTACATGTTCTAATAACGAAGATTGCTCGAGCACCGTATACAGCCTCTAGGCGCTGAAGCTCGCGTTTGCTTTTGGTTAGAACTGCTTTGTGCTCAATCTCACGTAACTATACGATGTAACCTTACCTAACTTTACCTGACCTAGCTTAACTTAGCGTAATCTAACTTGACCCAACTTAGCCTGATGTATAGCCTAGACTGTAGGCATGGCTATAGGCTTTATTTTAGGTTAGATTCAGTTTGGTTAGGTTTGATGATGATCTACATAACCTAACCTAACGCTACTCAACATAAACGCCATGACGCTGTGTACAACAGTAACGCTGCACAGCCGCTCCGTGCTGTCTAAATTTATACCTTCGCCGAAGTACACTGCCCCAGCTGTTTCTGGACAGCGTAATTGGTTCCTAGCGCGGCATTTTCCCGTTTTTGGGAACCTCAGCTCTTGCCACGTTCGCATCTCCGCCCAGAAACGTCGCTATGGAGAATTCTCGGAGGCATTCCATATCAATGCACGAGGTTCCTTATGTATCAGTGATACTTTATTGTCTCTCTCGCAGGCAGAGAGCAAGTTCTTAGATCACAGGTTGTGATTAGGATGGTATGCGCTCGATGTGTGTCTAGCTTTCTGCGCGTATCTGTGCCTATAAATTTCATTGCAGTGTTTGTTGAATAAACAGTCGAAAGCATGCGCTCCCCTTGACCACTTCTCTCGTTATTTCCTTGCGCAAAAGCAGCCATACTTTTGTGGCTTGCACTTTAATCGCTATGGATAGCTTGTACTGACGTCATCTTAGCCGCCATATTGGATGACCAGCAATGTCGAGAACTGGCGTGTGTTGTGGTCAGATCCGGCGCTTCTGCTGTAAGTTGTCGAACACAAGGCAGCGTCGTTCCGATTGCGTCTCGTGGACATTGAAGCAGGTTGCTCGTGGCCTTCAATATGACACAGTGACATCATCCTGTATGGCCACAATGTTGGAGCATAAGCATAGGCGTGCGCAGGGTTCCCGTTCAGGGGGGGGGGGAGGAAGGTTCGTCACAGCGCCCCCTCCCTATTAAGTCAATGTATGGGGCAGATTTTGCGCCCCCCCTCCTCTTAGGTGACTAGGGGGGGGCGCCCTCCCCTAGTCAATGTATGGAGCAGATTTTGCGCCCCCCCTCTTACGTGACTGGGGGGGGGGGGGGCTGCCCCCTCGTGCGCACGCCTATGAGCACAAATACGGTAGAACGCCGCTTGTCGGGCACCATGTGCAAGGCCTCTCGACTTTACACACATATACTGAGGTAAGCCGCGTTACACTTCCCCCGATGCCTGCGGTGCGCTCGTTCGCATGCTGCTCGCTGGACCCCGTCTTTGTGCGTCGCCGTCGCCCGGGGAGCGGATATCGCCGGAGTGGCTCCGAGACAACGATGATTAAAGAACAAAAGGTAAAAGAAATCCGTGGCCAGCCAGCGAGCCAGCCATTGCCGGTGGCGTGAGGAGCCGTTTCGGTAGAGCTGAAATAGCGCCGACCTACTATACAGCGAACTGCAGCGGCTCGCCTGCAGTGCTGTTGCCGGTGCTCGTTTCGTGATTCGGCCCCCCTCTCACGCCATCGTGCCCGAGAAGCGGTGGCGAGTGCACGGGTATACACTGCCATGTGTGTGTGTGTGCTGCGCTGAGAGGCGAGTTCGTTTCGCTCCCCACCATCTTCGAGGAAGCTCGAACGCGCGTATATAATCCGTATACCTACGTATACAACTATACGCCGGTGATTGTGCGCAGCACCACGGTTTCACGCCGCCCCACACTGGACGTGGGCAGGGGAAGCGCGCGGAGGCTGGCAACACGTGAGCGCGTCGTTGTTGCTTGCAGACAGTGAGTTCGACTGGCTGACTTTCCTGGGCATGCAATAGAGCGCCTGTTTAGTGAAAGTTATGATATATACTGTGAGGTTAATTGACGCGGTAATGATTGACCACTTGATCATGGACAAACTATTTCATCTCGTATACCGCTTACCAAAGAGAGAGGGAGAGAGTGACCCATAGATAGATAGATAGATAGATAGATAGATAGATAGATAGATAGATAGATAGATAGATAGATAGATAGATAGATAGATAGATAGATAGATAGATAGATAGATAGATAGATAGATAGAAACACTCAAAGTGCTCTAGGTTCACAGGAAACGCTTCGCATTTAAAATAAATACATACACAATATATACATGTGTCAACCACTCTCTGACGACCACACGAGTTATGTAAAAGATCATCATCACTTGATGACTTCACCATATGACGTCATCATGGCGTCACAGATCCTCAAAATATTGAACTCGTGACGTCACTATGATGTCACCATGTCGTCATAGGATGTGACGTCACAGGATGGCATGTCGCGTGGTCAAAGGTGGGCGGACGACAGAGGCAACGCGAAACCAGGCTAGCTGCGGAAAGCTTGCAATGCCCCCGATCTTGGAGGCAGTGCACAACCACGTTAGGTAGAGAAAGCTTTAGGAGAGGGGGGGGGGGGGGCGGCGGTGGATCAATACATAGACTGAGAAGAAACAGAAGATGGCATTCGCCTTCGAGTCGTCTTAGGCGAATGCCTTAAGGGACCCTATGAATTTTCTAAGTCGTAACATTGTACCCTGTTCCAGTTAGCGCCGTCCAAGATGGATTGACACCTTGATACTTGCCGTCATTTAATTATCTCCGAAAACTTTCTCGTTTCCATTTTCGCAAACTATTTTATCTGCTTCGCTTCTCCCACTTTCTTTTTGAGAATTATTGGCTGTACACACATAACGTCACAGCGCAGAGCGGCAGTCTTGTGCAGTATACGGCATCATTAAGAGCCTACAGCCGCTCGTGCAAGTCTGTTGTCCTTAGGAACTTCTTTTTCTTTACTCTTCTTTCAATCTCCCCCATCCCTTCCCCCTGTGCAGGGTAGCATACCGGTTATGCCAAACTGGTTAACATCCCTGCCTTTCCTCTCTCTCGTTTTCCTTCCTTCCTTGGCTGTACGTTCGCGCTCCCAAGCATCAAGTATAATTACTCCAACACCGCGTGACAGAGCCATAGTTCGAAAATGTGTCTAGCTTAATTGCGCTGTTATTAATAATTGCACTAGGTTAACGAGCACCTGTACTTTTGTTAGGAAAAAGAGAGAAAAAAAAAGCACACGAATGCCCGACTTTGAATAAACTGAGCGCGCAATATTAGGTGCTCACAACCATGTCCAGAACTCGCTTGCAAAAATACCCGACAGCGAACACGGGGGATATATGGTCGGGTAGATTGATTGAGGGACCACTTCGCCGGCGCGCACACCTGCCCGTATTCTAAAAGGCCATTTAGCATTTGAAACGAGAGAGAGTTGGCAGCACTAGTGTACCGGATGGCATTCCAGTGTCGTATAGTGCATAAAACAGAACGAATGTCTGTCACACGTGTGCATAATGACAGTACGTTCTGTCGCTTCTGCCTCACTCGAAACGATCAGTCATATTTTTGCCATTGAAAAGACTAGACATGAATGTCTCGCTGTTTTCTTCTTTCGAACTACTGAACGCATCGTTTTGTTGGAAGCCATCCAAGAAGCGTTCGTATATATACATGTGCGACGTGCGCTGAAGTCAAATACGCTTGTAGCCTGCGCGCCTGCCAAGCGAAGTCACGCCCACTTGGAGGCATCTATGCTCGGTGTTCAGGGTGGTTGATTTAAAGCTTTCTTTGACGCAGTTCCTTTTCAAGGCTCGCCTCAGCGCTTCCGTGATGAACGTGTGTTAACGACACTAAATAAAACCGATGCCAGCATTTCGATTGCGCGTTCCTTTAAGTGCGGAGAACTTTAGGGGTCCGGACTGTCGTATGCTGTCGTCGTTAGGAGTAACGCAGGCAACACCACGTATAAAAAAGAAGAAAAAAAATGAAGGAAGCAAGGGAGAAATAGAAAGAGAAAGAAAGAAAGAAAGGGAAAAGACAGGAAGAAAACTAGAAATAAAGAAAAATAAAGCGAGAAAAAGAAAGCAGAAAATACTGGAAAAGAGAAAAGGAAAGAAAGAGAGGAGGCAAGAAAGAGAAAACCGGACAGAAACAAAGAAAGCTGCCCAGCTCCGCATTCCCTTCAGGCTTGGCACCACTATTGCGAAGCTGCCTTAATGTTTTTTTTTTTTTTTTTTTTTTTTTTTTTTTTTTTTTTTTTTTTTTTGGAGTACTTGTAGTTTTCATATATGCACACGTACAAGAGAAGAAAAATTCTTGAGGCCACCCTAGCTTTTCATTTCGCTTTCTGGTAGTAGCACTCATGCGTCGGTGTTCTGTGCCCCAGTGCATAGAGTTTCCTAATAATACACTAGAGGGAACTCTGACGCTAGTGTCCATGGGAGCTGACACCCATGGCGCTGCAGCCAGCATGGCAATGGTGGGTAGTCCCCGGATTTGTCTAATCCTCGTTCTTTCGGCTCCGTTTGGCTTCGCGTGACCTGTAGCCGCTTTGCCGAAAGACGAAAATCAGTAAATGCTCAGCAGTTCCACTTCACCGCCTTGACATTTTAGGCTCACCAATTCAAATCGGTTCGCGAAGTTCGCATTGATCCACTCTTTTATCCGAAACAAACGCCAAAACACAACAGTAAACGAAGCCACAAGTGCGTTCGAAGCCGCAAGCACAAAGATGAGACAAATCCGTGTACTGCCCATCATTCCCATGGTGGTTGAACGATCGCAGCGCCAGAGTTCCCTCTAGTTAATATTGGGAAACTCCTACAACAACTCAAGGCTGTCCAGAAGGCCCACGACGTGGCGGTGAGGCTAGGCCTCCCCGTCCCTAAGTGGGAGCGGCCCGCGATCCTCCCCCTATAAAACGGGGGTGGACTCGTTCAGGACCTCAATAAAGTTTTTATCTATCTATCTATCTATCTATCTATCTATCTATCTATCTATCTATCTATCTATCTATCTATCTATCTATCTATCTATCTATCTATCTATCTATCTATCTATCTATCTATCTATCTATCTATCTATCTATCTATCTATCTATCTATCTATCTATCTATCTATCTATCTATCTATCTATCTATCTATCTATCTATCTATCTATCTATCTATCTATCTATCTATCTATCTATCTATCTATATATCTTTCTATCTATCTATCTATCTATCTATCTATCTATCTATCTATCTATCTATCTATCTATCTATGCATCAGTGTATTCCTAGGGTCAACATCGTGTTTCACGCGCTGTCGAAGTGGATCACGGAGGCCACGTAGAAAGAAGCGTGTAGTTGAGATCTGCTCCGCCAGGGGGACGCTACTATCCCAACTGCTCACTATCTTTCAGACAACTGAAACTACTAATCTTTAAAAATTATTCTGACAGTTAATTGACCCTGATTGTAAGTGTAGCTATACTACGATATCATATGTATCCAATACAGCAGAACCCCGCTGATACGATGTTGAAGGGACTGTAAGAAATGAACGCAAGAGTCGGGAAACGCGAGAGCCGATAAAAAAGAAAAACGAAAAAAAAAATATTTAGTGGTACAGAACTTTATTTCAATGCTTACGCTTGAAAAAAAAAAAAACCGTGCAACGTTGCCTGGTGCGTTTACTTATCCCCGAGCAGCACGAAAACTTTTTCGAGCATCTGCAGCGTCATACCCGTTTAATAAATCTAGTGCCAGCACGACGGACACCTGGCAAGCCATCACTTTTGGCGATACCTGCGCGAAGTTGTCACCCGATGCGTCGGTGTCTCCGAGTAATAATGAAGCTCTGACGGCGTATTGTCGGACCATCGTGGCTCGTCGTTGGCGGCCGAATGCCTCGCGAAAGTGAAAGTACTCCCGAAAGCGTTCGATCAAGAAAAAAGTATTGAAGGACACTTTGTAATTTCCGAAGTGTGTTCGGCGAAAGCCTGTGGCCATTCGACTGACTATGCCATGTCCTTTTTTTCCCTTTTTTTTTACACTCTCAGCAATCTCGTGATTGATGAGAGAGTGTGAGGGGGGAGAGGCCACAGCTGGCACCGTTGCAGGGCACGGACGAACGGACGCCGCGAGTGTGAGACATTAAAGGCTTTTACCTTAAAATGACCCCTGCTCCACCAACTCCTAAACTTCGTCACCGGTGCACGCACTGGCGGATTCAGCCACGATGTAGGCGACGGGTAGAACTGCGGAGCTGAGAAAAGGTGTCATCCGCAGAAACGTGATCAACATATTCAATAATGTTGATACCAACAGTTGTAGGCGTCATGCGACTGATCTTACGATCAAGCCATTCCAAGCTGTGTGGAAAGTCAACATGGACGCTCTCTTCCGTGGTTGCCCTGCTGAGATATGTCTGTTCCTCCTTCAACATGAAGCCGGCAAGTCTGTTTCTTTCTGGAGTCTCCTGCTATGCTCTGTCTCTTATGGCTTCGTCGGCGATTATATTGGGAATGTCAACTCGGCCGAGGTTTCCTTCCCTCCGCAAGTATGGCTAGAACTATCGTCACATTGTTGAGTAGCTCAGCATGCTACAGAGTTTCGAGGTGTGCGCATAGATATATAGATATGAGGGTGCATAGACAGATAGGTGGTTGGGCAGATAGATAGATGGATGGACAGGAGTAAAAGCTCGCGAGTGCTGGCGAGGAACATGGCTGAAGCAGAGATGAAACAAGCTGGCCATCTCCGTCGCATGGAGGGCACATGCAATAACATCATCCCGCGTGCAAGGCCTGCCGTCGATTGCTCCTCAAACAGGCAGATAGATAGATGGATGGACAGTTAGGTACACGGGTGGATCGATAGTTCGATGGTTGGACGGAAAGATAGTTGAAGCGAGAAGAATACAATCGACTGAGGAGAAAGAAAAGAAGATTATGGCTTTCGCCTGCGCGCCTTCTTAGCGACAATGTAAGTTTTTGTCAGTGTAACGCAGTAGTGGCGTAGCCAAAAAAAAAAAAAAACAATTTTTGTAAGAGGGGGGGCGGGGGGGGGAGGGCGTGGTTCAGCCATCCTTTATGTATGTTCGTGCGTGCATGCATGCACATCTAAAATTCGAAACTTTCGGGGGGGGGGTTGAACCGCCCCCCTCTCCCTTGCTACGCCAGTGTTACGCAATATGTTCTTACCTTTCATCACAAACCAACTACCCCAGCGGCAAGTTTTTATCGAACCGTATTTTCTTCCTGTCTGAACGATGAGCGTGAACAGGTAAAACATGGAATAAATAAATGCAGCGAGGATGTCACTGCGAGCGAACTCAAGATTGCTATAATCCTACGAGAGAGAGAAAAAAAAGGGGGGGGGGGGACGGAGGAGTCAGCTCTTCGCCTACTGCTTTAGACCGTGTCGCAGTTGTTGTTTCCGTGTCATTAAAATCCGCTCATTCGAATTTAATTTCTTTCGTAGCCGCCGCGTCCTATATCGAGACCGTACGCGCTCGCGCCGTAAACCTTTACAGCGCGTGCGTGCGCACGCACGCACGAACGCACGCACGCATTTGAACGCCGTCGAATCTCGTCTTTCTCGCGTGAGCGTTCGTGTGCGTGTGTTGTATATACACTGTATGCACACCGTTTCCCGAGGCAACCGGTGGACAACGGAGTCGGGGCGTGGAGCGAGCCGGCCGGCCGGCCGGCCGGGCGCCTGCCTTGCCGGGCCACCCGATCCCGCTGTTCCGCCTGCGCCGTGTGACATGCAAGAAAGGAGAGAACAGGGGAGAGAGAGAGAGAGAGAGAGGGCGTGGGTTTTCTCTGCACGGAACGCGTGGTGTGTCCCCCCGTAGTCAGCGGTCCGTGACGCAACGACGAGAAGACCGGGCGCACTGTGCAGTTTTTTTTTTCCAGAACCGCGCGGTCCGGGCTCTACCGCATTGGCCTGGCAGCGAAACGCGCGCGTCACACGGCATAGGAGAAGTGCACGGCGCAGTCATCGGCGCTGCACACTTGTTAGCTTTCAACTAAGAAAGTACAATGACGCGCGGTAAATTTCGTACCTGTGTGACTAATGTTGTGTAGCGCAAGGTTATAACCTGTACTTTAAGGGGAGTAAGTGGCATGAAAGCTACAAACAAGTACGTGCTCAGCATACATAGCCTGCATTTTGAGGGAGTAAGTGGCGTTAAAGTCGCAAACAAGTACGTGCTCAGTAAGATATAGCCAGTACTTTGACGAAATAAGTGGCGTTAAAGTCGCATAGGAATACATACATAGCAGCAGGACGCATCAACTTCGAATGCACGGTGTGGTCAGATGAATGCACCCGAAGAGCTTAGACTTCGCCTAAACATAAGTTTTGACAGGAGCGCCACAGTTTGTCCAGACTCGCTACTTTTATATCTGGCCTCTGAACACGGTGAATTTCTACCAAGACTGCGTTTTAGCCAATCAGAACGTACGTAGCTCAAGCCACTGAGAGATGACACGTTTGACAGCATGGCGAAACTTTATTTACCGTTATCAGTAACGTTCTTGAAGCTACCTTGGATACTACAAGGAATGACGCAAAGAGAGGTCATACTAGTTGCTTCTTGACTACCTCATCCCTGACATGACGTCAGTTTTGTCGCATATCTTGAACCACATAAGTTCACCAGTGAACAAATTTGGCGGGGTAGCCAAATTCTCTGTTCTGTTCAAACTTGCTCGTTTGCTAGAGAATCCAAATGCCATATTATCACAAAATTATTTGACGCATGTGTGTTCCAGTTTGTTATTTACAAAATCGAATCAAGCTCTCTTAATGTGGCGTCGTGATGTATTGCCAACTGAACAAGTGGTGAAAGGCGGGTAGGTGGTACATGTCGTTTAAGTACATGTATTGCCATTTCGCGGGAAAAGCATTTTGCGTTGCACTGAGGAAACGATGGGAAAGTTGAGATGGTGATTGCGAATAAAACAAAGCCACCTGTAAGTTGGTGTACAAGTAAGCTTTCCCCATTCCGTCACCTGTCATCGCTCGACGTAATTGCAATGGCGACGGAGGCATTCAGTCACAGATGCAGCTGAAAAAATAACTAAGATATGTAGACAATCACTGGCATTCCAAGGAGGAGCAGCTGCGAAGACAGTACAACTATAGCGACGCATCACGTCAGCGACGCATCACGCCAGTGGCCGCGAAGCACCAATTCTGAATCACCATTGCTGTCTGCGACACTCAGGCATCTGCCTTTCCTTATTAACGTCTCAACAACGTTTTCCTTTTCTTCTTCTTCCTCCCGGCATACAGGCAGCAAGCACGCAGTCAGGACACGTAAGGATAACGTCGAGCCGGGAACGCGAATCAGGAATCGGCTCGGATATACGAAGACAGCGTGTAGCGATCATACCATTGTGACGCCGCGGAATGCAACCAATCCTCGCTACAACAAGCGCGCCAGCCAGCTCGATTGCCTTCCTGTGGCCTTCCGTTTAATAAGAGTTGTCATCGCGTCCTTCTTCGGACTTGCCGCCGACGACATTTATTAATAATTGTGGCGTCTGCTCGTAGTCGCTATTTTTTTTTCGCTGTCGCACCTCTTCACACCCACGAACACTCTCGTCCCTCTTCCACCTTTTTTCTCCCAATCTCGCACCGAGTGAAACCACCCCCCAACCTTCACCTTGCAAAGCGCGTAAAAAAAAAAAAAAAGAAAAAAAAAGCGAATCATCCACGTTTCAATGAATCTCGCCGACGCTTCGATTCATTGTACATGATCCCGCTTTATTAATCTTTTATGTCTATTTCTTTTTGTGCACGCCCTCTGCCGTGCTCTGATGCTGCTTCACTGCTGCCTACAAGTGCTTCCCAATGAGTGCCGTTTCGCCCTTTATTTTCCGTTTTTTTTTATGCCCAGAAATGCGGGACACGATGCACGCGAAACGCCTACAGCACACTGTCCTCTCTTGCGTGTGCCGTAGCTCGACTCTAGTAAGACTGAATATGCACCACAGTAAGAAACTGATCGCCTAGATTAAAAAAAGAAAAAAAGAAAACTTAGTAATTATATATTTGACTGAGATTTGAAGAAAAGAGACTTATTTGGGTGATATATTCTGAAAGCATGAGCACTATCGTGATATACGGTGTAGGTTCCTGAGCAGTTTGATTATTCACTCGTTAATTAGTCTGGCCTAATTGAACAAACTTCAGACAGAACCAACTCATGTTGTTGTCGATGGATACGCCCGAGCTTCATTGGAATCATGTCTAATGAAGCGATGTTATGCCATAAATGGTATAACAGTTTATGCTCTACATAATCAGCCAAGATCCACTTACCACCACATAACTAACACTATTATCACTCAGCCAAGATATGGCCACTCTAGCCGACAATTGCCAATGGAAAGTCAACACTGGCCAAGAATAACGATCATTTAAACATATTTAGCCGTTATTCGACTAACACTAGCCGATATTAGCCATCAATTTTGCAAAAAATTCAACATTAACCACTGATAATCAGTGCTGGTAGAGTGCTAGGGAACATGGTACACCACAGCTCGCCGTTCGTTGTTCGCAAATCTCACGGATACCCGTGAGATTTGCCTCTCGTACGTTAAGTTTATACTGCTCAGGAGCCTATAAAGTTATTACCTCAGTGCTGAATCTTTCCGAAAATGTCCCCATGTTGGTAATCTCGAGAACCTTTATCGAATTCTAACCGAGAGCTGCGTTGTTTCAAGAGATGCAGTCGTCTCAATACGACGGTGTGCCTCATTCCGTGGCCTCCATGATCATCAGCATGGCGCCTTGCCGAGCTAATCACGGAGGCCATGCTCATTCAGTTATGCAGAGCAGACTCCCGCCGAGAGATGGCGCTACGGGTGTGTTTCGCGCGCCCCCTGTCCCCGCCATTTCTGGGCATAAGTTTCCAAGCGCACCGCACTCACAGTTCATTTTCTCCCCTTTTTTTTCTTCTTCTCCTCGTGCAGTGAAAATGAACGCTCAGAGCCCAAAGTTGGACGCCGCTTGCCCTGCCCGCACCAGCAGTTTGTACACAACACACTCAAGTGAGTTTCTGGCCCCACGCCCCATCACGTCGTTTTGCACTCTGCGCATGCGCATTTTATGTGCCTCTCTTCCCCCTCTCCCTCAACCGGTTGCATTGAATCTTTTTTGGTTTCTTGTTTTCTTTCTTGATCCTGTTGAATTTTGTGCCCCAAGTGTTGATGTGTGCCGCGGTAAGAGTTTCATGCAGTCACCAGGTATAACGTTTGATGTATAGCGCTGACGTTGGCGGCGGCCCTCGGAAGGGAGCTTGCGATCATTCGCTGCTGGCCGCGCCCCTACAGCGGATTCACATTTGGCTTGGAATGGATTGTTGTGTGCCTCTTACCGCTCTTTTTCTTAAAGGCTTTATACCAGAGGCAAAGGTAAAAGACAACGCGTGTAGTGGGAACATCGGCTAAAACGTGAGCATTTCAAGGAAGGGATCCGTGCAACATACACGGTTACGTTTTTAATGGTTATTGTTCCCACTTTTACATGTCTGAACAAAAACACGACGGAATAATTTTTCCCTCTCAGGGTGGCGTTCGTGCTGCTTTCAAGTGCGGAGTACTTTAGGGGCCCGGGTCTGTCGTATGCTTCGTATGCTGTCGTATGCTGCCATCGCTTGGCGTAACGCAGGCAAAACCACGTATAACGTAGCCATCTGTAACATATTGAGCGCACGCTCACGCCAAGAAAAAAGTCTGGTTCCTCTTGTTCTTCGAGCACCTTGATGGTGATAATAGGTGCGGAGCACTTTAGGAGTACGGGCTGTCGTATGCTGTCGTATGCGTTCGTCGCTTGGTGCAACGAAGGCAAAACCACGTATAAAAATAGAAAAAAAGAGGAAGCAAGCGAGAAATAGAACGAGACAGAAAGAAAGGAAGAAATAGGAAGAAACATATGAATAAATAGAAATGAAGAGAGAAGAAAACACCGAAAAAAAAACTGGAAAAGAGAAAAAAGAAACGAAGAGAGGAGGAAAGAAAGAGAAAACCGACGAGCAACAAAGCAGGCTGCCCAGCTCCGCACTTTCTTCAGGCTTGGACACCACTAGTGCGAAGCTGCTTTAGTTTTTTTTTTCATGCTAGTAAAAAAAAAAAGCCGCAGTCATTGAGGATTGAAGCGGTGACTACACGTTTGTACGATTCCTTGAGGTTACCGAAGTGATTTTACAAGGTAAAAAAAAACAAAAAAAAAAACAACTTTAATATATAATCAGTTTTTCCGCATGGATGCGTAGGAAGTATCGCAAAGTAACATCGATCAAATCAACGGAAAGACTAGCTTCCACGCAAATGAGGGCATCAACCTAAAGTATCAGGCAAGACAAAAGTTTTAAGAACATTTTGTGATCTGGATACACAAACAATTCCGTTATCGTGTTGTGGCTCCTAACAAAGCTGCATCTAGCTTTCTGCCAGGGTTTCTCCAGACCATCAGAATAAACCACACGGGGACGAAATATCGCATCATAAATTGCATCAAAGTTAAGAAGACACTCTTCTGATGCTCATGCGTCAGGTTGATGCTCTCATTAGGCGATTACATTGTCTGAATTAAATATAACCTAGAAAGTTGCAAGTAGATGTGGAAGAAGAGCGCTTCAGCGCTCCTCTTGCTATGTGTATATAGCCATGACACAGCTAAATATAATTTGCGAGTGAGCGATCTCAACCTTTGCGACGCGAAGTGTAACATCTTAGCCTGATCGAAGCAGAAACGTAAATTGGTTAGTTATGAATGAAGATGCATTTAAAAATTTTACGCTTGAATGAATCTATCGTCTTAAAGAAAACAGTGCCAGCTGACACGACCGTAGCAAATGTATCGTGTCGTATTGGGGTGTATTGTTAGGTACAGATCACAAAGCGATCTATAAATGAGGACTCGGACATCTCAGCGAGAAAGCGTGCGCTGAAGGATCTAAGAAAGCTGACAGTGTAAGCACAGCCTATTCCAAGCCAAACGTGGCGCTGCGCGATGGGGCATTGTGATGGATGAAAAGTAATTATAGGAAATTGCCTTCCTATTTCTGTCCTTTCAAACACAAAGGAAGACTATTGCACTCACGATTCCTCGCTTCGTTGATTTGTCGTCACTCTTTGCACTTCTCAAGAAAAAAAATTTTTCTCTGCCTGATATTGAAATCATGGCGCCGCTCGGACCTGTATATGTATTTAAGTACATTTCCGTTGACATGTACCATGCGATCAAGTTTTTGGTAAGGCCGCGAAGTAACTTTTTTGCTTCAGGGATTGTCAACGGGACGCAAAAGAGTCCAGTTTCGTCACCACGGTACGAGTCACATGTCAAGGTTAAATCATGAAATTTCGTTTTTCTAGATCAGGGGTTTCAAAGCCACCTCAGCTAGCGGGCCGCATTCGCGAAATTTAGTCTTTTGCAAGGGCCAAGAGACAGTGAAAAAAATTAGATCGGGGGAAGAGTTTTGAACCAAAATGTCAGCTAACGTTGCTGTTTTAAAGAAGGTATTTGACATATTTCATGTACGGGTCATTTCTGGAGGAGATTTGACGACAGGTCTCGAGATACACATTGATACTGATATCCGGAATGACTCAAATCTGGACGCCGATTCAGAAATATGGGGATCTTGCTCCACGGTTGCGTTTAAACACATGGTGACCGCATTGGCATGTCTCACACACACACACACAAATGCTTGAGACCAGTCACATATGTGTAGCTCATGGACAGACTTATTAACAAAAAAAAAATGGGACTAGGACAGTCATATGCAAGCTGGTCTAGTAGGTAAAGGTCCACAGGCCACGTGTTTGATACCCTTGTTCTAGATTATTTATACATTTTCTCGTTTCACACGTCCGCGATGGTATCTGCAAAACTAGCAAGATTCAGAATCGATTTATTCAAGGCGGACATCCTTGCTATGGAACCGCAGGTGACCCAGGTCTTTTTACTCAGAGAGGGTGCTTATTGGGTCGGAAATGTGTACCAACAGTTTGTGCTAAAAGTAGATCGGATGCTCAAGAATAGCATATTCATAATACTAGGCACCGTACAATGTGACCAGTTGGTAACAAGAAACTTCCAAGTACTAATTAGAATCATGTTCTGTTAATTGCTGACATTTAATACACTGATGAAGACACAAAAGGAAGTCCGAGCGGAACAGGCTGTAAGAGGAGCTTATGTCAAGGAGCACAGTAGAGTAGCAAATATGAAGTGTTGTGAATTATACCGAAAATAAATATCGGAGAATCAATGATACATATAACAATAAAAATGCAATCTGTAATTTAAAAAAAATCATGCGGACAACAGCGGTAGGGAATAAATTGGCCGCTCGTACTATCCGAACCATATTTCTGGTCGGGCGTTCCTTTTCCTCATTCAGTTTTGCATATTTTGAGATTAAAAAAAAAAAAGTAATAGGATGATATTTAGACCACGCCATTTGGATATGGTAAAGAATAAGGGACAGTGCAAAGTTAACGTGATCGTTTTTGTAGCACTACTAGCATCGTTAGTTTTTTTTTTTGTTTTTTTTTTCGGGTAACCACTTACAATTAGAACGACACGGGTCCAAATGACTCGATTCGCCTGACACGCACGTGAGCAGCTAAAGCATCGCGGACACTCTAAATTGAGCTAGAAGAGAACTAAGAAAAGTACACGCAGTAAAAGTAAGAAATAACGACTATCATCTAGCATTTTCAGTATTTTAGCACTCTAGTGAAGCGTATAGTACCACATTTTCGTAGTTGCACAAGAACAAAAAAGAAAGGATTTGCAGAGATGTGCTCTAGAGCGACCACAAAATTCAAATTCGAACGCTGTGTGTCCAGCCAGCTCAAGATATTGCTGAAGAGTGAAGGTGACAGCCTTTATGCGGATCCCTTAAAAAGTACAGCTTAACGGGAGCTTTGGCACCAGCCCAGTTACCCAAGGCTTCTAGCAAGCACGCTGCTGCTTTTTATTTCATATTTGTCACGTTTTCAATACGTCATTGATGATAGCTGACTAATTCGTATATATCACCTTTCCAGTATACTAGCGGTGATAGCCGACTAATATGTACATATCACCCTTTAAATACATCAGTGGCGACAGCTGACTGATTCGTACACATCATTCTTTCATTACGTCAGTGGCGATAGCTGATTAATACTCCTAAAAGAGTTTATTCGCGCTCTGTGCAATCAGTGTCGACGAAGCTACTGCGTTCAAGCGTTGCTGTATTCGACAAGTGCCGCGCTCAACCATCACTACGTCCCTGGTGACTGCACGAAACTCTGCGGCCCCTCTGGTTGCTACTGCCGCTGCTGCCCATGCCCACCGACTCGGCAGTTGTGTGCAGAAGGTGGAGACGTGAAAGCTCCGCCCCGGATCCCGACTTCGTAAATTTGTCTACATGGACTCGGCATGTATTTTTTTTCTTAGCGAAGATACCTATTGCAGGTCGGCGTTCAACCACTTAAAAAAAAGTGTCTCTTTTTTCTCGGAACTGCGTCCGCCTTGTAGACTTCACAAACGCGGACGAACTCGTGAGCAATTTCGCGTCGATCACCAACAAAGCTACTTTGGTTAGTTTATGATTGCAAACTTCGTCGCATTTTCGATTTCGCGAGCAGAACATACGATATTTCTCAGAGTAACAATACAAGATAATGAATAAGTTCTCCGTACGTCTCGCTTTCTGCGTAAGTAATAGTTTTTAAAGCTGTGATCATGCTAAGTTTCATGTGGTTACCACCGTGATTGAGCTTCTCTACGGTCACTTGATACTTGAAGTGTTAACGAGGGGCTTAACGTAGCAGTGCTGTGCAGTACTTACGGATTGAAACGCGGCACCATTTTTTTTCTTGTATAGCGACTGCTGCAAGTGATTGCTCGTGATAATGTCGCTGCAAATTTGGTCGCTAAAGGCAATTCTGGCTCTGATGTAAGTGTGCGAGTCAAAATTTTGTCGACATGACAGGAACTGTGGATGCTGGAAACGAAAGTACGTGCATTCTTACCCCTAACATTTCGCGTTTCAATCCATGAATACTGTACCTAAGTTAATGAATTGTCGTGACATATAGCTTTGCACGAAATTGTTGGCCCACTGGTGCTGCATACGTTGAGTAGATCGATCAAAGTGATAGCCTTGCATTCAATCATCGTCAAGATGTAGCCGCGTAGGCCAGAGAAGCAAACTAGTGACCGGGGGCTCGCAAATTGTCACATTTTATGAACCACAGAATAATATAACATAAAAAGTATGAGGCGATCGGATCTTACGATGCCATGTACATGTCATAGACTAGCCGGTCGTTGTTTTTTAACAGTTAGAGCATGCACCAAACGTTTTCTGTCTTCGGCTGCTGGGGCCACTATTTGCATTGATCAAAACAGCACTGTCGTCAAAAGCGAAAGTACGGACTCTACAATGTATGTGTAGACTGAGGTGTTCAATTAGCCATATACGCAATTTATTTTGGAGATTTTTTTTTTCGGCTGCGCACTCTCATGTGTTGGTCGGCCCTAGGATTACCGATATCGTGAGGCGTATTGCAATTCGAGTCGAACGAGGAGGCAGCTATTGCACGAAATACTGAAATCCAAATAAGGCAGAACTTCGGTAGAAGACGGAGGCTTGAACAGCTGCAAAATCATTGAACACGGGGGGTGTCACTGGAGCCAAAGTTAAGGCAAGTTGTCTTGTCTTGTCTTCATTGCTGCCTCGAAGAAAACAAGACGGCTTGCCGAAACGTCGGCTGCGCGGCGACACTTCGCGTTCGAGGATATTCATATCTATGAAATACTGAAGTTCTACGGGACTTTCTAGTGACTGGTGATAAGGAAATTCGTACAGGCTGTAAAGTGGTGACAAATAGATATGTTGCAGTGAGTCTTTGTAGTAAGCACTGCAGTAATAACATCATTTACGTATATGGTGATCTTGTGTCGCTTTAGAAGACCGAATATTTAGTTATTTTCGTCCCCGGAGGTTGTGTATGCTCCATGTTTTAACGTTGCTTCAAGCGACGTGCGTGTTGTTGTGCAACCTTGTATTTAGTATTTTCATTTATAGATCACTTAACATAGCTCTCTCCTCTATCTAACTGCGGAACATTGTATTCTGGCGCAGCTGTAAGCGTTTCGGGCATGCGGCAACATGATTCTTCTGAAGTTATGCTTCACTTCTAGAGTAGAAATTTGCTATACTCGGCGACAACTTATCTCGACAGTGGAGCGAAGGCAACGGAGGCGGGGCTTCCACACATCCGTGTTGCAATAGTGTTGCTCCGCCTACAACTAGCACTACAACTTGCTGTAGCGCTACAGCACTACAGTTGTAGCACTACAACTTGCGACTGATTTCGGTTTCACTCGCTCGCATCGTTAACGCGGTTAGAAAATTATACACACGAAAAATGTGAATGGAAGAAACATTTGGATGGTTCAGTGTATATTTAGTGTCACATTACGAGTATATTTTACTTGGAGAAGTGAACAGAGCGTTTGCGGCCGCACACTCACCCACTACGTCATGGAAGCCTTGTTTACTTTGGAAAACGGTCTTGCTGAAAAGGTGGTGCTGTCCAAGAAATGGAAAGAAAAGGAAAGCATTCTTGCAAAGTGAACAATAATGGTATTTTACCCACGACTTCCCTGCAACTATTTGCGTCTCATAATAAATAAAGCAGCATTTATTTCAGCAAGGTCAGTGAGAAAATTATCAGTATACTTAAGTACTATATTGCCACACCTGCTCAGCTTTCTTTCTACATTTATATTACCGCCCCATTACAATATAACTGCTGCCTTGCGCAAAGCACGCCCCAATGACTGGGAGAGAGAGAGGAACTTTATTGAAGGTAAAAGGGAAAGGGGGGTCTTGGAGCTTCTATCTATTGGAACTATCTGGATTATCTTAGTACCTTCCGATGAGATTACGTGCACAACGCGAACATTACAGTTAGTTCTGGAACTTACGCGGGCGCTAGCGATAACGCTGGAATCTTCAATGATACATGAATAAAAGCCTAAGCGCCTGAACGCTTCTCAGTTTATCGACGAACGACGCTCTGTGCGCCGATAACAGTGTACAGCGCGCATTGCTTGCTGTAATTTGAGTTTCCGTTTCGCGGCCACAAGTTCGGCCAAATAAAGAGCTTGCACAGTACTGTCAAGAAAAGTTGTCGCCAAGTATAGAGATGACACTCTTGGTAAACATGCACGGCGCTGGCGTCGCGTTACTCTCCGAAATTTCGGCCGCCATGGGCGAGTTATATAGCTTGTCCATGCAACCAAAACACACATAGAGAAACGGCAAATGCATGTGCCTGAGGGAACGTACGCGGGCAAACGGCATAAATGAACAATCATTGTTTATGTGTGTATTCGGACATAGTATGCAAACAAATACCTTAGAAACCGCATTCCGCGCGGTCACTGTTTGAGTTGGGCTTCTCCGGCAAGCAGAGTCAGCTTGAGGTGAAGATGACTTCGCGTGGACGGTACCTGGTGCAGAATCGGGTGGCGTTGGAAAAGTCTGCAGGTGCATCTTGTTGCTCTAAAAGAGACAAATAAATTAGATATAGGTGGAAAGGAGGTTGAAATTTTCAGCGTTAAAGTAACTTACAGATTGCAATGTTTCACTGCATAATTTTTACTTTTTGTTGGAATGAATGTTTGTTACTATGCTTGTGAGGTGTGCGTTGATAAAAGGCGAAGGTTAGTGGATAGAGAGGGAGAGGATGCGCTGTACATTGGTAGCATGGAGCTGCTGTTAAAGTCCATCGTGTATGTTCGTAGCCTCAGAAACCTCAGTAGCGATAATCAAGCTTTATTCTTGTACTTTCTGCTTGTAGCATTGCGCTATTTTAGAGCGCGGCCCTTGGGCGCCCGTTCTTGTGTTGCGCGGCGTCGCCGTTGTCGGCGTAACCGATATGGTGAACGAGGACGAAAGATAGCAAAAGAGAGACTGCCCCTAGGAGTGCCACCATGAGGGCCAGCGAGACGCCGGGTTAGCGTCTCCCATGCCTCGTGCCTGCTCGTGCTTCTTGTGACAGCGGAACGCATGCCTCTCGCGCAAGGGCCCGAGAAAGTGAGTTGACCTGCGAGGCTTGGGAGAAGAAGGCGTGCTTTGGTCGAGGGGACACTTCGTATTTATTTATTTATTTAATACAAATACTTTCAGAGCCCGCGGGCATTACAGAAAGGAGTGGTTAATATACATATACAACCCGAA
Source organism: Rhipicephalus appendiculatus (assembly GCA_030522465.1). Lineage (NCBI taxonomy): Eukaryota > Metazoa > Arthropoda > Arachnida > Ixodida > Ixodidae > Rhipicephalus > Rhipicephalus appendiculatus. The sequence continues at coordinate 669,285 of JALIZH010030874.1, read as the reverse complement.
CACTTCGCTGCATCAAAAACGCGTGTATGTTCTGCGCAATGTTCGCGTCAGCCAGCGGCGGCGGAAGTTGGCGACGCCAGGTTTGCCACGTTACGTTCACGCGAAAACCGAGCATTCTATACACCCACTCGCGCCGCGTCGACTTGACGCATGCGCACTGGCTCAAGTTATCGCAAAATGAAAACACCTAAACAGCTGCGTTCAAAATTCGCATTAGGCAGTATCGTAGTCGTTAGTGAATGTTTTTTTGTTGGTTTGAGAGTCGATAATTGTCCAATCGCATTAACAGCAAAGCAACGATGAAGACTGTGTCACTTGTTTCGGCCCTCTTTCTTGCTACCAGTTCGTCTTTCGCGCCTATCCTTCGAAGCAAGCCCTTCGAAGCACTCCACTCCGAGCACGCGTAGCCCATCTAGTTCCCGTCTACGCGCAGCTTATCGCCAAATCCCGCAGTCACGAGTCTCTTCTTCACGCGAAGGGGCTGGCGGGGCGAGCTGCTGCGTTTTTTCCCCCCGCTCACGCCGGCGGTGACGCCAAGAGGCTTAGTCACGTTTTGGTCGTTGTATAACGGGGTAGCGCGATTCCTGAGCCGTCGTCGGTCCATGCCGCCGGCGCAGAGAGGGAGAGGTAGGGAGGAGCACGCGATGTTGGGAGATAGGACTGGGTCGGAGAGGCAACCCGAACACTTCGCTGCATCAGAAAACGCTTGTAAAGAGAGGCGATATCGTTTAAAGGAGTACTGACACGAATTTTGAAACTTTTCGGATTGTTGCTCTAAATAAAGCTACTGGTGTCGAGAAAACTATAAAGAGTGTCGTAGTGCTTGGGGGTGCATTGGATATAGTTTTAATACCGCTACCATAAAACAGCAATTTCAGTTTCGGTATCGAGAGGGTGGCTTCGCAGTGACGTGTCAAGAGAGGTCTGACGTCACGGGAAGACTTCAACTCGCGACATACTAGCAACAGCTGCCTGTTTGCTGTCAGTTGCACGTTGTTCACGTAGACAACGATGAGTGAATAGTCGTCCAGAGACTCTGACAGTGATTTCTGCGATTTAGGCTGCATGCAGGAAGCAAATTTTGCAAACCCAGTGAACAGTGTTGACCTGTCGTGATAATGTCGATTGCAATGTGGCTGGCTTGCATTTGCTGGGCGACGAACTTTAAAATCAAACTAAAATATTTTGTACGCGTTGTCTGGCTCCGGTGTGTGGAGAGCGATGACAGTGCACACCATGGAAACGAAAGATGTCCCTTTTGGGGTGCCTCAAAATCGTGTCAGTACTCCTTTAAGCGAAGCTTTCATAACTCACAGACCTCGGCGTCGTACGCCAAAAAAAAAAAAAAAAAAAAAAAAAAAAAAAAAAAAAAAAAAAAAAAAGAAAGAAAAAGAAAACGGCGCCCGCGTGTGCAAAGGAAGCAGTGAGAGCAGTGAGTGCTTGTTTAGAACAAAGCTGAACCATTTAGAATTGTATGCACCTGCCATTAAACGTGACTAGCTCCGCAAGAAACGTGTTTCGAATAAACGTAGATGATTTTAGAGCCCTATACGACCCCGTTAGTGCGGAGGCGGTAAGTCCTCCCCAATTTTCCCGATGCCAAATGAAGAGAAAAACGAAACGTGCGTCTTGAACCAAACGTGAACCGATTTACAACATTATACGCACTCTATGCTAGTAGAAAAACTGTGTGCAGCTGTCCCTATGCAAGCGGAACGTGTTTGCAAAAGATGTAAACGGTTCGGAGTACTACCTACGCTACTCTGGGAGGGCAATAAGCTATCCCTTATTGTTTGTGTTTAGAACAATTAGGTCTGAAGAGAATTACTGGAGAGGAAGTGAAGCCGTGTAAAAACGCTAGCGTTCAGCGGAGAAAACGCAGCCTTTCCCTCTCACACCCTACGACTAGAGTATGGGCAAATTTTATCGGAGATCAATCATACCAGAGCCGGAAGTAATGATGCACCAACGTTTGCGTCGCCCACCCACCCACCTTTGTGTCGTCCACCCACGTTTGTGTCACTGGCTTTAGTGTGAAGCTTGATATGTCCAGGAAAACCTTGTAGAAGATATACAGATATCAGCGTTCTCCCAAAGTGAAGATTTTAGTGAGGAACACCGAACTTTTATTTGAGATATCACTTGTATTAGCCGAGAGATAGATGCTTAAGACCCGAGGGGGGCTCCGGCTGACAAAACTCTCTTACGGAAGTCAATGGAGTTTCTCATCTGATGTAAATATGATATCTTGAGTGGCTTTTATACATGATTCCTGAACCGTGGTTTAAAATTGTTCGCCTGTCTCAAACTCTTTATGTAGCGCATGTTGCTGCCTCTGTACCAAGGGGTTGGCGAAGCTATAGTGTAGGGCGAAAGTTTTACGTGCTCTAATATACAATAGCAGGGGCTGTGCGAACACCAAATGTTGAACTTCGAAGCGAATTCGAGTACCGAAAACTAAGTGCGACTGGAATCGTATATTTTTTCGTATGTTTCCAAATACGAATAATACTACTGAATTTCGCAAAAAATACAAAGATATTTTACCTACCTCACATGAAAAAGCAGGTTTGTTGCGCAGCAAGTAATATACAGAAAATTTACGCATCGTACAACAATTCTTTTCTTATCGATATGATGCAAACGGAGATGTAGGCGGACAAATAAGGCGCTGGCTACCACTTAGCTCTTGAGTAGATCGAGTATGCAACTTAAGAATTTACATACAAACAACAGTACATGAAAAATAAACACACGAGCACACATATGTAAAAATGCGCACTCGCACACAAGGTATCAAACAACACCATCGGAAAGTAAAAGAAAATGTGCGCAAGACAATTTATAACGTCTCTGATAATGTCTCTGGTCATCATTGAATGGAATCAGCACAACATAGCAATCAACACGTCTGGTCAATTATGGGGATGAATCCTGCACAAGTGAACAAAACAGTCGACACATCATAGACTTCTACTGCTCGACAGTACAACCATATGCAGTTATTTAGTGTTGTCGTGAGGCATGGACAGCTGTTTGGTATGTTTGGGAAGCAGCGGCACATCAGTGCGTTTCGCCATTCCTCTAGACCAGGGGTCTCAAACTCACCTTAGCCAGCGGGCCGCAGTAACGCAATTTAATCTCGCAAGGGCCGGGGCAGTATAGAAGCAAGGAGCGAGGGGGGGGGGGAGGAGGAGGGGGAGGGGGGGGGAGGAGGAGGAGGAGGAGGAGGGGGGGGGGGCATGTACGTACAATCTGCCAGCAAACGTTGCTGTTTGAGAGAAAACTTCCATCTCTAATCTAGAGGGCATTTATGAAGGAGATTTTGAATTGGGTGTGAGGATTCCAACAATGCTTTAGTACCGATCTCCAAAATGACTGGATTCTGAAATTTACTTGTTGTTTCAAGGTTGTGTCTCAAGACAAGGTGAACTCAAGGGATGCCTCACGAAGACAATGCCTTAAACCAGTCATATCTGTGGTGCTCATGAACGTATTTAATAAAAAAAAAAAATGAAATCAATGTGGGACGAAGTCACTCATGTGCGGTCCGCGGGCCGCAACCGAGAGCCTCGCGGGCCGCATGCGGCCCGCGGGCCGCGTGTTTGAGACCCCCTGCTCTAGACTATACGGAAACAGCCGCTTGCTAGACACACAAGTGCTGATTTTGGGTTAACCTTGTCTTCCGAATTTAATTCTTCCAAGCATGTCCATTTGAAGTTGGAGGAACAATGTAAACGGACCGGCAAGAATCACCGCTCGTGCTTCATCTTAGGACAACCCAGTATAATGTTGGCCTTCCTTAATTTTAGCCATTTCTTCTTAATTTTCAATGGATCCCCATTTTTGGCGGTGGTTTCTTTCGCTAAAATTTCGGCACTCAACTGCGATAACGTGCTCGGCTACATAAAGAATGTCATGCTCGGGCCAAAATGCTAGGACATTTGCAAAAGTGCTCTAGGAGGTGAGGCAAATATGGCAGCTGAAACTTTCTTGTCTGTTTGTGCATGACGTTTTGACATATTTAGAGCAGGTATATAATTCTTCGTGCTTTATTTCAATACTTATTATGATGTTTCGTGCTTTTCGAGTGTTTTTCTTCTTTGAAAGCCTGCCCTTAGGTACAGTAATTTCGTGGTATCAAAATCAATGATTCAAATATGCTTCATGTAAGAAGTTTAAAAAAATATCTCGCTCGAATATTTCTAATAGTGAAAGTGCCTTGCGGATCGAATCGAAGACCGAACAGTTCGAATCGGATGTTTTGAAGTTTCGAGTGTTCCCACACCCCTAATATATAGTTTAAATCGAGCTCGATTAACGAGTCTGCTTCCTCTTCCGTGGCTATGCGGGCGCGCGAGTTTTAACGTCTCACTAACCAGGCGAAAAAACAAGAGAGAGAGAGAGAGAGAGAGAGACGAGATTGCTCTCCCAGCCCGTTCCCTCGCAGCTCCCCCCTCTCCCCATCACACTTCCCGCTATTCTGGGTATTCCCTTGCGTCGGCGGCGCTGTTGCGAGTGCTGCCCTTCTGACTTTCCCGGCCAAGGCGATGGCTGCCTGCGCCCTCCTTTGGCTCGAGAATATTTTAAATCCGCAAGCGAAGGGTCTCTTAAGCGTCGTGATTGCCCGCGTATCCACGAAACTCTCGGTCTGAGGGTATTAGGCGGGAACCTATGCCACTTATTGTACTGTTGTACGAAGATGCTTGCTTTGGTCGATTGCTTCATGCCCTTCTCCCGCAAAGGTATATAGAGCGTAGTATTGATAATGGGGACGTTGTGGCAGAGGGCAGTTGTAAACAGCTCGCCTGAAAGCTTACTTGGCAGCCATAAAAATAAAAAGGAAAGAAAGAAAAAGCTGGAACAGAGACGGACAGATGAATACGGAAGCTAACGCTGTCTTGCTACAGAGACAAACTGAGGTAAAAAAAAAATTTGTAAAATAAAAAAGAAGACGACCCCTTGCCTTACCCCTAACTGTAACGGGAGTACTACAGAGAGACAATGAGAGAGAGATAGCGTAAACGGTACAGTGGTTAAGCAGGGGTAGTTTCGGTTTATTACCCTCCACAGGGTAACTGAGTACGGAGTTTGAGATGAGAAGGAGAGTGGAAGAGGAGAGTAACAGAGGTGAACACCAACGAAGCGACCGCGTGCATTAAATAGCGGTAGCGCAGATGTTGTAAGGTTGAGGAGGACAGTGCTTTCACAAACTGCTGTGTTCAGGGCGTGGCTTGACTTGACATTTAAAACGCGAGAGTATTGCACGCGCAGACATGTTAACCGCGAGCAGAGCCAGCGCTGAGTGCGCGAGGCTTGCGATTCGCGAGAAGGCAGGTGTGTTTCAGCTCGGCGACGTTCCGTGAAGAAAGGGGGAGAGAGAGGAGGGAGGCTTTTCCCGCTACGATCCCGTTATTTTCCTTATGTTCCTTATTCGCGGTTGCGCGCCGCTCGGAAAAAGCGCGGGAAGCGACGCCGGAAGCAGATAGGGACGACTCCTTCCCGGAGACGCGGCGCTGGCGGCATCTCGCGGCGAACGCGCGAAACGCGTCGACGTATTTCGGTGTCCCTTGCTTTTCCTCGACGGTGAAAGGGCGCGCAGACGTGGCCCGTCGACACCGCGTATTAAATTAGTTTGTTTCTGGTATTTTTGGGGGTCTCGTGTGTCAGGATACGACTGCTTAGCGAAGGACATGCATGACACTTGCTAAATGCTGACTGCGGACTATTTCAGGCCTGCTTATGTTCTTAGTTTGCGAAGAAAATTAAAACATGCGTATGAAAGTAAAGAGCAACAGCGTACAAAACTGGGCGAGTTGGTTGAACTTCATAGTTTAAAAAGCAGCGCAAAAAGATGGTAAGACGGTACCTGTGTCCTCCTTCATCTTGTGTACCGTCTTTTCGCGCTGCTTTTTAAACTATGAAGTAAAGAGGAACAGTTGGACCTCAAGCAGTGCATCCGGTCCTTTGAAAAAGGGACCTCCAAGCCCGAATTATGCTTCATGTTACCCTGTAGTTGCGACAGTTAGCGCTGACAGCGACCTGCCGCCATGTTGGTACATTGGTTACAGTGCTCGGCTCCTTATCTGAAAGTGGCGGGTTCGATCCCGGCTGCGGCGGTCGCATTTCGACATATTGGAGGGAAACAGCGCGAAATACGAAAGACCACGCAGAGAAAGACTCATACAACAGCGCTGTTTCCCTCCATTATGTCGTACCAACACGCCCAAGCAACCGCTTTAGCTGCATTTCGACAGAGGTGAAATGCTAGAGCTCCATGTACTGCGGGATTTCAATGCACGTAAAGAACACCACGTGGTAGAAATTTCAGGAGCCGTCCACTAGCACTTGCCTTATAATCATATTGTGGTTCTGGCACATAAAACCCCAATAATTAGTAATGATATTCGACATACTGTGAGAGAGTGTGCTCTATCTGACTTTATCCCTTTCCTACGTTTCCTTGTGTTTGGTAGCAAATCGAACCTTTGTTTTTGTACTAGTTAAGCTCCTTGCCATTTATACTTCAGTTAGGCAGCTGTAGAAAGCCGTTTGAACTATTTAGATATCTAACGCAGCCAATATTCATGCGTGGTGACCACTCAGGGCCGTACCCAGAAATTTTTTTTATCGGAGGGGGGGGGGGGGGGGGGCTGCGGGGAGGTTTCGCCCCCTTTAGTGGGGAACCCTGCGCGCGCCTATGGTCTCAGTTGTACTGAGATACGTGTCTATTTAAAGTTAATGAGAACTAACAGACTGTGTTAGTTATAATTGATATTGTGTCTAACAAAGAAAAACGAGCCCTTACATTTCCACTTCTTTCCCTCATTTAAAGTTAAATCATTTGTCGTAATTGAAGTCAAACAACTGAGCACGCTGTAAGGCTTTTCACAACTCATGAGAACCTACAGCTTACAGTGTTCATATGTGCAGTCGCATCCAAGCACGACGAAATTGACAACAGTTTCCAAGAGCTTTTTTACCTGAATGAATGAATGAATGAATGGTGGTCAAACTCTTTAGATACGGGCCATACGGTGTATTATATCCATAATTGTGCGCATGGATCTCCACTAGAGGGGGGGGGGGAGGCCAAGATTCACCACAGCCTTCCCCCTCCCCCTTCCGCCAATCGGTAGAGTCCGAAAGGAAACAAGCTTTGAGATGGATTCAACCATTGTCCTTCATTGGGGGACTATGATTCAACGATGAACATAGAGCAATGACGTGCGTTTCTCACAGCGGCCTGCCTTTCATCCCAGGCTTTCCGTGAGTTAAGGTGGGAAGTTAACAGGTTTTGAAATGATCATGAGTTATCGGTCGCCATTATCGTTAAAGAGCTGCATGACCATAACCCTACGCATTCAACAACGACAAGACAGTTCTGATTGAGTAAAGATACAGGGCTGCATTGGCGTGCCCGAAATGAATGGCCTTCCCCACCCCTCCTTTTTTTCTTTTTTTTTTTTTTTGCGCACGCAAATGCTCAGATGTACGAACGGACATGTACGAACGAGGCGCTTGCAGCACAGATGTATCCTCCCCCCCCCCCCCCCTCCCCTCATTTGGCCTCTTCAGTAAGCTTTACATAAGCTGCATAGGAACACACCGACGCAAGTGGAATTCCCCAATTGCGCGGCGTCAGCGTTCTCGAAGTCACTGGCGCGTTGGACTTCATTGCCAACCATGTACGCCTTTTCAATTGTCGGGTTCGCACTCCTGCGAGCCCCCCGTTCATACCTCACGTAGCCTGTTACAAGTTCCCGCAGACAATTCGTTTTTTCAGTCGCCCTAAGAGCGTGAGCTTCCAGGAGCATGGGGTGGGGGGCGGCTTGTTCCGCCTAATGCCCACTGCTCACTTCCGATTCCAACGGACGGAGGAAGTGAGGCAAGGTATCCGTCAGTGCGACCCTTTCCGTCTACCGCATACCTGACTGTCAGGAGGTCATCATCGAAAAGCAATTAAAAACCTGGCTCTCCTCGCCGCCTGCCCCCTAAGACCTCCCCACCGCTCTTCAACGTTCTGAAAGTTTTCACGCGCAGCGCTCGAGTCCGTGGAATCTCAATTAATGGGTGGCGCCCCCCCACGACCTTTTTCGTTGGTCTTCGAAATTAGGGAAGCGAATGAGGAAGGACGGCGAAATAAAAAAAAATGAGAAGTCGAACGTTTCCCCCCATCTCTTTCCTTTTTTCCCCATTCACTTCCCTACGAGACCGCCCTATCCCAGAAGGGGCAACACGCGGTGGAGGCAAACCGTCGATAGCAGTTTTTTCTCCCCTAAACGAACGATTTTTGCCCTCCTGAAAGAGTGAACCTCGTAAAAGGGCCAGGAAGGTTAGTGTTAAGGAGATGGGGGGAGAGAAGTCTTGTATGGTTGTTGCAAACGCCCGAGAGGTTTTGGGGAGTACGGGCGATCAGTAAAGAAGCAGCCTGAATCGATGCGGAACGCGGGCTCTGGTTTTAGGGATGGGCTAGCCGCGTTCTATGCGTGCTTGGTTCGCTGCGCGGCAAACGCTCCCGCGCGTGCCATGGTTTCGCGACAAAACTTTTCGTTGGGGAAAAAAACACCCCCGCTCGCATTCCCGTATACCTCAGCCTGTCTGCGGGACGTCGGGTGCTTCGGCGGAGCTTTTTTTTGTAAGTGCGTTCTTTAAACACGTAATTCCGGCGTGGGACAAGCTAGAGCGGATGGTCAGAGGGCTGTCCGGATTTCAAACGGTCAACGCGCTTGACCAAACCCGGTATGCCCGCTCGGGTCGAGTCCGATTGGTCATTAAACGCTTTCCAGCCTTGCCTTAAGCGAGTCTTTCGCTCTTATGCGCTTGACCACACGTTGGCCGGTGCACCGAGAGACGATTCCACGAGCACCCTCTAATTGTTTGTAATATCTAGCAACGACGAGAGTGAGTGAGGGGGGGGGGGGGGTGTTTAAAACTGTTGCGCGGGGACTTGGTATAGATCTACGATAGACTGCGTCGATTGAGTGGAGGAGATGGAAAGACGGCTAAAGCCTGTCCATGTGAGGCACCCGTCCGATAAGCGGCCAGCTAATTAGCCCCATGCTTTGTGGTTATCGGACTGTGCATTATTTTCGTAGCTCAGCAATGAAAACTGCTGAATCTTGAGGCCGGGAAGGTTCGTTCTGCGCGTGTACGGTATCAGAAACTGCAAGGGCGAACTATAGAAACAAATAAAGACAAAAAAGGTAGGCTACTTAGAACAGACCATATGCACCTAATGACATGCCAGATGTTTACTTTTGCAAGCTTTGTTTCATTTCTAAGATAGATAATTTTAATGTGCACGTAAATACGGAAAAAACAAAATAATGACGCAGTTCGCAACACGCGGTAGGGATCCGAAAGAGACTTGAGCGTATTTGTTTGGATGTCAGTGCTTTGGTGAATACATCAAAGCTGCAAATGATTCATTGTAGTCAAGAGTTCGACTAAAGTTCGTCTGGTCAGGTAACATGCTGATGAAGTTGAGTCACTGAAAAATTCGAGGTGAAAAACACACAAGAAACGTTCCACAGCATGTGTGATCAAGGAACTCGTACGGGATCCCGAAACGTCAGTCGTGTCTATTTCACTTTGGTCTATTTCAGTTTGGTGTCTATTTGAATTGGACAGTGACCGCAACTTCTTCATCAAATGATTCGTTAGACTCGTGGTATCGGGGACTCGGATAAAGGTAGAATGAGAGATATCCTATCAGTCGCGTCCATTGGTGGCTTACTTGCTTTAACTGCTTCGGTACTCCAGGCACCATGCCTTAGCCACGTGATACCTGTTTCGCTTAGAAGTGCAAATTATATCCAACCTTTAGGCAGCCTCCAAAATTGGCAGACACACACGTTTTACGCCTCTTCATGAGCCACAAACAGCTAGGTGACTGAGGCAACTTTGACCACGGAAGTAATACGGAGCACGTTTTTAAAATTTTTACATATTTTTTTTCTTTTTACAGCATGAGACCCTCTCATGTATGTATACCCTATGTATACCCTATTACATCTTGTTTACAAGTGAAACATTCCTCCGGGCGAAACGCAAATCGTTACCCGAAATCACCTACTTTCTCAACAGCATGCGACTGAAAACAACCTTAATTTCCCTTTCGCACTCCAATCCCTCCCTCCCCCCACTTTTTCTAAACGCAGAAAAGTTCGTTTTAATCAGAGCTAGTCGTCGGAAACGAAGCTGCTTCGAAAACCGCACGCTTCCATTCGCATCTCTAGCGAAGCGGTACAAGTTCATTTCGTGGTCGAGCCCTTCTCCCTGTCACGTCCCCCCCCTCCTCCCCCCCGAGCCCTTAAAAAATATAGAAACAGCAAAGCCCAGAGCCACAATGAACTCGACCGCTCCATTCCCTTACCCAACGCAAGCTCTTGCTCAATTTGTCTTCAGGCCTAGCCGGCCGGCGTCAGCTGTTGTAGCGGCCGTGTCGCCGTATATTTATACACTACCGAGCGGACTCGAGCTCTTCCAAATAGCGCCGGCGTTCAAACCTCCGCAAGTCAAGCGAGAACGCGCTCAGCGAGAACGGAGCGTGTACGCGTAAAAACGAAACAGGGAGAGTCGTAGTTCTACCCAAGCGCTCAGAGATGGCGCGACCAGTCCTGCGGTTGCGAGAGGAAAAAAGGAAGGATGGGGAAAAACGGGACAGCTTATGGGGAGGTGGGGGAAGTGGCTCGGGAAAAACGATGGAGATTAGGGTTGCCGCTTCACTTCTCTCGCCCCCTTTTTTTTTCTTTCGTTCGCTCGCTCGCGGGGGCACGTTTCGGCGACCGCAGTTAATTAAAACTCGCGATTCTCGCTAACCTCTTCCGACACCTTTCCTCCTCGCCCGCAAATTAATTAATTCGTTAATAAATTTCCGGCACCGCCGCCACGACGACTTCCGTTAGGTCGCTGTTTCCCTTTTTTTCTTGTTTCTTTCTTTCGTCGTTTGTTATAGGTCGTTTGGCATGCACTGTTCTTCATGCAAGCGACCGTGCTCACACGTAGTTATGGTACGGTTCCTTTTTGTGTGTGTGTGTGTGTCTGTGTGTGGAAACAGTGTCTCTAATACCCGTTTGAGTCGTTCGATACGTTTTCGCCGGAGTTTCTGCTTTTCCGTTTCCACTCGAATCGGCTGTCAGGAACGCTTCACCGTTCGGACACGCTACAGGCTCTTCGCCTTTTTTCTATCTTCTTCGGCAGTTATTTCTTGTTCTTCCGATAATCCTCTCTTCCTTTTGTTTTGTTACGTCGCACATAAAGCGGTATTTATTCTTTTTCGTAACGAGATGTGATACCGTTTGGCTTTCGGAGGCGCGTTTTTTGTCGAGCATAAAAAATGCCGATATCGGGATTTCCTCACTCAGAAGGCGTAAGAAAAAAAAAACATTTTTTTTAAAGGCTGGAAGCGCCAAAGTGTAACTTTTTGCTCGTCAGCAAAGCATTGACGTCCGTTGTTTTTTTGCTGATGTCGCAATTTGCTTTCTTGTAACCTTTAGCACGGTGACGTTTTTTTTTCTTGATTTTTATTTTCTACGGTTACTTTTTTAAACGCGTTATACCCCGCCCGCTCGCGGCTGAAAGCTCGACATAAAAAAAATAATAAACGTGTTTGCGGTGATCGCACCCTCGTCGCACTGCAAGTCTTTCATTCCATTGACAATTGTTGACGCATCACTGAGCAGCACGGATCTATCATCTCTTGTCTTTTTTTTTGCTTGTCATTGATAATGGTATTTTTTTCACTGTTTCTCTCTCTCCCTCGCATGCGGAACAGTTAATGTGTGCGGGCAATTAGCTCCGGGCTCAAAGCTTGCAGCATTTTATCGCTCGACGCACCGTACCGTACCGGTATTGTGCTTTGCGTGATCGTGGTCGCACGTTGGCTGATTTTTTACATTGTAAGACTTTATCGCATTCGTTGCTGCTTGGTGCAGACTATGCATGATAAGCGAGCTTCACGTGCGCATCATTGGCGTGCAGTTTTCTTTTAACTAATTAACTTTCTTCTTAATGACAAGCGCTTTTGTTACCGCTGTGTAGTTAGGATCGACTCGGGCTTCTTGCGGTCGCGGTGAACAAACTTTTGTTCGTGACACCGACACAGATACGGCTCCAACCTTAAGACGACAATCTCGCCCCGTGGGGTAGGAATAAAGGCGCGTGAAATCGTATTTTCACGATGCTCGCTTTTAAGGCACTCACCTTTTTCTTTCTTGTGTTTTTTGCGTGTCGCTTCTTTTTTATAATTTGCTTCACCTCTCATACGTATGTGATGGACTTGACTGCCCACGTTTCCTGATCGCTGCCGAACCTACTCACAAAAAAAAAGCAAAAAAAAAAATGTTATTCACAAGTTTCTTGACACGACGCTACAACGGAAACCCATACGCGGACTTATCGGAAACAAAGAAAGCTTCCCGCAGATGACGAAAAATTCTTATCCGGTTAACTGCAGAGGCCGCGCCAGAAAGGGCCGTGTTAGATATTTGTGTCATAATTAAGGATTAATGGATAGTTAAAGGATAATTAAGGATAATTAAGCCTTAGATGCCACACCAAAAGCGAAATCGACCGTCAGCGTCAGCACGAGTGATGCAAAAAATTATCACGTGATGACGTCCACCACGATGACGTCACAGTTCGCCAAAATGGAGTGACGTCAGCATGACATCATCCGTTCCGTGAAACACTGTGACGTCACATGAGGCGCCATGACATGACACCGTCGCTTGGTCAAAGTTCAGTCGTTAATGGAGGCAGTCCAAAATCAAGTGAGAGAGGAGAGAGAGAATAAGGATGAAAGAAAGGCAGGGAGGTTAACCACGGCTGAGCCCTGTAGGCTACCCTGCACTGGTGAAGGGGGGAGAGGAATAGAAGTTACAGAGAGGAGGAGAGAGAAGTCACTGTTGCCGTCGACGTAACGGCAGTACGCCGTTACGTCATCACAGACGGCGAGTCATTCCCATGGCTTGAATTAGAGCAGCGCAATCGTTGCTTTACCAACTTGTATGCGCGGTTCCATGCACCCAAAATCTTGTCGATGGTGAAGCCATGGTGGTGGATGCACTCGAGTTGAATGACGTGCTCAGAAATCGTCTTCTTCGCCTTGCGGCTCCTCACCAGCTCGAAGGTGTCGTCACCAAGATTCTTCACTGCTGACATAGTAGTGCACGGTGTCATCGCTGTCAGCGCCACTCTCGGCGCTGTTGCGCTTCCTGGAAGCAACACCAGCGGGCACTCCGGTGTACGGCGGTGGTCGCGCGTGGGGCTCCACCTCCGTCGCACACCAGCCGGAAACCGCGCTTGAATGATGAAATGAAAATTACTAAGAAAAAAAAAAAACGTGGAACACAAACACCCGGCGTTCTGCCATACTGCACTTCAAGTGAGGTGCAGAAAGCTTGCAATGTCTCCGATCACGGAGGCAGTGCAAAACTACCCTATGTGCAGAAAGCTTGCAATGCCTCCCTCCGATCACGGAGGCAGTGCAAAGCCACCTCATGTTCAGAAAGCTTTCGGAGCATGGCGGGGCAGGATCAGTTCATCGACTGAGAGGAAAAAGAAGATGGCTTTCGCCTTGGAGTCGTCTTAGGCGCATGCGCAAGGGGCACTGCGAGCTTTATATAAAGCGTGTGCCACATAAGAAAGCTACGTTCATATAGTGCAAGACACTCATACCAATCACCATTGCAGTGGTCAACGAACTTAAGTGTGGGTACTGACGTGGGAGGTGGTGGTATCTGATCGCCGCCGGTGGGCTTAAGCGGCCCTTAGTTGGTTGGGGCTGTTTGCGCGACCCTTTGACCATCAGGGGCGGCGCGCGGTTCGCTTACAGGGACAAGGAGGGACTCCGATCATCATCCACGAAAGCTGTGGCTGCACGACGAGTCCAAGTGTTAGAACCTTGTTGACTGTATGCGCGGACGTCTGCAAGGTGTCCTACGCGATGAGCTTTCGTCGGAGCAGGTCTCGCGAACGCTCGCGCCGATTCGGAGCAGAACGATACGTTGGGATTCCCCGAGGCTTGCATGTGGTGGTCCTGGTGGCAGCATCCAGGTCCTCGGGTCGGCCACAACGCGGGTCCATTTCTGGAATTGATCAAGAAATTCTGAGCTCCACATTATTCGCGAAATCTAGAATGAGACAGCGCTGCACTTTATTTGCATATGTTACTTGTTTACTGGCCCGGCAATATGACGAAACTCGACTGCTTGTGCGCAGCAGCGAATGCGGGCTGGACGACATTGGTGACGTGGAGGTCGTAGATAAAGAAGTTACAAACGATCTGTTATGCATTCGTCTTAGACGACTTGATGGCAGACCGTCTCGTTTTCCTTTTTAGTCGATTGCACGACAGTAGTAAACATGAACTTGTTAAGTATGCAGGCATGGCCACACCCATATAGAGATAGTCTCGATGACCACGACAAGACGTGTGTAGTATGGTGGTGTTAAGGATAAATGATTCTGTCGTGGAAGTGTGAATCACATGGGGATACAGAGTGACAGCATTGATAAGGAAGAGTCAGGCTGAGCCCGGTTTGCTACCCTGAACGGTGAAAGGGGTTCAGATGATAGAGAGATGAGGAAAGTAGTAGTATCAATTTTTATTTTTGTGCGAGATGGGGTTTAAGGTAGAGGGGAATGCGGGGGTCCGTCCTCTTCTTCCAGAGGCGGCGGCCAAGCCTTGTGCTTTGGCGGCGTCTTCGGCAATCTGGACAACCAGGAGTTGAAGATCCGGGAAAGCTAACATTTTCTCGCTATGCACAACCGCTCTCGTTGAAAGCGCTCTTCGTTCAGTTCACCCCAAGTGATAACACAAGTTGGTGCGACTGAAAAAAGCCCGACAAGCTCAAACTTTTACCGCTTTTGCGCATCGCAGGCGCACAGCTTGCTACGTGCCCAAGAACTAAAAATTCCCCATCTCCCGCTAAAGGGGACCATGTGTGGATGCGAAGCAGCGGGGAGATAATTAGCTTGAGCGGGAGGAACGTCGCCGCTCTCATTTCACGGCAGCGGTGCGGGCGCTCATCGCGGCGCTGCACAGGAGAAAGAATGAGGCGCGCGCGCTCCGTCATTTTCATACAGCGGAACTACCGTGGCACCCCAGCGGAGTATGCAGCTGTCACACCACCTGTCGTGCGCGCCGCTCCGTACAGGATTCCTAGAGGAAAGGACGGGGGGGGGACCGTAGGAGAGGGGAGAGAGGGGGGAGGGGACTTGCATGCGCTGTGGGGGTGTGGGACGCGGGAGCCGCTCCGTAGAGTAGAGGATTCCTAGAGGAGATAGAGGGAAAGGACGCGCATGCGCTGTGGGTCGCCGGAGCCGGTCCGTAGAGTAGACGATTCCTAGAGGAGAGAGGGGGAGAGGACGCGCATGCGCCGCTCCGTAGAGTAGATGATTCCTAGAGGAGAGAAAGGGGGTGAGCGTAGGAGGGGGAGGGGACGCGCATTCGCTGTGGGGGGGTGTGGGACGCGGGGTCCGCTCTGTAGAGTAGAGGATTCCTAGAGGAGAGAAAGGGGGTGAGCGTAGGAGAGAGAGAGGGAGGGGACGCGCATGCGCTGTGGGACACGGGAAGGAGGGACGGACTAAGCCCCCCTCCAAACACATGCAAGCAAGATCAAGGAACGGGGTCAACCTGGGCGACAGGCACCACCTGCCTAGCCATTGCTAAGCAACCTCTCTGTGCTCTCGGTCATGACTCAAGGAATGGGGTCAACCTGGGCGACAGACACCACCTGCCTAGCCATTACTAAGCAGCCTCTCTGTGCTCTCGGCAATGACTCTGATGATTGTAGTAGGGTTGACGGCCTTCATATTACTACAGTGTTCTGGTTCGCATAATGGGTGCTTCCCTACTTCATGAAAGTGGCCGGACGCGGGACGGGGGACGCGGGACGGGGGACGCGGGACGGGGGACGCGGGACAGACAGAGCCCCGAGCATAAGATGCTTCGCATCTAATATATGTAAAACAAACGTCATGCGAGCTCTCTCAACGTGTCCGGAGGACAAGCCTCTCGTCTTCGTATGCCGGTATATCATGTGGGAGTTGTTTTACGGTTGAAAACAGTTTGTCGCAGGCGACCCGCCTCGGTGGTCTAGTGGTTATGGTAATCGACTGCTGACCCGCAGGTTGCGGGATCGAATCCCGGCCGCGGCGGCCGATTTTCGATGGAGGCGAAAATGCTTTAGGCCCGTGTGCTTAGATTTAGGTGCACGTTAAAGAACCCCAGGTGGTCGAAATTTCCGGAGCCCTCCACTACGGCGTCTCTCATAATCAAATGGTGGTTTTGGGACGTTAAACCCCAGATATTATTATTATTATTATTATTAGTTTGTCGCAGGCGGTCTACGCATACACACAAACGCGGTAGTTTCGTACAGCCTCACTGCACAACTAACAGGCAGTGTCATAGCGGACACCACGCACTAGGGATATATTGTAGAATGGATACAGTGACTCTTTACTTGCTACTTAGCTTGCAAACGCAAAAGAGGCAAGGCTAATACGGTAGTGTAAACGTTTCTAGCCTACCATTGTGCATTAACTGAAATACGAAGGCGAATTATTTGACACTGAATGTGTTAACCGGTAAAGTAGAGGAAAGTTGATTGTGAAGGTTCAGACTCGTGCTCATGGTTCACTGTCATGTACTTCGACACCTTGATCGCCTTTGGAGTCCGCAATTTAACCTCCATTTTTCCCCATATCAGTATTACTTCAGTATTATTATTAATAATACTTCAGTATCAGCATTATCATCAGTATTACGTGAGCGGTCGTGAGAAACGCTCACGACCGCTCGCTCACGTGTCTGCAGCGCTTGTGTCGACACGTGGTCATCGACCCTCGCAGGTCGTGTTGCAGCAGCTGTACGTCATCATCTACTACGGGCGATTCGAATAGGCGTTCGATGCTGGGGAAGCCGCACCCTCGCGGTCTAGAAGTAGCGCGTTTGCGGCGCTCGATGCGATCTATATCTCGCGTCCGTCTTTTGCGTGTGTTTACTAGACGGTTCAATTCCAATTTTGAATCGACGAGGTCGCGTGAGGGTGAGCTAGGTGCTGGCAGGGAGTGGAGGAGAGTGAAGAGGGTATGTGTTGGAGGGAGGGGATATATGTGATAAGTCCGTCCGAGTGTGGGCACGTGACAATAGTGGTGAGGCTTATATTGGACGGGAAGAGGCGCGTCGTCTGTTGCACCCCTAGTTCTCGGGGGTTTTGCATCAGTTGCGATCTACCATAGGCCTTCCGAAATCGATGCGGACGGCACACCTCGCAAGAAGTGTCTCTTGCCGAAGGACGGACGGTCCGAGTGCACGACAGATAGAGTTAGATTGAACCTCGAGAAGTGGCGCGTGCAACACTGGGGCGCTGTGTGTGAGGCTTAGCACGAGATGGGAAGAAGGTCCGTTTTCAATGAGGCAAATCGTCCGCGCTACCCAGGTCTCCAACTCCCGTGCCCGGCGCGCTCTTCGACTTGCCGGTTGTCTTCGTGCTTCGAAATTCGATCTCTGCAGCCGTTTGGGATGTCTAGTGAGCTGGCACCGATTGCGTGTATGCTAGTGCGTGTGTTTGTGTGTGTGCGCGCGCGCGTTGTCGTGAGGTGAAGTAGTAGAGGAGGAAGGCCCGTTCGTGAAGCGAACTGGCGCTGCCCGTTTTTATCGGCGACCCGCAGTGGTTGTCTCATTTGTAAAAGCCACCGATCGTGGGGGCGGGCGAGTTTCTATGCTTATTCTCGCAGGAGTTCGCAAAGGGAGTAGTTTCCCTTGGGGACAGTGGAGGAACTCGTGGCATCGCTTCCTGGTCGACCGTTTGTACGCGCGCGATTGATGCGAACAGAGGAAGCAAAAGTAGAAAAGAGCACGGCGAAAGCGTTCTCTCTGTCTCGTTTTAGTACCGCTACTATATTCTTCTCGCGAGAAGTTGAGCAGCTCGAACGTAAGAAGTGAAAAGGTGAAACAGTTTGAAAGCTGTTTGAACGTTTAATATATTGACCCCTCCTCCTTTTACCGTTGATATTGAAATCCCCTAGGTTCGGAGAAATACGTCGTTTCTGTGGGTGCTTTTATGGAACTTCCTGAATTGATTTTTTGTTGTGTGTCACGTGTACTAATGTTCTTTTTTGGCGTTTTCTCTTCTATCTCGTGAATTCCGAAATGCACGGAATGCTGAGCGATCAAGTTTTGTAGTGCGCGTCTCACGTGTCTGCGAAAAATCTAATCGAACAATACCACGCGGCGGAATTCGCCTATATAGTATGCGCCGATTGGCGCCTAGTTTTATACGATACTGATTACTTGCAAGTATGAATACATAGTAAACGTTTGTTTGTTTGCATGTGCACGGCGAAATCAATGCGTATAACCTGATAACTAATGGCCGAATATTACGGTTGTCCTGAGGGCTTCCCCGCCTGAGTCACTCGACTCCATGCTCCGTATATCGTGAAAATGGAGGGTAAAATACGAACACATTGGAGGGTTTAGGTACACGTTCACTAATTGGTGATGTCCCAGATTCTTTCATGTTGTCGTTTTCGCAATTATTATTGTACGGTTTGATTGGCCGCTGAAGAAGACAATTGTTCAAGACGATGCGACTTGTTTTTAAAGGGGTGGTGCCGTCAAATTTCCTGGCTATAACAAGCCTGTTGTGGGTTTCCTCTGTGTGCAAGGACGCTCCACGCGAAGGGTCGGACACAACAAACGTTCAAAATATATTTTAATTCACTTCTAAAGTGTACGTAAATGCTCCTTCTCCCGATCTAGACCCATCGCTAGCGCATCAAAACTGACGTAGCTCTATAGGAAGGACAACGAAAGTTGTAGTGACGTCACACCAGATCTGTAGTGACGTGAGTGACCTCCACACTGCCGCCACCTCCGAAACGTACGTACCGGCAAAGCATCGGATGCTACATCACTCACCGAGTTTCGGTCGCTTCCTGGCTAAGTGCTGCGCATCTTCGCACGAACCTTGTGTGGTCACGTGACCAAGTCTCCTACACTTGTACGTCACTGCCCAACTTGCCACCCAGAAACCGAAACCGAAAGTTGTCCGCATAAATAAGGCGATATTAAATTATTTAGCGAGAATACGTGAATCTTGGTTCGCGTATGATGCTTCCTAGAGCTATAAGGAACGCTTGCAGCGAAGAACGCACAAGCCACAAATTTGGTGGCACCACCCCTTTAAGCGCCACGAAAAAAGGTCGAAGCTCGTCAATCAATCAATCAATCAATCAATCAATCAATCAATCAATCAATCAATCAATCAATCAATCAATCAATCAATCAATCAATCAATCAATCAATCAACTAGTTGGTTCATTTCGGCATTAGTGAACCTGGTGGGCATTGAAGAACAATAACCTGTCAAGCTCGAACTCTACAATCAAGTTCAGGTTCAGTTTTAACCCGTGCACGAGCCTGTACACTCTACTATACTGCCAATGTTCGCAGTGACTCAACAGGGCATACTTACATATGTAAGGCTGACACCCCTCTCGAGACAATATAAGCAGATTTGCGATTCTTCACGCTTCCCTGTCGTTTAGTGTCACACGCCGAGTATTGGAACACGTAGCACGTAATTCGCACCGGGAGGACGAGTACAGCGCGTGTATTCAAACAGCGCCGTCCCCTACTCCGGCTTGCTCTTCTCAGTACAGTCGAGACGATGAAGTGTGGACTTTCTCCGCATTGTTCCCCTCGCAGAACCTTGCGCGCTTCTACCCTTGCGTGCGGCATTTGGGGGGGAGACGAGGACGGTGAGCACTCTTGCTCCCTTGGGGATGCCGACTCTCTCTCTCTTCTTACCAAAGGAGAAGGCTGCCACAAGAATTGAAGTGGTAGTGGGCACTCGGTTCGTGTTTATCCGAAGGAGTAGGGGTGGCGGCCAATTTCATGCAAGAACGGCTCCTTGTTCGGTTTTCGGTCGCGCGTTGTGCTTCGGACCAAGGGCGCTCGACGAGTCCGACTCCGTGGTCCCAGGCCGCTTCTGGACGCCCTTATGGTTCCTCCCTACGGTGGTCTTCGGTGCCCGGGGGACGTTGGCGTCGCTTTCGTCGAATCCCGTTGTGTTTCTGCTCCTCTTTATTTAATTGTTCGCGTGGACAGGCGGGACGGTGGTCATCTGGTTGGGAGACCACTTAGTTTCGGAGGCGATGACGCAGCGATGCCGCGGGAGACCTCTCGTGATTGATCGCAGCGGAAATTCGGCCCTGTTTGACTGTGAAAGCAAGACGGAAGCTGTGAAGGCGACCGGGTCTGAAATACGTACCCTTTGTACAACACTAATTTGAGAGAAACGTCATTAAGAAACGTCAAACGATGAAAGCCTCAAATGCAACAGACAAAATAGAGCTGGCGGAGCTTTCCAAGTTAATCAATAGGCGTAAAGTAGCCGACATAAGAAAGTATAACATGGAGAAAATTGAGCATGCTCTAAAGAACGGAAGAAGCCTCAAAGCTATGAAGAGAAAACTGTGCATAGGCAAAAATCAGATGTATGCATTAAGGGACAAGGAAGGCAAGGTCACAACCAATATGGATAGAATAGTTGAGGTAGCGGAAGAGTTCTACAGAGATCTGTACAGCAGCCGAGACAGTCAGGATGATAACGTCAGAAGCAATAATAGCCCAGAGGAATCTGACATCCCACCAGTATTGACAGGAGAAGTAAAGAAAGCCCTAAAGGGAATGCAAAGAGGCAAAGCCGCTGGTGAGGATCAGGTAACGTCAGACCTGTTGAAAGACGGTGGAGAGATTGTGTTAGAAAAACTGGCCACCCTGTATACGAAGTGTCTCTCGACGGGGACGATACCAGATTCTTGGAAGAATGCCAACATCATCTTGATCCATAAGAAAGGGGACGTCAAGGACCTGAAAAATTACAGGCCCATCAGCTTACTGTCCGTTGTCTACAAGCTATTTACAAAAGTAATTGCTAACAGAATTAATACGACATTAGAGTTCAATCAACCAAAGGACCAGGCAGGATTTCGTACAGGCTTCTCAACAACAGACCATATTCATACTATCAATCAGGTGATAGAGAAATGCGCGGAATACAACCAACCCCTATACATAGCCTTCATAGATTACGAGAAGGCATTTGATTCGGTGGAGACATCAGCAGTCATGCAGGCACTGCGGAATCAGGGCATCGACGAAGCCTATATAAACATAATGGAAGAAATCTACAGCGGATCCACAGCCACTATAGTCCTCCATAAAGAAAGCGACAGAATCCCAATAAAGAAGGGCGTACGGCAGGGAGACACGATCTCTCCAATGCTATTCACCGCGTGTTTACAGGAGGTTTTCAGGGCCCTAGATTGGGAAGAATTAGGGATAAGAGTTAATGGAGAGTATCTCAGTAACCTGCGATTCGCTGATGACATTGCACTGATGAGTAACGCGGGAGACGAATTACAGCTTATGATTACTGAACTGGATACGGAAAGTAGAAGAGTAGGTCTGAAAATTAATATGCACAAAACTAAAGTAATGTGGAACGATCTTGGCAGAGAACAGCGCTTTGCGATAGGTGGCGAGACACTGGAAGTTGTAAAGGAGTACGTCTACTTAGGACAGGTAGTAACCGCGGAACCGAACCATGAGAGTGAAATAACTAGAAGAATAAGGATGGGATGGAGCACATTCGGCAAGCATTATCAAATCATGAATGGTAGTCTACCACTATCCCTCAAGAGGAAGGTATATAACAGCTGCATCTTACCGGTACTTACCTACGGAGCAGAAACCTGGAGACTTACAAAGAGGGTTCAACTTAAACTGAGGACGACGCAGCGAGCGATGGAAAGGAAAATGATAGGTGTAACCTTAAGAGACAGGAAGAGAGCAGAGTGGGTCAGGGAACAAACGGGGGTTAAGGATATCATAGTTGAAATCAAGAAGAAGAAATGGATATGGGCCGGGCACGTAGCACGTCGGCAGGATAACCGCTGGTCATTAAGGGTAACTGACTGGATCCCAAGAGATGGCAAACGCGTGAGGGGGGAGACAGAAAATTAGGTGGGTAGATGAGATTAAGAAGTTTGCAGGTATAACGTGGCAGCAGAAAGCACAGGACCGGGTTGATTGGCGAAACATGGGAGAGGCCTTTGTCCTGCAGTGGGCGTAGACAGGCTGATGATGAATTTGAGAGAGGGCCCAGAACAACGACGTAACTGATGCCTTAAGCTATGTGCTTGTTAATATGACACTTATACCAGATAGAGAGAGAGACATTCAGTTTATTTATTACCGGTCCCTTGGCCAATCTCTGATTGACGTCATAACGTCAATCAGGGACAGTGACAGTGCATGTTTTTTTCTCAGGTTTGTGAGGGGTTGGTGCGAGAAAAGTTTACTGAATTAAACCAAGCTCGGGGGCTGTACGTGCTAAAACTGGGATATAAGCGTTGAAGGTAGTGAATATACCTTAGATGTATTTCTACCACCTCGATGCCGGTAAAATAACAGATGAAATACGTAAGTAATGGCTATGTGAATATAAGTTCCCAGTTTCATTAAAGTGCTGGTTTTCTTGTCATAACAATTCAGACGGCTCGGTCCTGTTAACGCTTTTATTAAGAGACTCCGCCCATCAACCAACACGCACAGTCGTGTCCCTAACGCCAGTGCACCTAGGATCATCCGTATTACAGGGAACGCACAAACAAGATCGCCATGACAACATCTCATTCCTTCGTTTTCTTGGTTTAGTAAGCGCACTGCATGGTAACGCTTGGTAAGCGATAAAACACACACGAAAACACGCACGCACGCGCGGGCACACACACTATAACAAGAAAAACAAAAGGGGTTGATGGGGAGGGAGTCATGTTGAGAGGGGCGTCCGAGTTCCTGCCTTCCATATACGGATCGAGGGCTCCGTCCCGAATCCGTCGTCTCTCCGGTCGTCTCTCCTTTTCGGTACCTCCGTTTCTAGTTCCTGCGCCTACAAATATACAGCGGCACGGCGCAGTGCTTTCACCGTGCCTGTAGCTCAACGAGGAGGACAACCCACCCCAGTTCTCAGGGAGCACCACATCATACGAGAGCGCTTAACTGTGTATAGCTGGTGGCGTGACGTTCTTGTCCCGTTCGGCTGTATCTGTTTTATTTCGGCTTTTGCTGTCGTCAACGCCCCTCTCTCCGGAGGAGTGTTCTTCAACAGGAAAGAACCCATTGTCTTTTTCTTTCGCCAGAACTCTCACCTCGTCTGCTGTAGCAGCAGTGGTACACTTTCATCTATTTGACTAGGCTTCCTCGGAATGAGCTCGCGCCTCTTCGGAGCGATGTTCTTTTCCGAGTGTTCCATTGTTGGTCCGTCCCTCTAGCGGACACCGCACGGGGCCGCTGAACTTGACCGGCTCTCTTAGCTCTGGCTGGATGCACGGGTAGATGTACTTTCCTTGCGCCATTTTGCTGTTTTTTTTTTTCTGAAGGATTGATGTGAGAAGGAAGGAAAGCAAAATGAACGAAGCAGCCGGTGTGTGGACAGACATTTGTTGTGTGCTGGCTGTGAAGCGTAGCAGCACTCCATGTAAGCCTTTGTATTGTGTTTTTGTTGTTGGTGGTGGATTTACGCCATTGTTCTACCAAGCAACTCGACATCGCGTCAGTCATTTCTAGCTCCTTTCCATCTTAGTGTACATTACCTCGTGGTATTTAATAACGTTGTGTAAATACAAAGGAAATGCGATATATTCTTCCATGAATTGCAAATCTGTGGCAGATAAAATGAACCAAGTAATGTAAAAGAGAAGCGTGTTGTCTTGGTACTCGGTATAGTGTCTACGTAAAAAAAGTCCCATTCGAAATTGACTTGAGTGAGGCATTTTTCGGTAGATCTATGCATTTTTTCCCGCGTTTACGACTGACACAGAGATCATCGGCAGCTTTTTTTAAGCTGTGATTTTGTGCAACCAATTTCACAGCTGGCGTTGTGATGACGCATAGTTTTTGAACTCAATAAATCGTCGCAACCTTAAACATGCACGTTTGCCAAATATATTTGGCTTGTCGAGAGACCAGATTAAAAAAAAAGAAAAAGACAAGAAAAGGAGAAGCCAGGCACGACGTTTTAAGGACTTGTACTTAGGAGATTAAAACTCTAAAATTTCGGGGTCAACTCGATTCCTTTTGATGGTGTGTCTGAGCCATTACTGACAGCGAAATATATGCTCATTTGGCTCCTTTCTTCGGTCGACTTGGGGTGGCGTGTTTGTTTGCTAAAACATGGCGATTGCCTTTAAGAGAAGTGCTTAGTAAGCCCTTGTGTACTGGTTGATGTTCCGGGTTGTTGCCTCGATGTGTCACGGTTCCACGAAAAGCCGCTTACGGCGGTCATCCTCGGGGTCAACGGAACGAGACCTTGAAGAATGACCAGCGCATCACAAAGGAGGTGCGCTGGTCATTTACAGCGCTCTCTGTACGAATGCAATCTCTCTCTCTATCTGTCTTTTACTCCGTGCTCATTCACTGATGACCACCATGAAGGTACCAGCCGCAAGAACTAAAGAGTCGCAGGTGACCATCAGTACTAATTCTCTTTACACTTCCCCCCTTTTGCATACATTTCCTCAAATGAACGGCCACTCACCACTACGACGTACACAACGCAGTGCATTGCGAGGGCGCTCCTTTGGCGTTCGAAACTCCGCACGTCGTTCCTGCGCTGACGTAGCCTTCCGGAGGAAGCTTTTCGTTTTCCCTATGTACGAGGCGCCGCACTGTGCATGCGGAATCGGGTATAAAACACCTTTGTGCCGTTTCTTTAGGCGGGTTGTCTTTCGGTAGCGATAGAAAGCGTGAGGGCTTGGCAAAATGAGAAACTTTAGATTATTTTGGTAAGCGCCTCCTCGCGGCGTCGATTTACTTTTGCTTTGTCGGACCATAGCTTTTTCTTCCACTGGTAACCGTGGCAAGCAAGCTAGGGAGAAACCCGACAGCCGCGGCACCTTATTACATGCCTTAAAAACCCCTCTTACTTTCTCCTGTACAGCGTGCTTCATGACACGTAGAGTAAGTTTGCGGAAAAGCCAAAAGTACAGGAGAATAACCCGAGATTTATTCAGCGGGAAAAAAAACGAAACAAAACATACATACGTTCAGCCACATAAGTAGGTAGAATTCCAGAATACTCCCCTCTCCCACCAGTCACCCCCCCCCCCCTCAAAAAAAGTAGGCCGCGTGAACAGGGATATGTCAAAACCATCAATGGTAACTGAAAAAAAAAAAAAAGTGGCTATGATATAGTTTTCTAAAGGTGTATGTTCAGCTCTAGCTCAGCGTCTGCTAACTAAAAATGGATTATAGTATTACAATTAGAAAATTTTGCCAACGCTCACACACGTATCCCTTCCTTTCTAGATTCTTGTTGCTAGAAGTCGAGGCTTTTCGCGGGGTTGTCCGGTCCCAGAAAGTCAGTACGGAGTCGCCATCGTCCACCATCGTCGTGGGGGGGGTCGATCTCGGATCTCGTCGCGTTCGTATTTATTATTGCCGTAATAATTCCCTCCGTTCTCCACATTTGGCCCGAGGCATCGAGAGAAAGAGCTGCGTTATAATCACGTTACACGGCGGTGTGGGTACTGGTGTAAAAGAGTGAGAGGGACGAGACGTGTGCCGGCGCGCCCGGATGTGGACGCAAGTTTGGCTCCGTAGCTGTGACACGCCCAGGGGCTGCTCTTTCGGAGTGAGGTAATCGAGTTACCGCTGATAACGCCGCTCTCCACGTCGGCATCCTCCTGAAGCGGACGAGTTGCAAAGAGGTCCCCGCCACGAGGAATAAGGACGCGTCTGATCTCGCTTATCATTGGTTCCCATATTTATCGAACTTAGAAGGCCGAGACTAGGAGTGAGCATCGATGAGGTGGTGGGTGGATCAATGTCGCGGCGCAACACGGGGTTAAGAATAGTCAAGGCGGTGATGCGGGCTAGTTGGTTTGAGTCACTTGTAGTCATATTTGTAGCGCAAAAAACCCGGACGCATACAAAAGTACAGAACACATACACAGGACGGGCGCTAGTGCCCGTCCTGTGTATGTAGTCATATTTGTAGCGCACTTGTAGTCATATTTGTAGCGCAAAAGTACAGAACACATACACAGGACGGGCGCTAGTGCCCGTCCTGTGTATGTACTCATATTTGTAGCGCACTTGTAGTCATATTTGTAGCGCAAAGTACAGAACACATACACAGGACGGGCGCTAGTGCCCGTCCTGTGTATGTAGTCATATTTGTAGCGCACTTGTAGTCATATTTGTCACGCAAAAAACCCAGACGCAGACAAAAGTACAGAACACATACACAGGACGGGCACTAGCGCCCGTCCAGTGTATGTGTTGTGTACTTTTGTCTGCGTCTGGGTTTTTTGCGCTTCAAATATGACTACAAGGGTTAAGAATGATTTTGAAGGGTGAACTTGTCGGCTAGTTGGTTGATCTGCACAGCAGTGTAAATGCTGCACAGCAGTGTTCTGCAGATGCTCTGCACAGCAGTGTAAATACATCCGTAACCAGTCACGTCTCGTGTTATTTTACGTAACAATATCATAGGGGAAACAGCGTGAAGACCAGCGCTACGTGTGGTTGTATGTGTGCCTTTTCTGTCCTGGTCTTTGCGCTGTTTCCCCTACGTTAAGAATGATGTTGTAGTTCTAGAATAATCCTGTAACACCCAAACAGTTCCACTTTAAGAACAGTTAAAGCATCTTGTTCACTTTTGTTTCTTGCCACTGAGATTATATATGTAGATGAAATAAAAGAAAAGTAGCAATGAAATGTTATTACAGTTGCAACTTCAATATGAAGCAAATGCAGGACTATTTTCGCAATTAATAATTCATAATATTTATGTGAGATGGGGCATTAGCCCTAACTCGTAGAGGCGGTGACAATGTACTGTCAAGGTGTTGCTGCAAACGGAAAATTTTTTATCTCGACATTTTTTTTAAGCTTTACACTGCTGGTGTGTCGGCTAAGCTGCTTTTTTTTTCTGTTTGCTATTTTTTCCGTTTTTCTTTTTTTTTCTGTCTGTGGCAAATATCCACGCGTCCTAATGCTTTCCGTTCGGGAAAGACGAATAACATCCCAATTCACTGCTTCGACAGGAGTTTGTTCGTTTCTTTCAACCATTACAAGATTGTGAATTGAAGGCGTGACGTATATGTAACAATAATAAAAAAAAGGCTCCGAAACAACCACTTTCGTACTCAAAGGAAGATTGCTATCATCGTCCCATTGTCAGTCTTGCCTGGAAGTACAATTTCGTTTTCGAAAAATGAAAACATGTGACTTCTGGAATCGTCTGAGAGGAGTCTTTTGCCACCCCCACCGGTCTCAACTACCGATTGCCGCTTCGCTTTACTCTGTGAAGTCACCATTCGACAATGTTACCGCGATTTTGGCAAAAACAATTCGAACCGAAATTCTAGCCGAAAACGGTCATACCATGAAGAAAACTAGAAATAGAGAGCGAAGTGCCGTATGTTATATATAGAGGCAAGGGCAATCAATCTAGTTGGGAAAGACCCATCATTGCAGTCCACCGGTTTGTCCGGCGGCGGGTTGTTTTGGCGGGTCGCGTAGCGCACTCTACTGGAGGGAACAGAAAAAAAGAAACACCCCATAAAAAAAGCTAGGCCGAGCGATTCACACTGGACGCCAACTGGGGAGTGCTTGTTTCTTTTGTACGTGCTTGCGTGCGAGCATGAACGTGTGGCTAAAAAAAAAGCTAAAGGAACAAGTCACGAAGCTCCGAGCTCATAATCGTCGAAAAGAACTCGACACGGACCACCTTAACCTCGCGGTGCTCGGAAGCAAGCCGGTGATTTTCGGCGTCATCGCTTTCTGGCCTCAACCTTGCAAACGCCTCCCTCCCCGACCGAGCAAGATGACCGTCTTTTGGGGCGAGTTGGAAACCTTTCGACGAGAGTTGCACCCCTCAATATTACGCGGAGGCCAAAACCTCCCGTGGTCGTCGTCGTTTCTTGAACTGAACAGAGGTTCTGTCGTTGGCTTGGTTTGTTCGGATCCCTGTTCAGAACCGAGGGTGTAGCGAATCCGAGCAGTCCACCGTGTGTTAGCCCGCGTCGCAGCCAAACATGAAAGGCTGGAGTGACTGATAGGTTGCATTCATTAGTCGCACGTACGAGTAACACTCCTATTTCTTTTCCAAGCACTTACGGCGGGCCGCTCACTTTCTAGAACGCTCCAGATAGAAATATTGTGGCGGCAACTACAAAGTCCCACCTTTCTTACCCCGTGAACTTTCCCTGCGAAAGCCTTACATTCTTCATCAAACACGAAATTTGACCCTCGGCGTCTCGCGTCCCTTGGCGTCGGGTGCGAGTGATGCAAAAAATCATCACGAGATGACGTCACCATATGACGTCACGATCATAGAGTTTTATACTATAATACCTAGAGGGGGAATCTGGCGCTAGTGTCTACGCGGGTTCCTTGAGCGGCGCTTGTACCACCATGGGAATGATGAGAAGTACAGGCTTTGGATCTGCTTGGGACGGATTACATTCGTGAGATTCGCGACGCTTGGTTTGTAGAGCGTAAAACGAAGTGATATGAAGTTATTTTCAGATAAAACTTGCTTCATTTTCTTGTACGTAGGACTTATTGCAAAAAGTTTGCCTGACCGTGAGATGGAAGTGAAACTTGGACAAATTCAACCACCAGGGTATACATTGCTTTGCAGTTGTGTTCCAGGTTTGTCATCACAATATGATGAATTATTTTTTTACAACACTTGAAAACAAACACGCTTGTATTTGCCTCGAAACTACGCATTATCTATTCATGGGAATTATAGTACTGTATTGAGTGGGAAACACTTAACGTACCGTCTGCTGCGTTGCCCGGTGCGTCTGCCCAAGTGGCCTGCTCCCGACGCGTCTGTCGTTTTGTTTTGAAGACGAGTGAT
The DNA here is from genome assembly GCA_030522465.1 of Rhipicephalus appendiculatus. NCBI lineage: Eukaryota > Metazoa > Arthropoda > Arachnida > Ixodida > Ixodidae > Rhipicephalus > Rhipicephalus appendiculatus. The sequence goes on along the minus strand of JALIZH010030874.1, from coordinate 640,324 downwards.
AGGAGCGTGACGGTGCGTCTACTTAGCTTCGCCGTCGTTTTGCAGTCTATTTGAACGAGTTCTGGCAAGACACGTTTTTAAAAAACCATGAATTCTATGCGATATCCTGCACTGGCATGGGACGCTACATCTATACGAAGCGGTGAGTGCACGACGCTTCGCTAAAACTGTCAAGTACCACCTCTAAAGATGCAACGTCGACGCAAACCAAGAGACCTAGAGGTCTTCACCCTCTTTCAACAACAAATGCACTGTTTGAATGCTTTGCACCGCACCCCACTACCCACGCTGCGCGAAGAACGAAGCTGAAACTGTGAAAAAAGATCCGTAGACATTTTGCTAGCTAATGCTATCCAGTCCGAAGCCTGTACTTCCCATCATTCCCATGGTGGTACAACGATCGCAGCGCCAGTTTCCTCTCTAGGTGATTGTATGAAACTCTATATGGTCACGATGAAGCCACAGATCGCCGAAATTTGTGACGTCAGTATTAAGTCATCATTACGTCACGTGACGCAACGTCACATGATGACGTCATCACATGGCGTCGTAGAGTGGTCAAAGGTGGTCCGATCACGGAGGTGATGCAAAACCAGGTGAGGTGCTTCCGATCTTGGAGGCTGTGCAAAACCACGTTAGGTGGAGAAAGCTTACGGATGGGTGGCGGGGCAGCATCAATACATCGGCTGAGAGGAAAAAGAAGTTGGCTTTCGCCTTCGAGTCGTCTAAGGGACTGTGCGCATAAGGGACTGTACACGCGCTTTCCGCACAGCCGCACCGCACGTGGCGGGACACCAGCCGCACGCAAGCGGAGCGCGAAAGAGCGACAAGCGGAGCGCGAAAGAGCGACGCTCTTTCGCGCTCCGCTTGTGTGCGGCAGGTGTCCCGCCACGTGCGGTGCGGCTGTGCGGAAAGCGCGTGTACAGTCCCTGAGGGCCCCTGTGAGTTCTTTTTTTCGCTGCCCCACACCCGTTGCTCCTACCCTGTCCGATAACTTGTTCGCCGTGTCGCTTCTACGCTGCCCAGATAGCAGATATGTCGCACATCACGTGACAGTGCCCTATCTAGTCTCCTGGCAGCACCCTCATACCATTAATATGTGGTAGTTAGGAGCTATGCGAGACTGCTTAGTGCAGCTCCGATCGCTGCATCCAGGACCGAGTCCTGAGGGGCTGAGGAGGTAGCGGAGGCCTACCACGACTGGTAGAGTGACGCTGTACCGCTAGCAATGATGACTACGTCTGCTGGGACTGGATTACACTCCTCCCTCTCCTCCCTTCGGCCCTTCCCCTTTCCTTAAAAGAAGCAAATAGCGTTTATTCACTCTCCCACTTCCCGTTTCCCGGATATTCAGAAAAGGACGTATGGCAGTCATTGTTTAACGCGTATGCGACACCAGGAACACATGTTCATATAGTGCAAGACACTCATACCAATCACCATTCCAGTGGCCAACGAACTTAAGTGTGGGTACTGACGTGGGAGGTGGTGGTATCTGATCGCCGCCGGTGGGCTGAAGCGGCCCTTTGTTGGTTGGGGCTGTTTGCGCGACCCTTTGACCATCAGGGGCGGCGCGCGTTTCGCTTACAGGGACAAGGAGGGACTCGATCATCATCCACGAAAGCTGTGGCTGCACAAAGAGTCCAAGTGTTAGAACCTTGTTTACTGTATGCGCGGACGTGTCTGCAAGGTGTCCTACGCGATGAGCTTTCGTCGGAGCAGGTCTCGCGAACGCTCGCGCTGATTCGGAGCAGAACGATACGTAGGGATTCCCCTTAGGCTTGCACGTGGCAGCGCCCAGGTCTTCGGGTCGGCCGGAACGCGGGTCCATTCCTGGAAATGGGAAGAAATTCTGGTCTCCACATTATTCCCGAAATCTAGATGAGACAGCGCTGACATCAATTTAAGACACTTAACACGTATGTCAATTCATCGAACTAGAAGAAGGAGTAGGTGGCTTTCGCCTTTGAGTCGGCTGAGGTGGATGCCTACGAGACCCTGCGAGTTTTTGTTTTGTCTTGTTCGCTCTGCGACAAGGCAAAGCCGGTGGCTTGTGCGCAGCCGCGAATGCGGGATGGACTCAACGGAGGGCTTCGGGGACGTGGAAGTCGCAAGAGAATAAAGAAAACCTGTAACACCCAAGTGCTACAGCCAAGTGTTATAGAAGAAGCTCGCAGTCCATTAAGCGACGACAGCGCAGGCGAAGTACTATGCTCTCACGAGGCACTCATTAAAGTACCTTGACATTGTGAGCGACGACGTCAGCAGGTTACGTCATCACATGAAGTCGTTTATGACATTTCAATTCACTGATGAACATAAAAAAAAAACAGAAGCGCAAGTGTGACTTTTGAGTGAGTCCCGACAAGCCAAGTGTATGACTCTCTTTAGAGAGACGCGTGAACTCTCTTTGGAGGTCGTCATACTCTCGTCGGAGAGTCGTGGGACCGAAAAGAGAGTTAGCTTGTCTCTTGAGAGTCATTTGACTCTCTTTTTGACTCTCTTTAAGAGAGTAAAAAAGAGTCAAATGACTCTTTTTTTCTGAAGTGCGGACTAGTTGGGCTAGTTGGTAGACGGGCTGGATGGTGGTATAGTTGAGCTGGTTGGTAAATAGTAGCGCTGTGTTTTGACGTCTTTATTGAGCCGTCTCTTGTCGCGCTAAAGATTACTACGACGTCTCAAGTGCTTGATGACGTCACAACACGGCACCGTTAATAACGCCATGTGACATATCGATCTTTGTTGTATTTATTTGACGCATTGGTGCTCATTCCGACGAAGCCGCATTTTATGACTCGTCGTGAGAAATATAAGGTTTTCGCCTTAATAAACGCAAATGTTCCGACGGCGGGATTTGAGCTCGTGGCCTGTATAGTCGGCGACAACCTACGAATAAGCGTCGCCCACGAAACCGCGATGCCCCTGTCATTCACCTCCGCAAGCTGGATTTCGTTCGGGGTGCAAATACTTTCACTTTGCTAATGTGAGCACTAGACATATTGAAGAATGTATATCAGTTCGTCGTTTCTGGCTAAAATATTATTTCTGGCTGAGTTATCATGTCACTATCTTCGATGAAATTTGTCGTGTCGATAAAGTTTTCCGATCCAGAACCAGCAGCACAAAGGCATGTCTAGTATGGCGAAATTTCACGTCATAAATGATGACTAAAGTCTTTGATCACATTTCAGCGGAGTTTTTGGCCCAGAAATGTAGGTATAGTGTACTGCTGTAGTAAGTAGGCCAGTGGTTCTGAGCCATGGATGTTTTGGGGACCCCTTCTGGACATGTGGAAGTAATGAGGGACTCCTTGCAGTGTGAGAAAAGGGGCGGGTGCTTTCATTAATTAATACAACATGCAGCGTGAAATATGGGCCTTTTTTATCTTCCTGGCAAAAAATGGTCAAACTAAAGTGCCCCACCAGTTAGATCTCAACAGCTTGTCAGTTAGTTGTGTGGTCTGCTGCCACACTCAACCTGTTTAGCTATGTTTGCTCTTCAAATATGCGAGCCTGGGAAAAGCATGCTCGTGTGCCTGTGTCTTAGAAAACTGCAACAAAAGCTTTACAGTTATCTCGTGGGAAAGGAGAAACATTGGTCAGAAGGAAATACTCAAGAGGCAGCATTTCGCAATGAGAAAGAAAGAAAGAAAGAAGGATAGATAGATAGATAGATAGATAGATAGATAGATAGATAGATAGATAGATAGATAGATAGATAGATAGATAGATAGATAGATAGATAGATAGATAGATAGATAGATAGATAGATAGATAGATAGACAGATAGATAGATAGATAGATAGATAGATAGATAGATAGATAGATAGATAGATAGATAGATAGATAGATAGATAGATAGATAGATAGATAGATAGATAGATAGATAGATAGATAGATAGATAGATAGATAGATAGATAGATAGATAGATAGGCAAGTATACTAGGTCAGGAGCGCACACGCAAAGCATCGCTTACTCCTATTTTCCCGACCGGCAAAGGGCTCCTAATTTTTATTGCGATAGCAATTATATGGACAGTCTCGGATTATTTTCGCCGTCGCCGTCGCCGTCTGCATGTCGACGGCGTCATTCCAGACCACCTTACGGGGGTTTGAACCAGCGACTCCTCGCTCCGCAGCCTGCTAGCCAACACAGCCAAAGGTCATGCTCGTGCCAGCGATATAACGGCGAGCTATTCATATGCACCATTTGCCGCTCGCGGTACGCAGATCTCGCAACAGCTTGAGCGTGTTTTCTATCCACAACGCTTTTACAGTTTCTTTCAAATTGAAAATTGCCCTTGAGATGCGCACGAAAACGTGGCTCCCTTCTGTACCACTCATGATGTAGAATGAAACAAAAGGACACCGGGCACGCGTCAGACGCCACCGCGTGGCAGGAGACCCAGAGGGGTCATTCCGCGTGCCGCACTTTAAAAGAAAAAGAAGTGTCAAACAGCGTCGAAAAGTCATATAATTATATAATCAATCCTTGACCAATCCCCCTGAGTGGGTATGAGCCATGTCAGAGGCAACAGCAACAACAGTGTCGGCTTCTGCATTTGTGGACACTCACAGCGCGTCGCTCAAATACAAATACGTAACAACTGCGACAGTTGTTAGATCACGCTTGTCCTGTGTATACCTATGCGTCCTTTTCGAGCGTCCTCCTTTGTGCTGCGGCGGCGCGTTGCAAGTATCGAGCTGCTTGTCGTTCTTCGTGTGACAAACTAATTTCTTGCTATCGCATTCATTGCTTCGCCCTAGTGGCGAAACTGTGATTTTTTTCTTAGGTCGTGAACGGCTATAACACAAAAACCCGATGGTAGAACCGCTGCGCCGAAGGACGATGCTAGATACGGTGGAATAGAGCACCATTACTATTGCCCGGCTTTCAAGCGAGCGCATTGAGACGCGTGGCTAGTTGACCAAAAATGCAACGTCAAAAATCAAGGGACGCGACTGGGCACTGTGGGACTGAATTAGGTTGAGCGACCCCTCACGTTGTTTTCGTGCTTTTTACTGCGTCTGTCTTTTTTACTGCTTCTTTTGTTGATTGCTTAGCCTGGTGAAGGAATACGGTTCAGCTGGGGACCAAACAGAGATTTCTGGGTCTACGTGTCTCGCATACCGGATTTGTTTTGCGACGAGGCGTCGGGAGAAAATTCGAAGCGGAGCTGAAAAGTCACACACACTCGCTTATGCGTTCACCTAAGAACTCGAAGGGGAAAAACCATCTTTCTTTCTTGTTCATGATTTTTTTCTTACAGTGTTTTGTAATGATTACCCCCTCCCCCCAGAGCTTTCTGCCCATCACCTGGTGCTGCACTGCTGCCGGTATCGGTCCAATTTTACCAAGAGACGCTGTCACGTGTAGGTCCTCAGATGACATCACGATGACGCCGCAAGTGCTGCGGATTTGTGACGTCGTTGACGACGTCACGCGACGTTGAGTTTATGCGACTTTTTGGCACGCGGAAGGAACGCGCATTCATTCACTTAAGTATCAAGTGACTTTTAACCGACCTTTTATTACTTAGTTGGCTTTTTTTTTTTCATCAGTCGGGTTCACGTCGCCACCGACAAATTCCCGCGAAATATCGTCAGGTCTCGCCAAATCTCGCAAAGCTCCTCGACTCAGTAGATATACAAGGGTTTAGCCTTACAGTGATACATTATTGACAAAAGCGTACAATGCAATAACGCAAATAGGTAGTTCTCAGTTAAAGCGGGATGTACACAAATAAAGTCCAAAATAATTTAAAAAAATTACACCATCTCCCGCTAAAGGGAACCATGTGTAGATGTGAAGCAGCGGGCGCTAACGCTTACACTGGCGGTGGCGTTGACGCTGGCCCTATCGCAGCGTTGCGCAGGAGAGAAAACTGAGGAGGCGCAAAGCACGCAGTGATGGAGCGGTGTTTCCTACTGGAACATGCCAATCGCTGCTAATGGGCAATGAGAGACAGAAGACTCCGACTGGACACAGAGACCCGCACTCCGCTTTTAGTTAACGCGCACGCTGCGAATTTTTATTGTTCAACAACGCACAGGAGAAATCTTCCACCGGCACCACCTTGGAGGTCAAGATCCATTGCCATATATACGGGATGGCCAGTGAACGGTTGTGCAGCGCGAGCAGTCGGTTTTTTCAACCGAGAAACTCGCTAGCAGACGCTGCCTGCGTCGGCGTCGTGAGGCGAGAGAGGGGGAAGCGGAGGAGAGGAGAGAGAGGGGGGTGACACGCATGCGCAGTGGGGAGTGTGAACGCCGTGGGCAGGGATGCGTAGAGGAGAGAGGGGGGAGCGTAGGAGAGGAGAGAGAGGGGGGGACGCGCAGGGGGGAGTTAGACGCCGCGGGCAGGGATGGAGAGAGGGGGAGAGTGTAAGAGGGGAGAGAGGGAAGGGAGGCGCATGCGCAGTGAGGGTGTGGTTGCCGTGGGGGAGGGATGCCTTGAGGAGAGAGAGGGGGAGAGGAGGTTTTTTATTTTTATTTTTTTCTTTAACTGTCTGCGCATGCGCAGTAAGGGTGGGCACGCGGCACACCACCACCACCACCACCACCACCACCGGATTAAGCTTCGCCATAAGATGCTTCACATCTAAAATAAATACGGTTCAAAGCCTTGGCCCAGCCCTGTTTCCCAGCCTTGGCCGTTATTAAGGCGAAAGCCCTAGGCACCTCCTCAATAACGAAAAGTGGCTGTCAGCGTCTGGCGTCAAAACGGAGTGGTGAAAAAAAAATTATCATGTGATGACTTCTTCATGACAACATTGTCGTAAAAATTTATAATGTCATTATGACGTCATCGTGATGTCATTAAGACGTTGTGCAACGTGTCGTTGCACGTCGTGGCCGCTTGATCAAACGCGGCTGACTTCGGAGCCAGTGCAATAATAATAATAATAATAATAATAATAATAATAATAATAATAATAATAATAATAATAATAATAATAATAATAATAATAATAATAATAATAATAACAATAATAATAATAATAGTAATAATAATAATAATAATAATAATAATAATATCTGGGGTTTTACGTCCCAGAACCACGAGATGATTATGATAGACGCTATATAGTGGAGGGCTCCGGAAATTTTGACCATTTGGTGTTCTTTAACGTGCACTGACATCGCATAGTACACGGACCTCTACCATTTCGCCTCCATCGAAATTGGAGGCATCGCAGAAGGGGGGGGAGGGGGTGATGGTACAATCCACTGAGAGGAAGAAAAAGAACAAGAAAAATTCGCCGCGTATCTGCGTGCTTCGCTGCAAATGTCGTCGAAAGACGATAGTCTTGTGCCTGCCGTACTACTATGTTTTGCCTTGCCTCAGACAGCGCCTACTCTACGTTGAACTGGCTGCATCTGGCTGGCATCGATAAAATAGAGGAGGCGCTGCGCGAGATATGGACGCCATTGAAAAACATGAGCTTGTGCTGAACCAAGGGCATTACACCGTGACAAAGGGCCACAGCCAGTGGCAGCACCTTTCGTCGGCACAGGGCTTTTTTCGTGCAAAGCGTCGCAGTTCGTGCACAGCGTCGCATTTTCAGCGTAGCCTAAAAACACTAGGGTCTTTAGAATTACGTATCTATGTATTTTCTAATAAAAGAACACACGTCCTGACAATTGCATATTAATGTTGCGCCTCAGGTATGCGTAGTATTTGCTTTTTGATCGAATATGTTCACAAGTATGAACGCAAACACCAGTTCAAGATGGCTGGGCGTTCAGAAAGTGGTTACACTTTGGCCGCGTAGCTGAATCGGGTTGCGGACAGACAGACAGACCGACAGCCGCCAGAACAAA